>OX596069.1:5536300-6736300 GCA_951394065.1 Venusia cambrica
ACAATCGCGACCAGCACGGGGAAAAAGCCAGTCTGCGAAAAATCGCTCCATCGCACTCTGGTCAAGAGCTAATATCATACAAAATGTATTTCATGATCTCGATGACTTATTTAGAATCGATTTGTTCCAGCCCGGCGTCATCGCCAGCGCCGTTGTTCCGACCCTCGTTCCCGAATACATTCGGCACTCCACAGACTTTCGGCAGGCAAAAGTAAGTGATACCTCTTCACAAATGCTGTTATCCGTGTATTTTGTTTGGCAAAATCGCCCCCTTGACAAAGCAACGCGGATGCCATACAAGCCGACTAAGGGATCTCACCAAAACAAGGGCAGCAGCTTAGCTTCTGTGAATTTATTTATATATTTAAAATAGGACGTCCAACAGACAAAACAAAATACAAACATAGGGTTAGATAAGTAGCTGTCTTAAAACAGTTTGTTTTTAGAAACCACCTCTATGGTCTAGTGGTTCAACCCACAGATTTTATATCCAAAGGTCCCGGGTTCGATCCCCAGGGGAGTACAATATTGTGCTCGGTTTGGTTGGACTTTGTTTAAGTCCGCCTGGCTAGCTACCACCATCTTATCTAATTCTGTCGCCATAATAACAATTCTAAAAAAATGTTGTGTTCCGGCATTTAGAGGTAAGATAGCCAGTTCCTCGGATTGTTGAGGATTCCGGATGAAGTGCGCCTCATCCTTCGGCCTTATCTTAATTTGTTACCAGGGGAAGCGCTAGGTCTTCATCTCAGAAGGCAAAGCGCTTCCCCGTCGTACAAAAAAATAAATAAAAAAGTAACTTATTAATTTTACTCCGGTCAACAATTGGTGTTTGTGGCAATACCCTCACATTTTGTACAACCTTAGGGGATGTTGAGGAAGAAGAGGTTATCGTAGGTACTTGTATCCCCCTAGAAGCTCAGAGAAACTTATTAATCTCTCACTTAAATAGTATTCTGTACAACAGTGGTCTAAGAAATTTTCTGAAAATAGTCTTAACTACCTATTAGGTGATCTTGTACGGACTTAAATTAATTTTACGAGTATTTTCGACTGTCTCAATAGGAGGATAGTCTGTATGTATGTATGTACCTATATCTTTTTCATTGTAACAACTCTGTAGCAACGGCTTAATAGATTTTTTATCTGAGGTGCTGTTGCTTGAAATTATGAAAGTGTTTGCTATATCATTTTAAAATTGGGGGGGTGCGAATTCGAATATGAAAGGGTCTAGGATGCAATAAAATGTTTGAATATAGCAATAAATGGTTTATTACAGCATTGAACTTCTTAATTTTCAGTTCTAACACGAACAATGCCTCTGCTCTATCAAGCAGCGCTCTGCTATCTACGTTGACGTCTTTGCCGCCATCAGGTAATTTGAATACCATTTTGGACCATTACATATTTCAATACTAGCTTTTGCCCTCAGTTTCTTCCACTACCCTAAAATGTAGCCTATAATCTTCGGTCATGTCTGCCGTATGCGCGATGACCTGTGAGCCAAGATCCTAATGGAGCCCTGTTGACACAAAACGGCGCGGCGGCGGACCGAGAAAAAATTTTTGACAATTCGTGGGTTGAACGAGCTCGGGATCGTAACGATTGGAGAAGTCAGGGGAAGCCCAGCAGGATGATACATGGGGCTAGTAATAAAAATATAAAAATCTTCGGAAAACCACCAACAAATAGTTTAAGGCACCAACTTTGTTTCAGTTCTCCCAGGGATCCATAATAAGACACTTACTACGTAAGAGACACTTCGCTCTGATGGTTCATCTCTAATCACTAATCAGAGCGTGGATCTTATGTCAAAATCAAAAATCAAAAAGACATTTATTTGCAACTCTAAACATAATACACAAAAATCAACATAAAAATAATAATAAATAGAGACAAAGAATAAAAATGTAAGTTAAATAGTTAGCTCGCATAGAATTGCAAAAAGGTCTCAACTCAGCGTTAATGCAGGTTCGGGAACCTGCGCTGATCTTCCGTTGAGACCTTTGGAAACCGGTACAAACAACAAGAGGTCGATTTGACGTGAGCACCAACTGTAGACAAAGTGTACACAAACATTTGGACAATAGGTACATACGTATACTAACAAAACAAAATACGATAGGTATGTTACACACAGGAAACAGAGATATTTACAAAAATAAAATTAGCTAATAAATTACAAATAAAATAGGTACATCATGAGAGTTATTATAAGATATATTATTTACATTATACAAATATACGGCATGAGTTCATTTTAAATAGCACTAGTGTCGTGAATTAGAAGTTCTTGCTCCTATGTGGATTAGTAGTAGTACCTTGTAGATGACAAGGTAATCAGAGGCACGTCCAAACTTACGTTCGGCACATGCCCACGGTTTCCAAGTTAATTCAATGCGTGTGAATGTTTGAAAGGTTATTATTATATATTATTTTTATTTGATCGTGTTTACAGTATGTTTTCCATTTGTTATTTAAGGTGTAGGAGTTAATGCAGCGATGGCCGCGTACCAGAGTGCGTTGCTGTCGGCCATGGCTGCGCATACGCATACCTTCCCAACTAGTCTCTCGACTGGTGAGTTTTTAAGTCGGTAACCAAAAATACTTATAACTTTTTTTTATTGTACGACGGGGAAGCGCTTGGTCTTCATCTCACTTGGCGTCAAGTCATGATGAGCGCGATGGAAGCCCACTTCATCCGGAACCCTCAAGTCTGAGGAGCTGGCTATCTTACCTCCTAATGCCGTACAGACTTAGTTAAGATGGTGGTAGATAGCCAGCCGGACTTGAAAGCCCTACCACCAAACTGAGCATACATTTGAACCTCTGGATCTAATACCGGTGGGCGAATCACAAGGCCATTGAGGTGGTTAATTTCCTTCTAAAATTATGTTTAATGATTGTTGTACGCGAGTGCCGCCAAACGTGGATTCGAGGATGTTAGAGGCCCATGATGATGATGATGATGATGATGATGATGATACCACAGTGGACTTGACCAACTGTAACACGTCTCATGGCAAATAGTTGTAATTCAATGTTTTTGTCTGATTTTACAATGAATAAGAGTAGTAGAAGCCCCTAGTGAAAGGGCTCGTCCGGAGAATTACTACCACCATGCTTATTTCAGCCGCTAAGCAGCATTGCTGTGTTTCGGTTTGAAGGGTATGGTTGCCGGTGAAATTACGGGTATGCGAGTCTTCACACCTTTATGCCTCAAGTTGACGGGCGCAATGCAGTGCCGTGTAGGCTTTGTTCTTTGTAAGGCTTTGTCATAGGCAATAGTACACTTAACTACAGTTGCGCTACTTGCTTGTCCCGTCTCCTAGTAGTATAAAAAAAATTATGAATGAATGAATGTTTTTTTTATTGAACACCAAAGTCATATAGGACGATTGTCAATTTTAAAACTTGTAAACCGTGTAATAAACTTTAATTACAAATGTAAAAGTGTTCTTGTACATCAGCACCAACAGATTTATCTCTGAAGAGCTCAGCTCCGGTGCACTCGACGCCGCCAGCCGCCAACCTCACCACAACCTCGTCGAGCCAGTCCAAATCTCTCCTCTCACACAAGTTGTCTGGCGCAGAAGTCGGCGCGGTAAGGCAGCTCATCACCGGGTACCGCGAGTCTGCGGCCTTCTTGTTACGCTCGGCAGATGAGCTCGAGGCTTTGCTGATTAACCAACCATAAAAAGCTGATGTACCAACCTTAATAACTGATGAACCAACCTTAAAAGCTAATAAACCACATAATTCTGATGAAACAACCTTATAAAGCTGAGGAACCAACCTAAGGAAACTGATGAACCAATTTTTGAATACCGGGTTTGATGGTTTGTGAACATTTGGATGTTGTCAAAGCTTTTAGGTATTCTACATAATTAGAAGGTTACTTAATCAATTGAATACTTACGTAAAAGCCTTTTTGTTAAAAAATATAGGTTCGATTTGAGAAAATCTGTATGTACTATAGCCGGGTTGGTTTATTATTTATTTATCATATTGAACGGGGTAGACAAATAAAAATTACGTAAAAACCTAGACTAAAAACGACACAGCTTGACGAAGACAGAGGCGCCCTCACGTTCAGTATGACCGTGGTCGGACTGAAGCGGTTGTTGCTCAACATTCAAACGGTTTGATCAGTCTGTCAAATGACGGTTTTATCAAGCTTTAAAATCGGCTTTATTGGCTCTTTCGAGGCGGGACATGATTTTGTCGATGATTTAATCATTGGGGCGGTTTTGGTATAATGTTAGAAGTCAATTTAACGATTTTCGGCATGTATAAATGAATGATCGAGTATACCAATATTGTAAAAGGTTTCGATGTTCTTGTACTTAATACCTAGTTACAAAGTAAAATTCAAAATATGACTGAACGAGATAATGCCAAGTTAGTAACCATTTGATAATTGTTTTTAATAATAATGTTTTTGTCTTTGATAATAATAGTAGTTTAAATATTCACAATAGCCACATTTAGTGTTACAGACGTTTTTCAATCATAATAATACAATACAATAGTTGAAATAGAATTATACATTTTGCTTGTCTATTAGATATCCATAACTTTTCACACACAATGCAAGTTTTTCGTTTTTCAGTATTTTTTATTAAATATTCACTGTTGAACTTTACAAACTTTATGCAAGGTTTTTGAATTAAAAACTCTATATTGTCCAGCCTATTTTTAAAAGTAATTTAGGTAACAATGTGAATGCTAATATTAATTTTGACGAAGAGGAGTTTTCTGTTATAATAACTAGAAGTTATGTAAAAGTTCACTTTGTCAAAGATAATATCGAAGATCTTTAAAACACTGACCTGAATTTTGGCGTACAAAGCTGCCATAATATTATAAAAATTACGCGTTGCCATTTAAATCTCGTTGGAAGAGTACAAAATTATTTTTGTGTATATTTAGGTGTAAGAGAAAAAAATCAGGGAGTCTCTAGTGTTAGGTTTAAAATTCTTGCCTGGTGCGATAATTTATAGATTTAGTAATCATAAGTTTTCATCGAAAATGCTTAAAACGAAGGCAGCAGAATTTCACTTAATTTTTACTTACACATTATTTCTTACCCCTGTTTTTATGAAGGAGGAATATTGTGGGACCCATTCAGTTGCCCTGATTAATACTCTAAAATCAGAGTAACATTGAAAATAAGGGGTAGGATTAGGTTTTAAAGTGGCATTCTTGGTGTAACAAGCACGAATTTATTTTGTTGTTTTTGTTTAGTGCTGTAGCAAAATAATATATTTCTATTTATCAGTTTATTAGCATTTATACAATCGGCTCCATCCAAACTAACCTCTTCGGTAAGTTTACTTTTAAGTTTACTATTAATTTTATTGATACTTATCGCTTTGCTCATACTTTGACTGTATATCTATTTGTTACCATAGATTTACGGCATTCATAGGTAGGGTTAATCTAAGAATCTGCTTACTGTGTACAAAAATACCCGCTTTCATTTTTTATAACTTACGGGCCTAAGACTTATTTTTAAAGTAATGTTGGGTATTACCTCGTCTGTTTGTTGTTGATAAGTGTTTCTTTGGCCAGTGTTAAGATTCAGTTATTTTAAGGTTAAGGTCTGTTATTGAAGTAAACACAAATAATACAATAGAATAATTAAGATAAATCAATGCTTAATAAGTTGCCATTTATTCGCTTATACTTTTCACCATAGTGGAGTATATGGTTTTTACCTCTAGGGTCATGTCACAATGGTGAAAATTTTGAGTCCGTCTACAGTATCCAATAGTTAAACTCAGCCAGTGTTTATCAATAAGATTATCATGCTTTCACGCTAATTCAATATAAATTGTAAATTCACTTTTGAATTTAATTCATTACTTAAATTGCCAAAGAATCTAATTGATTTACTCAATTGTATGCGTACGTGGAATTGCTACATTTAAACTTATTTTTATTTGTGGGTTTATTTTTATTTTAGTTTTTTGTTTTACAAAGTCATTCCAATATTTTTCTAAATTTAAAATTCATTCGGTGCGATAAAAAAACATGTAGTCATTGTATATGGATATGTAAAAAGTATGTTTAGATTAAAAAAAGTTGATTAGGAATGAAAGTTAATGTTGGAATATCGGTAAAACAAGATGGTGGTAAAAACGTTGAGAAAATGAATTTGTTAGACATTAAAATATATAATTATTAGAGATGTATAAATGGTTTACAATTATTATTATTATTAGTTTGAGAGGATTACAAAAAATACAAAATGGCGATTGTTACTATTAACGATATGAGAATTTAGTTATAATTTTTGCAATTTCAAAATGTGAGTTTTACAATTTTGAAAAGAAAATATTAAATATATGCTCATATACTAATTATCTTGTTTTATTTCAACTCGCGTTTATGTCGTTTAAAAAAGAGGGATGCGCTATAGGCTAGTACCTAGTCTTTTAAAAAAATAAGGATATAAGGATATCACGCCTGAATACGAAAAAAGTGACATATTTTGTCATGCGATGAAACACATAGGGCATAAAATGAAAAGTAAGTACCTGAATGAAAACTGCTGGGTTTTGTTGGAGTTTGTACTAAACAGAAACTATGAGTGCCACATAGCTTTTACTTATTCTATCGTAACTGTAGCCATTTAATTTTTTAATTCAAATAATGGCACCAGCGCTGATATTAATTCAAACTGGTTCTCTATGAAACAGAAGAGTTTATTTTTACACTACGGGGAAGCGCTTGGCCTTCATCTCGCCTGTAGCAAGTTGAGATAAGGCAGAAGGCGGAGGCGCCCGGAATCCTCAATAAACTGAGGAGCTGGCTATCTTACCTCTAAATGCCGGAACACAACTTTTATTTGAGAATTGTTATTATGGCGACAGAATTAGGTAAGATGGTGGTAGCTAGTCAGGCAGACTTAAACAAAATCCTGCCACCAACCAAACCAAGCACAATATTGATCCCCTGGGGATCGAGGCCGGGACCTCGGTGGGTTGAACCACTAGACCACAGAGGCTTTGAAGTCCGCCTGGCTAGCTACCACCATCTAACCTAAGTATGCCGCCATAACAAAAACTGATGTGTTTCGGCATTTAGAGGTAAGATAGCCAGTTCCTCACTCTATTGAAGATTCCGGATGAAGTGCGATTCCAACTTCAGCCTTATTACAACTTGATACTAGGTTAGGTGAAGGCCAAGCGCTTCCCCGTCGCGTTGAAGAAAACCACCACTCAGTACGAAAAAGCACCCGTGGAAATACGTACCTAGCAGCACTTTAAAAAACCAAAGGTCAAAAAAAAACTAGAAAATCAAGACATCGCGAGTGTAGTGTAATCTTATAAATTCTGTTGTTCCAAACCTGTAGTCTAAAGTACCAGCAATCCTGTGTGAAGAGTGTGGTTGCAGGTAAAATTACGGGCACGCGAGGCGCAACACTTTTATGCCTCAAGTTGAAGAGCGCAATGTATTGCCGTGTAGGCTAAGATTTTTGTGGATGTAACCTACGCAGTAAGGCATTGTTATAGGCCAATTAGGTGGGCTACTTGCTTGTTCTGTCTCCTAGTTTGCGAGGTTCCAAGACCTCATCTTATCCCGGCGTTCACTTGGAAGCATACCAGGGCAGATTTTGGATCCCTGCATCCCACAGTTTGAATCAAATCGCTGCTCCAAATATGTCATAGCGCGGTTAGATATTTTCGAAGTTACTTATGTTGAGCGTGTGATTGTATCAACCTCGGGTACTTTTAAACACATTTAAAAACTCGGGTTTTATTCACGTATTCGTTTATGTAGACCCCGTCACCCTGATGATGGTTCACCTATTGAACTGAAACTGTTGGTGTGTACATGTATACGTGAGTCGAACTCGTGTTTTAAAATATATATATACATATATGAATATACTTTTTATAGGCACATGTGTTCATCAAGGCATGATACTGAAGACCAAAATAATATCAAAATCATTAAAATTGAGAAGAATCACACAAGGAATACCTTAAGGGCCAATTTAATAGTGTTAACTTGGCTGACAAAATACTGTCCAGTCCATCATCCGTGGAAATAAAGAACAGGTTTTCAAACAAAAACGTACATCGAAAAGGAACATTAGAAATTGTGGTAAAACAGTGAAGGCTGCAAAAACAACAAAAGATGCCAAAGATAAACAGGACGATAACAAATACCATGCAAATGTGACTAGGTGATGTTGCGCGATGGTCAGCTTTGTCACAGGACATTGTGTAACCACCATCTTGACAAGACCGGTGTCACAGACATTGGCTTATGTCACAGATGTTTTCAAGAAGAAGAAACGGTGGACCACATTGTCTTTCACTGCGCGACCACAAAAGAAGCCAGAGAGAAAACCTGGTCTACAAAAGCTAATTGTAGAATCAACAAGTAGACGTACCAACCGCCTCTGTGGTCTAGTAACCGCCTCTGTGGTCTAGTGGTTCAAGCCACCGATTTCAGATCCAGAGGTCCCAGGTTCGATCCCCATGGGGCGTACAATATATTGTGCTTGGTTTGGTTGGTGGTAGGACTTTGTTTAAGTCCGCCTGGCTAGCTACCACCATCTTACCTAATTCTGTCGCCATAATAACAATTCTAAAATTGTTGTGTTCCGGCATTCAGAGGTAAGTTAGCCAGTTCCTCGGTTTGTTGAGGATTTCGGGTGAAGTGCGCCTCCACCTTCGGCCTTATCTCAACTTGTTACCAGGTGAGATGAAGGCCAAGTGCTTATCCGTCGTACAATAAAAAAAGTACTCTGGAGCCATAGCAGGAAGGCAATGCACAATACACCCCATTACGGGACGTCAGTGCTAAACACCCCCCACCCTTTTGAAAATTAAATTAAATTTGTGTTTTCTTTATTCATCTGAATTCAATATCGCCTCAGTTTTTAGCAGTACTGGAAGGCAGTTCACGAAGTTGATACCGATCAGGGAATGGGTAGAACCGCTCATCGGCCATCAGCTCGTGGGTGGCGTTGATGATGAAGTCTAGGTTTTCTTGAGCGCCAACGTAGGAGAACATGGCAGGAAAGCGTTCCGTTCCACATCTGAAAATGTCACACGTTGTTGGTATTCATTCACAGCCCATTAGTGTCCACTGCTGCACAGAACCTTCGCCACTATTATAGATTGTAAGTGTAAACTATACAGGTATTATTATTATTATTATACTAGCTGTACCTATTTTAAGTTTGGGGCTAGATGTCGCTGTGTAATATCACCATAAGTGTCAGAGCCTCCTCCAAATCTAGAGGGTTTTGCCACGATCACCACGCCATATGGCGGATTGGTGATAGCAGTAAAAAAAGCTGCTGCCCTTGTTGAGATCCCTTAGTCGGCTTTTACGATATCCATGGGCTGAGTTGGAAGGTCGATTCTTAAGCCGCGACCGCCACGGGTGTTGGTTTTTGCATCACTGATTGCCGTGTGATGTGCTACACTGCTACAGTGCTGAACCTGTGGTAGTGAAATGTAGGAAGGGCACAGATTTAGTAGATACCTACACAGACTATGTAACTATGGTGAGGGATAAAAGGCCCCTTTTAGCCTTGTCCTTACTGCAGAAGCAATTAGAAGCAGTAGTTTAGTTTGTTTTGCCTGTTTTAATGATCTAAGGATGACGGTTTAAGCCTCGTGCATTTTACATATAATAGAATAACAGCTTTACGCTTAGCTGTTGTTGTTGCAGAGAATTCAACCTTCTTAGCTTGACAAAATACAAAAACTAAAAAATAAAGGTACTCACAATTTTCTTATCCCCCATGACGCTAGGCCCCATAACACGCCATCACTGACAGCGGGTGCCCCTGTATCTCTCTGAAACAAAGAAATCATAAAAAAATTAAAAAAAAATCACAGAGGTAGATACCAGGACTTCATAGGTGCTATACGCATATTGCAATAGGATAAACCCACAACATTCTCATCGAGGTACCAGGACTTCATGAGGGATATTGTGCTCACCGTACAAGGAGCTCGTCTCCCAGTCTGCTCCACACAGATGAAGTTCTCAGAGACCGTCATCCCAAACCTCTCAGTGACGTTGTTACACTTCTTTCGGTCTAACACTCGCGCGTGGAAGACTTGAAGAGTGCTGCCGGGTATATATATTCCATCTTTCTGGAAGTCAAAAAACATAATTCAGAAGATCTTTTGGACCGAGGCACTCTTGTACAATAATTTCCCAGCAGTCATTTTATCGAGATTTATTCACTTTTTTTTAAACAACTAGGAGACGGAACTAGCAAGTAGCCCATCTGATGTTAATTACATCTCTTGAATATAACAATGCCTTGCTACGTAGGTCACATCCACAAAGAACATAGCCTACACGGCACTGTATTGCGACCAACAACTTGAAGGCATAAAGGTGTTAAGCCCCGCGTTCCCGTTATTTCACGGGCAATCCCTTCAAACCGGAACACAGCAATACAGCTTCTAAAAGGTCTTCTTTTTTTAAAGATAGTTTAGCTTCTAGGCTCTCGCTCAAGGCCAGAGCAAGGATGAGGACTACGATGGAACGAGCATTACCTGAAGGCACCGGCTCTCTCGCGCACCGACGGAACCCAGCAAACAATTAGTATTGGACTTCAGCAGGTGGTCGTAGCCAGAAGGACCTTTACAGGTCCTACCAGTGTGAATAACATTAAAAACATCTAACATTTAAATAATTAGATTAAAGTTTCATATTCATAAGTTCAGTACCTACTTTTTTATTGTCATATGCAGTAGAAGGCAAATCTTTAGTGATAACTCTTTTGTGTCACTCAGGCGTCAGGCAGAGCAAGAGCCTCTACTTACAAGTTATCACTTACTTACAGCGAGGATCTCCCAACGCAGATGCCTACTTAAAACTACAGTGAATTCTACCTACATAAGCATTTTTAGTACTAAGTCTAAATTGTTTTAAGTTTTACTGGAATAAATTTACTTTTTACTATTTACACTATGATATGATTCAACTGCTAGCAATAGTCAGTGATTCCGCTGCCCGGGGTAGACCACCAGGTAGGTCAGACCTACCAAAACATTTATTTTCGAGCACTATTTTACCGAGTTAGAAGATATTTGTTAACCTTTCAGCTCCATAGATGATAACGCATTGTCAAATCATATAAGACATTAGAAGCTTTGAATGATACCCGCGAGCGGAAAGGTTAGGCACAATTATGTCTTCTTCCATACACCACTCGACGGTGGTTTATTGGAGGAATGCCATTAATTAATAGCTCAAAGAACTGACCCTTTCTGCTCCCCAGCTGGTGACCCAAACATCTTCGAAGCCGGGCATCATCACACGATTCGGGAGGTCCACTGAATGTATGCTATGTGAAAACCTAGAACATCAATTAAATTTAAGTACCTATTCTATCCGTAATCTTAGTTACCATATTACAAGCATATTACAAGTAGCAGCGAGTACTTCAGTCTACCCATGACCACGGCCGTTGTAACACGGTCGAAACCGTCGGGAATATAAAAAGGTACGCGATGAAGACTCGTTTTTTACCCCTTACCTACCTACTTAGTTTACCCTACCCTTAGGGGTAAGATGGCACTGTGTGAAATTATTGTCCTGTGATATTTATGAATGTAATAAGGTCATGATAATGATTTCTCAGTAAGTATGTGCTTTCTTATTCCTGTTAGAACAAGATTTAAATTTTAAGATTTTATAAATTACCAATTTTTACCCACTTACTAAGACATTTTATGATTTTTTGAGTTATCTATTTTTACCCACTTATTTATTGTTTGGTAGAGTAACCTGCTTTTACTTAACTTTAAGCATGATGTGACATGTGTGATAATAATTAATGGAGCTTTACTAGCAGAACCAGAATAAGAAAGCGCCATTTAACCATGAAAGGAATTCATCATTCACCATATAACAAGAGTTCAACATTTTTCATATTTTATAACACTTGAAGACGGAAAAAGCAATTAATTAATGAATTACGTAATTTAAATTACGTAAGTATTGAGAAAAACAAACATCTCATGAAACCTTTTTGTTCAAATAAAGGTTACCTATTGTTAGTTTTAGATTTCGGACCTTTCTGTCATATTCAAATTAATGACGCGAAACTGCTCGCGTAAATTTTCTCATTCAAGGGCATTTTTAAATATTAATAAATAAATATTACAGGACATTAAGCATAGCTTGTAATATGGGAACTAGATTACGGTAAGAATACTTAGATACTTTTGTAAATACATACGTTCAATATGATACAACACCCAAACACAGAACACAAATCTATATTCATCACACAAATGTTTGTCCTGGGTGGGAATCGAACATACAGCCTACAGCGCAGGAGGCAGAGCTACTACCAACTGAGCTATGAGGCTTGTTTATGAATATAGATTTGACTGCAATCATTCATCAATCATTATACATCATGGCTCATGAATAGCTTGTACAATTCCAGTACAATATCATAGTTTATGTTACATGTAAGTTGTAAACTTCATATGGGGCAGTCATGATCCTGATGGAGAATCTCACTTGAGGTTCCTATCGAGCAGTATGAGAGCGATGTCGTGGTCTGGCTCCGTCCTGATGGACCAGAGAGGATGCTTCATCACCTCCGCGATCTTGGCGACCTGCCCGCCGCGGTCGGTGTGGCGGGAGCCGGCGCGAATGTGCAACCTGCTGACTCTATTGGCTCTGCAATCAGATATTTGATCATCAACGGCACGTAAACACGCTGACGTTCAGAGTTGTCAGAATCAGCATGCTGAAGGCTATGGGTATGCCACATAGCTCTCAGAACCGATAAACGCTGGCTTTTTTAACCGCCTCTGTGGTCTAGTGGTTCAACCCACCGATTTCAGATCCAGAGCTCCCGGTTTTGATCCCCATGGGGTACATGGGGAGTACAATATATTGGGCTTGGTTTGGTTGGAGGTAGGACTTTGTTTAAGTCCGCCTAGCTAGCTACCACCATCTTACCTAATATCATCTTACCATAATGTTCCGGCATTCAGAGGTAAGATAGCCTGTTCCTCAGTTTGTTGAGGATTCCGGGTGAACTGCGCCTCTACCTTCGGCCTTATCTTAACTTGTTACCAGGTGAGATGAAGGCCAAGCGCTTCCCCGTCGTACAATAAAAAAAAAAAAAAGTAAAGCTCGCGCTTGGTGAACATGATTAAACGCAAAACGGAGTGTGGAAAGACTCGATGGTGAGACGATGGACAGAGGCGGCTATTTGTAGCATCTAATGGCATTTATGCTCAGTTGTGGATGTATGTGGGCTGAAATGATGATGAGCATACCAAATTAATGTAAACATTCCTTTTAGAAAACATTTTTGCTTTTTATCTTTGTACTTCGGCTACATTCACGTTAACGGCCTTAATTGACCCACGATGCCTTCAGGTACGTGGGTACTCACCAAAGAGTAAAATAACTACACTTTGTAATATTTCCCGTCTAGCTCATGACTACAATGCTTAGGTATGTACACTGACAAATATTAGTGTGACCACTACACACATTTTTTTTTTCGATGAGGAAACGCTTGGCCTTCATCTCACATGGTTACAAGTTGAGATAAGGCCGAAGGTGGAGGCGCATTTCACCCGGAATCCTCAACAAACTGAGGAACTGACTATATTACCTCTAAACGCCGGAACACAACAATTATTTTAGGAATTATTATTATGGCGACAGAATTAGGTAAGATGGTGTTAGATATCCAGACGAATTTAAACAAAATCCTACCACCAACCAAACCAAGCACAATATTGCTCACCTGGGGATCGAACCCGGGACCTCTGGATCTGAAATCAATGAGATGAACCACTAGACCACAGAGGCGGTTAAAAATTTTACTATATCATCGATAAATCTCTTCGATCTGCTAAATAAAAAACAAGCTCAAAAACTAAAACAAGGCTACTGAAAAATCACTTTCTAATAAGTAGGCAGGTATGAATCAAGAAAATATTTACATATGAGGCGTCGTTTTATATCACTCCAAATAATCGGATGCATGCAAACTAAGCCACGAGCATCAGCTACAAATACACTTTAGCCCTTTCATTTGATACCCAATACGGTATCCATTTTTTTTAGTTTATGTTTTTATGTCCCCTAGATGGCGCCATATTCAATTTAATGTGACCTCACAGGCCAATTCTGATAAGTTTAGATATTATCAGGGAACAGATGAACATACCAGTACATAGTACATAGTATGTACATAGTATATACATACAGTACATAGAACATACATGCAAATATACATACAAACATACCGGTCAAAATCATTACCCTCCTTTTTACTTCGCCTAAGTCAGGTAAAATTACCACCACCTGATTTTCCGCCCAAAGTCATAAAAAATACATAGTGAATATCGAAATGTACAATTTAACTAGAGACAGCTAGGGCCTCAGCACTCAACTAGTTAATGCAAATTCGAGGCTACACGTACGCAAACGATTATCAGCAATAATTATTGCCATTTTCTGATTGTGTGGCCTAACCATGAACGGTACCTATAGCTGATTGAAATGTTCATAATAAAATTCATAATTCATTTATTGTTCGCGTATACAATCGAGGATTGCTTGAACTTGCCTTCCCTAAAATATCAGTCCGGTACTAAACGCTAGGCCAAGTGTGATTATAGAAATGGCTAGAAAATAGACAACATAAGTAGGTATTTATCAATTAAATCAGAATTTCAAGCCCTACGAAGTTCCTTAACGGGCTATATACCTCAGATTAGCAACTCAACGTAACTTTATTCTAGTTTCAAACCATCGATTTCAAACTAAGATATGGTAACAATAAAGGTGACATTACTGTGCGATCAACCACGGCGCTTCTGACCACCAGATGACAGAAATATGCGCGTTTGTTTTTTTACGGTAAAACAAATATGAATTTTGAAAATCGAAAACACAGACCGTCTGCTGTATACTGTGTTCATTTACGGTACAACGTTTCAAGCCCTAATTGGGTGTATTTATTGAATGGCGAACATTTTTGATTAACAAATTACAAGACAAATTAGAGTCAAATTTGGATTTTTTCGATCGAGAAAATTTTACGTAATTGTGTTTTCAAAACACAAGCGTTCTAGCATCAATCCTGAACTATAACATATATTAATTTCAAAATGCTACAGTATTGTGGAAGATATAATCGCTGAAGCATTTCACATATCATGATGGCAGGTTTTCCGTATTTTTTACAAAATTTTTAAATAATTTCGTATAGTTTCTTCAATAAATGTCATACATGTTAAAATGATAAAAAATATAGATTTGATCCTCTTACGAGACCTTATATCTGAGTGCGAGTTGCAATCAATTCGCGTTTGCTCACCGTGAATGGTGAATAGATATTATTTTTCATACAAATTGTGGGAAACGCAAACGCGTTCGAGAAGGTATAGAGCGATTTGAAAACTGGCACTAGACACACTGTGTGTCTAGTGCCAGTTTTCAAATCGCTCTATATGCAACACGATGCTATTGGGTTTTTTTTATATTTTGTTTCACTTTACCCTGTGACCTTAAAAACCTGAATAAACTGATACTACTCGTTCATGATAACGTCACCAAATTCTATTTTCATAGGTACCTAATTTTAGCATTTTTCGTCAGGTAGTTTCTGAAAAATTGGGTGTGACAGAGACAGACACACTAATCTTGTTAGTTCCGTTTTGTCGCCGGATACCTCCGATGTCAAAAACCCTAAAAATACCCTTAAGTAAATTCTAAGAACCGGCAAGCGTAAGTCAAACCCGCACTAATTACGGCTGACGGACCGCAATCTTTGGCGTGACCAGGGCCCCGATTCTACTTAACCAATAGCTTCACTCTGACAATGTCGTCATCACAGAATGGCCACTAGAATACCAAAAGACACTTATAGTCGCAATTCTGCTACTATACCATTGTCACAGTGAAACGATTAATTTAGTAGAGTCGGGGCCCAGATGAATGTTAAAAGTACTCACTTCCAAATACAGTTGGCAGTAGTGATCACCATCCTCGGATTGAGGAGAGCACCCGAGCACCAATGCTCTCTCTCCTTCTGTATAGACACCACATACGGGTATTCCTCTATCATGCCATCCTTTGCCGCTATCAGTCTGCGGAAATCTAAATCATAATCGTTATTTATTTTAACTTATAGAATAATAAATTTTATATATATATACTTTTTTTAAGTCCAACACCCAAATACAGAACAAACATTATACATCACACAAATGCTTGTCCTGGGTGGGAATCGAACCCACACCATACAGCGCAGAAAGCAGAGCTACTACCAACTGAGCTATGAGGCTTGTTAAAATGAGTAGCTATTAATTCTGAAGTTATCTACATAAACCTTAGTTCAATATCGTTAAAATGAAATGAATGTTCATTCAAGATGAATTGTTGATTGTTTTAATCGGTAAGCTCTTGACTTTGAAGTCATCAAGCCCTGAGGCTTGTCTGGGGATTACCAAGTTGAGATTTACGATGGAGCGACCTTTCCCAAAAGTTGCCTAAGCACTGACAAATCATTCAACTGAGCAACAACATATCACATACATTGATGAGTCATCGTCATTAACATCACCATCATCATCATCATCATCATCATCATCATCACCATCATCGCCATCACCATCATCATCATCATCATCATCATCATCATCAAAAAACATTATTGTGGACATCTCTTGTCTCCATCATACATTTTAGGAAAAATAAAATCATAATAGTTATTTTATCATTTATTCAAACCAAACCCTTAATGTTTACCTTTCTGAGGACCCTTCGTCTCATTCCAGAAGTTCTTTCTAGCGTTGATGATTCGTTCTGCTTGTTTTGCACCAAACCTGGCCCTCAGTTTAGCTGGATTTTGGGCCCTATTCTTATATGTCTTAGATCTCAAAGGGCGACGATGCCTTTTTGATCCCTTTCTAAGTTTCTGGTGTCGCTGTCTTTTGATATTTTTACCATTTTTTCCTCTCCTTCGAGGTCTATTCTTCCTGGCCCTTCTCAAAAGTTTGCTTGATTTAGCTGGTTTGTTTGGCTTGGATGTTTTAACCGAACCGGGCTTCGTTGAAACATTTGGGGTATTTTTTTTCGCGAGTGTCGAGGCTAGATTTGTTGGGGGCTTCTTTTTATCGTCTTTCTTGGGATCAACAGATCTTTTTTTCCTGATCAAAGATGAATATTCATTCAAGACTTTTTTGACTCTATGTTTCTCGCCGTGTTTTTCAATGGGGAAATAAAGGCTGTCGGGGACATGGACTGTATCGCCGGGGAAAGCAGTGTACTCTTTGAGGGCTCCAGCCTTCTTGGTATATTCAGGTTTATATTTAAAATATTTACCAGCGTTGTTTATTACAGTTAGCCCTCCATTCACTTTCTTAGGGTACGGTTTTACGATGAATTTCTTCGCATCTTCGTCAATAAAATCGGATATGCAATAGTGGACCGAAATAAGAAAAAATAAAATCGGTAGCTTCATAGTAAAGTTCCGAAGTATTTGAGTTATGTTTAAGTATTTTATAGCCTTTTCATAGCAGTTTCGAGCGATAAGTTTCGCAACCAGGTATTGTATTATTGATTGATATTTGATGGTTTTGAATTTATTGCCAGCACATACCTACTCATCTATTTAATCTGAAAGACGATATTCTTTCATTGTTTCTCGGTAATATTTTGATTACCCATCGTATTCTCTTAAATAAAAACATGTTATTTCTTTGTGATTTTTAGAACTGCTTGCGAGTATCATCTATTTTTGATGATGTAATTTAGGTACTATACAAAATAAACAAGTTATGCCTGAAGATATATATTCAAATTTATTACTAAAACATACACAAACTTAGTCCTAGAACCTAGTGCTCCTACAAATATTTACAATACTTTTAATCTATTGACAATCAACCATTTCTTATCTTTGACCTACCATACTTTGTACCATATACTTTGATCATTAAAAGATTGTCTACTAGAGATCGCTCTCAGCGATAAAACCGCCATCTTATATATTTTGTAATTTCTTGTTTCCTGTATCTTTATTACTTAATGTCAATAAATAATATTTGTATTGTATTGTATTGTTGTATTGTATTATATTATATTGTCCCTAGCTACCATAAAGTTGTCTGAAAGCTACCATACCAAGTACCAGGATAGCATAATCCACTAGAAGTAAACCACCTCAGTCCCTTGGAGCGATTTTCTTAAACGTAGCTAGTTGTAAAGCCAGCTGGTGCAGTATTATCTTCCCTGAGGTCCCTTCCTCTGGTGGTAATGCTTTGGACAGACGAACAACACGACCGCACTCTCGAATATAGTATTCTAGCTCGTTCTCTAGCTGCCGGCTGTCTCCTGTTGTAATAAAACAAACTGTTAGAGCGAAAAGGTAATTGATAAACCAGCCAAGTGAAGCGGAGGTTCAGACCCACATTTTAAGGCACTACAACAATTACGTTTCTTGTATGTATTTCCTTTTTTACTAACTTTTATTATTATTTTGATTAGCAAGCTTCCTGAGCCACAGCTCACGTCAATCCATGAAGCAGGGCCCCACAATATAAGTTTATGAATATATATATATGAAAGTTTATGAAATACAACAAATATAAACTCATCTTCTTGAAATCTTGAAAATTGAATAGAAATACACGCTCTGTTAAAATTTCAACTGTCTACATATACGGACGGATGAACAGCAGAGGCTCAGTAATAGGGTCCCGTTGGCACCCTTTGGGTACGGAGCCCTAAAAATGAGCGATCCCAAGCCGCCTAAGTCGCGGACTTCCAACATCGAGACCATTCGAAAGGTCTACAGAAGTTCGTAGCAAATGCTACGCCACACAAGGCATGAACGCGCGAACATATTGTGTATTTAATTTTTTTGAAACGAAGCCTCGTTTTAAGATTTAGCAATCGTCTCAAGATCATGACCACGAAATCCGTCATTTTGATATACCCTGTCCAATATTGTTGTATGTGTCGATATGTACGTCATGACATGTATCTGGAGTATTTCTTTTTGTACTACGAAGAATCGCATGGCCTTCATCTCACCTGGTTTCAAGTTAAGATAAGGTGGAAGCGCACTCCAACCGGAATTCTCAACAAACTGAGGAACCGACTATCTTACCTCAAAATGCCGGAACACAACAATTTTTAACATTTTGTTGTTATGGTGACAGAATTAGGTAGCTAGCCAGGCTGGCTTAAATAAAGTCCTACCACCAACCAAACCAAGCACAATATTGTACCCCCCTGGGCATTGAACCCGGGCCCTCTGGATCTGAAGTCGGTAGGTTAAACCACTAGAACACGATTCATTCAAGGCGGTATGGTACGTCATTACGCAAATTGGCGTGGCACCCTCTTACTCGATGGGCCGACGGCATTTTAGAAGGCGTAAGAAGTCGATGGATGGAAGCGGCTCAATATAGCTAGTAGGTACAGTCGTCATTTATAAAAGACCTATTCAGCAAGTGGATGTTATGATCTGAAATGATGATGATGATTGTCACTAAGGTACCAGGACTTCATAAGTTTGTAACATTCGTACCTTGTCCCATCCTAGAGTTGGTAGGCTGCAGACACTTATTGGTAAGTCGGGCGAGCTGAGACCGCTCCGAACTGAAAGCCTCGTCTAGGTCAAAGAGTTCCAAAGGTGGCGGTGGGGGCTCCCGGAACGTGGGGGGAAACACCTGGGGCACAAAATATTTTTAGTGCGCGTTAGTCAGCTTTATCATAATAAACTCAGTTTTCATTTTAACCGTATACAAGTGGATGAATCGACAACAAAAATATTCGTGAACATTAGCTGGTTTTATCATAATTATGACATAAGCTTGCTAACTACTTACATTTCATACTTTATTATTAGCATTATCATATTAATTTTTAACTACCTCTGCGGTCTATTGTTTCGCCTAGCGGTGTCAAACCCAGAGGTCCCGGGTCCGATCCCCAGGGGACAATATTTTGCATGATTTGGTTGGTGGTAGGACTTTTTTTTAAGTCCGCCTGGCTACATACCACCATCTTACATAATTCTATCACCATAACGACAATTCTAAAATCGTTGTGATCCGAAATTCAGACGTAAGATTCCTCAGACCGTTGAGGATTCCGGGTGAAGTGCGTCTCCGACTTCGGCCTTATCTCATCTTGTTACCAGGTGAGATGAAGGCCGAATGCTTCACCGTCGTACAATAAAAAAAAAAACATTTTAACATTATCTATCTGCAGAAACCGAAATCGGCTAGGATTATTATGCAGAAATACATTTCATAAATAGTCATCAATGCTTTCCGTTTAAAACCCTTCGTGCCCTATTTTAACTAACCATCACCTTATAAGCGGCTTTATTTCTTAAATCTGTGAAAATAATAATTGGACGAAGGAACTTACAGCGAGTTGCAAGGGAGGGAATGGCGTTTCGAACTGCGGTGCAATCAGTCGCAGAGGCTCGTGTTTAACTCCTATCGCCTCATACAGTCCTAGTACTTGAGGCACTGAAAAACATCAAACCACGGGGTCAGGATTTCGCACTGGCGGCGCGGCGTGTTCAGTTATTTTCATCATTTGATTGTCGATCCTGTTTGACCTCACATCTCACTTGAAAAAAAAGTAAAGATAGGCCTAAGACTAAGCACTCTTATTGCGTTCAAACAAGAAGCCAGATACCCTCGTACACATACGTCACTATCTTGCAAGACCGATGATCTTGAATCACTATCTTGAAATCCTCTCTCATACTAAGTCTAATATCTGCTATGGAAACCCTGTGATAAGATTTACATATGTCATTATAATCTTATTTACCCCCTCTGCAACCCTTTATGTCAACAGTACGGGTGGTTTCGGTAAATAAATAACTAAATTGATAATTGTGAAGTCAAGCCCCTTTAACATTATATCCTACAATAGCAAGCGTTATAACTTGGCACAACCCGGACACAAACCGCTGACCGTAACTCCTGTCTTGACGAGGTGATACCAACCATCTTACGTTTCATGTCCCACAAGTTTCGTATAAACAGTTTTTTTTTATTTATTTTATAATAGAATATACCTATATTACATACGTAATTTAAATACTGTACACCATTAACCTGTCTAGGTTAAATTTTTGTATTTCAAGTGATTGCACTTTTTCACAACAAACAAAACGACGGGACTCGAACCCGCAACTTTTTCCTAAAACCGGAAACGCTCTGACCAACTGAGCTACGATGGTCCTGACACAGATTCCGATTTTTTGTGTCACATTAATACTTGCTTTAGGAAAAAGTTGCGGGTTCGAGTCCCGTCGCGGGTTGTGAATTTTTGTGTCATTATAACATTTCTTTCTAGGTTAGTCTGGGTACTCACATAAGTCTTATAATATTTTATTTTTATTTTTTATTGTACGACGGGGAAGCGCTTGGTCTTCATCTCACCTGGTTACAAGTTGAGATAAGGCCGAAGGTGGAGACGCACTTCACCCAGAATCCTCAACAAAATAAGGAACTGGCTATCTTACCTCTAAATGTCGAAACAACAATTTTTAGAATTGTTGTTATAGCGACAGAATTAGATAAGATGCTGGTAGCTAGCCAGGCGGACCCAAACAAAGTCCTACCACCAACCACAATTGTGCTCCCCTGGGGATCGAACCCGGGACCTCTGGATCTGAAATCGGTGGGTTGAACCACTAGACCACAGAGGCGGTTAAAAAAAAAATTGAGTAAAGCCGGTAGAGGTACACGTAAATATCACGAAAACGCAGAAACGAGTCTTGACTAAAGTATGCATAAACATAAACACGCAGAGCCTATGCTTAGCTTGCTAACTAACGACAATGATCTACTCAATCACAGAGTGTGTGTAAGCGTAGATTGTAGGTGCCATAAAAATGGGTTGACGTACCTACAGGCTGATTTTAAATTGTGACCGATTATGATATATTATGATTACTTACAATGGGCCAGGTTGAGCGAGAACAATCTCCAAGTGAATAGAGCGTGTGGGTGCAATGGAGCCAGCCGTGGCGGCGGAGCGGTGGCCGGCAGAGGGAGCGGCAGTGTGCTGAGCCAGAGGGTGTCTCCCAATGTCCTGTATTCATTCACCTGGAACCGACAATATAAACTATATCTATCTATACTTATAATAAAATTGTAGAAAAGCTGTGTCTGTACATTTAATATTTTCAAAAAAAATACTGAATATCATAGAAATTATTTTGATATTTAGTAACAAATCGCCTAAATTCGTTGAAATTTTAAATAGAATAAGCCTATTAAACAATAGTTTCCAGCCAAATTAAAATCCCATATCCTAAATTAGCTACCTATTGCTTATAAGTTGATACTTAGTTAACCAATTTTATTTTCACTTTATGTGCATGGACAATAATCTGCTAGTTAGGTGTGTGGACCCCTTTAAAATGTTTTTGTTTCTTATAGGTAACTTACCTATAACTTCGTACCTATGAAGTTGCCGTTTTTTAGTACTGGTCATTTCAAATAAAAACTATTTCTGAATGTCTATGAATTCTAATTTCAAATTAATTTTATTTTTAAAACATGACATTCTGTTTTTAAAATCTTAAAGTCTTTTCATTAAATTCATCAGATTTCATCAAAAAAAAAAAACTCCGGGAGGCAGTACAAAATGCCTTAAAAGAGGTTGTTGCCTTCCGTCCAGCAGACATTTTCAAGAAGGGCATTGATAAATTGCCACTGCGCTGGCAAAGATGCGTCGACTGCATGGGCGATTACTTTAATTAACGGAAATAAATAAGATCGAAAAAAATACTTGCATTTATTTCATACAAAACGGCAATTTAATAGGTAAAGGTATAGGTTTCATACATTAAGCGCCAGCAATGTTTTTAGTTGCCGATGAATTTCCTAAAACTAATAATTAAAACCCCTAGTCAAATGCAGCCCGGCTCAAGATCACATTATGGCCTATTTGGGTTATAAATGATGTTATAAAAAAATATGGGCATGAATTTATTTTTCGTAACCCATATAGTTCCCATATTACAAGCGGAGCTTGTTCGGGGCCAAATAGCGTTATGTAATTCAATTATAAAATTGTTGTGTTCCGGCATTTCCGGATTCATTTATTGTTCGGGTAAGATAGCCAGTTCCTCAGTTTGTTCAGGATTCAGGGTGAAGTGCGCCTCCACCTTCGGTCTTATCATAACTTAGAACCAGGTGAGATGAAGGCCAAGCGCTTACCCGTCGTACAATAAAAAAAAATAGATACCAACATTTATTGCAAGGAGGCTTACGCATGGCGCTCATGTACCCTATAAAACATAATTACGTTTTAAAAACTAAAAAGAAAACCGGCTTCAATAAAGGAATGATACAATTGCGTTAACCTTGATGACGATTTTGATATTATTTAATATTTTTCCAATTATTTTGATTACAGATGCACGGACAGACAGAAAGACGCGTGATCCTATATGGGGTCCGTGTTTTCTTAACTATCGAGGTAATACACCTAAAACGCTTCAAGTGCGCCTATAATATTTGAAGAGTTCCCTCGATTTTTTCAGGATCCCATCATCAGATCCTGACCTGATGACAATGGGACCACCTGTGAAGTATACCCTTTCAAACAAAAAAGAATTTTCAAAATCGGTACAGACGTCTTTGAATAATCGGGAACATACATAAAAAAATATAATAATAAATATATATATAAATAAATATAAATAAATATATACATAAGAACCTCCTCGTTTTATTTGAATTCAACCACACATGGGAAACCTTACATCAGGATCCTCAATATCCACAGGGTTGAGGTGCAGGTCGATGACCCCGCCGAGGTAGTTGAAGGCCACCTCCCGGATCAGGTCGTTGCACTCGCTCTCCAGGTACTGATCAGCGAATACGAGCCCTGAACCGATCACGAAGAGTTTACCTGAAAAAAGGGTATTTACCTTTAATGTTCCGTACACAAAGGGTGCCGACGAGATCCTATTACTAAGCCACCGCTGTCCTTCCGTGTCTCATGAATCGTAATAAGTAGACAGTTGAAATGTTCACAGAGACAAGAAACTTGATTTTTTGCCTCGAAATGTGGATTTGAACCCACGGTGTATGCCTTGAAAACATATTTATACTTATGGGCTCCTGGTGGTCTCGGCAGAACATGGCGCCTTATTACTTTTCTGAAGTTGTTATAGCAGCATTAGAAATACACACTCTATGTGTCAACTGTCTACCTATTACGGTTCATGAGATACAGCCCGCTGACTGACAACCAAACGGACGTACAGCGGAGGCTTAGAAATTTACACCCTTTGTGGAACCCTAATAACTAGCCCTGTGTGACGTACCCTCCCAAGCAGCAAATTCAAGCTGTATAAGAGCTGCATTTTAGTTCGTGATTACACTTAAAGAGTCAATTAAGGATAATAAGTTGGTGTTATAAGCGATTATAAAGCCTTTATAATCCCAAAATGGGCCCACTTAAGTCAGCTTTATGCGTTATCAAGGCTGCAATAAATTAGCTGTACAAGGGCTGTTTTAGAGCGTTATTATAGTGTACATGGAAACTTTAACTCAAGAATATTATCTTAAAAGTGCATTGTAAGGAATCGTGTTTTATTTTTGAGATTTAAGGGAATACGCGATGAATTAAAATTATTTATCTCAATGAAAGGCAGTGAAAGATAAAAAGATAAAAAGCTTTAGGGATTGTAATTAACTGTAATGGTGGTGGCGAATACTTCACGAATTTGAAGAGATATAAAACTTTACTTTTGTGGTTTGACTATCAAGAGGTACGAGAAACAAGTATATGTTTTTACGTGAAAAAATCAACGCGCCACAGAAATAAGAAGAAAAAAACGAAGTAAACAACCCCAAATGCGGTACGTTATAATTTCTATGAGGTTAGAATTATAAAAAATAAATAAATAACGTTGCGTAAAAATCCATAAACATTTTTTTATAACGAGAGAATACTATTCCTAATATTATTCATAATCTATCGTTATTTATAGGCTATCCTGTTGTAAGTTTTCAGATTAATCATACCAATGGCGACCATTTCATTAACAGCCTATACGATATTTGACAGGTTTTATAACTCAAACTTCTGTACAAAGGGGTTTACAAATTATGATATACAGCTTTTGGTGCTATTTTATATTTATAACGAGGTCTATTCAACTACAGGAGTATGAACATACCCGTACACATAACTTGTAAAGCCCTTATTAAAAGTTCAAACTTTAGGGATCCGTGATATATGTCAAAATTATTAAATCCAAATAGTTTTTTTTACTTACTACTCAACCAGTTTAATTCAAATTCTTTGTTTTATGATTTTTTTATAAAGAGCTGTGGGGTTTGTCTTTATATTGTAAAAAAAATGTAAATTTAAATAAAATACTTAAACAACAAAAAATCTTATTTTATTTTTAGGAAGGTAGGTGTATGTTGTATGCATGTATGTTGGTAGGTACCTACCTACCAACATACATGCATCTGATGTCTTATTACACCCTGTGGATAGAAGGAAGAAGGTATGCACGCACATCATTATCTGTATATAAATATTACTTATATGAATTGAGTACCTACCTACAAATATGATATAAACCTTGTGTATTGTATGATACAGAAAATGTCATTCAAAATCGTGGAAAATAGACAGAAAAAGCTCTGCATAGTTCCAAGTAGCTTATTTATTAGCATACTGACTAATGCTGTATTATACTTCTTTAATATTTCTCAAGTCAAAGTAAAATCGGATTCAAGATCCGATTTTTTAATTTTTTTATCGACCGACGGAGAAGCGCTCGACCTAGTTTTTCAAGTAATGACAAAGCCGAAGCTGGACGCACATCACCCCAATCCTCAACAGTCCCAGGAACTGACTCTCTTACCTCTAAATACCTGAACACAACAATTTTAGTTTGTTGTTATGGCGACAGAATTAGGTAAGATGGTGGTACCTAGCCAGGTGGACTAAAATACTTACCACCAACCAAACCGAGCACAATATTGTACTCCCCCTGGCGATCGAGCCCGGGACCTCTGGATCTGACACCGTTGGGTGTCAGACTAAATCCACAGAGGCGGTTAAAAATAAAACCTATTGTCGCTTGCTTATTTTTATTAGTACCTCCACTCCTTTCAGAAGTATATATAGCAGCGACCGGCCTTTTCACGGGATAGCAGACGTCACTGCTAGACAAAATGGCGGCCGCAGGCTTCTTTACCGTCAGGGTGGCTCCATATGGGTACACGAAGTTAGGCGTCGCTGGGTCCTCACTGAAAATGAAATCTTAATTATAAATAATAATAAATAAATATTACAGGACCAAACTAAGCAAAGCTTGTAATATGGAACTAGATTACGGATACCGAATACTTATATACTTTTTTTTTTGTAAATACATACATCATACAATACGATATCCAAATACAAAACAAAACTCAATATTCACCACACAAATGTTTGTCCTGGGTGGAAATCAAACCTACAGCGCAGAAGGCAGAGCTCAGGTCAAGAGCTTAGAAGTATTGACTTCTAGCTACTTGTAAACGGTTAGCGTGTGCCCAACGTTTGGACGTGCCTCTGGCTGCCCCCTTTGTAGTGTAGTAGTGTAGTGATCAGAGGTGAATTCTTGAATTTACAGTCGAGTCTGTAAATATTTTTTTTACTCACAGAAAATCATCAGACTCGCTGATGTAGTTGGGCATCTTCATCAGATGTTTGGTCAGAGCTCGGTTCAGGATCCCGTTGGAGATGTGACACTCCTTGGGGTGGTAGAACTTGTGGTACTTCGCGCGGACCACGCAGTCTGCAAGAAAGAAAACTACATGTCTAAGAAGTTTAGTATTTTTAACCATTTTTCAAAAAAAGGAGGTGGTTCTCAATTCGTCGGAATCTTGTATGATCCCCGATTACTCGAAGACGCCCGGACCGATTTGGAGAAATCGAGGGAACTCTTCAAATACTATATGCATACTTGTAGTGATTTGAGTATTTTAAGGGTCGGTATACTTTCTAGGTATAGGTATCTTTATCAGGTCAAGATCTGATGATGGGATCCTGGAAAAATCGAGGGAACTCTTCAAATATTATAGGCACACTTGAAGCGATTTGGGTGTAATACTTCACAAGTAAGGAAAAAACGGACCCCATATAAGATCACGAGTATGTCTGTCTGTCCGTCCATCTGTCATCAGAATTATTGGAAAAAAATACGTCATCCAGGTA
Source organism: Venusia cambrica (assembly GCA_951394065.1). NCBI lineage: Eukaryota > Metazoa > Arthropoda > Insecta > Lepidoptera > Geometridae > Venusia > Venusia cambrica. Next base: position 5,563,553 of record OX596069.1, read on the forward strand.
AACGAAATTGTATCATATTCTTCATTGAAGTTGGTTTTCTTTTTGGTTCTCATCTCCTCTTTTTTTTTTAAAGTCGGTTAAAAATAGCTTTTACCACATGTATTTTATTTAGCACTTCTGTCAGCAATCCGCCCGCTGAGCGTGGAAAATATGGCAAAACCCTACGTTATTAGCTATCTCCTCAACAATTCTACAAAATGTTAACATTATGGTAATGTGTGTGCTAGCTGAATGGAGCGAGCTGAAATTTTGTGCCCTGACTCTGACACATTTTATCACAACGCGGGCGAAAGTCTGGTATTAGGGTACTAACTAAGTGAACTTGATACTTATCCCGGGTTGAAACTAACCATTATTCACTACAATCCCGAACTCCTCCAAAAAGAAGTTGATGTTGGTGTTCATCCGCTCTTCCCCGCCATCCGCCATCATCACCATCACAGAGTCCCCTCGCTCCACCATGCCCTTCAAGCAGGATAGCTCGTCATCGGTGAACACGTTCTGCGGCCCTGGTACCACGAGCAACTTCACATCCTGCAGTATGTTCGGGGAGAGTTCCTCGCGGTTTCTGAAATCCTGGTACATTGAAGGGTGGCACTAAGACGTAGCCTGTCCGTCTGTCCTAATTACAGGGCTGCATCTTATATACCGTAATAGGGTCGGAAGGATCCCGGTTCATATGAATATTTTAGATGTTGCATGCAAGTAATTTATTACCTACTACCAACAGAGTACAGAGGTACCAACACTAGGATCCAGGCAGTCTGCCAAGCGTGGTGATTAATTTGTATCATTATGCGTCAAATCATGAGCCAAAGTCAAGGGCACAAGAAAAATTATGATAAATACTCACATCATTACTTTCCACGTGGACTTGAGCTTCCTATGCAACATTTTGTAGTTCTCATTGATTTTATACAACTCGTTCTTTGAAATATCGAACAATATTGTATCCACCGCCTTCATTTTGTCAATATTCCTTCAATTCCTTTACTTGCAATAGGTATTTATTGAAAAATACACGTATCTGGAATGTTATTGACGATTTCTTTGTTTTGATTATCGCTGTCATTGCGTTGCTAAGCAACAGGTCTATCAATCCCAAAGTTACTTTTTATTGATCAATCCTTTACCAAATAGGTAGTTTTATTTCGTTTTATTCTTTTGTTTACCAAAAGCCATGAATGCCCCAGACTGGCTGGCCACTCGTACAATAATTTCGGCCCATCCCAACGTGTCCGTTATGGTAGCGTACACATTATCGAATTCACGTTCGTGGTTATGCCTAAAAACTGCGTAATTAGAGCATTATTAGTGCAAAAATAAAATAAATAGTGCCTCATTGGTTTAAGAAATAATGACCATTCTTAGTGGGTACGCCAGCATAACGATCAAGCTAGCGTACACATGACCGTACTTGTAAACGCCTTATATACTATAGCAACGAAGTTAACACACAAAAATAGAGCACTAATACTGCCCGCGAGCTATACAAAATTTCATAATGATTGCTCTTATAGGAACGGAGATATTGAAAAAGACTTTTGAATGACATTCCGAGCTGACGTTATGGCAGCGTACCCATTAAACAACGTAATTTAGTTCTTATATAAAACGATTTTTTCTTATCATAAATGCTATACGTATAAAAATAGTGTGTGACATACTGCCTCTGCCAGTAGTCATACTTTATGCAATTTCGTAGTGGAATAATACGAGTATAAAAAGTCTATGTCAAGTTCTAGGAATGATTTGGCATTGTGGTACAGTCTCACACAAAAAATAATTTGTTAGAAATGTTGGTTAGAAATTGAGCAATTTAGGTAGGTAGTAGTAGGTAGTAATTAGTAGTTTTGTTACTTTATATGAACTTGCTTGAAGAAAAGATGAGCTTTCGTGAGTACCTTTACCCATATTTAGCTACGTATTAGGCAAAGCAGAGCTAATCGTGTAGGTTCATTTTAATAAGAGTACCTACTCATGCAGTAGTTATTGGAATAATAATAAATTTTAACAAACATTCTCGTTAATCCAATAAATAACTTTATATACACTCAAATCGAAAAATTCGAATTACGAATTCTAAGACGGTTCTATACAGACGCACTTTATAAACGCATATACATAAAATTAAGAATAAAACTCATTATAGTACCGCCAACTGTATCATAAAACTCATTATAGTACTGCTATCTTTTTTTTATAATTTCATTAAACTAGTCTATGGTTTTAGGCTGAATTTGAAAAAAAAAGCGCACGCATGCGCAGTTCGAACTGTGAAAAAAATGGCGCACGCATGCGTAGTTTGAACTTAATTTCCCGCGTTTCCCATACATTTTTTTGCCGATCGTGTTTTTGTAACTTACCTACTTAGTTTAATTTAAATTTTTCCTATGAGTGAAGATAAAGTAGTGTATGAAACTGCATATAACTTAGGTATTAAAACACTCGAGTCAACCTTTTATCGCATAAATAGATAAACCGACTCTCGTGTTTTAATACCCTTTCTTATATGACAGTAGCATAAACTACTACTATGGTTACTCCACAGAAAAACATTTGAAAAAGTAGAACCTATAGTTCTAATTAAAATGAGCCTACACGTTTAGCTCTGTAGCTTAATATGGGTAGACCAAATATTCTTATAAGTATAACTAGTTGAGAATATTAAAAAATGTGGCCTGTTAAATTACACGGAACAGAACGGGTTATATACAAACCTGAGTAATCTCTCGACGCCCTACTATTCAAATAGGTTAAACAGTTGGAAAAACTGGTATAAGTAATAATCTTATTTGTCCTCCTAGTAGGACAAAATAGTAGGCCACTAAACCCCCATTTTTTTTTACTTTATTTGAGTTACAATGATGAAACTAACCTTGCGCGCGGCGTATTCCAAGTGTTCTGCTAGGCAAATATCAGCAAGAATAAAACAACAAATAAATCTCCAAATAATATATTTTATGTACAACTCGAATAAATCTTCTAACTACAGTTACAGTTTGAATGTATCATTTATTTTATGTACAACAATTTTGACTATAATAATTTTATAATATTGCTAATTCTCATAACATTAAAATATAATTAAATGTTCCATGCGGTGAATAAAATCAGGCCACGATGATAATGAACGCGAGAGGCGCCACTGTCTTCGGCAATTTGCAAAAGTGACGATTCTTGCAAGTAAGACAGTCAGAGAAATAATTGTCTTTACAGCCGAACTTCATGTTTTTTGTAGAATGTTTGTGTGAAAAAAGAAGAAACGCTGCTAATTTCACGCAGCATCCTTTAAGCATACTGGGAATTCCCGCCGCGCGGCATCTTAGCGAATTTCGGAAAAAAAATAATGTTTTGCATAAACTAATTTGAATATTTAGATTCTGTTAGCTGGTCTAAAATATTGGTGTGGAACTTCATAACTATAACTTCTAGGCTACATACTGATAAGAATTAGATATTCATTCGAACCAAATAACACAACTCTAAGGGTTAATAACGTAAGTCATATGAAGAATATCTATCATATATAACATTTATGAAGAGATAATTATATCTCTGACTGTATATTAGTTCAATTTATGTCCACGTTCATTATGATCGTGGTGGCGCTGTAGATTATCTCCACTGCAATATGAATGGAATTTCGTGGATTTATTTCTACGTATAATAAAACAGTAAGCTCTCAAATTCGGATGTAAATTGAAACCAGCATTTTAATAAGAATGCATTGATGATAACTGTTCAGGTAATTTCAGGTTTGTTTAAGTTGTAACTTGCATCAGTCTCTTTGCAAAATGTGAAAGGTTAATAGCGTAATTTATTTCGTTTTATGGATATTTTAATCAAGAAAAACGAAATATGTTTAGAATCATTCCATAAAAAGGAAAAGGAAAGAAATCATGGATTATGATCAATTATTAACACCAAATGATGATGAGTTATATAACTCGGGGTATGGTGACATAGAGGCGAATTTAATTAGTTGAATCCGCGATGATTTAAAGCTTTCTCGCGCATGCGACGGTTTTTGGTAAATTGTACCAAAAACTTCGCACGCGTACATAACTGAGAGGAACCATCATATCGGTTTAGCTCATTCGCCGCTGGTAAGTGTGAATCCACTTAGAACGTAACTTAACTTGTGCTGTAGGAAACATTTAATTTAATAAAATGGACGATATATATTTTAATTACAATAACTGCTGCAGAAATCTATCTATAAGATAAAACCGGATTCAATTCCGTTTTGGGCTTTCTTCGATTTTTCGGACACAGCAGTAACTAGTATTTATGTATAAACTCCGTAAAATCAGAGTAAACAAGAAAATCACATAAAAAGATTATATACAATGTATATAAAAATGAGTAGATACATAAAAATGGCTATCATCTCAACGGTCAGCTGATTAAATAAACGGTCAGCTAATGATCGAAGTTTTGGTCAGCTCCAAAATGAATTTTGTTGAAAAAAAAAAACAAGGTGTTTCTGAGTGCCAAAAACAAATGACCTAACAGCCTTATACGGAATTAGGTGTTAGGTTATTTATTTTTGGCACTTTAGTTGTTTTTGAGTTTATTTATGCCGGCCAAATAACTTTTTAGCAGATTTTTCTTGCTGACCGAATATTTAAAAAAATACCATTAAATTGCTCGCCTATAAAAATTACTATAGGAATGGACTTATGTGATATTTTACTACAATATAAAATACCTATTTACATTTGTTTTCGATAGTTTTGAGCTAACTTTGAGCTTTACAAACTAAATAATAGTAATATTTAGGCGCTCCGTTAATCTAACATGTACTTGGGTGGAGCTTACACTAGAATAGAGATATTTAATTTACAATATGGCATTAAATACAGGGTGCCCCAGTATTTAGGACTTTACAGGACTCCCTGTATATTAATTAAGTTAAATACACTAAACTTTTGCCAAGCAACATCTTCCTGCATAGTGTCATGTACAAAATATGCTTTTAGAAATATATATTAATTATCGTATAACATATCATTCTACCAAAAAGTAGATGTAAATTTTCTAAAAAGAAAATAAGTAGTGTAAGTAGTTTTTAGCTATTTAATTATAATAAAGTCACAGTAAATTACAGTTTGTTCGGAATTTTGCACTGATATGTACACTAAATATTTTCCAAAATGGTTTGGTCTCCACATCTGGTAGAATAATTTGGTATTAAAGTGTGAGAGCTCACACTTAAATACCAACGTTATCTACCCTGTAGATGCTTGAGGGTGGTCTGTCATTACTCTTACCAAAGTAATGACTGCCAAACGTGAATATAATAGTAATGGCTTAATTTTGAAAATTATGAAATGTATACATTAGTGCAAGCGACTGCACATTAATAAATTAAATTTGTCACAAAAACTTCAAAAAGCTATATTTATTGCTACTTTCTGTTCAATAACATAAGAAACATTATGAAGCCGCAGTAGTAATACTAATTACCGCTTTCCCATACAAATGTAGTTTGTCTTTCTGATTCAAATGATATTTCAGATATTGGATAGAGATTTTTCGAGGTGTAAACATTACTATTTCTAAAAAACACATGAATCAAAATATATAGAAACGAGTGTTCGTATGTTTTTTTTTACTATTATTTTCGATTTAAATTGAGATCTCAATCGGGTTATACCTAAAATATTTCATTCGACATTTCGAATGAGTTTTTCACGTGTGTATGGGAGACCGGTACTCTGAGGCCTGCTTAGTAAGACAAGTTGCATTAAAATAATATCTTGTTTATTTGTCTACAAACCAATGTCTAGGTTTCCTTTCACCACGACAGACATTTTCATGCTAAGGTAAAGAGTCTTTTCTTAGCATTTGTCTTAAACGCTTATGTGTCGACCAAAAACATTAAAATCGACAGTATTGACGTCGTTATAACATCATAAGAAGCCCATACCCAGTGCATTATACAACACAACGATATCAGAATGGCTTGTAACTTTCCAAAGTTAATCTTTTGTCAAAACATTAACTTCATTAAAAACTACCGTTTTTTTTGTAAAAACTACCGTTTTTTTTGTAAAACTCCCGTTTTTTTAAACTACAGTTTTCTTTGTAGAAACTACCGTTTTTTGTAAAAAACTACAGTTTTTCGCCGAAATCACAAAATGTACAGTTTTAACCTGGTTTCCACATCATAAGAAGCCCATGTCCAGTGCGTTGTAGAGCGCGGTGATGTCCGTGTGGCTGGAAACCCTCCAGAAGGGGTAGTTCTTCGCTTTGGCGGCCGCCTCCTCGTCTTGCCCGTCACCGATCACCACGTAGGTGCAACGTTCGCCAAAGCGTTGCTTTATCTTCTCGAAGCAAGTTTCTTTGCCTGGAAAGACACAAATATATACAAATGTAAATATATAAAATCGATGTGCCTACTGACAATCAACGATAAGTCCAAACCAGAGGTCCTAGGGATTTGAGATTTCAGATTTTATGTATTTGGCCTTATTAAAACTTAGTTCGTTACTGTACATAATTTTACACATTTAAGAGAAATATATAATAATATATATATGTATCATATTAAACTAGGTACTAAATAATATACAAACCTACGAATTAATAGATTAAACGAAGAGGCATTATAAATAAACGGTATAGATAATAATCTTGAAACTAAAGGCTACCTAGGTTTTAGTAGGATTTTAAGATATAGTATTAATTAATTAATTCATTCATAAATCCCATAGGAATATATTTATCTTGACTTTAAAAGGGATTCCTAGTTATAAGAAAACGGTATACTAAAACGGTAAACCTTTCGTTTCAAGATTATCTTCTCTTATTATCTTGAAACTAAAGGCTACCGTTTTAATAGGATTTTAAGAAATAGTATTAATTAATTCATAAATAAAGTCAAAATAGGGATTCCTATGGGAACATACTTTTAATCCCCTTAGTGTCCAAAGACATCTGAGCGAGAAATATAAGCCAGTCAAGTGCGGACATGCACATTGAGAGTCCGACCCACATTTCATGGCAAAAATCACGTTACGAGTATCCGCTTTCATTTTTATTATTTGTTGTTTTAGCGGCAATAGAATTACACACTCTGTAAACATTTCAACAATCTACCTACTGAAAGAACAGTAGACCTCGCGAGTCCTTATTACCATACAATATCATGCTTTCCTCTTTCACTTTTCTTTTAAGACTTTTGAGCAAATAGGGGTATACGTTTTAGCGATTAATCGCGTTCCCTTCTCCCCTTTTTCCCCTCCAAAGGGTGAACCCTTTTTGTTTTTTTTCACAGCATCTTGTGTAGAATTAAATCCTTAGTGTCTTTCAAAATTGAAATCCGTTGATAAATAACGCTACAGCAAACTTCCTCCCATTTCCCCCCCATTTTGCCCCAGTCAAAAATCGCGATCGACTAAAAAATTTTTATAAATCGAGGAACATGTGTGAAAATTTTTATCAAAATCGGTTGAAAAATGCTACCTGTAGGCGAGAACAAACCGACAGCCGACAGCCAGCGGACCAAAGCATTTTTGGCCAATCTCGAAACTGAGATTCGCTCGCTCGGTCAATTACGGTTTATGAGATCAGTGTCCGCACCACACTGCTGACAGACAGACAGATGCACGAACAGCGGAGCCTCAGTAAAAGAGTCCCGTTGATACTTTTTAAAGGAACCCTTGTAATGTATATGTTAAAGACTACCGTTTCCGCACTCACTCCTACTATTTACCTACCTTATCTTAATAAATAGGAACAACTGACTTGTAAACTATATTAGCTTTAAGAATTTTATATGTTAGTGTAGAGGCAGTGAAAATGCGAGCATTTCTGGCTCAAAATAAAATGCATTAGAGCGATATTTGTAATCCGGCCCAATGACTCATGTAAACCGAAGTTTTTAGGAATTTGGTTTGTTACCTTCTACGTCGCTTTACATCTACGAAATCGTAAATTTTGTTAAGAACCATGCCCATTTATTTGAAAAAGCATGTGACAGAAATGCTAGGCTATGTAGAGACCCAAATATAGAAATAGTTGTTTGGCTATGCGTGTAAAAATGTATAATAAGATACCAAATTACTTTAGTTTAATGAATACATATATTTAAAAATAAATTGTTTAAATGGCTGATTGATAATAACTGTATGACATTAATGAATTACTTAATTAATTTAGCTAATCGCAGATCTTAATATATGTTACTAATAAGTATTGCATGCTAGACTACAGTGAAACATAAGAACATTATTTATAATTATTATATACCACCTTCATACCATGACTGGAGCAATACAACCGCCTCTGTGGTCTAGTGGTTCAACCCACCGATTTCAGATCCAGAGGTCCCGGGTTCGATCCCCAGGGAGAGTACAATATTGTGCTCGGTTAGGTTGGTGGTAGGACTTTGTTTAAGTCTAGCTACCACCATCTTACCTAATTCTATCGCCATAAAAACAATTCTTAAACTGTTGTGTTCCGGCATTCAGAGGTAAGATAGCAAGTTCCTCAGTTGAGGATTCCAAGTAAAGTGCGCTACCTTCGGCCTTATCTTAACTTGTAACTAGGTGAGATGAAGGCCAAGCGCTTCACCGTGGTATAAAAAAAAATGAATTTAAATCTGAGACTCTTAGTAGTACATTAATCCAGAATATCCCGGGGAACTACCTTGAAATGAGTACTTACCAGTTTTGGTAGCAGAGTATATGTTCTCGATGGGAAAGACACCTCCAAGTCCAAAGAGTAGGACTTTAGCGAGCGCCGGGACCAGCTGGGTCGTCGTTACCAACACATTAACGCAGTTTTCTCTGAAATACAAAGGACATCTGCTATAATCTGGTATTTATGTTCGTAAGTTAATAATAAATATATTCATGTATTTATTATTATTATTATTTAATGATAGGCGAGCAGCACTGGGGCTGATGTGTATTTCACCGTGTTGATTTTAAATAGAGAGACACTACACTTGATTATTCCTTGTAGGAAATAGTTTATTAGTTTGTAGCCAGTTGTCCAGTTTGTTTTTAAAGCTGTTTATAGGCAGTAACAACTTCTTCAGGGAAACGGTTCCAGTTTCGTACAACCCGATTGCAAAGAAAATAGTATGCAGCATTCTTGTTCGTCGAGGGGTCACGTTTTAATAAAAAACTTTCCTGGGACGAGGTAGAGTTTGGGACTAGATGGCGCTGTTAAATTAATATCGTTTCATTTAATATACCTATACCTACAAAAACTTACAACATAGAGAATATGTGCGTGTTTTAAATGGTCTTGTAATCTTTCGACCAGCTGATACCTACCTACCTACCTACACAAGGCACTACCTACATGCATAGGGAGGTAAAGGAAATGGGTTTTGATTGAGAAAATAAAAATATTCATATAGGAATCTGAACTGGTAATTCCTTATTATCTCCCCACCACAACAAATACTTCTCCTGTTCTGAAAATCCCTCACTGCTTAGTACACATATTATGTTACACCTTGTAGACGAAAGCTGTTAAAAGTTTGTCATTAAAACGTTTTATGAGTTCTTAAAACGATTTCATTTTTTTATTGTTTTTATCTCACCTGGTTTCCAGTCATGATAAGGACGGTGGAAGCGCACTTCACCCGGACTGAAAGCTGGCTATCTTACACAATTTCCAATTGTTGTTATGGCAGACTTAGGTAAGATGGTGGTAGCTACCCAGGCGGACTTGAACAAAGTCCTACCACCAACCAAACCAAGCACAATATTGTAACACACTGGGAATCAAACCCAGGACCACTGGAACTGACACCGGTGGGAGAAACACTACACCATGAAGGCGGTATGATATAAATGTTGTTAAAATACTGTTTGTTGTTTGAATAGAATTTAATAAAATACCTCCGTAATCCTAAGTATTTAGGGGATTCATTTGGTACAAGGAAGGTAGTTTTTTTTCATTTCATTTATTTCCACCATAGGTACACAAAAGTTACACTTAGTTTCGTCAAATCTAAAATTTTATGCACACAAGCAGGAAATAATAATTAAAAAAAAACAAGCATAGCAAATAACATAATAATATCAAAAAAAATAACAAAGTACAGACAGTGACAAAAAAAAAAATTGTATATCTCTAAAAATGTTAATAATTTTGGCTGTAAATGGGCCGATGTCAAAATATTCAAAACAACTACAGGTCAAAGGGTATCAGCTGTATAGAAGCTCAATGGTCAGAAATAAAACTAAACTAAAAATATTTTATTCAATAAAAAGTACAATTAAACTAACTAACAAACGGCCTATAGGTAACTCAACTGTTCCAGACCAGTACCAGACGGGACTAAAAATATAATAATTATTTAATATGTTAAGTACTCACCTAGAATTGATCATATTCAAGCATTTGCAGGCGAGAGTCAGCCAGTTATCGGTGGCCTGTTCAAGCTCAGCTCGTAGTTGAAGCCACAGCTCTCGTTTCGCTGGCCCTAGCAACCCTCCCACACTGAAACAAACACTTATATTGAGCAATAATTAAGCATATCTATTTAAACAATAAGTACAATTAATCTAACTTTGTACAAGAGAAGCACTCGGGTTACCTAAGGACCGTTACAAACGGTCTATAGTATAGATAGGTATCTCAACAGTACCAGACTGAAGCCTGACTGTCTGCATTACTAAGCTGAATAACTATGCTAATTAGCTGGCCTAAATTAGAGCCAGCCATTAGCCACAATCAAAGCCCAGCAAGATTTTTAACCCAAAGTGGCTCCCCACTGACCCAAGGCATCAACCTCAAAGGCTTAAATAAATAACATATGTCAAGACCACCAATAAGCAATAATACATAAATCAACCCAGTAGAATCACTCTCTCAAACAAACTTAGTAATTTACTTTACTATTTCCAAAAACACATGTACCTACAATTATAGTATTTGAACTTGTACTGTAAATTTTTCTCTTCAAAATAAAACAATAAATTCCTCTGGCAAAAACGTTAGCCCTGTACCCCTTGTTTGTATAATGTGGATGCGGTAATGAAGGAAAATTTTCTTCATTCAGTCGCCGCCCCCTCCTTGACCCCCTCATATAAACTCACCTATTCCTATAATTGTTGTATGTGTCTTTGATCTTGCGATACCGGAACGCTAGTTTCCTCATCCAGTCAACGCCCCCCCTGACGCCGGGCGCACACAACGCCCCCCCACCGCCCCCCGCGTGGAACCCGTCCGCCGCGAAATTGTACGCCGATAGGTCTTGCCCGTTGTCGTCGGCGGATACAGCGTCTATGTGCTCTTGATCGCAGTCCTGGTAAAGAAACAACCGTCGCTTGAGTTCTTTTAAATCTTAAGATAGAGGTACTCTTGGCTTCGACTCCTCTTCACCCTTCCTGAGCAAGGGTGAGGTCTGCGATGAAGCGACCTTTGGCAGAAGATGCCTATCTCCAATCAACTCTCTTTTTGAAGGTGATAGTTTTGTGCAGGCACCTAAGAAAACTGAGCATATAACAAAATTCAAATCTTTTTATTTCGGACAATTCATATTCATATTCGCTTATTGCATTCCATAAGTACATAAGATGTTCAAACAGTTACTGGTAATAAACTGGACCCTGTCGGGCACAGCAATTTATAGTAGAGGACAACTGCTTAGATCCATAGAGGTTAGTAGCACACATAAATAAAACAAAGAAAAGGGAGTTAGTAAGACACAATTAAAATAAAATTAAAATCATTAAGGAGACACTGGTTCACAGAAGGCCGTCGTTCACGTTAGCATTTTGTATAGGATTTCGCACAGCGCCTCTACAGTACGTAAATAGAACTAAATTTGCGATCACGAACCTTTTGACACATGTATCGTAATGTAAAGGTAACGTTAACATATCGTAACTAGACGTCACTCACGTTTACCTATCGTTGTTACGTGAGTTATACGATAGCGCTTTGTGCTACCAAGTACCGTAAAAACGTTACCTTTACATTACGATAACGTAACACATTTGTGATCAAGCCACTGAGCAGTTTTCTGGGTACCAGGCTTGTCCAGATGGTGAGGAGTACCTATCCACTATAGTTTTCAGGATGCTGTTGTGGCTGTCTCTAATTATAAGAGAGCTTCAAAGCCATCAGTTTGGTATTCAGAAAACATATGCTAAGCACTGCAGAAGTGAGGCAGAGCCAACATCATCCTAAAATCCTGAATTAATGTTTAAATGACTTACTTCAACATCATTGAAGAAGAAGTGAGTGTCAGCCAGGCTGAATATCATTTCCTCCATTCTGAATCCTAATTGCACTATTTGTTGTGTATCCTGAAAAAAAAAATATATTTATAGAACTGCATGGAACTGAATGATCTTTATCTTTACACATTTTAAAAATACAGAATAAATCAAACTAAGACCGACTGACAGAAATTTATGACTGAGATTAAAGTACCTCAATAAAAGGTTTAAAGCAAATGAGGTCCACAATGGTGCGACCCTACGCTGTTTGATTCTTACCTTATTATATTTAGTAGCATATGTCCCGGTCAATAATGAATGGAATATGATTATTGTCTCATCCAGATCCCATATGAACACGCGATCTGTGGCCGGCTCAGGAATATGCTGAGCGGGTGATGAGGAGGTGTTCCGACGACCGCGGCCCCGAGACCTGCTTGCTGTGCTTTCTCTGGTAATGAAATAACAAAATATTATTTTTAAATCTTACGTCACATCCATAACTTTTTTGTGAATAGCTTGGATTAGTTCAACATGACTTACATTACGGTCAAAAATAAGCTCTACTCAAGTTAAACTTTTTTCTTTAACCTACATTATTTATTCATCAATAGACAGAATATAATGTTTATCATCTACAAGCAAATCTAGCTTCAATAAACTATAATCTGTAACTGGTATTACACTGGATTTGTCTGTATTTATTAGTGAATAGTAGATCACGATGAACACAAAGTTGGTTTGTTTAGATTCAGATTTACCTCAGTAAAAGGAAAAATATACTACATAGGTAGGTTAGGTACCTAATAGAAGCAACATTAGATTTTGTAAGAAGAAGATATTGTACTCTGTGTTGTTTTTTCACATCAGGTACAATATTAGTTCTCAAGTCTAAAGTAAATAGGTTCCTTATAGACAAGACGGATCATGATCACGGCAAGAATGCTCCATCTTTGGCTATTACCAATAAAAAAAACTTTGAAAACAGTGCTTATAACAACTTGTTGAGTGCTGTTGAACACTCAGTGTGCTTTTAGCACCCAACAGGTTTGTTGTTTATATCAAATATATATTATATACCTACTACACACTTTCTGATAAGACTTTATGTCAAGCTAAGTGAGAGGTACTATGATACATTTGAGAGGTACTATGATACATTTTTACTAACTTACCCTGAATTTTCTCTACATCTTCTACTTGCTGGATGTATTTCTGCTTTTATGGGTGAAAGTGGACTCGTATCGTTTAGCGTAGGCAGCATTGATGATGGAGATTCTGGAGAAAACATAATTCATTTAAATTATTCGCCTCAGAACTTAGGAAGATATCTTTAGTTTTAGTTTAGATGTAACTTTACAGGAGGTTTATAAATGTTGCTTTGTTTTTTTTCATGATTTCGATAGGAATTAGCATGTTTATCATAACGTTACCATCTTCTGAATCTGGCCAGTAATCAGAATCATCATTAAGGCTAAAAATTCGAGATTCTGAGTCGCTTTCATCATCGGTAACTCTCCGACGATGACGCTTGCTTGGCATGTGTAGTTTGTTTTCTTTATTCATTTTCTAAGCCCTAATGGAATGTATACGTTTTCACTAAATTAAACTGCAAGAGCAAAAAGTACCTAGCAAAATATATACAACAGAGAGAATCTATAAAAATAAGTTTTCGGTTGGCAGGAATTTAGATTAGATATGAATGAATAAACGCCATCTTTGTTTACTATACTTTGCTCCAATCTCAAATTCTTGAAACATTTACAAAGCACTGAGTGACAGAAAGCGACTGATCGTTGTATGATCAAGAGAAAGATAGCATATTGATGTATTATTACTATACTTCTTTGGAACACAACGTGACATTGATTGAAAAACGTTATGATTTGTACGTTTTTAAATGGCATGTCCCTACATAGTTAAATTATTACGTTTTTGCTTGTTACCTGATAAGCCTCCTCCCAGGTGGTAAGAGGTATGACCTGCACTCCCACTACTGCTGGGAGAGCTGACATAGGGGGAATAGCTAGGAGTTGCATAATATCCGCTGTATTGTGCCACGTTGTGGTCGTAGCTTGCATAGCTGCTGTAGTCCTGTGAAATAAAGAGAAATTACTAGGTAGGTACCTACCTATTTTATTTTCATTTACACTATTGCTTTCATAGATTTTTTATCGTCGGTTAGTGAAACCTCCATCTCATCTGGTTTCAAGTTATGATAAGGCCGATGGTGGAAGCGCCCTTCACCCGATATCCTCAACATTCTGAGGAACTGGCTATCTTACCTCTAAATGCCGGATCACAACAATTCAGAATTGTTGTTTTGGCGAAAGACTTAAAAATGGTGAAATGATGGTAGATAGCCAGGCGGACTTAAACAAATTCCTAGCAACAACCAACTCAAGTTCAATAATTGTTCTCCTCTGGGGAATGAACCCAGGACCTCCGGGATCTGACACCGATATCCGATGCTGAACGAACCACTACACCACAGAGAAGGTTAGTCTTTGCATAGATCACTATATTTTTAACGATGAGTTGGCTGCTACCTATTATAATGTGATGATGATTACTGTTTCTGCAATTTTTTATTTTAACGGCCTCTAGCGTCGAGTAGCAGTGTCATACGAACACGTTTTGGAAATGTTCAAGAGATGACTTGATAAAACCATGTTTAGATTCAAATTTTCACTAGATGGCGTTAGCTGCGTCTGAAACCTTGAATAATAATAAATGAATTAATGTGCCTGTAATTTATTTTTAATTTTAAATTACCTGTTGTGCAGGAAAACTTTGCGCCAGTCCACCATTGTAGGAGGAATACGCGTAGGGTGAGGGCTGGGAACCGAACCCTGTACTAGGCACACTGCCTACCCCACTAACGCCGTATGCGCTAAGGTAGGTCGGTGTCGCCTTGCACGATGACCTGAGATACAGTAAGATTAGTAAGATAGGTAGGTACTAGGGTACCTTCTGACGATTTTCGTTATAGACCTGTAGGTATATTATACTGTCTGTCTATCATTATGGTTACCGTTTTAGAAAATTCATGAATAGAAATACAACGAACTTACTATAAAATAACACACAACTAAAAAATAATGCAATGCCAAATGCCAATCACTAGGTACATCTAAGGATTGCTACAAAATCTGCTTTTGACATCAATATCGATGCCAAAAATTCCAAACAACGTAAAGCCATTTTCCCAAAAACTAGAATCGATAAAACTAAAAATCGTTGCAAGCCAACCTAACTATCAATACAAAATGGTAAAACTTATGTACACAATCTGTTTAGTGGATTTTGTTTAGTTTTGATAACATACCTGTTAGTAGTATTGTGAGCTGGGGGGTAGGCAGCGTACGTCTGGTTGTACAATGATGATCCCACGTAGGACGAAGCCGCGCTGCCGCTACCGTATTGCTGCATGCTGGCAAATTAATCTATATTTATTTGAGGTATGTTACGGCACTAATTGTACATCATCATCATCTACAATCTATAGTTTCCATTGTAGGGTAAGGCCTCCTCCAAAAAACTAAGATTTGGCCCTATAAGCTCCACGTTTGGCAGAATTATAAAGTAATTCATATTGTGAAGTTGGTCTCAGACCTTGATCAAAACACTGCCTACGTAATGCTATAAGTACATGCCTATGCCTACTAGTTACAGTATAAGTAACAGACTTTTCCCCTTAGAATATTCACCTGTGATCACTACTCAGATCTGATCAAATCACATCAGATCTTGACGTTTCAAAATGATCTTGACGTTTCAAAATGATCCTAAAAAATCTTAATGAATAAATAAATTTCGACTTTTGACTTTTGACTCAGAGCGTGGATCTTATGGGGATATACCTAGCTAGGGGTTGCAACCCCTCACTGCGTCGCGGAATACTAGCCAGTGACACATGCCATTCGGATTTTGACGATAAGTACTCAAATAATCACGATTGTTTTTCATTTTTATTATTTGATCTTAGAGCGTCAATAAAATACACACAAAATTTTGTGAAAATTAGGTACATCCCGCTGACAAACAGATTTATTTATTTATTTATTCATTTTTTTTTTTTTTTTTTTTATTTTTTTTTTTTTTTTTATTTTTTTTTTTTACCAGGTAGGTACCAGGTAGGATTTGACATCTCCCAGATGGGCTAACTTTTGGACGGATAGCGGAGATTTAGGAATAGGGTACCGTTAGCACCCTTTGGGTATCGTACCCTAAAAACCAAGGTGTTTCTGGGTCCAAAAAACCCATTATCATACCTACTTCGACATAAGTTCGAATTACATACCTATACTTCGTGGTTAAATTAACTTTTTACCAAATTCCTCTTGCTGACCGAATATTTGAAATAATGCATTAATTAGGTTGGTAAAAGGTTTAAAAAACGCCAAGTAATTAAATGGTAATTAAGTTACGTTTTTTAAAAATAATTTTATTGCTTGTTAATAAATGTAAGAAAGAAAGAGGAAGTTTTCCAACGGCTTTTTCACGTATCTTTAAACTAACAAAACGTAAGCCGAACAAATTAGAGCAAGTACCTTGTGACTTATTCAGGTGAATGAGTTCGCTATCAGGATTCTTGTGGCTTCTACAAAATCCCAAGTTCATTGCCCGCATTGGCGAAGCCCACATGCTATTTTAAATAGGTACCTAGAGAGTCTTTTAGAAGCGCTTGGAATTCATATCAACCTGTAGTGCTAGCATTTTCAACTCGATAAAAATCAGATATGAAGACATGTCTTGTTTTTCGTTTTCTGGCGCTGCTCATGATAGCGCTACCGGCGTCAAGTTATGGAAGCACACTTCACCTGGAATCCTCAGACAAAGGAACTGGCTACCTCAATAATCGTTATAATTGTTGTCATGGCGGCATATTCAAGTAAGATGGTGGTGGTTTGCCAAGTGAACTTAAAACACGCCCTGCGAAGCCGAGCACATTTGTATCCCCCCTTGTTTTAGCAGTACAGCATGATTAGGATTGTCACCTGTTATAATACTGGTAGGGCAGCGCCGACTGGTCGTACGGCAGCGTTTCGCCGTACAGCGCCACGTCACCGTCACACAACCCTGGACTCCGCACCTCACTTTTCACACCACCACCTACAAATGAAACGATGAAACGATTTAGTGTTGATCTACCTGAGGACAACAAGCCTATTTCTTATGTATGACGGGACAGCGCTTGTCCTCCATCTCATCTGGTAACAAGTTGAGATAAGGTCAACCTTAGCCTTATCCGTTTCCGGGTGAAGCGCGCCTCCACTTTCAGAAGTGGAGGCGCGCTTCACCCGGAAACGGAATCATCAACAGTCTGAGGAACTGGCTATCATACCTCTAAATGCCGGAAGACAACAATCTCGGATTGTTTTTACGGCAATAGGCTTGGGTAAGATGCTGGTAACTAGCCAAGCGGAAGTCTACCACCAAGTAAACCAAGCACAATATTATAACCCCCTGGGGATTGAGCCCAGGACCTCTTGATCAGACACCGGTGGGTTAATCACTAGACCACAGAGCCGCTAATACTGTAGGTATAATTACTTACATGGTGTAAACCATTATTATGGAAATGAAGATTTTATAACTTATGACATGGGTAAACTATGACAGAGGTAAAAGACTGGTCCGCATCTGTCTACAGTACCACCAAAATAATATTTGAAAAGGTTCCAACTTCCGTCTGCTTGTGTTACTAGCTACCTACACAGTTTTCTTTAAGTAAGAGTGTTCAATGACCACATCTCCAAAGGTCCAATAGCCAATAGCTTACCCGTACTATCTTCATTCATCAACCAAGCCCCAGCAGACAGCCCCGGCGTCAGCGGCAGCGGCAGTCCGCTCTGACATCCGCTCGACAGCGCGCAGTCCACGTCCGCTGGCAGTAAGCTGTCAACTGTCAGTCTGCTGTCAACCTGACAGGACGGTGTGAAGATGGTGGACGCTCCGGAGACTAAAAGCGTGGGAAGGGCGCCATCTTGAAGTAGGGAGGGGGGAGAGTTGGAAGTTGATTCCGACTCGCACGGGCTTGGGTTGACTTCGCCTGATAATCTGGAAAAAATATACCGAATCAATGCTTGGACTGACTTACTATTACTACTTAATGTGGCCATGTGGTGATACACTACAAGACAAGTTTTTTTTTATTGTACGACGGGTTAGCACTTGGCCTTCATCTCACTTGGTTACAAGTTGAGATAAGGCCAAAGGTGGAATTGCACTTCACACGGAATTCTCAACAAACTGAGGAACTAGCTATCTCATCTCTAAATGCCGGAACACAACACTTTTAGAATTGTTATTATGGCGCCAGAATTAGGTAAGATTGTGGTAGCTAGCCAGGCGGACTTAAAAAAAGTCCTACATAAATAACCAAAGCAAACACAATATATTGTACTCCCTATGGGGATCGAACCCGGAACCTCTTGATCTGAAATCGGTGGGTTGAACCACAAGACCACAGAGGCGGTTAAAGATAACTTTTGTGTGGGTCGAGTAATACTTATGATTTTAATAGAACTATTAATGCTGGCATAAAATTGTAGGAGTTCCTTGAGGAACTAAGTGAATAAATATCATGTTGTGAATTGTTAATTCAACCATATAATTTAAAGTAATCAATCTAAGATATCGATAGACTAGAAAAAGTATTGGTAAATATTAATACGAAACGGGTCCTATAGGTATTTAAATATACCCTAGTACTTTGAAAACTATTTCGAAATAATGTAGGTATGTGTAAAAATATATAAATATAAAAAAAATATAAATATAAAGGTTGGTTAGATTATATGTACAGATTCAGTATGGATATATGCTTAAAGTGCGTATATATCGCAATAGATTTTTCAGTTTTTTCTGGATAAATAACAGTTCTATCTTTGAAGATTCCGAGTTATTTATTTAATTAAATCGAAGCATTTAATTAATTTGGTCCCGGCAACCACAAAACACATTAAGGTCAATAAATCACTTTGAAAAATATTATCAGCTTGCCAGATTGCGCCAATTAAGCCATGTTTTTCAAATAAACCTCAATGTTTTTAAATTAATGCGATTAATCGTACCAGATGCCTCCCCTATCGCAGAGACACGTGTTCTGTTAATTTAGCTCGTTATCGGACGTTTGCCGCCTTTAATCAATTCGCTGTCATCTGTCACCGGACGATACGGTGACACTGACGTAATATTATGTTGTGTTGTACAATTTTGTTATACCTAATTACATTTGTAATATTAAAATAGTATTTCTGAATGATAGTTGAAACTGAAAAAGGCCACTCAGCAGTTTTTTTGATGAATCGACCCAAAAAATTCAAACTACTAAGCCGAACTCTCGATTCCGAACAGGCTGTAGATTTGACGTTTAAAAACGATCTCTAAAATCTAGCTGAAAAAAAATATCACTTGATTTTGACCCCCACAAATTTTAATCAGTCTGCGGATGTCGTATATAAGACGACTAAGGCAAAATTCTCTAAATGAAGGGCAGCAGCTTGCTTCTGTGTATTACCTTGAACCTGAGATCCAATCCAACTGCCAAGCGTGGTGATTATAGCAAAACACTCCAGTTTTTTTTGAGGAGGTCATATCGAACAGTGCACATGAATTGGCTGTTGATGATGATAGTAGGAATGCGTAAAAAAACTATCAGAAAAAGACGCGCATATTTTACAAAATAGCGTAAATAAAAAGTTAACAAACATGAATGATTGGTATTCGGTCGCCACGTTCCAACCTTTGGGTTAATTAGTAGTCGACATTCTTATTTAAAATCGTTTTCTATTTTCGAATGTTTTGAGTGATATAAATCATTTTTTTGACGCGATTCCGTTCCGTTATACGCTATGTAAGTAGTTCTTTATCTGACAGGCCGGATTTTGGGTGTCGAATAGCGAGGTTATGACTCGCGCGGTTTTTTGGTGTATCCTGTTGATTCACAAATAAGTGGCGTAAATAAATACAAAGGTAATTTGAAGGGATAGAGAAGGAATAACCTCCGAAAAGGTTTAAATACCTACTTAATAAGTGGGTTCTTCATCGGTCATTTACACAAATTGCCTTTGCACATTAAACACGCCACATTATTTATACTAAGTAGTATTATAAACCATTTAACCGCCTCTGTGGTCTAGTGGTTCAACCCACCGATTTCAGATCCAGAGGTCCCGGGTTCGATCCCCATGGGGAGTACAACATATTGTGCTTGGTTTGGTTGGTGGTAGGACTTTGTTTAAGTCCGCCTGGCTAGCTACCACCATCTTACCTAATTCTGTCGCCATAACAACAATTCTAAAATTGTTGTGTTCCGGCATTCAGAGGTAAGATAGCTAGTTCCTCAGTTTGTTGAGGATTCTGGGTGAAGTGCGCCTCCACCTTCGGCTTTATCTCAACTTGTTACCAGGTGAGATGGAAGGCCAAGCGCTTCCCCGTCGTACAGTAAAAAAAAAAAACTCCAGATTCCCTCAATTACTAGTCTCAAATTTACATGCTTAGCTATCTACACACCCTCCAACCCCTCACATACATTTACTCCAAGTTATTTACACAATTTTCTGTTACCTGACTTTTACGAGGCCGGACCTTCTACTATAATTGTTTATTTTTTTTAATGTTTGAAAAAAATTACAAATATTTTATATTATATTAATATTACAACATTTATATGTTGCTTTTATTGTCTAGTTTTAAGGTAATAATTTATTCAAGTTGAACCATATAATAGTATATCGGTATGATTCATACAAATTAAACTTATTACTGAATGAATTACTTCCCAACTCTTAAATAATTGTTAACCCTTCCATTCATCATTTAAAAATGCCGTCAAAACCAACATTTTGGCAGTAGCAAACAAAAAACACAAATTAATGAACTAACGCACCACTTTGACACGTGTAAGCCAAATGCTGGTTGCGAATGGGAGGGTTTTGGGTTCCGCACACTTTCAAAAGGCATAAACGGTTTATTTGAGAATATCTATTATTTTTAATGTACTGCTACTACCATAATATCGCTATAGGTATGCTTTAATATGACACTAAGTTAGTACTCGAGCTTATTTTTAACCGACTTTAAAAAAAGGATGAGGTTCTCAATTCGTCGGGTTTTTTTTAATGTTTGCTCCCAGATTACTCGAAGACGCCTGGACCGATTTGGAAAAACTTTTTGTTTGAAAGGGTTTTTGTTGGAAAGCTTCACAGATGGTCCGATTCAGGTCAGGATCTGATGTTGGGATCTTGGAGAAATCGAGGGAACTCTTTATATATGAACACTTGAAGCGATTTGAGTATTTTTAGGGTGCATTACCTCAAAAGTAAGGAAAAAACGGACCCCATAAAGATCACTCGTCTGTCTGTCTGTTCATCTTCTTCGCCCGGCCTTATCCATTTCGTTATTTGGGGTCGGCTCTCCTAATCATATTTAGCCAGAGGTGTCTTTTCTGGGTTGTTGTTGCGTCTGTTGGTCTAGGTCCTTTCTAATTGCAGTCATCCATGTAAGTCGGGGCTTCCGCGTTTTCTCGGTCCGGTCTTAATTTTTTTCATCTCTGTCATCAAAATAATTGGAAAATGCGTCATTCTTCTTCTCTTCCTCATTGATGCCGGTTTTCTTTTTAGTTTTTCACTGGTAGATAATTATAACGTTTACAATACTAACTTATCGTATCTTAGTACTAACCAAAAATTTTATAAATGTTGCTTAGATTTCAAGGTTTTTTTGACGTAACATTTTTAATGTCTACATAATTTATGTATGTATAACATGGAGACGGATCATGCAAAGCAGCCCACCTGATTTTAAAAGCCACTCTTCCTATGACAAAGCCCTATTGCGTAGGTAATATCCACAAAAAACATGACCTACATTTGTGTGTGCAATATATAGATGTTTGTTCTGTGTTTGGTACAATACCCATATAGTTAGTATGTATTTACAAAAGTATTTGAGTATACTATCCGTGATCTAGTTCCCATATTATAGGCTAAGTTTGGGGCTAGATGGCGCTGTGTAAAATTAATGTCCTGTCCTGACAAAGAGTTTGATAAGCCTTGTGTTCACCAAAAGATCGAATGTATCGAAATGGAAAGTACCTATCCTACCTACAGTAGGTAAATTCCCAAAATATAAATCTAAACATACGGAACCCCTGACGCTTTAATAACATTAAACAAACAGCCTTTCTTAAAGACCGGCACACTCCGCATTGTGCCCTTCAGAGGGCATAAGAACTTATTGTTTTGAATTCAGAATTATTTAAGTATTATTATTTGAGCGGGAGTAGAATGACTTACAAAGCTTGCATTGAGCCACTGACTCGACTTGAGACTTGAGACTTGAGAGTTGTGCGGTTATAAAAACTAATAGGTAAGTAATTTAAGACTTATCCGCCAGTCACTCACTTTTGAATACGATATTTAGATAGTACCTAACTTATTTTTAGTTTTCATCTTTGTTTGGGGCTGTGGGATTAATGTCGTGTTTTTTTTTGTTATTTCTTAGGTGGCAAACAGGCCACCTATGTTAACTTAAGTTCAGTAGTTGTAATTTTTAATAACTTTTATTTGAGTCGATTGTATAGGTATCTGACTCCTCTGAGATATCTTAGTATCAATTGCTAAAACAATTGAAACTATCAAAAATAAAAATGTTGGTATTCTTTTATTCTTGGTAATTTTTCGTCGGACAAATATCGCAGGCAATGGCTTAAAACAGCTAATATCCTAATAGATTTAAACGTAACGTGTGTTACTGTCTAGTTGTAGTTGCGGCTACATTTATTGAATCTTCGAAATACATCGCAAACAACTGTTCAAAGGATTCTTAAAAAAACAATTCGCCACGAACATAAAACTAAAAATGTGACAAGCGCCCGCCATATGGAATGTCACATATTGAAAACTATTAAGCGTTTGAAGTCTTTGTTCCGTTTTATTACGACTACTGACTTAAAAAAGGCGCCGAAACTGTAAAAAAGCTTTCAATTAAATAGTGACAATGCTGCCAACATTAAAAGTTTAAAAAGAGCCCGTTTGATATCCGATAGCGTTGTTGAACGAAAGTGGCGGCAAAAAGCAAAGTGACACTTGAAAAAGGCGCGAACTAATATAAACAAGGGTCTTTCGGGGAGACAAAGGCTCCTTGTACTACTTTCGGGAATAATCTGCGTATTGATTTATTAATGGATGCTAGGTAAGTCGGTGGTAAGTATTTGTATCACAGGGTTTCAATATGTTAATATTACCATGAACCGTTCATTTGGTTCATGATAACAGGTACTTCTGTTATAATAGGTTTTTACCTATAAAAACATGGAATACAATTTTTTATTGTACTTTTTTTACATTCATATTCAATGCAATCTAGCTCCAAACTAAGCAAAGCTGTGTAATGTGGGAACTAGGTGACGTGGAATATGAAACATACCTTTTTTGTTTGTAAATACTTATATGATACTATACTATATCACCTAACAAAAAAACAAATTTATAACACTCAAATGCTGCCACAACCTACAGCACAGAAGGCAGAGCTGATCTGTGAGGCCAATTAAAATAATAGGACATGAGTAGTGGCATGAGTTTGTATCTATATAAGTATTAACTCAAATTCATTTAAAAATATTGTTTTTGTTATTAAAGTACGCGAGTTCCACTATCTACTCTATCCTTACAAACAATAATAATACATATTTATAATTTAAGGGCTGCTCAGGTTAGCAACTCAACGCAGCTTCGCTTTAGTTTCGAACTACATTTATAATGAAGGTGACATTTCTGTGCACTCAGCTTGTGGCTGGGCTGATGGGCATAGCTTATGATTATGACCACGAGATTTATTTATTTAGAAAATAACATCATTACAGGCTTTTTTATTTAACCCTAAGGCGTTGCTAAATCTAGGTAACTTAATCTAATTAATCTAAAAAATAAAGGTAGGTACATAGTGACAGGTATCGTGCTCTAAAATATGTATGACATATTAAAACTTTTTTCGATTTTATAAACTGTTGTGTAGTTTATAGATTGGTTTATAGTATTGTCTTACCAATATCGACATCAATGTCACACCAACTCGTATTCTCTAATCGCATACAAATCTATTACCTTAATCGAGTAGAATTCCTATCGAAATCGGTAAGATTGGAAACCCCGCTGTTTTTCCAACCATTATGAGGATTTTTACATAATTTGTTGGTTACGATACATGCGGGACTTCATCGCGATATGGTCAAATGAATTTTACAAATCAATAAATTTGGAACATTATTTAGTACTATAGCCGCCGTTAAGATGCCTGTCTGTTAATTTATAAGTAATTAATAAGATTATAGCGACACAGAATAGCCCTTATTCTGTATTGATGTACTAGCCAATCGTGCGCTATTTAAATTCGCGCGTGCTTGGGTGAAATTCTCGCGATGATCATAATATTCTTTATTTACACGGAAACTAGACAAAAATCATATCATCTGAATAAAGGTAGTCGTTTTCTATATTTTGTCATTCTAATTGAGTATGTAAATATTTCAAGTAGGATATTGAATTATCGTCAAAAAATGATAATAAAATAAAAAAAGGGTTATTTTTTTTTCCACAAGTATTTTTTGCATTTGTATTGTTTTTTAGGTATAAAAGGTTTTATATCAATATATAAAATAATCGTGAAGCTGACTGACTTGACTGTCTATGCGTATAGCCCAAACATAGCCCTAGAGACTTGAGATTTTAAGGGTATCTTTCGGAGTAGGTATACACGTGCACTAAACAGGAGTTTGGGAAATTCCCCCTGGATTATGAGAATGAATTCCCGGGCATTTGCTAGTGTAGGTAAATGTTACAGGTGTGTTCAAAACACAGTAACATCACAGTATGGATAGCTTGAAATATAATGAATTATGAATTTAAATTAAAATGTATGAATATTAATTAACGCGAAATCTTTGTGACTGGGTGTGGTGCATTTAATGACTTGTTTTATATAGTTTTATTGATTTATTTGATTAAAAATATAGTTTACCTACTAGAGAAGCTTGTTAATCGTTAATTAAATATATTTTATTAAAATCTGTTCTTGGAAAATTGGTAGGTACTTGAAATCAGCAGCTGCGTTGCGTGTTGTATTTTTTAAACAGATATCTCCATAATACTACCACAAAAAAAATCGTTTACCTAAATAGCTTTAGGGATTTTTTGATTTTGTTCTATCACAATTTGGTAAACTTATACTCTAATGGGCGGTTTATGTGAAAAAGGATTTTGGGAAGTTCCAACGAAATTATGGGAACGATATCTAGTCCCGTAGTCGATCACCTGTCCTGTAATAAGATACTAAAACCATTTTTGCTCTAAAATTTGCGATCTCGCCCCATTTGCATTATCTACAATCGAAAGAGCCAGCCGCGTCACACAATGGGTTTTATGTTACGTGACGATTTGGGATCTTAAGGGTTTTGTAAGGTTTTTTCGGGATATACGTGGAAACTGGTAGCAAAAAAAATCGCTGCAAATCCAGCGCATTTAGATAATAAGCCTTAAGGAACCTCAGGGGTAAGTACGTTCGAGAAGATTTTTGGTAAATTTTAGGTTTTTTTTTTCTTGTACGACGGTAAGCGTTTGGCATTCATCTCACCTAGTTTCTGATTAATTGTAGCTTCAAATTGCAGTATTTTCCATATTAAATATTTAGATTTTCCAAGTGGTTACGGACCCGGCTTCCGATTAGGTTGTGGGCTCAAATCCACTCGTGCATCAAAATACTTTTTGGTTTTTTCGGAAGATTATGCGCGCATTTACACATAGGTACCTACACATGCTCTGATGGTGTTGGTAAGGATGTAGGTTCCTCACATCGTGAGGAAACCGGCATATAACTAGGACCAAAAATGTCATGGGCTTGCAACCTGCCACGTATTGAACTGAGTAGTGATCAGAGGTGAATCCTCGAAAGGGAAAAAGTTGTGTATATATATTATATTTAACTTTTAGATTATGTATGATTTATACATTTACATGTTCCAGGTTCCCTAACTAAGAATACCTTGCTCGTAAAGATTTGAGTCAGATAAAGAACCATAGGGAAATTTGAAACAATGACATAACAAAATATTGCTGTAGTTATCGAAACATTGTCAATTAAAAATATTGCTGTTACTATGTAGTTACAAGTAGCCTGTATGTTGTGGCGAATTTTCGTTTTTTGAATCCACAATGTGTTTTGACACTACATTTTGCCAAAAACCATGTACTTAACGCGTACTTTAAGGTGAGGAACAACCGTTTTCATACATGTTCTCTACATAGATGGCTGCAACACCGCACAGAGCTTACCTACATACAGTAGTCTATTAAAATCGAGGCAACAGCTTCCGCTCAATAAACTGGGTACACAATAGATTGCAAGGGCACACAATAACATCTAGTCAAGGGTTTCAAGGGCTTGTCAGTAATCCTTGTATTGTCGGTATTAGGGCGTGAAAAGAGCAAGGTGAAGTGTTTTGACGATGGTGTTTTTTTTTAATGGGTAAGCTCTTGACCTCAAGGCTTGCCTGGGCATTACCTGAGGTCTACGATTTAGCGATATTTTCCCAGAAGTTGCCTTAAATATTCAATATCTTAATTATTGAATGTTGAGTTATCTATAGGCCGTTTGTAACGGTCCTTAGGTAAGCTGACGGATTCCTTTGTACATAGTTACTCGTAGTTTAATTGTACATTTTATAGAATAAAGATTTTATCTTAAATATATATACGTACCGGTCGGAAACATCGGTGGTTGTGTCCGTTCTAGGTTTCTTTGCCTGAAACAAAAAAATATTAAGTAACGGCATTTGTGCCTCATTTCGTACAAGATATTACGAAAATAATTCTTTTTTATTTGTTAATAAGAAATAAATAAATATTAAAGGACATTAATTTTACACATCACCATCTAACTCCAAACTAAGCATAGCTTGTAATATGGGAACTAGATTACGGATAGAATACTTAAATACTTTTGTAAATACATACGTACTATATTATCTAACCTAACCCAAACACAGAACAAACATCGATATTCATCACACAATGTTTGTTCTGGGTGGGAACCGAATCCACAGCCTACAGCGCAGAAGGCAGAGTTACTACCAACTGAGCTATGAGGCTTGTTAAAGATACGGTCTTAGATATACCCTCATCTGTTATTTGAAGATGTACAGAAATTATCTTACACATAGTAAGATAATTTCGGTACATTGATACATTGCAAATAGACCGCATAGCTAATACTGTTAAATAATAAAATCTTCTTTCTAAACTCTCAGAATCCTAATCAGTCGCATAGAGCGCGCGATATTTTATTTAGCTTATTTGTTTTAATTTAATCGATTAAACTTAGTAGACTTATTAGAGTAGGGCTGATTATTGTAATTTAATTATAGCAAGATATAATCGTGGAGTCTTCAAGTCCAGAGTGGCAATGGTTACTTGTTTTTCAAGTTCTTTTTTTTTTCTCAGGCTTCGCGCGACTTGCGCATTGCCATATACAAGTTTAAAAAAAAAATAGGGAAACAGGATTATATAAAAGCAACCGGGACATAACGAGTATGGAAAAGGATCAGTAGGGTTGAATAATAAATATATATAAAATTATACGATATAAATTTATAATATTTGATATAAAAAATATATTGAATATACAAAATAATTAGTGAGCAAAGTATAAATAAAATGCTAACTAAATATTTCCATCATTATTATCAATAAATGAAGATAAACATTGATATTGTTTTTCAAGTTTGTGGTCAAACGTAATTTCCATTCTGACAGCTGATGTCAGTATTTTTATAAATACTTATTATTGAAGATGGAACAAGCAAGCACTTATTGTGTAGCTCTTGTCTATAACAGAGCCTTACTGCGTAGGTCACATCCACAATGAACATAACCTACGCTGCACTGCATGGACACCATCAACATGAGGCACAAAGGTAAGCCCCGTGTCCTCGTAATTTCACCGGCTTATACTTCAAACCGAAACACCAGCAATGCTGCTTGGCGGTCGAAATAGGTACTTCCCAGACAAGCCCTCTCACAGGGAATCTTTCAATCTTTTGTTGCTGACAAAATACATTTTGGGGCTGACCAAAGTACTTTGAAAGTACTATGATGTTTAAAAACAAAATTAAACACCCAAACCCAGCCAGCTTCTTTCTGTGTTTTATCTACCTACACCTATTACGAGTATACTGCGTTCACCGATCCACATGCCAAGCGTGGTGATTATGACACAACCCACCAGCTTTGGAGGAGGCTCTGTTTCTGACACTAATGGGCTGTTGATGTATATGCTATGGGCAAAGACTATTATATCCTGGTAACATGCAGGCGAAGCCAGGGGTGATAGCTAGATTTATGCTCTAGTCAAGGCTAATTAAGCTTAAAATCTCTGAGTTATGGAGAGACCTCAGACTAGTGGTTCTGTAACAGTAGACCTCGCGAGCCCTTGTACCTAAAGATGCAACTTTTTTTGAAAGTGGAATCAGTTGACAAAGCAAAATTATCAATTAAATGAATTATTTAGTCAACTCATCCCGTGGGATAAGCTTAGAGCGGGATCAGCTGACTAACGAGCCGAATAACCAATGCTATCCTCTTTCACTTTTCCTTTAAGACTTGTGTAGAGTTAATCTTTAGTGTGTCTTTCAAATTTTACTGAAATCTGTTGATAAATAACACTACAGAAAACACCCCTTTCCTATTCTTCCTATTTTCCCGCAGATCGAAAATCACGATCGACTTTAATATTACTACAGAAAACACCCCTTTCCCCCTATTTTCCCGCAGATCAAAAATTGCGATCGACTTAAAAATATTAATAAATCATGGAACATGTGGGCGAGAACAAACCGACAGCCGACAGACAGCGGACAAAAGCATTTTTGGTCGATCTGGAAACAGAGACGCTTCGCTAGAAGAGAGCTTAGAGTTTCACTATTTACATGATAAATACGAAACAATGAAACTCTAAGTTCGGGAAGTTTCGCAATACCTTCTCGACAAAGGTAAAGCAGTAGAGCTGTGTGGCCAAGTGGGTATGGACCCGCTTTCCGTTCCGCAGGTTCAAATCCAGTCGTGCAAATGGACTATTCGGTTTTTTAGCAGTTTATGAGTGCATTTGACACATGCATATGCTCTGACGGTGATCCACGCTCTGAGTAGTGATCAACGGTGAATCCTCAAAGGGAAAAATGTCGTGACCTAGAAAGATAACGCAGAACCTCAAGACAAAAGTGTTCTAGTCGTCCACTGGTTCATTCGATCCCCAGGGGAACTTTATAGTGCTTAGTTTGGTTGTTGGACCTGGCTAGCTACCAATATCTTACCCATATCTGTCGCCATAACATCAATTCTAAATTTTGTTCCGGCATTTAGAGGTAAGATTCCTGCAAGCCAGTTCATCAGACTGTTCGAGGATTCCTGGTGAAGTGCGTTTCAAACCAGGTGAGATATAGACAAGCGCTTGCCCGTCGTAAAATAAAAAAAAAATGTGTAAGTGATGATCTAATGATTCGAGACCTGGTCGCTGACTTATTAGTAACTTTAACCGCCTCTGTGGTCTAGTGATTCAACCCACCGATTTCAGATCCAGATATC
Organism: Venusia cambrica; assembly: GCA_951394065.1. Taxonomy (NCBI): domain Eukaryota; kingdom Metazoa; phylum Arthropoda; class Insecta; order Lepidoptera; family Geometridae; genus Venusia; species Venusia cambrica. The sequence goes on from OX596069.1 coordinate 5,593,395, forward strand.
CCGGGTTCGATCCCCAAGGGGCATACAATATTGTGCTCGGTTTAGCTGGTGGTAGGACTTTGTTTAAGTCTGCCTAAGCTAACCACCATCTTACCTAATTCTGCCGCCAACTCAACTTGTTACCAGGTGAGATGAAGGCCAAGTGCTTACCCGTCGTACAATAAAAAAAATAGGGCCACCATTTGGAACTAAGCCAGTTTTGAATTTTGTAACGCTAATTTGACTTTAGTCTGCTTCGTAAAACAAAATAAATGAACCATTAACAGTAAACGAAAGCTTTGCTTCTGCCAGGTGTCCATAGATTTTTGTTTTGAACTTTGGTGAAAGTCCCAGTCTAAACTTTTTACTAAAGTTCTTAACACGTGACATCCCTACGTGAAGGAATGCATGCATGAAGTGGATAACGATCTTAAACAGCTCTTATCTCAACTGCATAGGGTCCATCATATCGAGGTTCCAAATTCAAATCTCCGTTCGTATATCACCGAGACGCACTGGCGCCCCCTGTTAATAAATTCGAGTTTTATTAATGTCGTTACAGTTATCTTGATTTTTTGTTTCTTCCTGCGGTTTTGCTTGCATACCAGAATAACATCGCGTTAAGGGCCGATTCTACCTTGGATTAGCAGCTCGACGCAACTCTACTCTAGTTTCGAACTCACAACTAGGTGTATAAAGGTGAAATTGCTGTGCACTCAGCCACGGCGCTTATAACAGACAGAACTACGCGCGAATTCTTACGTTTATTTTTTTACGCTAAAACAAATATTAATATCGAAAATCTAAAACGCAGATTGAGCGTATTGGGATCACAGAAACATGATTCCTAAAAAAAACTCGATTCGATTAAGTTTCATATGCCCAAAAAACGATCTTAATAATTAAAAATTATTTCAGGTAAGTGATTTTGTTTCAGCTGTTGGTGCTATAGAAATCTCACCATAATTACTCCCGATCGACCCACGAACTATACCAGGAAAGCAGACGTCGCAAGGAGGTACCGATCTCACATTCCATTCCAGTCGAGGTGTGAGGCCGATGCTCAGATAGCGTGCATCTAATTTATACGTTTTAACCAGTGACATCTCGCATGTACTCTTAGATGTACAGAGTGTGTCAAAAACTCGAGAATCTTCCAATAATAATAATAATAATAATAAAAGTATTCATTTATTTTCTCTCACACAAACAGGTCCTTAATAGTAGGGAGGTAATAAAAACCATAAAAAAAATTGGCTCAGGTGACATTAAACCTGTTTAGTGAGGGACTGGTGCCTGAGATAGGTTTTCGAAGAAAAACCTCTATTAATCAATAATCAGATGAAAAAACTATACACCCAACAAAAGCAAAACTTCTAATGCCATATGAAACCCTATTGTTATAATCGTATTTTTAATTTATTTTCAAAAAACATGACATTGATTTTTGTATCTACAAAAAAAAAACGAGTCTGTATTTGACTTCCGTTACTTGATTGCATAATTTTTCAGAGTTCAATGAAACGTCAGACAACAAAACGTCATATCATGGAGATTAATTTGATGTAATGGTTGGATAGTGGGTCTACGATAAGGTGCTACGAACTGCTACGACTCTGCCTACGAGGACAGCTATCTAAGTATGAATCTCCTTTTCTAAATTTTATAGTATACTTAATTTTATTGTTCTTTTTGTAATCTAGTCCTCATGCTAATATGCATAGTTTAACGATTGATCGTACTGTGTTAAATTACTTTTTTTTTTAATGAATAGACAGGTCCAGTAATGTCTAAGAGTCATGATTGGCGATATCAGTAATGGTGTTACATTAAGTTCATGTTGGTATTATCCCTTAGTCATGTCTTACGATATCCACGTGAAATAGGAATGGGTCCTTTTATTTTTCCGGGAACGCCACATTTATCAATTATTCATAATAACTATAAACCAGTTCTATTATCACAGCAAAGAACAACTGGTTTACGATAATCGATTGATTTACAAACACCCTGTAATCTAAACAAGCATCGGGACAAAACGCTTCTTTATTTGAACGTAGGTAATTCGTTTATTGTTTTATCTGACATTTTATTTATGGCCAGTACCCGTATCACAATCTGTAGGGTTGTCTAATTTCTCAGATTGTTTTTTACGAGTGTTCATCATTACAGTTTTTCCAAAACGTCCAAAAGAAATCAATGAGGGATCTACCATAAGTACCGCGTATATCGGACTGGCTGGTAATTGCAGTATTGGTCTAAGCATCACCGCCGGATCATTTCCGGTAGATAGAGGACTATAATATTTGCGGAGGCCCATATTTTTATCATGTGCTGGTAACCCTACAGAGGGATAAAAGTCACAGATTGAACAAGTAACTTCATAAATAAACCTTTGGATTTATCATGGAGCCTTGTTGATCATAAGATACTGGTGTTATATTAATTTTAACGTTTTTTAATCATCGCGTGAAATGTCAATTTTAATAGTGATTTATTTCAATGAACCGATATATTTTTTTATGTTTGAATTTTGAGTTTCGAACGCCCGTCATTTGTTGCGCTTTTTTGGAATTCAACGTTCAAAAGTTGTCAGTGTTATTTCTTTTGTTTCAGTTTCGACAAGCGAATTGATTTGAAAGGGAAATAATTACAACAGTATTTTTAACGCGTTGATGTCTTTTGCACGGAGTGTAAGAAGAAAACGTATTTCCGAAATAATGTAATGTTAAATCTAAATTAATCTATGATTAGCTTTAATTTACGCAACTTCGTATACTTAGTAAGTATTATTTTATAATATTAGTTACCTACGAACCCACTTTACTGGATTACTTTTTTTCAAATACAAATAAATTCTAGTGTCACTGAATAGAAAGACAACATGCGAAACTAAGTAAGTAGGTATCTATACACGTGACCTGTAGGTAAAAATGTTTATGATGTAATTTTGGTAGACGCGAATGCATTAATTACAAATCAAGTCATGCAAGTCAGCTGGTAGTCAAACGCTTGGCTACAGCAATCGAGAAAAAAGTTTTAATATGTATTTCAAATTAAATGAATCATGTATTCCATGAATGATTGTCACCCAGTCGGTACCCAATTTGTCAGCGATCAAGAAACATACAACAATGGTCACCGGCCTTACAATCTTGTATCAAGAGATCTCCCGCGATAAATCGACTCGACCTATCAACCGGACTTTTTTCTTTTTTTAAACTTTTATTGGTGTTATCTCTGGGTGGTTTTATGTTTTGAATTTTGTTGTACCTTTTTTAAAATTCTTACGCTGGTATTTATGCGTACAATTGAGTGTCTCAAGGAAAGTGTTTGGTAGGTACATACGTTTTAGAATTTATTGTTGAATTTTTAAAAGTTTTATAAGAGTAGGTAAGGTTTAGTGTTCCTTCGTATTTTTTCAAATATTTTATTGTGCGCCTAGATTTCTGTATTTATATTATCTTGGTTATGTCTATACAAAGGTTGTCTGGAAGAGATCGGTTTTAGCTTGTAAGACTGCCCATTGTGCATTTCATAAATTATTTTCTTTTGGTGCTCGTTAAATTATATCTGTGCATATTTATCTAATATCTTACCGTGTCTCTCTCTTATTCTACTTGTCATCTAGTATTCTCTCCTTTGCATGTAGTATTTTACTATAGGTATTTATTTCGTTTCAGTTAAATAAATACCCGCCACTTTACTTAAAGCTTACATTATCATTAACCTCTTCTTTCCTGAGCGACACAAAGCGTCGCGATGCGTTGATAAAGCACATTGAATTGATATTGATGTCACGGTACTGTAGATTTAGTATGCCATTGTGAGGTAGGTAGGTAGGTACAGTCAAAGGCGTTTAAATATTATAAAATAGAAACTAAATCAGGTAGTGTCAAATCCAACAACCCACGGCTCAAATCTGGCCAATTGGTGATTTAAGTAGAAAAGCAAAATGTAAAGGTCAATTGGTGAGAAAACCTCAAAAACTTAAAATTTCATGCGTATTTTGTGACAGAATAAACAAACAGTATTCAATTACAGAAGGACTATGAGTTTTACGACATTTTAATATACTAGAAAACGTCCGGGACTTCTTTCCCGCAATCCCAAGATACTTTCTTATTTCAGCCCTATACTAAGTACGAAAAAAAGCTACTCTAGCTAAAAATCGACTATAAATATTGCATTTCATGGGTTCTATTTTTTTGCGCGGAACCAGAATGATATCTGCCCGTGAAAGTCCGCGCCAAAATCAATCCAACCATTAAGGAGATTAGCCCTAACGAACAGACAGACAAACAATTTAAAAATACCTTTCTTATGTTGATGATTCCATGTGTCTTTCGTAAAAATCCGTTATTTTATCATTAATAACAGACACTTCCATCTTATTTATTAGTATAAATAAATAAATGGACCTAATTGATATATTTTGGTTTGTTGTTTATTTCATTAATCAATATTGTTTAAAGTTATGATTACCTAGACCAAATCAATGCATTTTTGCCTGATTACAAGCTGTCTTGAAGTGACACACGGCATTACCCGCTTGTGTTTATGTTGGCAGTACCGGCAAGGCGTCAGGGCTCGTGTTACCCATTCATAAGTTAATCTTTAGGGGCCCATTAAAAAGTCGTAACGCTCTGTTGTGTCGGTTACCTACGGGACAGTGCATCGTTAGCCACTTGAAACCACGCTATCATAACTGGTGTTGGCTTACGTTGATAAATTAATTTTGGAATGTAAAATGGGTGTGAACAATGCATAATTACGTGATGAGTGTCGACTGGGGGTGAAGGCTTTCTGCGCCCCTATTACTTATCTTCGATGTGCTTTATTCAATTCCACTACGGATAAGCGATAGGTGTATTTGAATAAGGAATTAGGTTTTTAATAATGATAATAATTGCAGGTTACAGGCTAAAGACAACATTTTATGTGACTTTATCTACAAGGGCATGGACTAAGATCAAACTTTTGGTGGGTAATTATGATTCCTGGCGACATGAACGGGAAGACTAAGTTCAAGTGATCCAACAGGAATTCGATTCTGAACAGGCGTTAGATTTGACAATTTAAAATGATCCTAAAAATTACTCAATTAAATTTGTAATAAATTTTGATTTTATCAGAGTACGAATATTTGGAAATACATTAATCAGTTTAAAAATAAATGCTACATTTAAATTTCTTGCATTAAGACGGTCAAATAGACAGCATGCAGATAACATTATTAAATATTTTTTTCTTTTATTAATATAAACTTATATAACAATTAAATCAATTGCAATAGCCATCATTCACAAGTTGCTTAGCGATATAACATCATTAGGTACCTTTAATTTTGTGTAGAAAACAACTCATGAATTTTGTAAGCTTAGGACCATGAATTTTGTAACAACTCATGAATTTTGTAGGGTTAGGACATGCAAAAGTCAAAAAACATGCAGAAAAAGTGCAGTGCAGTTATTTAAACAATGTTGCAATATTTTGCTGTACGAACTAAAGTGTAATGCTACTGTGCAAGGATTCACTGTGGTGCTTACTGCCACCTCAATCAAACGAGATTTAGAATTAGAACTTTGCCAAGCAAGAGTTCTTTTATTTTAATACGAATAAGTTTATGGTAGACTTGAATCATAATCTTAATCGAGTTCTAAATTTGAATTGCCAGTAATTTTACTTTCTTCTTGTAAGATTGAGGTTTTATTACATTGCATCGCTACGTGGAAAGGTATGTACGGTTATCTAGGTATTCTGACCTTCGGTTCATGATCCAGGCTGCACCGCGGGGAATTGCCCCCTCCGAGGTAGCTACACGGCATCAGAGTCACCATCCTATTTCCGAACTTGACATTGACAAACGCACACACAACACAATGTTTCTTTGACAGTTTTTTGAGCGGGAAACAGTTTTTGAGCTGTCATGATTTGCGCTATCGTTTTGCTTTTGAGCAAACAGAGTCTGAGTTGTACGATAAAAGTCTTTTGCTTGTAGTTTTGTCACAATCCATGTTGGTTGATAACCTTAGGTACAAAAAAAAGAATACTTAATTACTTTCTTGATTGAATTGGCTTGATAACCTACCCTAATAAAGAGGATGCGGTGGCAACCGAGCTTTTTGAAAACCTACATACTTATCATATTGTATTAAATAATATAAGTAGCCATTTTATGAGATATCAAGACAGGCTAAAACTTTTTTCTTCTGCTTTTGTCCTGTACGTGCCTATCTTTGAAAGTAATAAAACAGCAATGTATGACTTCATAAATAAAGTAAACTACAAACACTGATCTCTATAGATCAACAGATACTGAACAATAGGCAGTCCTATGACCAGTATTGTTATTTTGATTTGTTAATTATCATAGACATCTCTCTTCTCTTTGCTAAAAATTGTCGAAAGCAATTATAACGCATCGCCAGTGGCTAGTTATTGAAAGCTTGTTAGTCATCGACCTACAGCCGGTCAAGAAAAAAAAACAAAAGAAAAAGCAAAAAAATCACGCACGTCCCAGACCACCCACAGCGGTCCGTCAAATTCAAATGTCGAACGAACGTGTTCATCAAGTTGTCAAATTGAGTTTGACATAATTGTGAACGAAGCTTTTTTGTAAGTACCCGCTTAATATGTGGCTTCTGGCTATGTGTGGTATCGGGGCATTATAGATTGATTGAATGAGATAATGTAGGTCATTTTGTGATCTATATGATGAAGTAAATGTCGAGACAAGTTTTTGTGCTCTTTTTATTCTATTAAATTTATTTTGATCGGCAGGCCAAGTAGCAATTGTAAATAATTTCAGATACAAATTGATAGGTCGATTATAAAAAAATATTGTAGTGGGTACTTCACTTACTCACCTATTTTTTATTAATGACGCATACAAAGAGGTTAAATGTATAGACTAGAAGATATTTTTTGTGTAATGAAGTCCAGACTGTCCGTTTCAATTGCACGATTCAAAATTCGAATGTCTGATAACGTTGCGTTCCACGCTACACATTAAAAAGGTTGTAGTATAAAATAAAATGAATTTAAAATTATGGTTTGTTTGGTTGCCAGTTTGGAGCTGGCAGGGGGCTGAACAGTAGCGTTGGCTGCTCAGCGTGATACAAACCACGGTGGTCGTGGTTATGTAATTAAAAATAATGTAAGAGCCATTTTTGGAGGTTTCTCTTGAATTTTAAAATGAGGGTCATGTTTGAGGCTACGGAGAGAAAAGTAAACTATTGTAAGTTATACCTACCTACTATATGAGCATTATTTGGTGTGTTGCTAATACCTAGATATGTCATCTATGTTGTCCTGGGAGGACCCACAGTGGGTTCGATGTCCTCCCAGTACAAACATTTTTGTGATACTAAATAAAGCTTGTAATTTGGAAACTAGAGATATAATACTTATATACTTAGTTGTTTTTTTTTTGTAGAAATATACATATCATAATAATTATATGATATTTTAATATAATTGTATGATATGTATATTACCACAAAAAAAACAACTAAGTATGTAAGTATTATATCTCTAGTTTCCAAATGACAAGCTTTATTTAGTTCGAGACTAGATGGCGCTGTTTAAAAATTAATTGTATTGACAATAAAGATGTTTGTTCTGTGTTTGGGTGTTGTATTGTATTGTATGACAAGTAGGTATATATTTATATTAATGGTATGCAATCCTTAATTCAGTCAATATTACTAGGTTTTTTTAGTTTGGAGCTAGAGGGCGATATGTGAAAATGTCCTGTTTTATTTATCTATCTTTAAATTAAGAAACTATATAGGTATAAGTTAGGTACCTACCCAAGCTTTATAGTAACTACCTACTGCTGATGCCAAGCTGCCATATTACTACAATTTCAAATAAAAACGAATCCTTAACAGGAGTTCAAACGCATAATTTAATCTTTGAAAGGATCTAATAAAATATAAGATGCCTCGTGTTTGTTTTAACAGTTTATTACCTGGTTGAATAAAATATGGTATTTTGCCCTTTGCGCCTTCTCCTCAGGGGGTAAACGCTACCTATGACAGGAATGTCAAGTGTTTCTAAATATCGTGAAGCCCTAAACCCTATCTTGAAACGTGTAAAGTTCAAATTAGAACGACATTTGTCAAATTCAAATAAAGAATAAAGCCTCCAATGTAAACGTAGTTAATACTACTGTATTCAATCAGTGCTTAGGTTCATTTTTGAATGATATAAAAAATATGGTACGCATTATAATTTTTATTGGTCATATTAAAAGCAATGAATTAAAACAAATAGATATTTCGTCATAGTCAGTTTATTTATGGGTGAATGTCTAGATATAATCATTAGCTTTTATTAATTTTAATTGCCACTGTCCCTCTTTTATCATGATTCGCGGAAGGTATTCGCGAAGCATTGCGTTATCCCAAATCACGGAAAAAAAAATATAATTTATTGAAGATTTTCCTCATGTTTGCACTTTATTTTGGGGCTATCATACTGTTAAATATTTTGGGTGAAGTGCGCTTCCTTCCTTCTTAATAATACCTTCGGGATATCTTGTGGCATAATTTGAAACCAGGTGAGATGAAGGCCGAGCGCTTCCCCGTCATATAATAAAAAATTACGGTGCTATATTAAATTTTCCATCCATACATATATACCCCATTCTTCTGTACGAGTGTTTATAGGTAACTGAACTCCTCCTAAACGGTGGAACCATTTTCGATGAACTATTTTTGCGTCTTTGAGAGGTCTTGATGGTTTTAATTCACAATAAGACCTGGGGAGTACCACGACCTCTTACAGCATTCTTGTTTTGATATTACTTTACTTTTGTCACTAGATAGTGACCAAAGTAAAGTAATATTCTAAAGTAATTTTCTACAAAAAAACGAGACAAAAGTAATGTAAGATCAACTCGAGAATGCTATAAGACTTTGTGGTCGGGCCCCTGTAATGGCTTTGTGATCGAACAGGATAAAGGAAATGAAGTCTCTGGCGTTATCCCAAATCACGGAAAAAAAAATATAATTTATTGAAGATTTTCCTCATGTTTGCACTTTATTTTGGGGCTATCATACTGTTAAATATTTTGGGTGAAGTGCGCTTCCTTCCTTCTTAATAATACCTTCGGGATATCTTGTGGCATAATTTGAAACCAGGTGAGATGAAGGCCGAGCGCTTCCCCGTCATATAATAAAAAATTACGGTGCTATATTAAATTTTCCATCCATACATATATACCCCATTCTTCTGTACGAGTGTTTATAGGTAACTGAACTCCTCCTAAACGGTGGAACCATTTTCGATGAACTATTTTTGCGTCTTTGAGAGGTCTTGATGGTTTTAATTCACAATAAGACCTGGGGAGTACCACGACCTCTTACAGCATTCTTGTTTTGATATTACTTTACTTTTGTCACTAGATAGTGACCAAAGTAAAGTAATATTCTAAAGTAATTTTCTACAAAAAAACGAGACAAAAGTAATGTAAGATCAACTCGAGAATGCTATAAGACTTTGTGGTCGGGCCCCTGTAATGGCTTTGTGATCGAACAGGATAAAGGAAATGAAGTCTCTGGCGTTCTACTAGTTATTTATAAAAAAAAGTCTGATAGACTAAGTGGTTGTGACTTGACGTGTCGCGGCGCACCTTCTTGGTGGAACCAAGAAGGATCCAGAAGATCAGCGTTGCGTTGCATTTTATGAAACACAAAAACATGCTGAGTTTGGCGCCAGTTTTGGTCAAAGATATTGTTAGTTGGCTTGTGTAACATTTTTGTGTGTATTTTATTGTATTTGACTCACTATGTACTTTTTCAACACGCTTTTATGAGCTTCACTTGTAACTAACAGTGTAAGTAATCAAATCTAAGAAGTCAATTTTAGCCAATATTTAATATTCGTATCAAAATGAAATCTAATAAGTAATATGCATATGTAACGGATGACAATACCCTAATTTGGTGTATTGAAACTGATCTGATGATGGAGCCAGGAGATGGATAGTGGCATTCTTCAAAGGCTACAAGTAAATCAAGTTTGGGCATACATGATTTGTTTTAACAAGTCCAATAGTCATTTGATATTTGCTTCGTGACAGAGCATCGTCAAAACAAACAAAATCGAACAAAAAATACACGCAGCAGATATGAAGATGCTGAGATGGGCAGCAGACGTAACAAGACTTGATAACAAGTGAAATGAACACATCGGAAGGCTTTATACATTTGCGCCCATCACAGAAACTATCACCGAAAGCAGGCTTAGGTTGTGGCCATGTAACGAGACGCCCTGACGACCATGTGATTCGAAACAGGGCTTTTCGAACTACCAAACACGGCCAAAACTAGAGGAAGACCTCAAGCCACAGGTCTACTGTAGCCCGAGACTTGGAACGAGTGCAACTGACAATAATGAAAATGCAGGACAGACCGTCCTGGCGCATTAGATCGTAGATGGCTGACCCCAGGAAGAGGCACAGAAGAACAAGAATAAACTAGATAATAAAATTATGAATGTATGAAAATACATTATATTTTATACTGTATTTTCAGTATTTATTCATTTCATGAACAATCTAGAAATCATGTTTTAAAAAAAAAAAAAAAATATTGACAATAGTACCTACCTAATTAGTTTCCATATACAGTACAGATTGAGTTTTTTTTTCAGGGCCTCTGAAAAAATGTATTTACTGGTGAGTTTTTCACCAGTAAATACATTTTTGTTAGCGCTTAACAGCAAGGTACGTAAATTGCATAGAATACTTAAAAGTCAAATTGGTGATTATTAGCCAAATTTGTCATTATTGTCAAAACAATGTCTGTAATTTTTCAAAAAATCGTGAACAGATTAGCAACATATTTTTATGTGCGTGTGTCAAATAAAGCGTTTCTCTTTATTTGTAATGTTTATCAGGCAAACATAAAAAGAACAGTTGACAATCAAAACACAGCACCTGCATTTTGCAAATGTTACAAACCCCGAGCGCTAATAAAGTAAAGCAAATTACGCCTAACACGGTAACACGCATAACGAAGTAACGTACGAACGAACGGTCGACAGACGCGTCGCAGCGTCCGCGAACGTCGGTTATTTCGAAATGTTTACGATCGTATTAAAATCAATTGCTTGTCCGAGTACGACCGCATCGAGATGGAGGCCGGTTTGTGCGATTTAGCGAGATTAAAATCGATTTGAAAACATATCGGAATCAAAATCGATTTGTTTTGTAAATGCGTGCTGCTTTATTTAGCTATTTATTTGATTCGATTTTTCCTTGTGACTTCTCGGTTTGTATGATATTTAAAGCTGGAAATATAATTGTCTAAATAAATGGATCTTGGCTTGGTTTAAAGGAGAAAGATTTAATAATTGTCATGCAGTTATGTAAAAAAACTGGAATAATAATAGTTAATGTTTCTTGGAAACGACATCACCTTAAGACTGTTTTACTTTCTCTTATTTCTTCCAAGGTTGCCAGGAAGAAGTCGCGATAAGAGATAAGGGCGCCCATTGTACCTACTTATACACTGTATAACCTCAAGCCTCAGTCTGTTAAATAAACTTGACATCAGGTGATATGAAGGCCAATATCTATCGTAAAAAAAACCGACTGTAAGAATATTGATTTATATTCGTGTTGTCAATACCAACTTCGAATAGGGAAAGTAAAATTAGCATTCTAGACATGGAAATAAATATTTCGTTAACATCTTATTAAAATTTATAATGACCATTAGCTAATACCATTTGTGTAAATCAAATATCTAAGCCTCACAGCTCAGTTGGTAGTAGGTCTGCCTTCTGCACTATAGGTTGGGGTTCCATTCCGACCCGGGACAAACATTCTTGTGATGAACACGATTTGATGAAAGCTTGTTCTGTGTTTGTGTGTAATATACCATGAGCATGTATTTACAAAAAATATGAATTAGGTATAAGTATTCTATCTGTAGTCTAGACCCTATTACACACGCTATGCTTATTTTTGGCTCGATGGCTCTGTGCAAAGGTGCTGTAGTATTTTATATTAACTTTTTAAGAGAATACTGTTCTGTTTCGATTACAGTAAAACTCGAATCGATAACGAGTCATGGGTTGTTTGACCGGTTGATAGTATCAAGTAGGTATTATCGATTTGCGTGCGGTACACATGATAGCAATTGGCTTAGCAATGAGAATTCGTAAATAAGAAGTCTGGTTTTCGCTCTTCTTTAGTACAAACGTAGTTTTTCAATAACTTCGAAGTAGCACGTCCGATATAAATGAAATTTTGCAGGTAAAATCTAAGATAATAATTATGTGCCTGTGGTGTTTTACTTTTACAAATTATAATATATGGAGCAGTAGGTAGAAAGAGGAGGAGGGTACAGCTTGTTGAGGATTCCGGGTGAAGTACGCCTCCACCAGGAGGTGAGATGAAGGCCAAGCACTACCCCGTCGAACAATAAAAAAAAAAAAGTTTGAGCCTTAGTCCCCACACGAGTTGGAAATAGCACTTTCTACCTATGAGGAAAATAAATACAAATTATTTAATTGAAATTTATACTCCTATGTACTTACATATCTGTTACAGTTAAGTATTAACATTTTTTACACGATATCCTTATTATAAAAGAATGACACAGAAAGCAAGTGGCCAGTACCATTTTGCAGACTTGATTAAATAAAGTTTCATACTGAAATGGCACAAGACTTCCCATTATAAGCACTCTTTTTTCCATAGGTACATACATCCAAAACGATTTAATCGCTCTTGCAAGTAAAAATTTGCCCAGATAACTAAAAACAAAACTCGAATAGGTAAGTTTACCTACTTACCGAAAATCATGGGATTCTTTCTTGGCCAGCTTTTCCAAAGTTACAAACTTTTACGTGACATTACCTATGCAGGAAAGCGCATTCACAATCAAATCAATTTCATTTTCAATTTCAAATGCTGTTCTATATTTAAAAACCGGATCTAGTAGTTTGCGGTTGAATTTTGAAACGACCAGTTCATTGAATGAACCTATTGAATGAACGATTGATTCGAAGATAAGTGTGCTATCAGGTTACCAAGGTCATGATCAGCAAACGCTGTGTATTTTTGTTATGACTAAAAACGAATAGCTTGCACAAACCAACTACTTACTACCTAACAAATTATGGTCATCAATTTTTACAATGTTGTCGATATTTTCGTTTATTACTAAGTAGTGAAAAGCATAGGGCTTCGCTACCGTAATATAGAGGGAACTTATGCTGTAGGTACCTACTAGGTACTATTATTATTATTTCGTGAGTAGACAACAGCTTTGAAACCCACAATTTCATGACTACAAATGCCTGAGAATGGATCTACAATGATCCTTAACAACCGTGTCAAATTTATAATAATTACTATCGCTAACATTGTGGAAACCTTCTAGGAAATTATAAAATACGCGGATATGCCGAAATTTGAAAATCGAACGCAGCTGTTGAAGCGTGACGTGCCGCATCCTATCTCTCTCTCGCCCCGCCTTCCTGTTACCACGCCCCCTTCCTTCCAAATTTAAATTTTAACAATGACAAAAGTTTCGAATTCGCCTCTATATCTGAGCAAGTAGGCCTCAATTTACAGTTATGGGGAGCTTTTGGCAAACAGAGGGTGATCTTTAGAGTGAATTTTAATGGATCGCATTATATGTTCAATTGAACAAAGATAACATTCAGTAATGATAAAGACTGGGCTAATAATAAAGATTGAATAGGGTGCTTTTATATGTAAATCATCATCATCATCTCGTGCAGTCTGTCTCAACCCACTGCTGGGTATAAGCCTCTCTTCACTAGTGCCAATCTTCTCAATCCTGCGCCAGTCTAACCCATAGGTAAATGACCTGGACAAGCAAATAATTGTATGTATTAAGTAGTACAATACTTGAGAATTATTTCAGATTCAGTAGATATTCGATTTAGGTCTTCTTATTATGCAGTATCTGCGATGAAGTGATGTTTATTAAAAAAATGTCTTCATGTTATTCGTCAATCGTTATTACAATTACCTACATGTTTTACTTATTTTAAACTATTTTACTCGTAATATATGAATATGGCCTAAAATGGAGCACGATTGTCTAAGAGGAACCTACTCACTCTGGATTTGAAAACTCCAAGATTGTACTGGTGCGGAAAACAGACGAGAGCAAAGAGATACATTCCTTACCAATACCAGTAAATGATAACGGTATATAGTAGGCGAATAAATGTGCTCGGCAGAATGGAAAATCTACTAGCAACGGTGGTAGCCTGCCGTAGGTACCTACGTCTGCTAGTCCGGTCCGGTGATGGAAAGGGGAAGGAGGAATGAGGTCGAAGATAAGAGCCCCAAAGTGGTATCTATAGAACACAGACAGCCTGGCAACCCGCCGACCTAGTTATAAGCCCCGAAATTGGCCTATTCAGCGAATTATCACCTATGAATAGTAGCCGACACTCAATCAAGTCTAGGGCTTTGAGCTGGTAAGTATTTGGCTGAGCCACCCCAGAGATGGCAGCAGTACTCCATACAAGATCAAACCGAAGCTTTGTACAAAAAAATAATAGTTCAAAACTGTCATTATCTAGAGCTAAGTATATCACATTCCAGGCAGAACTGTCGTAGGTGTCAAAATGTAACCCAAGACCCAAGAGCCTAGGGCCTCATAAATTCGAAAGATGCGATCGTAAATCCGTCGATCGCGTCCGCCAATCATTCGCAAGGATTGCGTCTCGCAACAATTCAAAAACAATGTTTGATTCGATATTTGAAATTTAGAATTAGTGAGAGTTGAGACAGGCAAGGAACTTTATCCCTTCGTTAGAACCAACAATTTATGAGGTCAATTGTATTACGGCGAGGATAGAAGGCCTATCTTTAGGCCCCGTACATATATAAATTTAAAAATTACGTTTCTAGTTTGCGTGGATAAACCCTCCACATCAAATTTCTGTTTTACAAGTTTTTTTTCTGTTTTTAATTGTGTCACAAAAACTTTACCGGAGGGTTCCGTTTATTATTTATCAAAGTCGAGATACGGAACCCTCACAACCAATCCTGTAGTGAATAAAAAACGAACCCATAACTCGCAGTGTAAGGCATAAAACCTAAAATGCAAGCTTTGCAGCCATTTTTCAAAGGTAGGCCGATGGCGCCAGAATATTCAGCGGTCATCTGAGCTGTAATATAATAGTTTAGCTAAACCTACCACGATGATACGAAAATTTGAAACGG
The DNA here is from genome assembly GCA_951394065.1 of Venusia cambrica. Lineage (NCBI taxonomy): Eukaryota > Metazoa > Arthropoda > Insecta > Lepidoptera > Geometridae > Venusia > Venusia cambrica. The sequence continues at coordinate 5,608,603 of OX596069.1, forward strand.
CTTTGTTTATGGTTGGATGAATTATATTACGTTGACATTTATCTAGTGATTCATAGACAAATAGCAGAATACTTTGTAGATTGATAGTTAGTTCTTTACCATATTTGTACATAGGTTACCTACCTTACCTATGTACAAATATTTAGCACCTACTTATACCTAAAACTCTTTACATTCCTCATATTAACTCGGTCTGATACTGTGCGTGAGCTTACTATAGACTATAGAAGGTCTTTAAGTTCACACACAGTATCAGACCGAGAGATCCCGGGTTCGATCCCCAGGGAGGTACAAATTTGTGCTTAGTTTGGTTGGTGGTATGGGCTCTAGGTACTACCATTTTAACATATAAAACATAAGTTTTTGCCCTATAACCAGGAACCGTGTGACTTGGCCAGTTTTTGGTATCATTTGGTTTCAACCAAATGATAATTACACTAGCTCTGCGTCTTTTAGATAAAATAGGAATAAAAACTTAAATAGACCTACGTTTCTTTCTCAGTCTCTCTCAATACCTATATCATTATATAATTTAATAAAATGTTCACCCATTTTTTTACCAATTACTTAAATTATTATAATTGGTAAGTTAGTTAAACTCATAGCAACACTTATTCTCAGAAAGTTTCAAACGGCTTCTAGTACGGTTCATATAATACGTACTCACAGCCCTTGAAAGGTCAGGCGGACTGACGACGTTTGACAACGGAGTCTTTGTTATAAGGTTCCCTAGAGGTCTTGCTTACGGAACCTTAATAATGATTATCACAGCTTTGCATGCCCCATATAAATGCGACACCGCATTCTTCGCTCCTAGTACCTAACTAACATTATACAACCTGCGTGTCTTGTTTACACTACCGTATCGGACTGACGCCTGCGTTTTATGCTCTCCCGGTGGTCGGGATGAGGTCATCGTTTCGGAATATGGCAGGTTTAGTTGATAATTCTTTATATTAAATAACAAGGGATGCAGTCGGGTTACCTAAGGACCGTTACAAATAAACTCAACAGATCTAGACCAGAACCAGATGGAAGTGCCCAAGACACTAGCTGCATTGCCATGAAAAAACGACGTCGAATGAAATAGGAATGGAGGGCACATTAGACACGACCTTAAAAGGGGGTATGGCATTGATTATATCTACTATTAATCCATATGGTCATAATAAGATATAATAGACAGGTCGAAAGTACAGTGTGTGAGTGGAGCCCCCCCTTTACCCGTGTTGACAACTAAGTTTCGCAACAAGTAGTAAAAGTGTAGTTTATCTTCTTCTTGGCAAATAGTTGCCATATAATAATGTTTTCCCTTATAACGCTACCTGTCGCCAGTAAATAATCGTTTTCGCCATCGCACCAGTGTTTCGCAACCAGCTATTTCTATGGATAGCCACAAGGTCTTTTATATATATGCTTTTTACCGAACTGCCTCAGAAGGAGGGTAATGTTTTTAGAGAGTATCTATGTATGTAGTACATAAAAAAGTATGTAAGTATATCTACTTATTGTAACGCTCTGCAGCCTAGGTGGCTTGATGGATTTTGACACGTGATGTTTCGTTTTATTCATCTAAATTGTAGGAGTGTCATAGGCTAATAAATTGTACTATGGGGTACGAAAATAAAATGCGGGAGAGGGTACAATTAAATGTATCCAAAGTGTATTTAATGTGTAGAAACACAGCCTTACAAGAGTAAAATCATCAAAAATGGAAATTTTGCAGTGGGGTTTTCGTTTTTCCACTTTCATCTTGCTAAACTGGCATGTTTCCTTAATTTCTGTCCGATAAGGTCTATTTTATTTTATTTTTTTTTATATTTTAAATAAAATAAAATAAGGTCTAATTCCCAGAAAACGCCCATCAACTCTGCTATTAAGTGATGAAAGCTTACCTAAATAAGAAACTGTCTCAAATCTATTTACAATAAAATGATCGTTGACAACAAAAGTTTTAAAATCAAGATTAGCCAACAGAACGTATAGAGGTAATCCAAATCAAACTAGCTACATAAATAATGCTCAGATTATCTGTAGGCTCATACAAACCCATACAAGTCCATACAAAAAGCCATGAATACAGATGTGACGATAACTGGTCGCTGACGGGCCCTGATCTTTATCTGGCGACACATCTTGTACAGTTATGGGTGCCTGGTACTTTGTATGAATTTATAATTTTGATTAAATATTTTGAAACGCTATGTTTGAATTAAGATGGTGGTTTAGAATGTTTTGGGAACATTACAGCCGCCATTCATTCATTTTTATTTTAAATCTGCATTATGGAATATGGAAAATGTATCCTACAAATATTGTAGAAATGCGAAAGATTGTTTGGAAGTTTGGCTGTCCTGCAAGTCAAAAATACTGAATTAATTGAGGTCTCGGTCTAGTGAATAAATAGGCAACTCTTAACCTTTCTACCTGGGTTCCTACCACGCGAACAAAATCGGAAGCAAAAGCTAGATGTGAGTAAAATACTATATTTTAGTGGAAGTTAAGAGAATTACAATTTTATGAAAGAGCGCTGTAACGTTATCTTCTTTGAGAAGCCGATAAAAGTGGTTTACTTTCTCAATAAAAAAGTTTGTCTTACTAACGCTCGAATTCTCAAACAAACAATAATTTTCAAAACAAAAATACCCTGAAAACTTAAAAAGACGCTCGAATTCTCAAACAAACAATAATTTTCAAAACAAAAATACCCTGAAAACTTAAAAAGACCCTTGAACGCTTTGATTTTAGCTCATCAATGCTGAATTGGGACAGAAAAATCCTCCCGAGAGAGAACTGCACAGTCGTACTGCGATTTCCAAGCCACCAGCCCTAAGTGGTAATTTTTGCAAAACCTTTCAGGCTTAAAGGAGGTATGGCATACTGCCATGGGGTGGTATTAAGATAATGATGCATATGGGCAAATTTAGTAAGTGTAAATAAAAATAGACAAGTAAGGTTTAAAAAAAATGTAGGAAGATTGGCAAGCTTAACCTTCACTAGAATTTTCTTCCAGTAAACCTTACAATACAGGAGAGAGGCTCAGAATTGTTATTTTTATTGGTTTAAAAAAAAACCAAGCATTGAAGTGGCCTAAGAAAGTCTAAAGGGAACCTATTCACTCTTGGCTTGAAGAATCCAAGATTGTACTGGGGCGGAGAAAACAGACCCACTTTTCTCTATTCAGATAGAGAAAGTAAAGCATTTTTGACATTGGAAATGTTTGAACCTAGCTCACTTGAAAGTAACAAGTAAGATGTGGTCTAAGATGGAGCACGCTTGACTTCAAGATTGTAGTAGTGTGGAAGAACAGACGAGGGTAACGAGTTCCTTTCTTTACCACTAACTGCTACTACGGTAGGTACCTATATCTAATCCGATCAGTTATACAAACAAGCTAGCAACATATTAATTAAACCCGCACAAAAAAAACGCAAATGACCCTATGGTCCGAGAACAATCGCCATATGCGGCCACAGATTAAAAGAAAAACAAAATTATTCATGCTCCATCTCACTCGCACTCACTGTAAATCGTGAAGCTATCCCGTTCCGTGTTCGAAATTCAATTCTCAGAAATGAAGCCGACGCACTGGCCACAAAGAGGGTGTTGTGCGTTCTTAAAAAAATATTTGAACTCGGCAAGGCGCTAATCATTCGGATTTCTAACGGCTTGGAGTGTTTGTTTTGTCATGATTTATATGTCAATATATGTATGTACGAGAAGAAATAATATTACAATTTTAATTAAGAGTTTACTTCTTCTCAAGTAAGAAAACTGAACTGAGCTTAAAATATCTAGAAATAAAAGGAAGCGTTTTAAAAATAAACGTATTATTTTAAAGTCAGAGACATTATTGTCTTTACATTGTCTTTTAGCTTACAAACTACAAACATCCATACTGTACCTATAGTACCTACTAAAAATTTAATTGATAAACTATTCTTTACTTATAACTGTATACCTACTTACTAAACATTGAAATTGAGAACTACTAAATTGTTGATCTATGTTATCTGAATTAACAATCTAACTATCATAAGATTCGAAATTAAGTTTGTTAGTTGAAAAGACAATTTATGTCGCTGACATAATTTGTCTGCTGGGTAGGGCTACCCACCTATTAGGTATATATCTACTTATCTAATTTTAAATCAGACCAAAATTATCACCTTGCATTATTATATTGTTCTATTCCATTCAATTCACTTAGGTAATTTGCCATAATCACCGTCTCCAAAACTAATTTTATTTGGCGAGTTATTCTCACTAGCCCGAGCCTCTTGCCTTTGCTTCTTTCTCTCTGTTTTACTATTAGTCTAGCCTATATATAAATGTACCTATATAATATATCCAACGATATACTCACTCACTGAATAAAGCATCAAAATTATGTTGTTTTCGATACATTTCGGGCTTTTGGCAGTTTTGCACAGCCATTGTTATCGTACAAAAGTCACACGCGTCCGATTTCGATAAATGAAATCAGTGCTCTTCCATCATCGGCTTTACCATAACTTGAAAATGCTGATGAGATGAAGGCCAAGCATCTCCCCGTCGTACAAAAAAACAACTATTTGCAAGCAAAGTTCGCTTACAGGGACCAATGTGGATAATTTTGCCTGTTCCATTATATCCCAACTGATATATCCACTGTGCTATCCCCACTGTTGTAGAAGTTCGTGTTTTTTCCACTTTTCGCTACGATCCAAACATAACATTTGAATAATATGTTGTTATTAGATGTTTAATATGATGTGAATACTTTTTTTTACAGCTTTAAAATGTATAGCTTTACCACCTGGGCAAGTCTTTAATATTCAGTCACTCTTAATCTCCTCAGATTGACTACCAAGAATGTAACCTTAAACCGAGTTTAAGCGTGGATGCAAAAATCCTTAACATAATTCAACCTTTTAATAATTGAGTGTGCTGTGTCCTCTTTTTAGAGGCACGAGCTGTGTAGTGATGGGACACATCATCGATATCGACTTCATTCGTTACCGACATCACAAAAACCAGGTTGAATTTCATATATATTTTTTTAATAAATATTATATAAAATTAGATTACGAATGATACTTAGGTTTACTTTTTTTATGAAATCATACAATAATGGTACAATATAACTACCCAAACACAGAAAATGATCACAAATCCCCCGGATGGGTCGAACCCACAGCCTTCAGCGCAATAAACAGAGCTACTAGCTAGAGGTCAGTTAGTTTATTTTGTGTGACTCCAACTCGTATACAACAGGTGAAGGCCAAGCAATTCCCTGTCCTACAAAAAAAAGCATAGCAGTAAGTTTAGCTGTAGTATCAGTATTACATAATACGTGAAATTTATTTTGCGGGACGTATGATAAGCACAGTTTTGGTGGTTGTCAGAGGCATATCAATTCCATACCTACTACATTTAACAAGGCTAACAGCTCAGTTGGTAGAAACCCTACCTTCTGCGCTGTACGTAGTGGGTTCGATTCCTATACAAACACTTGTGTGATGAATATTCATCACGCAATCGTGGTTCCATGTTTGGGTGTTGTATTGTATCTATGTATTTACAAAAAAAAGCATTTATCTATAAAACCGTTATGTAGTTCCCATGTTACAAGCTTTGCTTAGTTTAAGACTAGATGGCGCTGTGTGAATGTCCAGTAATATACTCGCACTGGGTCAACCTTGACCAGAACAAAAAATGGAAAGAAAGAAGAAGAAAAAAGTAGAAGTCGAAGGGAAGAAGAAGAGACGAAAAAAAGAAGAAGAAAGAAGCTTCAACTCACGCTTTTTGGCGCTGTCGGTTCTGGCACAGCTTGACCCAATGCGAGTCTAGGAATTACAAAAAAAACTCAGATGTGCTCTGTTTTTGCGTATTATTTAGCTAATTAGGTTAAACAGGTTAAACCTGCTGTTTTTAACTATTTCAATAAGGCAGTCGTTAAATCTAGTTATTAGTGTTGAACGTTGGTTTTATGGGTGAAATTAAAAATAATAAAAATCCATGAAGATTTCCGGCAAATTAAACATTTTATAGTGTGAATATCAAAACCAAAAATATAACATTTAATGGCTGAAATGTCATTTACAAATTGCTTGTGATATAAAACCACGTTACACTAAAATATGATGAAATATTAGGATTTTAACTGAAACAAAGATGACAGGTATTTGTAATATGACTGATAAATGGAAACATTTTCATTTTTCTCATTTACAGCAATAAACGTTATATCCTTCTTCCTAAATTTACTGCAACATTAAATTGAAATAGTTTTTTTTTCATTGTCATGGCAGATAGAAACTGACTTCACCCGGAATCCTCAATAAACTGAGGGACTGGCTATCTTACCTCAGAATACCGGAATACAACAATTTAGAGTTATTATTGTTATTCAGCCAGACTTAGGTAAAACGGTAGCTTGCTAGGCAGACTTCAACAGAGTCTTACTATCCATACCAAGCATAAATTCGTACCCCCCTAGGGATCGAACCTGGAACCTCTTAGTCTGATACAGAGAAGGTAAAAAGATATTTAATTTGCTCGTTATAATTATGATTCTATTATATTTATTAGTAGTTATTATTAGTCTATTAACTGGTAACCTATATTTAAGATAACGACTGATATTTTGTAACTACAAAGTCAATATCTGACAATTAAGTTCCATATGCTTACTACTTCCTACTAATATAAAAACTAAAATAATACCCCGCGGATTGGCTCAAGCTGTTTTTGTGTGCTGTGCTTTGACTGTCGGACAGTCAGTCAGACAGTCAGCTTCACGACAATTGTATATATTTAGGTCCTTCACGCTAAAAATACTGAACGATATGAGCTAAAATAAAAAAAAAACGTAATCGTTAATTGATATATTACAGAACAGGCATATATTTGTGGATTTGTATGATTTATGTTTTTTTTGTGCACCTACAGGTTGATTGTGTAGTTGATGTAAGCTGCGAGCATAAATTAGTTAAATATAAAATAGGATAGGGCACGATCTGAGCTAAAATCTATCGAGATCAAGCCATCGATATGTCGATTGTCGATTCTTCCCACCCCTTCCCGCCCCTACGCTTCACTGCGCTAAGTGATCCCGACGTACTTTTGCTAAGCTGTGGTGCATCTGTGCGTTTCTATATCATCTATGGAAGACGTATATAATTGATGCTGTTGTACGTACATGGTGTTCCAGAATATTTAGGTTCCAAAATGTTCTTTCTCTACATTAAATATCATCATCAAATCCAAGACAAAAGATTTTGTATTTATGTATTTTTCAGTAGTGGTTCATGACCATCAAAGTAAGGTTATAAAAATTGGAGGGGGTTACCATAATAGCTATGCTTGGAAGACAGATTGGTTAACGCAGTCAAAGTGTTTGACGGTACACAGAAGCGATGTCCTTATTCTGGTGAAATCAATATTCGTGAATCCTGTTACTTTAATAAGCTAATTTAAGAGACTATAAAACTAATTAAGGCTCTAATTAAGGCCAGCGAATTAGCATTGCTATCCAGCGTGGCAAAGGAGTCTGTGTTTTGGGCACGCTTCAGTCTGTTGCTTATCAATTCAGTTACCTTTAGACTGTTTGTAAAGGTTCATTTATAACCCGACTGCTAAATTTGTAAATTAATTAATTGACCAGTTAGAGTTAATTGTACCTACATAATTGTTTTTAATTCAGGACTTCATTCAAAATTGTAATTTATACATGTGATATATTTCCAATTGGTTCAGGAACCAATTGGAATTACATTATTATTTCGAGACACCTCAGGTTTTAGACTACAGTTCGAGGAACCCAAGTTACGAGTCTGGAGGGTAGCATGCCTCACTTGACAATAAGTTAGGCCTTTGTTTTACTTTTTAAATTTAATGTGCTACGCAACTGGTTTGACTTGTGAGGTTTATGGGTCTGTTGGTGAGGCCGAGGTGAAATGGAACGCAAGGCATTTTTAATCTGCATTTTATTACGAAGTACGGGTAAATTATTTTATCAAGCAACCCTGGAGTTTTGTACCGTTAATTTTCACTCATACTAGATATTTTGAAGGAGTTTTAACAAACAATAAGTTTTTTTATTATAAATTTCTATTTATGAATTAAAAAATAAGAAAAAGATATCCTTAACTGTGTCAGTGGTGTTGTTCTTTTTCTGAGACACAATTTCATATTTTTAATAGTGTTCGTATGGAAAACTCTTTTACATAGATTTTGGTTTGTGTTTTTGAAGTGAAAACTTCTGTAGGCGTGTTGGTAATTTTTTGGGGTGGGAAAAAACTATTAAACACCTCACCGACACCACTTTTGACACACTTGAATTTAAACACATTGTAGCGTTATCTTTACGATCCTTAGTTTTTTTTATTTAAGCATCACAGACACAGATTATCCATATGTAATTGTCCTTGCAAAATTGTATTGGAATCGAACGTGCCATCACTACTTTTGTATGAACCTGCGTTGGGATCATTCGGCCGTAACAGCTAGCAAAAGTCAAATCTATTATCCAGGGTAGACCACTTAGAGGTACAAATCATTCCTAATTAATTGCTATTGCCTACCAATCAAAGTAAGTTTCTTAATTCTGAGGCAGTTTTATCTTGGTACAGAAAAGTAGGTCCCACTGAATGTAAGCCTAGTTTAAAGTTTCTTCAGGGTATAACTATTAATATGGCCCCCATATTTTTATACTTCGACGAAAAACTTCCCGTCGCAAAATAAAAGGCCTTCATCTCACCTAGTGACGGTATCAAGTTATGATAAGGCCGAAGGTGGAAGCGCACTTCACCCAGAATCCTCAACAGACTGAGGAACTGGCTATCAACTCTAATGCCGAAACACAACAATAAAATTGTTGCTATATGGCAACAGACTTAAGGATAATGGTGGTAGCAAGGTGTACCACCAACCAAACCGAGTACAAATTTGTATACCCTCCTAGGGATCGAACCCGGGACCTCTGGTCGGCGTGCCTTTGGACTACGTAGACGGTTAAAGCGGTCTAGGTCTCACTAAAACAGCGTTCATAAATATGTAGTAACGCGAATGTTTATCAATTACCGCTATATTTAGGAAATCGCTGTCGTAAGAAGTAAAAACTATTGCAATTAAGTTTTATAAACATTTATATTTACATTCCACTTTCAAACAAAACGACGTTTGTATTGATTCGGGCTACAATAGTACTTAGATTGGTGGAAGCCTTCTGTCGGTGTCGTAAAAGGATAAGGCAGCTTTCTAGAGCGTGGTCCAAAAATCTTTTTCCATAAAAGTTTGAGATGGCTCTTCAGGACGACATGTTTTTTTTATTATACGATTGTGAAAAGCCTTTATCTCAAGGTTACACGTCCTGGTTACAAGTTAAGATAAGACCGAAGGTGGAGGCGCACTTCACCCGGAATCCTCAACAAACTGAGGAACGGGCTCTTACCTCTAAATGCCGGAACACTACAATTTTAGAATTGTTGTTATGGCGACAGAATTAGGGAAGATGGTGGTAGCTAGCCAGGCGGACTTAGATAAAGTCCAACCACCAACCAAACCAAGCACAACATTGTATTCTCCCTAGGGTTTTGAAATCGGTAGGTATCGATGGGTTGCACCACTAGACAACTATCAGTAGATTATAGCTTCAAAATACATAGTAGATAAAAAAAAGGAAAGTCGCCACTATATCACACGTTATTCGTGTAATTTACAACAACAATATTTTTTAAATGAAATGCTTGGGTTTATTATTGGTTCCCTTAACGAGCGAACTTTACTTGTAAGATTCAGTCAGTTGTATTTGGAAATTTGGAAAATCTAATACTTAGTTGAATTTCACAATAAATATCAATAAATATTACATGCCATTATTTCACACAGCGCCATCTAGCCCCAAACTAATCATATCTTTTAATATGGGAATATTGTTGTTATTAGTTACCTACATTTAGCCGTAGGTAGCAAGTTTCACACTTTTGAATCCGCGATACACTGTGGACGACCAAAGTCGACGAACAACCCTTTTTTTTTTTTTTTTATTTATTGTACGACGGGTAAGCACTTGGCCTTCATCTCACCTGGTAACAAGTTGAGATAAGGCCGAAGGTGGAGGCGCACTTCACCCGGAATCCTCAACAAACTGAGGAACTGGCTATCTTACCTCTGAATGCCGGAACACAACAATTAAAAACCCTGATATTACTCGGGTCTGAGGAAGATAACTATTAGATTATAGGAACTAGGTATTTCATAATTTTAAAATGTATCTAACTATTGGTTCTGTAAGAACAGAAGACCTCGCGAGCCCTTATAACCATGCATTAACCGATGCTTTCCTCTTTCACCTATAAGAGCAAATAGGGGTATAAGTTTTAGCGATTACTCGCGTTTCTTTGGTATGAGGAGATCGAACTTGGTGTCTACGGATTTGTCTTGCAAGGGCGGACGTGCACTGTGTATTTTAATTAGTATACGTAGGTATACATTTTCCGAAAAAAGTCAAAAATTTAAATCCTACAGTAAACTTTTCCCCTTTTCCCACTCGACTCACCTTTTTTTGTTAATTTTTTCACAACATCTTGTGTAGAATTAAATTCTTAGATTGTTTTTCAAATTTAATTGAAATCCGTTGATAAATAACGCTACAGCAAACTTCTCCATTTTTCCCCTAATCTTAAATCGCGATCGACAAAATAAAATTAGTCAAGAAACATGTGTGCCAATTTTCATCAAAATCGGTTGAAAAATGCGACCTGTAGGCGAGAACAAACCGACAGACATAGGACAAAAGCATTTTTGGCCAATCTCGAAACTGAGACGCTTCGTTCGCTTCGCTCGCTTCACTCGCTCGGTCAATTAGAGATGCTATTTGTTAATGCAGTAATTAAATATGTTGCTATCTTTTACTAGCATCGCATGACAAATATGCCACTATTTTCGTAGTGCATAAAAAGATGAGGCTTTACCCGTAGTCCCACTGCTTTAACCCCCTGGGGGCTATGTTTTTTTTATCTCAGCATATTACAATTAGCTAAATTAACAAGCCTCATTTTGGCATGGTCATTTTGCTTAAAATAACCAAGGTGTCAAGAAGCTAGCTTCTAAATCTAATCAGACTTATCATAAATATGGTTTAGATGTGAAGCGTATCCTCAATATGGCTTATATATTTTTTTTATGTAAGTATCAAAGTCAATAATCGTTTATTCAGTAAGATTTTCTAGGACCATTTTAAGATGTCAAAACTACCGCTTGCTCGGAATCGCGAAACCTCGAGCTAGGCAGTTTTTTGTGATCAATTCACTACCTTGAAGTTCGTTTATATTAAGAATAAATCATAAATAACCGAAGAGTACCTACTTGATACGAGTGTACCTACTTTGATAACAGCTGGGCCATCTGCGGTGACATACTGGCATAGCAACACACAAAACTAATTATTCTGTCCGTCTGTAATAAGGTAATTAATCAAAATATACGTAAATCAACCGCCGGGAAGCTGGTAATAAAGACTTGTCATCGTCTGATTGTTCTATGAACGACGTATAGTGGCCACAGACCGGTTGCGTCATTCGTCTTCGTACGTTCTCTGGGAGATATCCCAAAATCCCTAATAATGTTAAAAAATTTTGTTGAGCCAACGACCCAAAAAATTAAAAAGTCTTCAAAACCAAAGAAAAATGCTTTTACTCTTTGCTTGAGTATCTGGGTGATACATCGACTACACATGCATGTAAGTAAAGTTACCGGTAAAATTAATAAGAATTAATTTTAGCCGCTTCTGTGACATCTGACATCTGACTTCTGTGACATCTGACATCGGTGGGTTGAACGACTGTCTAGTCGTCTAGTCGATGTCAGATCCAGACGTCCAATCTCCATGGTTTAATCTCCATGGCGAGAACAATATTGAGCTTGGTTTCTTGGTGGTGGACTTTGTTTTAGTCCGCCTGGGTAGCACCATCATCTTACCTAATACTGTCGCTTTAACAACATTTTTTTATGATTTGTTATGTTCCGGGATAGTAAGAGGTAAAATAGTTCCTGAGACCGTTGAGGATTCAGGTAGAAGTTCGCTTTCACCTTCAGCCTTACAGTAAACCAGATGAGATGAAGGCCAAGCGCTTCCCCGTCGTACAATAAAAAAAACAAGACTATCAGTTTATAATTGTTAGATTTGAATTTAGTATTTTTAATAGTTTTATTGGCTATTAAGTTTAATGCGCCTCCTTGTGTAATATTGATGTGCCTAAACAGGGTTTATGTTTGAATCTTTTCCCACACAAAGCCTGATAGCAACATAAGTGCAATAAATATTTTGAATTTGAATTTAATGCATCTATAGTTCAGATGTCCACCAGTATCAGACCCAGAGGTCTCGGGTTCGATCCTTATGGGGTACAAATTCGTGCTTGATATGCTTGGTGGTAGTAGCTTAGTTTAAGTCCGACTGGACTACCACCAGCATACCTAAGTCAGTTTCTATAACAGAAAACGAAATTGTTGTGTTCCGGCTTTGAGAGGTGAGATAGCCAGTTCCTCAGTGTCTCAGTGTCTGTTGAGGATCGCGCAAAGTGCGCTTGAAAACCCGGAGGGCATCTATATTGTATCAATTTATTACTAGTAGAGCTTATGGTTTGGTCAAGCGTCGGTCTAGTTATAATGAGAACGGGTATTAGGTATTCGCGCGTACCTTTTGATATTTCCCCGACCGTCGATCAAAACGTACGCGCAAATAATACCCGTTTTTATTACTATTATGCATAGTAATAAAAACGGGTATTATTTTTTAACTATTAATAGCGCTACATTAATAAAGTGTAGGTTCATCAAAATGAAGGTATCATCATACTCATGAAAGTGATAATAATAAATAAATATTACAGGACAGTAATTTTAAACAGCGCCATCTAGCCCCAAACTAAGCATAGCTTGTAATATGGGCACTAGATTGCGGATAGAATACTTAAATATTTTTTTGTAAATACATACATACGTACATCTGCAATAGATGTCCTAAAGCAAATGTTCAATGGTCAAAATAAAAACACCCGAAACCTTTGAAGACTTTTCTCCGAAACCAGTTTTATAACCTGGGTTCAATCAGACATGGTTATTTTGTACCAATTTGGAAAAAAAACTGTAACCACAATATTATTATAACACTATTAATGAATATTATTATATTATTATTAACAAGCCTCATAGCTCAGTTGGTAGTAACTCTACCTTCTGCGCTGGAGGCTGTGGATTCGATACCCACCCAGGACAAAAATTTGTGTGATGAATATAGATGTTCGTTCTATGTTTGGGTGTTGTATTGTATGATAAGTATGTGTTTATAAAAAAAAATGTGGGTATTTAAGTATTCTATCCGCAATTTAGTTCCCATATTTCATGCTATATGCTTATTTTGGGGCAATATGTCGCTGTGTGAAATTAATGTCCTGTAAGAGTTATTATTATTTTGTATTGTATTTGTATTTCCAATATGATTCCGTCGGCTCTACGAAATTCCAAAAAATAACTCAGTTGTCATTCGTTTAAGGAATGTATTCATAAATTTGCGATTTTATTATAAATTTGTTAAGATGATCACAGATTTGAGAGTGAGCTACATTTATTTGTACTCTTATCGGCAAAAATCTCATTTTGCATACTAATGTGGGGACGTTTGGACATGTTAACTTGTTAAATGTCCCCAATAAGAATAAGAACGGCGACTATCGTGAACGGCAATTTGTTTTATAATTTTGAACGGGATTTTTATATTCGTAAGTAAATAATTCGTATTCAGTTTATTTTAATTTGAAAAGGGAAGTGTTAATTGTTTTTTTAAATATTAGTTAGATATTACCTTAAATACATATGTATTTGACCTTGGTTTATATTTAACAGGTACTTAGCACGCATTTTGATAACTATGTATGTGTTGTGTACCAACCTAACAAAAATGAAAGAGTAACATAAAAAATAAAAAATATTGTTAGTTACTTTAAGGTGGTCAGGTAAAAACTAATAGTTTAAACTTGGTTGCTGTAAAAGATAATAACTAGCCAATGGTGTATGAGATAATTTGCATTTAATTTTAAGATGTCATTACTATTTAGTTTTTTTTCTAAATGAACTACAAACATTAGACTTTTGCAACTACTAGATTTACTTATACAAATATCATATGCTTTCTATTTGTGTCATAGAGATGTTTGGTTACAAAATAACGAAATATTAATTTAATATTATGGTATCTTACATTACCTTTACTATCCTCATGTTCAAATTGTCTATAAAAAAATCATTTTCTTCAAAACCATGAAGTTCATGCGTTAAATCATGCCAATTGTGCCACACCACCGGTTAATCCATTCTTTAGTCACTTACCTATTCAAAAATATGAATTTCTTCTAAAATTACACTCTAAATTCGAATTTTCGCAACACACACTCAAAACACAATAATAAAAGTCCACAAGCACTTGTATGTTGAAATATGATAACCGCTATCTTAAACCGCGAATCAAGTTACTGAAATCCGGTTCGAATTTTCGTATGTCGTTTTAGGCGCGGAGGAAATTAAAAAAAATATTGGTAAACAATTAGAGAACTAACAAAGCGCCTCGCAGCTATCCGAAGCTGTACTGAAATTCTAAACCCTGACTTCGGTATCCATGTCGCGCACCCCCCATTACTGTATTTCGTCGCGGGGTAAAAGGGCTCAACTCACTAGAACTGTAAAGGAATTCGATGCAAAAATATTATCACTTAGGGGCGCTAATGCGGCAGTCCGTACCAAGCGTTCGGACGTTTCTATAAACGCCCAACCGTCCGCAAGGCTATGAGAACGTGTAATTTAAAGACGGAGTTGTCTAACCAATTCGAAAGGTATAGTTGTCTTGCTCGCTCTTGTGGGGGAAGGCTTTGCAGCTTTTCGCATTGCGATGTCGGATTGCTCTTTTTTGCGCTATTCGGTGTTATATTACGTATTATTTTGTGAATTAGATTGTGCCGTGGTGTCATATTATTGCTCTGTACCGGGGACTGCTCTTTTATCAGGATGGATTTGCAGGCAGGTTGGTGTGTTTGGAATTTTATGTCATTTTATGTTCATTTCGAATTCATTAGATGTTTGTGTACTTATGGTTTTATAAAAAAAATGACATACATTTCACTGTTTATTTAAAAAAGTTTATAATGCCAATATAAAAAAAAGAACCAAAATAATTCTTTCTCAGTACGTCAAAAAAAAAATCAGCTTAAAACTATTTTCTCTTATTCGTAGGCACCGTAAAACAGCTTATTTTCTGGTGGTTGCAGATTTGTCGTACCTGAAAAAAAAAGATTTGGCCACTTTAATATTTAGTAGTGTTTACACTGGCAGGTAAAACAATCTTAAAATTTGTTCCTCAAATATTTTATTGTAGTGTAGAGCGTAGATTTCGAAAGTTACAGCATAAGATCACGTATCTCCTAAATTATAGAGCAGTTAAAATATTCTTCACGCTCGTCCGCATCAGATTTCATTTCTCTTGGTTCATAAAATGTTCACTTTATTAATATTTTGGGCAGTTACAGTAAGCACATCTTCAATTTATCACGTGGGCTATTGTGGAATATCTCAAGTTTAGTGCGATGTTAATTGACTTTATACCGTTCTTATTCTTATGTTTGATTTTTGATAATTTTAACCCAAACGCCTTATATTTTTTAAAGTACGTATGTCTATTACAAGGAGGCTCTACAGCCTGAACAGCACGATGGATTTTGACGTGTGAGTGTCGTCTGGGTCTTCTAAATTGTGACATAGGTGTTATTGTATGTGTAAAAAATGGGTATTACGTAGTATATTAATGGTATAAACATACACATTCTAAACAAATATTGCTTGTCGGGGTTTTAGTTTTTCCAACATGCATCTATGTAGTTAATTAAATAAATGGTACATAGGTTACATGGTTATGACTGATCTAACACTATTGCTGTAACATGAACAATTCATACTTATTGTACTTGGACCATACTGTTTTAATTTTTCTGGCCCTATCCTTGACGCTTAAATAGAAGACTTAA
This sequence comes from Venusia cambrica, assembly GCA_951394065.1. Classification (NCBI taxonomy): domain Eukaryota; kingdom Metazoa; phylum Arthropoda; class Insecta; order Lepidoptera; family Geometridae; genus Venusia; species Venusia cambrica. Next base: position 5,624,661 of record OX596069.1, read on the forward strand.
TAGATTTCAATCTTTATTTTTTTTAATTTCAATTTTTAATTTCAATTTTTATTCGCACCTTTTGCTTTACTAGAACCGGTAACAGGAATAATGGAAAAATATAAAGAAATATTAGTAACTAGTGAAACGCTTTTGACTTCATACTCATTTGTTTGGCTGAATTTTGCAAGGAAATTTGGCAAGGAAATAGTGTATACCCACGGGGAACAAAATTGACTACTTTTCCCCTGGGACCGCGGGTAGCTAGTCATCTAGATGACTATTATGTATTTACGTTTATTGAATTACTAGTAATTGGAGTAATTCAATAAAATAAGGCTAATAAAATATGTCTTGGTCAGCTCCAAAATTTATCTTGTCAGCAAACAAAGTGAATCAAACAAGGTGTTTCTGCGAGAAAACAAAACATAATAACCTACTGACGTAGCTCCGCCACAAGTTCGAATTATTTGCTGTCAAGATGGGAAAAAATATTTCAAATATTTTTATAATATTTATTATATATATTTATTAGTCACAAACAATTAAATAGTATGTACAATCAAACATTGTGTGATGAAAATAGATGTTTGTTCTGTGTTTGGTTTTGTACGTAGGTATGTATTTACAAAAGTATTTGTATATCCGTAATCTAGTTACCATATTACAAGATATGCTTAGTTTGGGGCTAGATTTTTAACCGCCTCTGTGGTCTAGTGGTTCAACCCACCGATTTCAAATTCAGAGGTCCCGGGCTCGATTCCCATGGAGAGTACAATATATTGTGCTTGGTTTGGTTGCTGGCAGGACTTTGTTTAAGTCCGCCTGGCTAGCTACCACCATCTCACCTAATTCTGTCGGTTTGCGTTCCGGCATTTAAAGGTAAGATAGCCAGTTCCTCAGTTTGTTGAGGATTCCAGGTGAAGTGCGCCTCCACCTCCGGCCTTATCTCAACTTGTTACCAGGTGAGATGAAGGCCAAGTGCTTACCCGTCGTTCAATAAAAAAAAAAGATGGCGCTGTGTAGATAGATATTAATGTCCTGTATGTTGTCCAAGTTACCTAAGGACCCGTTACAAATGGTATATACTTATGTAATACTGGCTCTCAAAATAACTTTTAGCAGTTTCTTGTTGACCGATTATATTATATATTTTTATATTGGAAATGACTTACAACGCATACTCCATAATGTACATGCGCCAAGAAGACCAGGACAGTCAGGATGTAGAGAGCAGGAACTTCAACTTGAGGCACATTAAGCGAGGATATGACTGCGGCGAGCAGAGGCCAGTACATCCAAGTAATGTAGTCACAGCGCTGGTGCGTCATCTCCGCTACTATGAGGCGGCTCTGAGGAAATAAAAGGAATTAACAAACCTCACAGCAGTAGACACTACTCCAGCAAGATTTGGTGATAGCAGAAGGAGTAGGGTACGACCTATTTATAGTACGACGGGAGTTTCTAGATGGTAGACGTTTCTAGATCGATATATAAAAATCTACTCACAGTGATATTACTAAACATGGTGCCATACATGAAGATGAAAGCGCGAGGATCGTACTCCATGATGTCGTTCATCGAGTGATAAGCCCAGTAGATGACCGTGCCGGTGGTGGCCGTGATGGAGAAGAGGGGGCGGATGGCTTCGAGGAAAGACAGCATCATGCCTGTGCGGTTCTTATAGGACCTACAGTAAGAGAAGCACATGAAGTAAGAGAAACAATACAAAGGGCTCTGTATAAAGCATTTAGAGGTGCACCTCTAGATAGCCAGTTCCTCAGTTTGTTGAGGATTCCGGGTGAAGTGCGCCTCTATCTTCGGCCTTGTCTTAGCTTATAACTGGGTGAGATGAAGGCCAAGCGCTTCCTAGTCGTAAAAAAAAAAAAACCCTACTCTATCTTACATTACTACAATTACTATGTATGGGAGCTCTGGTAAGTTGCGAAACCTGTATGATGAGTTTGCGTTTTTTGCGTTGGTCTTAAATAAAATATGAATAAGAATGAGATACTGCCTATATAGAGGTTATTATACATAAAAATATATAAAATATGATTTACATATGTAAATTACTAAATATAAACATCGATACATATCGATACTTGTGCTTATAATATAATATATTAGGTATATTGTCACGTTTTAGTATAAAATAACTACTAAGTAAGCCTGGCTAGCTAAACCACCATCTTACCTAAGTGTGTCACCATTACAACGATTCTCAATTGTTGCGATCCAAGATAGCCAGTTCCTCAAACTGTCTTATCGACCTTATCACAACTTGAAACCAGGTGGGATGAAGTAAACAATAAATAATCATGCTCCTGTTTCCTTGTCGAATTGGCAGATATAACGTTTTCCCACTAACTCCTTGCCTCCACCTCTTTTCACTCATCACTTTCTTCATACATGCTTGTTGGTTTTGAAAGAGGATACGGGCATGCATCATTATTAAAATAAAAAAAACAGTTTGATGAAGCAACGTTCCTTCATTTTTAAATAGGGATTTCCAAAAAGGGGATTTTTCAAAAACCGCTGCTCAGAATATTTTTTTGACAAATTGAATGCATCTACGATGTGAGTTTTCTGTTAGTCAGTCTAAATAAGACCGTTCAGTATGATAACAATACATTTCGTAGGACGCGGCAATCAGCCAACTGTGTGTGTAAGCACAGATAATAAAATACCAAGTATAAGTGTGGACAAATCGTCTGCCCTAATGTATACACATCATAATAAAAAATAATTCTTCAAATGATGTAGTTACCTTTGTATTTAAACTTGATTGGACACCAAAATAATAATTTATCTACCAGATGTAGATACAAAACTATTTTGAAAATTATAAAGTGTATACATATTATTGCAGACGAAAGGTACGACAGTATGAGCATCTGACATGTCACACCTGCCCAAAATCCGCCCACCAAATATACAACGAACGGAAGTGGGGCGGATGTTTGTAAAAAAACAATGGGAGCACCTACGTACAAAATATTGAATAACATTTAATTGTACTGAACCACTTTTTTATAGCATCTTTTCCCAAACTAAGCTTAGCTATTAACTAGATAATGGATACAATACTTTGTTTTTACTTCGATACATAATAAGAGGAACTAGACTAAAGGCGTCTAGTGCCTCATATAATGGTTGTGGCCATACAAATAGGCTCTTAATACCGGCCACAACAATACAACTAAAACTCCAGTATATTATCACCGGCCACAAATATTTTACTGAGTAGATAATGTGATATGTGGCTAGAGACAAGTCTCAGTCACTGAATGTCACCGGCCTGCCTCTACCTTAAATCCATCCACACTTTATAATGCTTTTCACCCCTCTTCATAAGAATTGCTCAAGAAGTCTAATTTGTATGCATTGCATTTCACATCATCTAAATTTGGTTGATATTTCATTTATTAGCACGCCTCCAAAAATATTATTATTATCATGATAATAATTACTAAAGTTATGTGCATGATTGAAATGTAATTGTAGTAGGTAATTTACTAAATTGTGTAATTTGGTCCACAAAGTGTGCGACACTAAATTTATATTTCAAGATCATTTTGTGTCCCATACTTTACGCAAATATTACTATTCTATTCTATTTTTTCTTGGTGCATTCATGTAGCGGACAATCAAGTACTGCCCTGTTTTTTTAAACAACTAGGGAGACGGGCAGCCCACCTGATGTCAAGGTGATGATTATCCGTCATGAGAGGCGGCCAGAATGAGTCCATCATTCTGGCCGCCTCTGTGGTATATTATATATGTCTGTGGTAGTATATGTCAGAGGTCCCGGGATCATCGCTAGGGGAGTACAATATTGTGCTTGGTTTGGTTGGTGGTAGGACTTTGTTCAACGCCTGGCTAGCTACCACCATCTTACCTAATCCTGTCGGCATAACAACAATTCTTAAATTGTTGTGTTCCGGCATTTAGAGTTGAGGTGCGCTTCCACTTTCGGCCTTATATAACTTGAAAATCCGGGATGAAGTCTTGCACTTCACCTCCCCGACCTCCCCGTCCCTCATCTCCCCACACACCTCGTACAATCAAAAAATAGATCTTCATCGTCCTCGTGATAATAATGAATATGACAATACTTACAAGTAAATGTTATAAAGAACTACTGGTAGTGTGGCTAATCCGATTGAGTGAACTACAACTTCAAACATCTGGGCGAAAGTCAGACCGTCAATAATATATATCTTGTAGACCGAAGGTCCGTATGTACCGGGCAGCAGGAAGATAATTGTAGACACCTAGGGGAGAGCATAAGACAGTTAGGACAGGAGAAATGTCTGTTTTCTTCTGCTCTAATAAGTTTCATACGTAACTTTATAGATGATTGAAATACACAATGACTTTTCCTGATTGTCCAGAAAATAAATGCAGTACTCAATGATAATATTTTTTGTGCATTACAAGTTCAATGTTACTGAATAAGACTACCTAAGTATAATATATAATATGGCCGGATTTGCCGTCAAGTTTGAAAACTTGTAATTTTTCATGGAGCTGGGTAAAAAGGCCGTATCATAAATTACGAGTTAAAAATTTGAAAAGTGAACAAAAATTACTTGACAGAATTGGGCAATTTTGCGGCCACAATAACAACAACACAATTAGTCCCATAAATCTTAAAGTAGGCTTCCATATACCAGCAGTATTATCTTGCATGTTAGCAATGATGTAAAATAATGTGTGATATTATCTTTACATATATAACTTTAAATATATAACTACATATGTAACTGACGTACGTGCGTGTGTCAGTCCCAGGACTAAATGGATTTTGATGATGTTTTTGTGTATGTTCCTTGATAGTTTCGATTCACTATAGAACCCGGTGGCACTGCATCGCCACGGGATGACGGCAATGTAAAGAGTAAGATAGGCATGGTGTGCAAATAAGGTATCTTACCCACATGCTGACGTCATACCCCCAGGGTAGGTATAAAGTCCCAGTGTTGTACTTTTCGAAGTGGCTTACATAGAAGTTCAATACCACACTCACCACCACTATGAAACCTCTAAAACATAAAAGTAACTATATACAGTGGAACAGTCGGGTTACATAACGACTGTTACAAACGGTATATAGGAAGCGTGCCTAAGACGTCCGTACGTGTCCGTAATGGTAGCGTACACATAATTGAATTCACGTTCGTTGTTATGCCTAATAAATACTGCGTAAATAGAGCATAATTAGTGCAAAAATAAAATAAATAGTGCCTCATTATGCGTTATGGCAGCGTACCCATTAGACAACGTAATAGTTCTTATCGAAAGCGAGCTTTTCTTATTATGAATGCTATACGTATAAATAGCGTGTGAAATGAATTCGATTATGTGTACGCTACCATAACGAACACCCTAAGACACTGGCTTCCCTGCCTAACTGGCAAATAATTAATAAGTAACCTAATTTTATTCGTGTACATATGTAAATAAATACATTGTTCATACTTTTAAATTCAGAAAATAACAACATGGTAAAATTAATGAAAAATTAGATGAGCTTGTTAATTACAAGCCTCAACAAGCAACAAACAATCCCACAGCTTAGTAGCTCTGCCATCTGCGCTGTAGGTTGTGGAAAACGTGTGTTTGAGAATCGCTACACTGACAAATTATAAGAAAAGTATTTGATAATTCCAAACTTACCTAAAACAAGATAAAGAAAACTCCTTGTCTCTTCCAAAAACGGATACTATAGAGAAAGGAACCAAGAAGACAATGTAGGAGTCCAGGCCATGGTCGAAGAGTTCTCCCAGTGGACCAGATACTCCAATTCTTCTGGCCTGCTTGCCGTCTATCCCATCTGAAAGACAAGTAAACATGAAAGTGGAAACGTAGGCAACACGCATAAAATTTGGCAAATTAAAGCTTTTAAACACATCTTAGATTAAATTATAGTTTCCACCTTCGGCGTCATCGTGATCGACATCACATCATGTCGATAACTGCCTGAATAAAGAAACAAGCAAAGTTTGCCCCGATATTATCTACTGTCGCAAAAGTCCATCAAATCTGAAATACTATAATATAAATGGAGGTACATAACTTTTTTTAAATTCTTACAAAACTCTAATATTCGTTTAACAAAATATGTTTTGGAACTGATGCATACAAAAACTACGAAAAAAACGTGTGGTCACTCAGTCCACGCACGCTACACACACACACACACAAAAGTGTGCACATAATTTAAAGCAGTGAATCATACAAGGTCAAAGAATTATGTCTTTCTAAATTCTTATCTTCACTTGTACTATTATTCCCGGGGGGTAACCACGACTAAAAGCTTCCTAAAAATGAGACAAAAGTATAGTACTATGTTAGTATTTTATTATCTGTGGTAATACCAAAACAATAATGCTTTTAGAGGTCAAAGTCAAATTCAAAATCAAAATTCGATAATCATTAACATTTTTAGGATAATTTTGAAACGTCGAATGTACCACCTGCTCGGAAACGCGACCAGCATACGAGGAGAAAGGCAAGAACCTTTTCTAAAACGAATTTAAAATAAGTACCAACCTATAGGAGCATATTATTCAGGTATATTATCTATATATTTGCCGTGACGGTCGCGGCTTAAGAATCGACCCCTCCAACTCAGCCTATGTATGTAGTAAAAGCCGACTAAGGGATGTCACCAGATGAAGGGCAGCAGCTTCCTTCTGTGCATTATCTACACCTTTTCTGCGATCACCTATCCGCCTGCCATGCGTGGTGATTATGGCAAAACCCTCCAGCTTTAGAGGAGCCTCTGTCCAGCAGTGGACACTAATGGGCTGTTGATGTGAGAAGCAGTATATAAAATTGAAAATTTAGTTGACGATTTAAAAACCTCTTATGTGTTTCGACCATTTCAAATCAATGAGTTTCCGAATAATCGGCAATTTTTTTTAATGTACTTCGGAGCTGTACTTCGTCTTCATCTCACCTGATTCTCAAAATATGATTAAGCCAAAGGTTCGCCTGGAACCTTCAACAATCCGAGGAACTGGCTATCTTACCTCTAAACCGCAGGAGAACAACAATTTAATAATTGCTATTACGGCGACAGACTTAGGTAAGATGATAGTAGCTGGCGAGACAGACTTAAACATAGTTCTACCGCCACCCAAACCAAGCACAATATTGTACTCGAACCCATGACCTCTGGATCTGACACTGGTGGGCGAACCATTAGACCACAGAGTAGCCTAGTGTCAGTGTCATGCGGAACCTTACCCAAATTATAAGCCAAGAAGATAAGCACTCCGCACAAGGTGAAACACCAATCTGGGATCCCACACTGCGCGCCGTCGACTGCGCGAAACGTGTAATCGAACCAGAACATGAGGACCACAGTCGCCACCATGCAGAGAAACCCGGCGAAGGTAATCAGGTTCGGTGCTATGCTCTTTGGGATGAACTAAAACACATGACGTATTAAAATGATGAAAACCGGCGTTATCTACCGGCATCATCATAATTTTTTGGCTAGATTTTTAAACTGCTTGTTTTAGTTATCTAGCATAGCTAAGTTGGAAGTTTAAAAAAACTAAAATCCGACTGCCAAATATTGAAACACACGAAAGTTTTCCATATATTCAGAATCCGAGTTCCTTATGCTCTTTGGGATGAACTAAAACACATGACGTATTAAAATGATGAAAACCGGCGTTATCTACCGGCACCATCATATTTTTTTGGCTAGATTTTTAAACTACTTGTTTTAGTTATCTAGCATAACTAAGTTGGAAGTTTAAAAAAACTAAAATCCGACTGCCAAATATTAAAAAACACTCAAGTTTTCTATATTCAGAATCCGAGTCCCATGTTACAAACTTTTCATTTGATACCCATGTTGTTATGGTAGAACATTTTATTCTATTTAAAACACAATGATTACTGGGTGTAATTTAGATGAACCAAAAAAACGCCCTTTTAAACTCGTCCAAGAAGGGAAATCAGTTTTGAACATGATTAGGTCAAATACTGTTTACAACTGAGGCTCGGTATTTAATTGTACTTACATTGACTAGGGTATTCCATGTCGGGTGCATAACATAGTTGCTAAGTGGACTTGTGTCTATGGCACTGTACTGAAACAAATATCGTACTAACATTATTGATCAAGTGAGCGAAGCGAACAAGATCTCAGAGTTTAGTTGAGATATCCGGCACTGTTTGTATGTATGTACGAGTATGTATGTATGTGGCAATGTTTGTGATGGAATAACTCTCGAATAGATTATCGAAATTCAATGTTATTTATATTGTAAAAGATAACATATAAAAATTTATTAAGGCAGGTGATTTTTGATGAGTAGGGTGGTTTTTGAGATATTGGGATAAAAATAAATAGGCACAATATTTCGCCCATATCTATTGAATCCGATGAATAAAAAAAGGCATTTTCAGTGCTTACATTTAATACCCATCAATCATTAAAAGGATATTTTTTTTAAACTAGGGTCGTTTTGATAAATAGAGCAGCTAAGTGAGACAAGAATATGTCTCACTTATGTCTAAGGGGGATGTCATTTGAAAGAGACTGCAAATTTCAAATATACTTATTTTTATTTTGATTACATAGAGGTGGTTTTTGTAACAAAGGGGCGCTTTTGGAGGGTAAAACTTTGTATATCTTAAAGGATTTTTTTATTTTTATTGTACGATTAATAAGCACTTAGCCTTCATCTCACCTGGTTAAAAATTGAGATAAGGCCGAAGGTGGAGGCGCACTTCACCCGGAATCCTCAACAAACTGAGGAACTGGCTATCTTACCTCTAAATGCCGGAACAAAACAATTTTATAATTGTTATTATGGCGACAGAATTAGGTAAGATGGCGGTAGCTAGCCAGGCGGACTGAAATCTCATCGCTTAGAAGCAAATTAACTAGGAAATTTATTCCGGACCACCATTGGATAGAGAAGATTTAAATTATATTATTTGTAAGTTTAGTGAAATTAGTTATTTTAGATAGACTTTACAAAATTATCCTTAGAAATCTTACGAAATAAACGAATTTTAATTTTGGTATAAATAGCAAGTCAAAAAGGTAGGAAAGCAGTCATGATCATCATCAACCGCAACTGCTGGACAAATAGACATTGTCCCTCTAAAGTTTCGCTACTGAACCTGGTCTTCAGCTCTCCCCATCCAGTTTATGCTAGGTCTTGCGCATCCCTCCATCGTGTCGGTCCAGAGGTCGTTCAACTACATTTCTTGTGGTACGGCATTTAGAGGAAATATAGCCAGATCACTCAGTTTATTGAGGATTCCGGGTGAAGTGCGCCTCCACCTTCTGCCTTATCTCAACTTGTTATCTGGTGAGATGAAGGCCAAGCGCTTCCCCGACGTAGAATAAAAAAATAAAAAAAATCAAAGAAGGTAGTCAATGGAAGTTATTCATTAGTTGGTTTAGTCAGCTAACTCACCTTGTATCCGCTAAGCCCTTTCAAATGTTTCTGAGATAAATATTTGTAGTCAAACATTCTGATCTGAAACGAAGGAACAGCATTAGTTGCTGCGAACAAACCACTCACAATATGCAATTATGATTGTTAGGTATCGTATATGAAAAGTAAATATCTAGGTATTTACTTGTACTTATAAACAACAAGCCTCAGAACTCATTTAGTAGCTCTGCTTTTGCGCTGTAGGTTGTGGGCTCGTTGTCCCCCTGGGAGAAACATTTGTGTGATGAATACACAAAGATGTGTGTACTGAGTTTGGGTGTTGTTTTGTGTGATAAGCATATATACAATAAAAGTACTTAGGTATTATATCCGTTATCACAAACAAATTAAAATAATATGTACAAGGGTAGCAATTGGATTACCCAAGGACCGCCAACGACAAACGGTGTACCTATAGGTAGCTCAACTATTCCAGACCGGTACCAGACAGAACCCAAGACACTATCCGTAATCTAGTTCTCATATTCTTAGTTTGGGGCTAGATGGCGCTAAGTTAATATAATGTCCAGTATTATATGTTTTTTTGTAATAAAGATGGGTTAGCGCTTTGAAAAATATTTAAACATTACAGGACATACATTTTACAGAGCGCCATCTAGTCTCAAACTAAGCAAAGCTATATGCTATATGTAGCTATATGGGAACTAGATTACGGGTATAATACTAACATACTCTTTTTTTGTAAATACATGCTTATCATACAATACACACCCAAACACAGAAACAAAAACATAATTCATCACATAAATGTTTGTCCTGGGAGGGAATCGAACCCATAACCTGCGCTAGGTTAGGCAGAGGCAGAGCTTGTACCAAGTGAGCTGTGAGGCTTGATAAGAACTAACCAACCTTTAGCTAGAGCTAAGCCTAGAGGATTGTCTGGTTCTAGGCCACGATACACGACACGTCTACGATAGACCAAGGTTTCCCAGAAACCTCTGGACACACCTCTCACAGTTTGGTGCCGAACTTCGGCATGAAAAGTCGCTGCTGTGAACATTCAACTGTAGCCACTACCAGCGACTCCGTTGCCCGGGGTAGGTAAACATTATGTATATTATTACATAGGTAATATTATTTAAATTTAGCTGATTAATCGGTCTAAGTATAATCTCTGCAAATAAACATTTTTTAATTCAAAATTCAAAATAATCAATCAATAGATCAAATTCAAAAGATATGGGCGAAATATTTTATTTGTGTCCACCCCCATTATCTCAAAAACCACCAAGGTAATCTAAGATCCCCGGCAAAAGTCTATTTTCATTTATGTTACCTCTCTATAGTTTTAATTTCACTTAAATCTGATATCCCGTTTGAGAGCGACATCATTCGTTTTCATTTCATAAGTATTCGAATATCATTTAAAAAATAAATAAAAAAAAGTGGGAGTGGAAGGGAAGAAGAAGAAGAAGACAAGAAGAAAAAATAAAGTAGAAGTTCGGTTCTAGCTAGACCCAACGCAAGTCTAGGGGAGTCTTGTAGCCGCTGCCTTATAGCTAAGTATACATTAATAACATTTTAATATTTTGCTCTTCACCCCGACGGAGGGCATTGGTACGCCATCACAAAGGTTGTCCTACTTTGGGTACCAATGTCACCATCAAGAAATAATTTTATAGCCAGGAACATTACTTCTTTGTATAATTTAAATTTGTCTCTGTAATGTTTGTTGTTATCAAATAGATGTTCATTTCATTTAATTAATTCTATTTCATCTAATCAATAAAAAAAATATGATACACATTTGCAATATTTATAAACTCCATAATAATCATGAATCATGACATACAAACGAACGTCTGTTGTGCCCATTCCTTATCTAATCGATCATATTCACACACACACCCATCTCAACTTGCATTTTGATGACACACCCTGTTTTTCATATAAATTAACACGATTAGGTTACCTACTACTAACTGTTCATTATTCTGAGCTAAATTACGAGACGAATTCATAGAGCGTTAGATAGCCAGTTTCTCAAACTGTTGAGGATTTCGGGTGAAGTGCACTTTTGGCCTTATTATAACTTAAAACCAGGTGACATGTATTCCAAGCGTTGAATAATAAAAAAAAAACATGTGGAATAGATAAAATACGAATAAGTTTACATTTATTTGATACATTATAACCTGCCTGCCAGCGTGGCGATGAGTTAGGATGGCGATTGGTAAAACCCTCCACTCTTCAGGAGAGCCTTGTCCAACAGTGGGCTGTTGATGTGTGTGATGTGATACAGTATAAAACCCAAAGCCTAATTATTATGTTTATAGCAAATTTGTTTGACCTGTATGGAAAAACACAATACCTTGTTGCATTCGATTCACTTTCCCAAGTTTACTAATACTAATAATAACGTTAATATAATTATCACCAACGCGCGCTCACACAAATGTGTATCAACCAGTACTGATACTTATTATCTGTGTCTTACTAGATACGGAAGATAACTAAAGGTTAGTTTTTTATGAGTACCTATTGTTAAACCGGTTTGAAATAAATTATGTTGCGTATCTCAATAGAGATAACATAATATGTAACTGTTGTTACTTAATGTTAACTTGCCTATTTGCGTTGAAACGACCCCTCCATTTCAGACCGCGCATGTCGTAAAAGCCGGCTAAGAGATCTCAAAATTCAATCTAGACTTGAAGAATCCATTATTGGACCTACTGGTGCGAAAAAACAGACAAGGGCAAGGAGTTCCATTCCTTATACGTAAGTATTTTTTTATCTGTGCCATTTACTAAGAAAGTAGTTATGGTATAAAGTATAAAGGTTGTAGAGTAACGGGTTCCGCACAATGGAACATTTACAAGGTATACGAGTAGCCTTAAATTATTGTGTTCCAGCATTTAGAGGTAAAATAGCCAGTGCCTCAGTCTGTTGAGGATTTAGTAAACAATTTGCATTCACAAAGCGGGACGGGGCCGACTATTAATTATCTTAATGAATCTAATCCTGTCCCCATGATATATTGTCGTAAAATACTGAACAATCAACTTAATTGGACGGTGTGAAGTTTACGGAAATTCACACTAGCGCTGCGCTAGTATCACGAGGTCGTGCCGAGGTACTCGGATTTAAAGATGACCGATATCTTTTTCTGGTTTAGAACAATATCTGTGCAAAATTTCAGCTACGTTCAGTAGTTTTTGTGTCGAGGAACAACAAAGAACACATTTTTTTAATTGCTTGCGTTTCACTGCTATCTCGCCCGATGTTAAGCAATGATGCAGTCTACGAAGACGCACGGTTAAGAAGGTAACTATTCACTATTGACTTGAAGACTCCCATGTTGTAGTGTTCGGGAAACATAGACTCAGGCAAAGCGTTCCATTCCTTGGCGGTACGCACTATAAATAAGGAAGAAAACCGCTTAGTGCGCATAAATGTTCATAAGTTTTCTATGGCGCTGTTTGCAATCCCATTCCCATCCCATGGGAACTGATTTAAGGGGTAAAAAGTAGCCTGTTTCTCATTACCGGTCTAGGATAACATATGTGCAAAGATTCTGCTCAATCTGTTAACATTTCAGTGCATTGGCAACAAATGGAAGTGTCACGTGGTACACCGAGGCAGGTTTGAGTTGGCACCGCACCGCTTTGGGTCGCGCAGAAGACCAATTTTAATAATTAAGTTTGTGGTTCCATATTATATCACTACTTTTAAGTAACGGCGTAACATGACAGTAGTTTCTGCGTGATAAAGTTATGGGTATTGGTGTATGGTATGCTTTCATCTCTCTCTTGGGTCACTGCCACTGGGACTGAAGATAATACCTATTTAAGGAAACAATGAGTAATGAGTGTCTCTTTATTGTACACTAAAATAATATAGGACAATAATTGTGAAATAGTTCAAAATTACTTTAACATACCAATAAATATTGAAAGAAAGTTAAAAAAAATGGAGGGTCGGCAAATCTGAGGGATGCTTCTGGAGATGCGACAGTTACCGCTTACGACCAGTGGACATGTTTGCCATCTTAGTGGTATGAGAAAAACATATACTTATCTTGATAAATAGCACAATAATAATTTAAACATGACAATATAAATGTACTTAAGTACCTACCTGGGTACGTATCGGTATATCTATTTCTTACCGTAGACGAAGACGTATTTATACGCTAACAATAATTGTTAATTCTTAAATCGCTAATTATTATGTAGCTGTAATTCGCAAAATCTTATGATAATATCTTGTAAGCTTATTTACCCTCACTATAATAATCATCAAGGTTAAATATTCTCGACACCGAAACAGAAGCAACTCTTCAAACAAACAAATAGACAAGATCGATCCACCTGGCGTTGCTAAGCAACCAGGGGGCGCCACCCGACACGCAGTAATTTGAAATTCGAACCGCGCCGATAATGGCGGGAATTACCGGTTATTTCGGATCGCTATTTTTGGTATAATTAACGGCTTTTTTGGTTTGTAACTTTATTTGTTGGTTGGTTTGTTCTTAATTGGTTTGAATTTGACAGGCAGCTAAAGATTGCCTGCTGCTTGACTTCCATTATTTATGGTTCCGTAGATACCTACATAGCGCAGGTCCCAGGTAACATGCTTGCCTGCATGGTGCATACTTGCATGCTTGCCGCTTGCAATGCCACATGATTGATCTTGGGAGCTACCGTCGAGAAGTGAATGCGTTTTAACAACTACCCTCAGCTTAATCTTGATTATTAGATAAGTCCGCATTCATACTAGGACGACACACACCGATGACAGTATCAACTCAATTTTCTCAACACAAGATCACACCTAGTGCAGCGTGCTAAAACCGTCCAAGAGGCTGAAACCGTCTTCTAGGTACTTCTTAATTTAAATTGCTTCCTGAGCCATCCTCTTGTTATGCCGCTCATCGGAACTTTCGGGTTATTTAGTTCTATCCAGTGATTAGCACCTGAGTTCTGCTCCGCGATAGCTGACTGTTTGACCTGGCGAGACTTCTCAGCGGCTGTGTTCCTTCACTCGTTCGTTAGTACGCTTCGTTTGTACTATGATGACGGTACCTACTTGCAAGGGCATAACATCCTTCGTGCAAACGGTACGACGGGTCCGTAGCTGCTAAGCAACCTTAGTGAGTGGGTTGTACACCGACTTAATTGAAAATCTCTAAGATGTTTACAATTTTATATGTCACCCCTTTCACATAAGGCAAAAACGCTGACTACCCTCAGTCAATTTATTTCTGCGTCGATGGTTATTTTGCCACCAATGCGGTTCATAGCCATTACGTTTCAGTACCTACTGGACATACTGTCCTTTTTTTATTGTTGCGGGGAAGGTCTTGGCCTTCATCTCACCTGATTTTTCAAGCTATATGATACTTGGATATGGCAGAAGGTGGAAGCGAACTTCACCCTGAATCCTCAACGATCTGAGGAACTGGCTATCTTACATCTGAATGCCGCGATCACAACAATCTAAGTATTGCTGTTATGGCGACAGAAATAGGTAAGTTGTAGCTAGCCAGGCGGACTTAAAGCCCTACCACCAACCAAAATTCCATCTGTTCTAACTCCAGTTGCAAATGTTCAGGGTCACAAAGGTAGGCTCTGTTCATGAGGGATGAGACCACTGATTGTTGACGCGGATGATGGTGCGATGCAGCGGTATCTTTCGTATGGCTTCTTACATAGGTACCATCCACTCCCATACCATTGCTCTCAAGTCCAGTGGTAGCCTGGTGCACTAGATGTGATCCTAGAGCAAATAGTGTTGATACTGTCAGTGTTGCGTGTTTTCCTAGTGTGAATGTGGCCTTAGCTAATACTCAGGACCAAGCTGAGGGTAATTGTTAAAAAGTTCCAGTCTCCCCGTGACTACTGCTGCCTACGACTACGGTTGGTGTAACCCCACTGAAATATCGGGATAATGCAGGATAAATACCCGTTCTTTCGTATCAAAATAATGTGGTCAAATCGCAAAAGTTAAATAAAACTATCTGGATTTTGTTACCGCCGAGAATTTTTTCTTTGGCATGTTATGCATGTGGGATTTTAAAAAATGATAAATAAAAGTTTTAGATAAATCGTTTTCGAAAAAATGGGATTTGATTTATTCAGGCATACGAAAAAATTGCCAATAAGTACAACTAAGAGACGGAACAGGCAAGTAGTCCACCTAATGTTAAGTGCATCTCTTACCAAACAATGCCTTACTACGTAGGTCCCATCCACAAAGAATATAGCCTATACGGCACTGCATTGCGCCCGCCAACTTGAGGTATTGCCCATAATTTCACCGGCAACCATACCCCTCAAACCGGAAAATAGCAATACTGCTTGGCGGCTGAAATATGTATCCTATATGATATGTTATGCTATTCACCTACATCACAAAAAAAGGTGAAAATTATCTGGATAAAAAAAAACTGGATTTCATTTTCGAAACTTCCGTACTTGACCATTTCGTCCGCCATTTTACCTTTATCTTTTGAAAAGCGGGTCAGTTTCACACCTTGCCAGTTTTTAGTTTGTTGTGGAAGTATTTTGTGAAAATAAATAAATAAAAATGTATGCATTATAATAATAATGTTTATTTATTCAGATATCCATGAATCTTAGACACACTACAAATCAGATAACTACAATGTTAGTGGGTTAGTACAACATAAATAAGACATACTTCGTTTTAGATAGCATGTCGAATTCAATAAAATAAATAAATCCGATTTCAAATACAATTAATAATGATTGAGGCGACACGTGACCCAAGGGCTGGCTCTTATTCAGGCCAGCGAATTAGCATAGCTATTCAGCGTGGCAATGCAGCCAGTGTCTTGGGCACGCTTCCGTCTGGTACTGGTCTGGAACAGTTGAGTTACCTATAGGCCGTTTGTAACGGTTCTTAGGTAATCTGACTGATTCCTTTGTACTTAGTTAGTTTAATTTATTGAATAAATGTAATATTAATAATGTCATGAATTATTTGAGACAACGCATTGAGTTGCAGGGCAACACATGCTTTTTGGTCTTGTGTCTGAGGATCGGGCCATCCACCCGCTCAGCCACCTTCACCAGGAGACGAAAACAGCATAGCCCACAGTCTGGGTAGATGAACACCTGCACCAGTAGAACCACCAGCACCAGGCATGACATCTCCCGACCTACAAGAGGCCATTGAACCCTAAAATGGTCTTTAAAGAGGGCCGCTATCTTATTTTTAAGTATTCTAGTTTTTACGTTAGATCAAGATAGAAACGTATAACCTATTTAAACTACATATATATAACTAAATTTACAGTAGGTACTGGAGGATACCATACTCTTGTAAAATTGTCATAGACAAAGCTAATTGGGTAAACTGGTAACATTAGCGAGTTAGCCCGGAGAGGCCGTTTCCATTTGCATGGCGCGTGACTGTCTGCGTCTGCGCACCGTCTAGTCCACTCATCAAGGACTTCATTTAGCGGGCTTTACAAGTCACAAGCGGTAGCGAGTGCTATAGAAATACACTCACGATCCATAAATCGTGAGTGTTAGTGTATTGTAAAATATAAATTACGCCAAAGGAAAAAAAAAGTACAATTAAACTATGTACAAAGGAATCAGTCAGATTACCTAAGAACCGTTACAAACGGCCTATAGGTAACTCAACTGTTCCAGACCAGTACCAGACGGAAGCGTGCCCAAGACACTGACTGCATTGCCACGCTGAATAGCTATGCTAATTTATGTTTTGTAAATTTTTTGTAAGTATTTTTTTTTCACGGAATATGTAATAATTGTATTTTAATATAATAATTGATACTATAATTTTGTTTTCTTAAGTATTCATTCATTCTAGCCTCGATGGTTATAATTCTAAGTAAAAACAATAGATACATTCAGAGACTTAATGTTTTTACACCATACGTACACCGTAATTGTTGTGTTCCGGCATTTATAAGTAAGATTGCCAGTTCTTCAGACCGTTGAAGATTACGTGTGAAGTACGAGCGCTTCCCCGCTGTTCAATAAAATAAAAGTACCAACTTCATTATTTTTTGTACAATAGAAAATATTTAATAAGAAGCATTTGCCCTTATCTCATCTGGTTTCAAGTTATGATAAGGCCGAAGCTGGAAGCGCAATTCATCTGATCCTTAATAGCCTGAGGAACTGGCTATCTTACCAACTAAATTTAATAATGATTCAACTCGCTTACAACTTGTGCCACGCAGTTTCCATTAGCGCGTCAGGCCGGATGGCCGCAGTCTCACACCTATTGACGCTTCCTCCTGCATTCGTCTGCTGCCCTGGTATATCCTAATGCTGATTCGTATGACTAAGTACTCAAAACTACAAAACTAAGAAGGCTCTGCAGTACCGCTTGGTCTCCTGGTCCTACCGATATTTTTTTTTTAGGTATAATTGGATTGGGACAATCGTTCACGGTGATGCGTTACTTTTTCTCAAGACACACTTAAATTGAAAATAAAATGTAAAGAGAAGAATAAGGAACAACTTCACCTAACTTCGTACATTCGTGCTTTCCAAGCAATATCAAAAGTGGCCATACTCGGTGCAAACATCTGGTATGTACATTTCTATTTGACTTGGTCCTATCAAATGATATAATCTAACAAAAGTTGATAATAATTACCTAGTTGTGTGACTGAAATGTATGTCTGTTGCGGCCTAGCGCCATGTTGTATATGGCTAATCCATCCCAAGTGTGGCAGCAATACTGAATACAGGAATGGACGTGTGCTTTTGTAGCGTAAAAAACTAGGAACCTTTTACTTTGGGTATTTCCTTTTGGCCACGCTTAAATCTAAAGCTAACTACGTTGTACGTAAGTATGGGTAGGTACCGAGCTCTACATTCCTAGTTATTGATGGTCGGAATTGACTTCACACCGAGCAATTGGATGACATCATGCAATAAATTGCAATTAATGCATTGCAGCCGAGCAATGCAACTAATTGGGCTAAAAATTAATTTATTGCGGAGAACGACATCCATTTGATATATCATTTACATAGTTGAATACCTTGTATATTATATCATTGCGTTTCATGCTAATAGGTACCTTTTTATTTGTGTGTGTGTGTGTGTGTGTGAAGATTTACCATTGTGACTATCTTACGCCAACTAAAGAACTATACAATAAAGACCAGAAATCCAGCTTAGCCCAATACATTGATGTAAATTATTTTGCTGTCCGCTGATGTCGAGAATAGGTGGTGTTGACGTGATAGTGATGGATAAGTAGCGAAAAGACTGTTGAATAGGAGTGAGGATGGATATAATGCTAGAGGTAAACCGGAGACGAGATGAATGGATAGTGTGACAGATGATAATGCGTAAGAAAGGAGTTCACTCCTTTATTATTGCTTTCCATACTGTGATAGCTAAAAAAAATTGACATTCCTTTATTCTATAAATTGGTCCAAAGGACAAAATCATTAATTCATTTAAGACTAACTCCTATATAGTTATTAGCCAAATAACAAAATATGCATTTCTAAAGTATCTGAAAAAATACATTAATCAATTAAACCAGCAATGCCATTTTTATTTCAGTAATGAGTTGGCTCTTATCCTCTAGGCTGGTCTAGCTCTAGGCCAGAGCAAGAGTGAGGTCTACCATGGAGCGAGCTTTACCGAAGGCATTGGCTCTCCCGCGCACTGACTGAACACGGCAAGCCGTTCGGCGCCGGACTTCGGCAGGAGGGTGGTCTCTAGCCAAATAACTTTACACGTCCTACTAACAGAACCGCTAACAAAAGCTAGCGCTTCCATTGCGCGGGGTAGACTAAAGTCTTGTTTTTTCTAAAAACCGACTATTTGCAGACATAATTAACACATTTCGAAATGAACAAACCAATCTGTATTGAGTCTAATTAAGGCAAGTCTAAATAGCATGCTCTAACTCATAACACCTAACGTTTGATTAGGGTTGTCAAAGTCAAAGTAAAAAAATAATTATAACGTGTTGCCTCCACAGTTTATAGCCAACTACTGTCAATTTCGAAGATAGTAGATAAAAATCAATACTTTTATATATCAATACAAATACTTTTTCATTTTAAATAGCTTCTTACTTCATACTTGACACAACCAAACACAACAAATCTGTATTCCAGCGTCCGTTACGCACCTTTTGGTTACAGTACCCTCAAAATAATGAATGAATGAATGAATGAAGTGAATGAATAAAAATCCTTTATTGCACACCTTAAAATAAAACTAGAAAACTTAAAAAAAAAATAACTACAATGGGCGGTCTTATCGCTCAGAAGCAATAAGAAATAGGTAGGTAGTTCAACTTTAAACATTCACGGTTAGAACACTAACATTTTATTTTTTGTGTTTTACTTATTTTTTATACGAAAAAACGAAACGTCAAATATTGATAAACTACGTCATAAAAACTAACTGCGCTTTCTATTTATTTTTCTGTTTTTTGGAAAGATTTTTTTATCGCTTCCTAATTTAGCCCTTCAAATTTTGTGGCAGCCCTACCTAACAATGTTGATCAATCGCGGGCAAAATCAACAATTACGTTGTTTTTGTCGTGCCGTTTCTTGGTACGACTTATAAACGGTTTCTAAGCGTTGTTTCAACAACATTTTTAGCGCATGTTTGTTTTTTCTTAAATTCAACTGCAATTAAAAATACTGGCCTGCCAACTCAGTCGGTAGTAGATCTGCCTTCTTGCGCTGTAGGTTGTATTCCCACCCAGGACAAACATTTGTGGTTGATGAGTATAAACGTTTGTTCTGTATTCGGGTGTTGTATTGTAGTATTTAATAGGTAGTAATAACTTAGACAGTGTATAAAATAATGAATAAACTCTCTAAGTAATTACTACATACTTGCAAGTATGTATATGTTCAATACGTGATAGGTTGCAAGCCCATCGCCTCTTAGCGGAATACTAGCCACATGTAATTTGGACTTAGGGAAACCGGCATACCTCCTACACCATCAAAGCATGTGCCAAATGCGCACATTAACTTCCGAAAAACCGAAAAGTCCATTGGTGCACGACTGGATTTGAACCCACAACCTCCGGATCGGAAGGCGGGCCCATACCCACATGTCCACATAGCTCTTGACTGTGTGTGTATGTTGGACTGTAACTAATTCACGCATACTGTAATGTGTGAGTGAGAAGTTGGTAGGGCTGGTCTAAAGTCCACCTGTCTACTTATAGTCTACCTATCGTCGTAACAACAAATGTAATTGTTGTGTTCCGGCATTTAGAGCCAGTTCCTAGGTAGGATGAAGATGCAAGGTGAAGTTCGCTTCCACCTTCTTAACCAGTTATGGTTAAGAAGGTAACATGACAACGTGTGATGAAAAGGCCAAGTGCTTCCCTGTCGTAAATAAAAAAAAAGTATTTTCGCATTATGACGGCCTATGCTAACAATAAAATAATGTTTTACCTTGGGCACGGGTATGTTACACTAAATTACCGTAAAAATAATAATAAACGAACCTATCCGCTATTTCAGCGATAGGAAACACCATTTTAGAATCATTTTGCGTTACGGTACTGCGCTTGAGATCGACGGTAACCGGACGCCATCTTGCTCCGCCATGACACCGTTTTGACAGCTGTCATTTCGAACGGACATTCGAATTTAGAATTTGAATCGTATTCGTAGAAGTGCCTCGCTGAATTATTATATTATAACCTAACCTACCTACCTACCTACTATCAGTCTTTAAAACGCTAACGGCTTTTAAATGTTGTCATCATCATCAATTAATTTGTAAATAACCACTGTGACAGAGCCTTCTCCAAAAACTGAATCCCTTTGCACTTACCACGTTTGCTAGGCGAATTTGTGAAGGCTGGTTTAACATTTATTTTAACATGATACAATTATATTCACATTCATCCTCATTATATATGTAGAGGAAAAACAAAATACCTAATACATTTTTTATTTTCATATAACCTAGTTAAATATATTTTGCGCCTGCTAACTATATAACATATATCAAGGACCTTAAATACCATATTTCATCTAACACGTAGGTAGGTACTCCATAAAGTGTACTTATCCCTGAAGGGCGTCATAAGATGACAGATCTAATAAAAACCATCTTGAATTCGTCAAACCACCCACCCTCTCCAGTTAAATTAAGCCCAATCGTTCTAGACTAATTGAACAGCCTCACGCCCTCTCAATAGCACTCCCGCTCACCCCAACGCACCCCATATCACCCCTTACACCGCCCCAGGGGGTGCTTCGTTATAATCCGCAATTATTTTTAATTCTATCATTATGTTATGCGTTGTGCTTTTATAGACGGTGTTACAACATCATTGGATTTTCTATGGTTTCACTCTGCCTTTGGTGCTGTAGGCTGTAATTCGATTTCCGCCCAGGAGAAACATATATGTATTCTTGCAGTTCATATCCGTTCAGTTCATTTATTCACAATCAATTAAAATTGTATTTGAGTGTTACATAATTATGAAAAACAAAAAACGATCATTATAAAAATGTAATCCACCACTAATAAAAACGCAAATTGTAAACTGTTTTTTTTTATTGTATGACAGGGAAGCGCTAGGCCATCATTTCACCTGGTAACAAGTTAAGGCCGAAGGTAGAGGCGCACTTCACCCGGAATCCGCAACAAACTGAGGAACTGCTATCTTACCTCTGACTGCCGGAACACAACAATTTTGGAATGGTTATTATGGCAGATATTTACAGAATTAGGTAAGATGGTGGTAGCTAGACAGGCAGACTTAAACAAAACTACCACCAACATAACCGAGCAAAATATTGTACTCCCCTGGGGATCGAACCCGGGATCTCTGGATCCGAAATCGGTGGGTTGAACCTCTAAACCACAGAGGCGGTTAAAACTGTTCGGTTTGGAGTTTTTTTTTAAACTTCGTTACTGTCATCCCGTGTCGATCGCAGTGTATAGGTATACCGGGTTCGCTTGTAAATCTAACGGTACCTACTATCGTATCCATCAAAGGTCTGGAAGACTACTGACAAATACACGTGCAGAAAAATTAATGCAAAGCTGGTTCTGGTCTTAACCTCAAAATGGTCCATTTGGCAACATTACAAAAAATTACAAAATAACAAATTACAAAAATAAAGAAACACGAAGCAACATTCGTTACAAGATGGCGTATTATTCACGTCTTAGATTGTCCAGTATGTCGACTCGACACCACTTCCAAAAAATTATCACTAGTAGGTATTTACCTACTAAATCATATAAAGTTGTTGCACAAAAAATCTTCGTGAACCTTAGTGGCTGACTGACAGACAATCCACGCTCAGCTCGAATCTGAGATCCTTAGAGACTATAAATATACCTATACACTTTCAAGGTACATACTCTTCCTTTTGTAGTTTTGTAGTTCCTGGTGTACGGCACGAGGTTTTCACTAGTTTTCTATATATGCTCAGGTAGCTATTTTTTTATCATTTTAGCGGTAAAGCGCTTGGCCATCATCTCACCTGGTTTTATATCGTTGACTGCTGAACACCTATTTGTCTATGAAGAACACAACATGTGTAACAGCACAGATGCACACAAATTAAAAGACATTTTAAAAATAAACTTTAAAATAACGTAGGTAGGTACTTAGTGTGACAAGCGAACCAATTTAAATCAAGACCAATAACACAAAACTCAAGTGAAAACTTGACTAGATAAGATCACAAACAATCCAATAAACGCCCTCCGAGGGTCGAACCCCAACCTCATTACGCGAGCTCAACACCACCAAACCTCAGGAGATTGCGACAAATCATCTGTTCATAATGTTGCACGGGCTAGTTCAGCTTGTTTTTTTATCTGCTTCAGAAAGATATCTAATAAATAAATAAATAAATAAATATTACAGGACATTAATTTTACACAGCGCCATCTAGCCCCAAACTAAGCATAGCTTGTAATATGGGAACTAGATTACGGATAAAATAATTAAATACTTTTTGTAAATACATACGTACTATATGATACAACACCCAAACACAGAACAAACATCTATATGCATCACACAAATGTTTGTCCTGGGTGGGAATCGAACCCACAGCCTACAGCGCCGAAGGCAGAGTTACTACCAACTGAGCTATGAGGCTTGGCTGGATGTATATTTCAAATCAAGAAGATATACCCGACTGCTTCAGAAGTAGGGTAGTGCTTTTGGATAGTTTGTATGCTGATACCTTTGTAAAAAGTGATGATTAATAAATTTTGTTGTTTTTTTTATTGTACGACAGGTAAGTGCTTGGATGTCACCTTATTTTTCAAGTTATGATAAGGCTGAAGGTGGTGGCGCACTTCACCCGGAATCCTCAACAAACTGAGGAACTGGCTATCTTACCTCTAAATGCCGGAACACAACCATTTTAGAATTGTTGTTATGGCGACAGAATTAGGTAAGATGGTTGTAGCCAGGTGGACTAAAACAAAGTCCTACTACCAACCAAGCACAATATTGTACTCCCCTGGGCATCGAACCTATGTGAACGTTACAACTACGTCGAAACTATGCGGTAGTGAAATGGTCAAAACTTTACCGAAAAAATACGCGAAGAGAAAACTTGCGCGCACTGAGGAATGCGAGAGCATATTAAAGTTTATTAAGAATGCAGAAAGGAGTAGACCATTGGGCGAACATTGCCTGGATGGGATACATATTTTTTACCAATAAAAATATACTAGTTTACTCAGGACATTCAATTCCTGAGTAAGCTAGTACTTAAGGCTAGTATTGTGAAATTAATGTCCTGTACGTAATTTTTTTATTGACGGAGCGAGCGTGGACGCAAGCGCAGCGTCTCCGTTTCAGCTTGGACAAAAATGATTTCTCTACTGGATGTCTGTACTGTACTCCTCTACAGGTCGCATTTCTCAATCGATTCTCGTGAAATTCTGTGAGAAGGTTCGATAGTTACATGAACTTTTTGTAGATTTTGTTATTGGATTTATTTTACGGCGGAGGTATGGGGGTTAAAACTTAAAAATATCAAATAATGTCTCTCAGCCTTTTGTTCTACGATTTTGGTTGAAGGTGAACATTAATACAGCAGACTCGCGAGGTCTATACCTAGCTCACAGAGCCACTACTTTTTTAATTTATAGCTTAGCTCATCAGCACACGTAGCTTAGCTAGCTGTGTGGCCAGACTTTTAACTCCCCTACATTGAAATCCCACGGCGCCGACCGATTTGTCAGCGGTAATTTCAATTTCACCGTAACATAACACCGCGCGATAAGAGAATATATTACACGAGTTATCACGACGCGATCGCCGATGTAGGTGGCGCCTTATTTTATAGTGATACCTGGAATTTGAAATGTTCTGATATTTGTAAATGGAATTCCAGGCATCCTTTGACAAAGTGTACCTACTATTTATTCTGTGGCCTTGTCTTCAGACCATGACTAGTCAATATGATTTCGAAAAATATTTTTTTTTGGATATGATACGCACGAGATCCTATACCTACTATTACTATTCTGTAACTGTGGCTGCTAAGTACTTGATAAGAACTTATAGATATGTTATTTTATTTGTTTATTTATTTATTTATTTGATAACATATTTACATTGCCATTACAGTGCAGCACCAAAGCGACAATTTAAATATAAAAATAGATACAAAATAAACTTATGCTAAACATTAACATTAATAAAATTACCCCAACAACCCACTATATAAAATAATAATTTTACATATTCCTATCAAAAAATGTTAAAACCGCATCTCTAAATTTTGGCATGGTCACATAAAATATATCTTAACCCATATGAGTATAGGTATACGTGTGAGTATGTCAAGCGTGGAAATAACGAAATTTCATAAAAAACAATGGGAAACCTATGCAGTCTTACGAACGGTTCATGTTACCATTACGAGCCATTAAGAAAATAAACATATTGTTTTGTTTTTTAAAACGAAATGTAAACTTTTTTTTTCGTAGATTTATGAACCAAAAAAGCGTTGATGGATTAAATATTGACAGTCTGTGGAAGGAAGCCGACCACATCCTGTTTGGTTGAGGTCCGACGGTTGTAAGGGCTCCCAATGATGACGTCTAACCAGATGTGTATACTGTTAACCCGCGTAGCTTCTCTCAAGCTTGGACAGATTTTACTACGTAACTATACGTTTCAAATGTTCCAACCAGGCGGTAGATTTGACGTTTCAAAATGATTCTAAAAAATCTTAATGAATAAAAAATTTAGACTTTCACTTTGACTTTGAAGGTTTTACTTGTTAACCTTGCATTTAATATATGCAATTTTTTTTACATTATTTATGATAAGACAGTCTCTTAAAACTAAAGATGGTTGAACTTAATGGAATCCGATATCAATTCTCATATTTCAAAACTAAAAATAATTACCTAATTGCTTTTGATTGACGCGACACGTGACCCAAGGACTGGCTCTTATGTAGGCCAGCGAATTAGCATAGCTATTCAGCGTGGCAGAATTACACTACTGCAGAAAAGTATAGTCTGTATGGCATCTACTGTATACAATAAAATCCCACTCTCAATAAAAGAGCTCAATGACTCCCAATTTAGGTCAAATCTTAAAAGGTTTCTATTAGACAAATGTTACTATAGTAGGTATTAATGATTTTTTAGATGACAAACTGTGATTATTATAAATTTGACATTTGACACTTAATTTAATATGATTTTATTTTGATTGCTGTATTCGATGACATTTTTGATTAACATTTAAACTAGCTTCTTTTTAATTCTCTTGTAGATGCAATTATGTTTAATTTACTTTCTTATAAAATTTGCATGCTCTTTAAGGCAGAGCATAATTGATACTTATTGATAACAACTGTAATAAAGATCTATGTTACATTATGTTCGAGCAAATAAAAATATCTTTATCTTTATCTGTGGCAATGCAGACAGTGTCTTGGGCACGCTTCCGTCTGGTACTAGTCTGGAACAGTTGAGGTCGTTTGTAGCGGTCCTTAGGTAATCCGACTGATTCCTTTTTCATAGTCTAAGTACATTTAATTTAATAAATTACCTACTAATCGGTGACGTGTCAGTTTTTGATCTCTTTGCCAGGTCAGTTCTCTTACTTAGGTTGATATAGTGCCTATTTTTGATGTAGTAGTTACCTCGACATCCACGGAACGATACGGAACAATTGCTTCATATTCTTTGCCATGTCCTGCTAGATATAAGTATACCTATTTGGTTCAATGAGCTTCTATGATATAGATCTTAGTTTGGTTCAGGCAAGCTATACTTTCCTACTGAATAAATGCAAAATCTTCATCAATAAAAGTGTATAGGTAAACAATAAACTTTGTTCATTCCCACGGTATAACGATAATGCTGAATTGATTTTGTCAACTCAATAGCACGCTTGCAATTTTGAGGCAAATAATAGTTGGACACAGACTGGACATATCTAACAGACAGAATATTGTCTACTTTTCTTACCCGCAGTTTGTGTTGCTTATCCCAAGACAAATACCTAAGTAGCTTACAACGTATAATTATTTTAAGGAGAGTGAATTTATAAATCATATTTTATTTCAGGCAACAATAGAAAAATTACAGATCTACGACCCATAGTAATATATACCTTAAAAAACTAACATACATATTAACTACTTATACTACCTTTAACTATTTATTGGCACGTAAAGTCTGTAGGTACGTGACTTACTTGTGTTGTTCAACACAACACCTTTCGGCCAATTATGTGACATTGTTTAAATAAAAAATATCATAACATGGAGATTAAAGCCAAGCACTTCCGCGCCGTAAAATAAAAAAACCGCTTCCTGTTGACGAATTGCAATTTTCAAATGGAAATAAAATATATTTTTGAACAAACTACAAATCGTTTTTTTTATCTGTATACTTCAGATTTCTCAAAAAAATTCTCTGATAAGACATTTTTTGAAAATGATACGTTTTAGAACTTAAAATGAAAGCCGACTGGTCTAGAACAATATAAGTGCAATATTTCAGCCTCATCCGTTCAGTGGTTTTGGCATGACGGAACAAACATACATTTTAATACCATCCAATAAACTTTCGCTGTACTGTCTGTGCACTATCAAATCTTGGTCACTGCTATTGCATCACCACTTCACTGCCAAGGTCTTAAACATTGTAAAATGTAAATTATATTGCAAAATGGCACACGACGGTAACATTAAAGAGAACTTTTCGTAAATAAAGACTTCTATGAATTTACTACAGGAGTCAGGTTACGTTGTTTTGTTTATTGGCACGTAGGACTTAGCGCATTCCGATTTACCTCCGACCCATTTTTTCTGTACCTAGCTGCGAATTTAAATAAGTAAATATTACCAGACATTTTACACAACGCCATCTAGCCCCAAACTAAGCAAAGAGTCTATGATATGTGAAATGGCTTAGCTTCAGCGATCATATCTTCCACAATTCCGTAGCATTTACTTTGAAATTATTATATGTTATATTTCAGGATAGACTAGAACGCTTGTGTTTCTAAAACACGATTACATAAAATTTTCTCCATAGAAAAAAAAAACAAAGTTGACTCTAATTTGTACCAAAAATTTTCGCCATTCAATAAATACCTAATGAGCTTGAAACTTTGTACAGTAAGTAAACACAGTATACAACAGACGGTCTGTGTTTTCGATTTTCAAAATTCATAAGTATTTGTTTTACCGTAAAAAAAACAAAACGTAGAAATACGCGCATATTTCAGTCATCTGGTGGTCATAAGCGCCGTGGTTGAGCGCACAGCAATGTCACCTTTATTGTAACTACATCTTAGTTCGAAACTAGAATAAAGTTGCGTTGAGTTGCTAATCTGAGGAACATAAACATAACATAGCCCGTTAAGGATAATATGAATACTTTTATACCTTTTTTCTTATACTTATGATACAATATAACATGCAAACACGGAGCATAGGTACATCCATCGATGACACAAATGTTTGTGTAAACCTATACGGCGCAACTGTGAGCTCAGTCGAAAAACCTACAATCAAATGCTTATAGAAATGAGTTACTATAATTATTCGAATTCAATATTTGAAAATTAGCTAATATTTTCGCAATTTCATTGCAACTTATTTTTTATTTTTATAGTACGACGGGGAGGGAGACCTTCATCACACCTGAATTTTCAAGTTATGATAAGGCCGACGGTGGAAGCGCACTTCATCCGGAATCCTCAACCAAATGAGGAAATGGCTATCTTACCTTTAAATGCCAGAACATAATATTTTTTTAAGAATTGTTGTTATGGCAACAGACTCAGGTGAGATGGTGGTACGCAACTTGGCTAAACGTAGCTATTGATAAAATGAAACAACAATGTTTGAAATTTTGAATATCTGTAACATTTTTTTATTTTAAGTTTAACAATTGGATTATAAATAAATAAGTTAGTACCTACCACTACCACATTACCACACTTTATAACTAGACGCAAAATTAGTTATAAAGTGCAGTGTTTTATTTTGATTGCTACACTTTTTTTATAAAGAGTAGGTAGGTAAAGTTTTTATGGACTTTCAGGGTGGACATAAAATTTTTAATAAAAAACTTAGTTGAGAAGAGTGATAGGTTTACAGCTAGTTGCAAGTATTTAAGTAAGTAGGTACATTTGTAATTTGGTACTTGTTATTAAATGGTATCGCACCCGAAGAAGTCGGTATCGGTAAATACACAATAGAACCTTCTTTGCACTAAGATTTACCACCCAACCACAATGAAGAGGTTTTTTCATGAAACCATCTTATTTTTACCAATAAACAATTTATTTTTTCACTGCCCGAACGGTAACCCAATACGGAAACCGGATACCAGACAGTATGGCGGCGCTTTTCTTTTTAATTTTTCTTTTTTATTCCGATGTAGTAACGTCAAAGGGAGTTTTTTTTTTACTTTTTTGTGGCGTGTGTGATCCTTCGATTGTTTTGGTAGTGAAGAACCGATGATGCGTGGTTCTTTGTGATGCGGTAATCGGAAAAAAACAGTTTAAGTTTAAATAGCACGATATGGGTACTATAGGTATTATAAAAACCGGTTGTAAACCTGTTTTCATAATATATTTTATCCTGTATGATAAAATCATTGAAAAGTCAAATATATCGCCTGTTCGGAACCGCGACGAGCACACAAGGAGAAAGGCAAGAAACTCTTCTTATTTGTAAATTTCTATATAATTGACTAGTGATTTCTGAA
This sequence comes from Venusia cambrica, assembly GCA_951394065.1. Lineage (NCBI taxonomy): Eukaryota > Metazoa > Arthropoda > Insecta > Lepidoptera > Geometridae > Venusia > Venusia cambrica. The sequence goes on from OX596069.1 coordinate 5,654,320, forward strand.
AATACCCTCATTATAATAAATGTTTGTCTGCCTGTCAGCTGACGGAACCCTTTGACACGATAAATATTTTGCCATCCGACACCGATGTCGTTACGTCCAAATTGCTAGCGAGATACATTCGAAGTTCAAACTAATGAGACTCCAAAATTAGAACGTATTTTAAATTGACGTTTATGAATGTTTCTTTTTTAGCTAGTTCTTTGCTGCACTAAAATAGATTCAGATTTTTGAAGTTAAGTTATTCTCGATAATTTTAAACCAATCCTTGCAATTTAATGTTTTTTTATTGCACGACGGGGAAGCGCTTGGCTTTCATGTCACCTGGTTACAAGTTGAGATAAGACCGAAGGTGGAGATGCACTTCACCCGGCAACCTCAAATAACTGAGGAACTGGCTATCTTACCTGTAAATGCCGGAACACAACAATTTTAGAATTGTTGTTATGGCGACAGAATTAGGTAAGATGGTGGTCTCTAGCCAGGCTGTCCCAAACAAGGTCCTGCCATCAACCAAACCAAGCACAGAATATTGTACTCCCCATGGGGATCGAAACCGAGACCTCTGGATCTGAAATCGGAGGGTTGAACCACTAGACGGTTAAATTGTTTAATTATCTTTGAATGCCAGCAAACCGAACTCAAGTTTGGACGTGCTTCTGACTACCCGCTAGCTAGAAGATGATCCTCAACAGATCCACGCTCTGCGTAATGATCGGAGGTGAATCCTTCATGAGGGAAATGCCGTATGTCTGGTTTACTTTGTTTTAAGTTGATCAACCTATAATACCGAGTGCATTTGCTGAACGTTAGTTTGGACGTGTCTCAATTTACTCCCTTAGAGAGTAATTAGAAGAACAATGCAATTATGATCTGCAAAAACATTAAAAAAAAAACCTTTTTTCAATAGTTTATTAAATTGACTCTACCATTGAAATAAAACCAACATTTTAAAGGTGAGCATTAAAGATAGTCGTATCTGTATTTATTAGGGAATCCTTGCGACATTTAATTGACCTTAAATCTTTTTTACTCTACCGTATACGCCTTGTTTCTGTATGAAATAGAATATAATTTCTGGAAGCTAACTCAGATTGACACTTCCCTATTATTTCGAAAAACAGAAAACCCTTATCATAAACACATGTACCGAATCGAGCAGCGACCGAAAACTCCAACAACGAAGGAAACTCGATATTTTTGCACGAAATTAGGGAATATTGTAAAAAGTGTTTTTTTAACCGTTCCCGCGTTGCGGTTTTGAGTTACGTCGAGAACAAAAACTCTTTTGTCGAAATCTATTTTTTTATTACCTGTCACCTTGAAATATGGACACAATCGTAGAAAGGGTCAGCTTTTATACATTTTTTGTGAAATTTTCGATTTGCCATTTATTTGTTACCCTTTCATTGTTGACCCCTTGGGAATTTTGTAATTGACATAACTTTTTTTTATTGTTAATTTGACCTTTGATACTTTCAAAAGATAGAGTTACTTATATAATAAAATTATGATAATATTATTTGCCATGAATTATGATCTCAGTAATAAAAAATTATGAGTTGTACTTACTACCAAGATTCATCTTAGTAAGTACAGTCTAGTCACCTATTTGTCTTCTACAGATACTTAGATCAGATTCTTCAAATCTCGACATTCTTTATTTGTTGATATGCCACAGGATGCAACAAGTTTAATATAAAATGACATCTTCACGCCCGTGGACAGTTTTCAATTAGTACCCATTTAGAATTAAAACTAAAGCAATCAGTCACCCACCGGACACAGCTGGGCCGTTTCTAGCCACTATTTAGTTTAGTTCTGTCTTGTTAGTCATTCATTACATTAGTAAACGAGAACAAACTTATATATTCTTTTATTTGTAATATTGAATTCGAAATTCAAACTTGCTCTTCACGAAATAGAGTCGTAGAGAAATTTTTAAAGAAGAAAGTCCTCTTTGTTTTACAGCAATGAGATAAACATGGCGGCCGCGAAGCGAGTAAGACGTCAATCAAACGTCAACAAGACATCCCGCCTTTTTATGCACTTCTTGTATGCGTAATGTACCGACAGGGATTTGGTACAGATTTTATATTTATATGCGTATTTTTCTGTCATCCGTCTTGTCTCGATTACTTTTAAAAGATGTGTTGAAGTCTTGTTGTAACCTTGTAGTAAATTGTTACATATTAAGTCAATTCGTGATCTCATTAGTATTTAATAAATATTTCGTGGGCAAGCAAAATTTTGTTTTCAGTTTCGACTAAATATATGGTTAAGTGCTTGCATAAAGCAATTTCATTTATTTGTTATATGTATCTATCCTTTCACTAGATCGATTTTCTTCCGATAGAAATAACATCTCGTTGACAGTTACTGTAAATTTTGACGTGTCGTTTCGGTCATCAGTTTGTCATGCTCTGTTTTATTATTTTCTCTATAAAACGAAGGATTGGATAACCGCAAGAGAGCAGCCAACCGCCAAGTCCATGCATAAAATACACGGGTAGGTATGTTGTCTGTCCGATGTGGTACACCGCGCGCCTTCGCTCTCACGAATATCGCTGGTTCCCTATAATCTATGATATATCATAGATTCATAAGAATGAGAAGAGAGAGCTGGTTATATATATATATATATAGAGAACCACGTCAGAGAAAACGTCAATCATGAAGCAAAACACTACTCCAAAATTGTATAAGCAAATTAAGAAAAATGGTACCGACCTATATCGTAGATAATGATTGAATAACAGCTGTAAATATAGTAATACTTAGTTAGGTGTTGGTTAGGTAAGATCATTCTTAGATGGTTAGATTTCAGATCCAGAGGTCCCGGGATCGATCCCCATGGGAAGTACTAAGTAAGTAAGTATTGTGCTTGGTTTGGTTGGTGTTAGGACTTTGTTTAAGTCCGCCTGGCTAGCTACCACCTTCTTACCTAATTCTGTCGCCATAATAACAATTCTTAAAAAAAGTGTTCCGGCATTCAGAGGTAAGATAGCCAGTTCCTCAGTTTGTTGAGGATTCCGGGTGAAGTCCGCCTCTACCTTTGGCCTTATCTCAACTTGTTACCAGGTGAGATCAGGGCCAAGCGCTTCCCCGTCGTACAGTAATAACAATAATAAGTCATATTATAACACACTAACATGGCAACACGATGATAATCATCGTAATACATTTCATATGGTTAGGTTAGAATTATGTCAATAAACTTTCTATAAATTAAAGTAAGTATATTTGTCAAGGCAACACGATGATAATCATCGTAATACATTTCATATGGTTAGGTTAGAATTATGTCAATAAACTTTCTATAAATTAAAGTAAGTATATTTGTCAAGGCAACACGATGATAATCATCGTAATACATTTCATATGGTTAGGTTAGAATTATGTCAATAAACTTTCTATAAATTAAAGTAAGTATATTTGTCAAGGCAACACGATGATAATCATCGTAATACATTTCATATGGTTAGGTTAGAATAATGTCAATAAACTTTCTATAAATTAAAGTAAGTATATTTGTCAAGAACTGTTTAAAAAAACGTTTTTTCCTTTAACCCTTAAATGGCCATTTATAATCTATTGACATACTTTTGCCATGACCTCTGTCAAAGGTCACCCCATTTTAGGTCTAAGAAAAATGGTTGAATTGAATTCTATAAGTGACAAATTATCAGCAGTGCAAAAAAATTGCTCCCTTCGATTTTACTCAACTTTATATTTTTTAGTAGGTAGGTACTAAATATTACCGCCCATTGTGTTTTCTGTTAGTTATTCAGTTTTATTTATAAGGTATTCACTAAAGTATATTCACATCATTACTTTTCTTTGAATCTTAGGAAAGTTTTTTATCAAAGAATTAGAGCCACAATTTTTTGTTTTCTTTTTTAGCAGTTAGATCCTAACGTTCGCCATTTTAAGTAGGTACCTACGTGAAGGAATCAAAAGGGTTTTATAGTTGATTCTCGAATCGTCTAGAGGTAAATATCATATTTCATATATTGAGAACCTTTATGATTAAACATTGACAATACACATAATATGATTCTTAAAAATCATACATATATTTATACAGCGCCCCCTAGCCCCAAGCTAAGCATAGCTTATAAATAGGAGTCTAGATTACGGATAAAATACTCATACACCTACCATTTTGTAAATAATAAATAATTAATATTACAGGATATTTTACACAGCGCCATTTAGCCCCAAACTAAGAATAGTTTGGGGCTAAATGCTAGGCTAAATACCCATATTACAAGTAAGCTAAATTACGGATAAAATACTTTTGTAAATACATTCGTACTATATGATACAACACCCAAACACTGAACAAACATCTATATTCATCTCACAAATATTTGTCCTGGGTTGGGATCGAACCCACAGCCTACAGCGCACAAGGCAGAGTTACTACCAACTGAGCTATGAGGCTTGTTAAATAACTACGTGTTTTTAATACGATATTACACCCAAACAAATATTCACTATTAACCGTTTATAGGGCAAACATAGTACGCTTTTATACTTATTTATATATTTGACTATTGTTTTGCTGGTGCCGCGAGCTGCGTGGTGCAGTGTCTTGTTGTACATGTATAAAAAAAATATATATGTAGATTTGAACGAATTGTTCGTTTACGGCATTCCGCCCTAAAAGTCAATGACTCAAAACTCGGCTTCTTTTAGCCACCGCCCGCCACCCGCCATCGACCATCGCCCATCGCGTATTTGCTCGGCTGAGCACACAACTACTGTGAGATAACCTGTGACACCCCGTCACGTGTGCCGTGTCACCTTACCGAGGATGTTACTGGCAAACTTGAACCTTTAAACCAGTAGTTTTGCGAACGGTAGACCTCGCCGACCTGGCCGATATCCTGACAACCTCTTGCCGATTTTGCTCAGATTCTAGTTTCAACCCGAAATCAACAGTCTAAGGAACTGGCTATCTTACCTCTAAATGCACAAAACAATTTGGAATTGTCGTAATGGCGACAGACTTAGGTAAGATGGTTGTGTGCATATAGAGGTAAATTTTTTTTTTTTTCTCACCCGGAATCCTCAATAAACTGAGGAACTGGCTATCTTACCTCTAAATGCCGGAACACAACAATTTCATAATTGTTATTATGGTGACAGAATTAGGTAAGATGGTGGTAGCTAGCCAGGCGGACTAAACAAAGACCTACCACCAACCAAACCAAGCGCAATATATCGTACTCCCCGTAGGGATTGAACCCGGGACCTCTTTATCTGAAATCGGTGGGTTGAACCACTAGACCACAGAGGCGGTTAAAGATAAGATAAGATATCATAAGATGATAAGTTAAGATAGCCAGTAATGTAACAAAATCCTACCAAGAAGTCACAATATTGAACTTCTCTGGGTTCTTTCCCAGGCCCCACTTGATGGAAAGCGGCAACCGTCACATAAGGACGTATAAATATAAAAACGCACTTCTTGAAAAACCTTATACTAGCTTTAGAATTAGTAGCTTTTAGAAGTGAGTACCAAATGCTTGTAAATGCTAAATATGATCGATATCAGCCAGTAAGAACCTGACGAAAGTTCGAGGATTAGTTTGGGTAGGATAGATCCAGAATAATGCTCGCGTGGTTTCCATGTTTGTCACAGTTAAGGAACGTCGTAGCTTGGAAAGGCTTTAAGCTGATAGCACTTGGCAGCTCAGCGCTCGTGCCACAGCTTGACTGGACCCTCTTAGAGCTATATGCGGTTTTGTTCATCACGGGCTCCACTTCGGCTGGTAGCCCACCGGTGTCAGATCCGGAGGTCCCAGGTTCGATCCGGGGAGTATAATATTTTGCTTGGTTTGGTTATTTGTAAGACCTTGTTTTAGTTTGCTTGACTAGGCACCATCTTACTTAAGTCTGTTGCAGTAACAAAAATTTCAAATTGCTGTTTTACAAATAAAATAATAATTAAAAAAAAAAAAACTTATTTTGAGATTTTTACTATTTATTTTCGCCACAGATAATAAAATACTAACGTACTTTCGCCAATACATTGTGGGCATAAATTATGTTGCACGTGTGCATCCCGATCTCGTCCCGACGGGGATAAGTACATCGTTACCCATATTCCTGTACCTGCAGGTTATAGACCTTTTCGAAACCATACGGGTTCTCACACATTTTGTAGTGCTAAAGTAAAACATTACGTTTTCAAAAAAATCTTAAAAATATCTTAATAAAACGCAGTGTGTCAAAGGTTGAATATAAAAACATAACAATGAGGTAAACGTGTCAAAGGTTAAATTAAAAAAAAACTCTCTAAAGTGTAAAAAAGTGCAAGTGTTGATAAAGGGTTAACAAGAAATCAATACGTACATTGTCTGCGACTTATTCCCGTGTGCAAAACTTCCATTTTATAATAGGGCTCTATTGTTACTAACATGTTTTTAATATTCTTACTTATTTTTTGTCACTTTTTGAGATTGTGACTTTTTTGACTTCGGTTAAAGAAAATCTTAGCTTTCTCGTGAATACTAGTAACGAATATGTTTTGTTTAAAAAAATGTACCTACCTAGTTAAAAAAAATACTCATGCTTTTAGCACCCTTGTACCTACACACTTACATATAGTTTACATGTAGTCTGTAATATTTACCAATACCTACTAGATTTCACAAGAAAATTCGATGCAATATCAAATAAAAAGTGATTGTCTAATGTTTTTCAGTAGCTCGCCAAACGCTAACCTACCCCCATTACCATACCCCATCCCCTTGTTTACCATCCCTAGCGAGTACCGACGGAGTGGTGGGCAAACATAGGGCGCCGGCGGGGCGCGGAGCACCTGCAAGGGGCTGCGGTGGCGGCCGCTATTGAACGAGACTTTTTCTTAATATATATCCTGCCTCTAGGAATGTCTAGGCCTTAGTAATGATAAGTCTACTCCACGAGCCCGAGGCTCGAGGGTGGTCGCTGCAATGTGCCAGTTCCTCAGTAGTTGAGGATTCCGGGTGAAGTGCGCTTACACCTTCGGCCTTATCTTATCTTGAAAATAAGGTGACATGAAGGCCAAGAACCTGCACGTAGTAAATAAAATAATTGTTGTTTTACAGGTCCATGAGTTACCTATGTGATTCCGTTGCCGGGGTTGACCGAAGGAAAGTAGATCAAACCTACCCCGTAACCGTAACCGCTTCTGTGGTCTAGTGGTTCAACCCACAGATTTCAGATCCAGAGGTCCCGGGTTCGATCCCCAGGGGAGTACAATATTGTGCTCGGTTTGGTTGGTGCTAGGACATTGTTTAAGTCTACCTGGCTAGTTACCACCATCTTACCTAATTCTGTCGCCATAATAACAATTCTAAAATTGTTGTGTTCCGGCATTTAGAGGTAAGATGCCAGTTCCTCAGTTGTTGAGGATTCCGGGTGAAGTACGCCTCCAACTTCGGTCTTATCTTAACTTGTAACCAGGTGAGATGAAGGCTAAGCGCTTCCCTGTCGTACAATAAAAAAACTACAGCAAAATATCAGTACGTAAAGAGTAAGTACCTATTCTTATTTTTTTTTTATATTTTTAACGACCACTACATTTTACTTACGGTTATTATATTCATAATTATTCTATAAATGTACCTAAGTCAAAACAGTAGGTAACTGACATAAATATAATAGCCTTCACGGGATCGCCATATTCGTCCACCGAATTTCAATACCTAATCAAAATAAACAAAGATGATTCAAGTGATAGACGGTCGTACATCAAACAAAACTCCGCCCTCTGCGCTGTAGGCTGTGGATCAATGCCCACCTAGGACAAACCAATTGTATGATGAATATATATTGTGTTCTATATTTACAAAAAAAGTATTCAATCCATAATCTAGCTACAAAACCAGATTTGATTAGTTTACCTAGAGATTTTTCTTTATCGGTGATAGCCAAGCGTTCCACCACCAGCTTACTTGAAAATCAAGTACGAGTAAATGTGCCTAAATGGGAAAATGGGGCCTAAGATGGAGCACGCTTGCCTAAAAGGAACGTATTCACTCTGGACGTTGGCGTTGTAGTATAAAAATAAACCATTCATATAATAGCACCTATTACAATTACCTACATGCAGGGGTGCCAAATTAAGAGGCATCTAATCGCACGCCGCCGACGCGTGCCGCGAGATGGCGTCCGTCCGCGCACGCGCCTCGCATTACGGTAATGCACGTATTTTGACAATCCTTGAGGGCTGAAATCAAACACTAATGGGTTCTTTTTCCAAAAACGGACAATCCTATTTCAGAAAAAGAACCCTTTATCTATACTTAAATTTATCAAAAGTATTAATGGTGGAACGCAACGACGTTTCACGTCATTTAGCACTGAATTTTGATGTCCAGTTTAGTCTGTGATATGTCTCGTTTATTTAATGGTAATTTAATTATTATAATATTCATTCAAAGGATGCAAATAAATACAATGCAAATTAAAATAACTGTCGTCGTAGGTTTTTTTGTCTATTACCTAAATAGAGAACAAGCAAGCGCAGCCTACCTGCGTTTTAAGAGTAGAAAAGCTTGTGAAAGGGCTCGTGCGGGGAAGGACTACCTATTTCGCCGCCGTGCACCATTGCTGTGTTCCACTTTGAAGGTATGGTTGCCAGTGAAATTACGGGCACGCGAGGCTTTTCACATTTATGCCTCAAGTTGACGGGTGCAATGCAGTGCCACGTATGTCATGTTCTTAGTGGATATACCTACGCAGTGAGGCTTTGTCTCTATATTTGCATTTAACAGCAGATGGGCTGTTTTTGTTCCGTCTTCAAGTAGTATAAAACAAAAAAAAAATAAGGCTTGCCTATAGCAAGAGTTGTTCTCAACAATTTTTCAGATGATATGGCGACAATAAATTAAATACCACACAATTTACATAAGTAATAATACATTTAGGTCAAGGAGCAGTCGGGCAAAGAGATGCAACTAGTTATAAAGATAAATAGGGTATCTAGCTGTCTCTACCATCAAGGTATTCATTGATGGAGTAATATGCCTTGTCGATTAAAAAATGTAATAATTTAATTTTAAAACAGAAAAGATCCTCGAAGCACATTATATCTACCGGTAATTTATTATACACCTTAGGAGCCATTCCGTAAACGCTCTTTGAAAATAATGTCGTGTTTCTGTGTAGGGGCACGAATTTTATGCATGTTCCTTTGTGATTTTGGAACCTCAGACTCATATAAAATGGTGGTAGATAGCCAGGCGGACTTAAAAAAAGTCCTATCATCAAACAAAACTGTAAAAGGTATCCTGAAAATTTCTTATCTCAAGGACCAGACTATAGTAGGTAGGTATTTACTAGATTTAGTTTTGACGACTTAAAATGATGACTTATAGCAAAAAAAATATTACATTACATTAATTTAACACCGCACCATTTAGTCCAAAACTAAGCAAAGCTTGTAATATGAGAACTAGACGGATATAATACTTACATACTTTTTTTTGTAAATACTTATCATACAATACAACACCCAAACACAGAACAAACATCAATATTCATCATACAATTTCATCATACAAATGTTTGTCCTGGGTGGGAAACGAACCCACAACCTACATCGCAGAACTACTACCAACTGCTGTCAACTAATATAACTTGTATACAAATATTACGTGACATTAATTTAACACAGCGTCATCTACACCCAAACTAAGCAAAGCTTGTAATAGGTATGGGAACTAGAGGGATACAACACTTACATACATTTTTTGTAAATACATACTATCATAGAACAATACAACAGCGTTTGTTCACCCAGAAGCGGAACAAACATCAAATTCATAACTCAAAATGTTTCTCCTAGATGGGAAATGAGCCCACAACCTACAGCGCAGAGCTACTACCAACTGAGCTGTGAGGCTTGTTAAAAAGCAACTAATATATCTTCCATATATGGTATATAACTGTAGACAACTGTATGTATTTAGACGTATAGCTAAGATAGGTTTCAGTGGCTAGGCAGGGCAGAGTGCGGAACCACAACGGTGTGGGCGGAACCCGACACCGGCAGGGTTCACGGATTGCTAGTTCTCTAACTATACATAGCCTGTATAATGTATTGTCTGTAACTATGTAGTAGTTCATTTTATCCAGAGTAGCGAAGTAGAAGGCATATCTCTCAAAAACATAACCTGAATGTAACCTATATACAGCGCGCTTAGGATAACGAATAAGAAAATAATAATGACATTATTAATTATTATATTATTATTTAATCGCTTTTTTGCTGTAAACCTCTCGGTGACTTTCCAACCGAGTGGGGTGAATTTAAAACCAGAGCTACACTCCATTATGCGTGTGCAGCATTTGCTGAAATTACCCCATTTGCTAAAACATAGTGTGCTTATATTTGTTTTTTGTAGCACATATTGTTTTTTTGTACCTCTCTTGGTACTTATTTTTGTGTTTTTCTATTTTTTGGATGGTTTTATTTTTGAGCAATAAATAAATAAGTATTACAGGACATTAATTTTTACACAGCGCCATCTAGCCCCAAACTAAGCATAGCTTGTAAAAATGGGAACTAGATTACGGATAGAATACATAAATACTTCTTGTAAATACATACGTATTATATGATACAACACCAAAACACAGAATAAACATCTATATTCATCACACAAATGTTTGTCCTGGGTGGGAATCGAATCCACAGCCTACAGCGCAGAAGGCAGAGCTACTACCAACTGAGCTACGAGCCTTGTGTCAAATATTTTTTATCTTTTATTTTTAAGATTATTTATTATCAAAAGTTACACCCACCAAAAGTTATTAGACATATTTTTCTGTGCAAGGGAAACTTAGGTCTAATAAGATTGTCATCTAGGTGTTTTTTTTAGATAACATACGACAGAGACGGAGCAAGTATGAAGCCTAATATTATACGCAGTAAGAGATTGACAAAGCCTTACTGCGTAGGTCAAATCCACAAAGATTAAGACCTACCGGCACTGCATTGTACTCGTCATCTTGAGGCATTAAGGTGTTAAGCCTCGCGTGCCTAGTAATTTCACAGGCACTTAATAATTACCCTTCAAATCAGAACACAGCAATGCTGCTTGGCGGCCGAAATAGGTACCTATGGCGGTAGTCCTTCCCAGGACGAGCCCTTTAATCGACCCCTCCAATTATATATTTATGGCAAAACCCTCCGGCTTTGTATATGCTCTGTCCAGCCGTGGATAGTTACTAGTTTTGTTTTTACGATGGGTAAGCATGGGTTTTGGTTAACCTCAAAATGTACCTACCTATTTTGTCGGCAAATTGAATTAAAAAACCATTACTAGGGGGAAAAAAACCCTAAGACCCTGACGTAATTCGCAATAAGTTCGGTTTATATTTTATTCATTTATTAATATTGTAAGTAAGGAAGCGCTTGGCCTTCATCGCACCTGGTTTCAAGTTATGATAATCCCGAATATGGAAACGCAGCAATTGGCTATTTTACCTCTAATATGCAGGAACACAACAATTTAGATTAGTACTATGGTTCATGTCAACCTATTTTTTAAATGAGTGTTCTCGCTGATTCAATATTAAAAAAAAACATTATGTAGGTACTACTTGCTTACTTACTTTAAAATGAGGTATCACGTGACGTCATTAAAACTTTGGCTGGTATTTTGGCACGTGTTTCGAAGGCGCTGCTTGACGTCTGCTGTCAAACTTATGTTACCTTCAGGGTATTTGATTGTAATTTGAATAAATCTTCAAACTTCTTCTTCTTTTTGCATTTTATGAAATAAAAATGGTTGTGTAAAGTTTATAAAGTAAACCTATGAAGAAAAGGTCATTGCTTTCATTAATTTGAACCTTACACTGTTTGGAATAGGGGATAATAAGGGTTGCGTGACTGTTTGGAATAGGGGATAATAAGGGTTGCGTGAGGATTTTTGGAGAAGATCCATCCATTTCGAGAAAGCTATTGTTTTGGATAGAATGAGATTTCATACGCCTGGCATTGTTTAATTTATTAGTGAATTGATGGTTAGTCATAATTATAGAATTGATAGGCTACTTTGTATCCCATGAATCAGTTCCCGTGGTATCCCACGGGAACGAACCGCCTCTGGTCTAGTGGTTCGTCTAGATGTCAGATCCAGAGGTCTCAGGTTGGATCCCTAGGGGGAGTACAATATTGTGCATTGTTTAGTTGGTGGTAGGACTTTATTTAAGTCTGCATGGCTAGCTACAACCGTCTTACTTAATTTTGTCGCCATAATAACAATTCTTAAATTGTTGTGTTCCGGCCTTAAAAGGTAAGATAGCCAGTTAGTTCCTTAGTTTATTGAGGATTCCGGGTGAAGTGCGCATCCACCTTCGGCCTTATCATAACATCAAAAATCAGATGAGATGAAGGCCAAGCACATCCATAGGTATCTTATATATTATAGTGTTCCAGTGGGATGACGAGAAATTTATATATATTATTCACTCAATTACACTCTAACTGGCTAACGAATTTTAATGACATTTGGTATGATGACATAAAATATCAAATAGGCTACATTTTATCCCAATTGCTCACAGCAATTGCATATTACTGTGATGGGAATGATATGTCAAACTTCGCAAAACAATACAAAACGGATAAGTCCTATACCTAATGCTCCTTCACGCAAAAACTACAAAACAGATTGGGCTAAAATTTTGTATAGATATTGTTTCGTTTATTGTTCCGAGTTCTGGACCAGGAAAACATATAAGTATACTAGTTTGTTTTTATTCTACGACGGGGAAGCCGAAGGTAGAATCGCACATCACCCGGAATCCTCAACAAACTGATTACAAACAATACTACTTTTGATCCGGGTAACACGCGGACGAAGGAGCAGAAATCTAGTTTAATATCAAAATATTTGCACCTACCTAAGTTTGCTTGTAAAGATTCAGCTAGATAGGCAACCATAGGAAACCCAAGCATTGAATTTCAATAATAATGTTATAAGTTATCGACTAACGTGTACCTATGTTGCGCTGAATTTCAATATTTTTGAATCTACATAATGTGTTTTGAAGCTACATATTAAGAGTAGTGGAGCCCCTTGTGAAAGGGCTCGTCCGGGGAAGTACTACCACCATTCCTATTTCAACTGCCAAGCAGCATTGGTGTGTTCCGGTTTGAAGATTTATGCCTCAAGTAGACAGGCGCAATGCAGTGCCGTGTAGGCTATGTTTTTGTGGATGTGACCTACGCAGTAAAGCATTGTTATAGGCAAGATATGCACTTAACATCAGGGGCTACTTGCTTGTATAAAAAAAACCGTCTTATGCGTACCTATATAGGTAGGTACATAACTCAGAGAAACCACTATAAGCCTTTGTATTTCACTCTCATCTCACGTAATGCAATTTCGTTAATTAGTTTACCCTACAATGCAAACAGCCTACCGCGGTTCTCGGTAGTATGAACCGAGTACCCACGTTATGTGTAGGCCTGCCAATTACCCAACACATTGATAAATATTTAAACTCAAACAAAAATCCAAAAAGAAGGCATATTTTCGCTGGAACTTTTTAAGGCTTCTCCTGGTTTAAAAACAAACACTTCATTACCTAGGTACCTCATTGCGACGCGCAGTCTGTTCATCTATACCTACGCCATAGACACTTAATATCACCGGCTGTCGATCTTATTTCAATAAGGATACTACTTAGAGTCGAAACAAGCAACAGGCCACCCCATATTAAGTGCATCTTTTGCCTATAACAATGTCTTACTGCGTAGGTCACATCAACAAAGAACATGACCTACGCGGCACTGCATTGCCCCCGTCAACTAGATGCATTCAGGCTCCGCGTGCTCTCTAGGTATTTTACGGGCCACCAGTAAATCAATTAATAAATATTACAGGACAATAATTTGACTTTTCAATTTAAAAAAAATAATTGTAATAATTAAATGAAATATGAATTATCTTTATTCAATAAAATGTACAATTAAAAAAATATATAAATATATTACAGGACATTTATTTCACACAGCGCTATCTAGCCTCAAACTAAGCAAAGCTTGTAATATGGGAACTGATTACGGATATAATACTTTAATACTTTGTAAATAAATACTTACTATATGATACAACACCCAAACACACATATATTCATCACACAAATGTTTGTCCTGGGTGGGAATCGAACACACAACCTATAGCACAGAAAGCAGAGATACTGCCAACTGAGCTATGAGGCTTGTCATTAAATTAACTATGTTCAAAGGAATCAGTCAGATTACCTTAGGACCGTTACAAACGGCCAAACTCAACTGTTCCAGACCAGTACCAGACGGAAGCGTGCCCAAGACACTGGCTGCATTGCCACGCTGAACAGCTATGCTAATTCGATGGCCTAAATAAGAGCCACTTGATTTAAGATTTTAGAAAACCCTGAGGGCATTACAAATAAATAATATAATTGTTAAATCCTCCTAATTTTAACCTTTAAAAAGAAATTGGAGGTTCTAAAGTCAGAACGTTTTTATTTTTTAGAGTAGTTAAAACCCAATCAAAAAAGTGAAATGCACAGTCCACTGCCTCGATGTGGCCTGGACAAACACAATCAGTTTCGGTGCAGGCAAACAAGCTCCGCACACGCACTTCACTATATTTTGAAGGAGAGCCATAAAATGTTACTATAAACTCTATCAATTTACGTCTTGAATGGTACAAATAACTAATTAAATAATTATGTACAATTAAACTAACAGTTGGGAGCAGTCGGGTTGTCTGTACTGTTATAAACGGTCTTTAGGTAACTCAACTGTTCCAGACCAGTATCAGACGGAAGCGTGCCCAAGACCACTGGCTGCATGGCCACGCTGAAAAACGCTATTGTTATTTAAGCTCTATCGTAAAAGCAGGAATGCCGAAGTAGTTCAAACTTGGTGTAATGATAGGACCTGGTGTATAACATCAAATAAGTACCAAAAATTGGCCAAGAGTGAGTTCTACCCACTTTAATGCTTCAGAATGAAATTTCGAAAACAGTACGTTTTGTCTTGAAATGTGGGTCGGAACAACACTTGGCCGGTATTTATTAGCCCAACTTTCTTTTGAACTAGGTACCTACCTAACCTGTCTATAAGTTTGACTTTGCCTGAGAACTTCAATGATGAAATGACTATAGAGGTTGTTCTATTTATAGTTCAATTTATAGGGGGAAAACTAAACCGCATCTTTTCGAGCTTTCCTTTGAACCTAGACAAGAGTTGAGGCACCTCTGCGGTTTAGTGGTACCCGTGGTACCGGTAACATACTCAGAGGTCCCGGGTTCATTCCCCAGGGAGTAACAAATTTGAGCTCTGATTGGTAGGTCTTCTTTTAAATCATAGAATCGACATTAATTTCTGCCTGGCTAGCTACCACTAAGTCTAACGCCATTCCAACAATTACAAAAGTGCATTTCCTATTTCAGCCTTATCATAACTTGACACCAACATAGCCATTTTAAAACACACGGAAAGTTTTTGGATCAGAAACGTCGCTTTTGTCGGATCCGACATAGAATCCGATAGATTTCAATGCTATTCTCAAACCGTTTATGAAAATCTTCGGTGGGAAGCACCGAATTCTAATGTCAAAATGTTAAGTTTTTTTTTATTGTACGACGGGTATGCACTTGGCCTTCATCTCACCTGGTTACAAGTTGAGATAAGGCCGAAGGTGGAGGCGCACTTCACCCGGAATCCTCAACAAACTGAGGATTCCGGATTTCGGAGTTAAGATTTCTATCTAGAGTTCTATCATAGCGTTGTCGGAAAAATATTTTAGACCAGTGGAGCATTTGGGACTACCTGGGAATTTCCTGAAATCCTTTCTTATTGCACGCTTTTACCTACGTACAAAAGTAAACTACCTGGAATCAAGTATATATAGTAGGACCTCTGGGCTGTGCGTTGATAGTCAGTCAGTCAAGCTTGCACTACGATTGTGTTTATATAGATTTAAGCTTGTGGGAAAAGAAAGACAAGTAAAATACAATCATTATAATATATTTTATTTCAGGCAACCATCTCTACGTCTGCTTACCATTGTGGGAAAAGACAAGATAAATATACATACCGACTTATATTAATAATATATTTTATTTCAAAAATAATCGAAATGTAACAAGATCTCATTTACCTTATTCTACGGCCCATAGCAATCTATTCTGTATCTTCTATCTATCTATACATCTATACATAGCTAATAAAACCATAGAAAAGCTGTGTCTGTACATTTAATATTTAAAAAAAAAATGATGCTACCTACCTAAAACAGGCAGCTGAGCATAAAAAACAGTTTTTAGAATTCTTGTCTGTTTGTCTGTTTGTCTGTCTGTTTGTTTGTTTGTTTGTTTTTGTTTGTTTGTTTGTTTGTTTGTTTGTTTGTTTGTTTGTTTGTTTGTTTGTTTGTTTGTTTGTTTGTTTGTGCACGCGTATTTCCAGAACGGCTTATACGATTTGGATGTGATTTTCGATGATGTGTTTTATATGGATTAGAGCAGGATCAGACGATCGTTTTTGTGGAAAAAATATATACATTAAAAAGCTGTGTTGACTTTTATAATATTTTATAGCATTTTGTTTTAATGCATGCATATATTTTTTTATTTTTAAGATTGGATTTTGATAAATGAAACAAATAATGTTAACTAAAATATTACACAATCTACCATTGAAAACTTCATCGAAATAGTTCAGTACTTTCGGATATTAGCGTGGCAAAGAGACGTTTAAGGCGTGACGCGTGTAAAGTAAACACACTTTTAACTTCTATGCATAAGCGAAAGGTTGATGACGAGTGATGAGTGATTTAAATCTTTAAGGGTATTTACTTGGAGATTTAAATTTTAATTTAAAATTTATTATTTGTAGTTGTCAAAGGTATGCAAAATCGTAAAAGGTAGGTAATATCCATCATTAAAAAATCAGAGTTGCTGTGTATTGTTCTGTATAGGCTACGGAACATCACGAAACATTTTTCAAAACCTTTGCAGTCCATAAATGTTAGTTTAACATAAACATTATCATCATCAACTGTTATTCCCGTATCCCTCATTATATAGGTGGGTCAGTATCGTCATCATCATCATCATCATCATCGTAACCAAAAAAAGTTTGTCATAATCACCATGCTGGGCAGGCGGGTGGTCAGTCGTACTGATGTCGAAGTTCCTAGATTGTGCCGTTTGTACCAATCCAGGTATTAAAATGGTTATTAATGTAGGCAGTAGTGATTCTGCTGTTATGTCCTGGAGCACCATCTTGCTGTAGAATTATTTGGTTTCGCTCTTCCTCGGGGAAACCATTTAACTCGTTTCTTAAGAGATCCAGTATTTATCATGTTTGTTAGAGAGATTTCATCCATATCATTGACCCTAACAATCGATGCAATAAAGTACAGGGTATATTTTTTTCAGATTTTAGCCGGTTCGATTCCCGGGTGTGGGAGAAGAGAATTTTCGAAAATCTTTGAATGCTGCAGTTTGCTTTCTATTCAAAAATAAAGGAATGTTAGACTATCGCGATTACAATACATAATCATTAACAAAAACGGGACTTCATCGCGTACTTTTTTTAAATTCACAACAGTTTCGACCGTGATAAAGTAAAAGGTAAGGCAAAACGTTACGTAAAATAAATTGCTTTTCCCATGAAATTATTCAGAAGATATTAACATTTTTCAACCCCTAACCGTCAGTTTGTTTACCAACTTCTACTTCCGCGTTTCTGCGGCTTCGCAACCCTTCGAGGGTGAAAACTTATAAACAAAAAAACACACAAAAAACAAAGGAAAATTTATACCGTCACAGAAACCTTTTAAGAAGCCCCTCCCCTAAGAAATAAAAAGCTTAAAAACTTGGATCTATTTCTTCAGACAGTAAAACATCGCTTGCGTTAAACTGTGAGCTAACTCTGAGGAAACAATAACGACGATAGAACAATACACAATAAAAAATATATATTTATATTTATATATATAATTTAATGACCTAATCGACACATCACCATATACCACGCTCTGTTAGAAGCCACAGTAGTACCGCTCTGCTATAAAACGTAGTTTAACGATCATTTTGAAATGGCAGGTTCGAATCAAAATATTAGATTGTAGATTAATAGTAAATAGATATTGTACTTAGATTGAATCGGACAGGGAATATCTGGGTTTGCTCTAAAACCACAATATAATAAAACAAATAAGGATAGGTGACGTGTTATTTTTTTTAAACTGTATATTGTTTTTATTTTTTGTGTGAAAATGTAACGCGGTATAAACCTGCATTTTTCCTATCCTACCCGCAAAAATAATTTGAATTGGACTCGCCATTTCGAAATGGGCAACAAACTTAGTTTGTACTGGGAGAGTGAAAATCAGCTTTACTTCAAGGCTTTCTTAAGATCGTCAGCTCTTCAAACCTGGAGAAACATAAATTCAGAACCGTTTTTCAGACTCCTTCTTAACTATTTATTATTTCATCTTCTTCATCATCACAATAGCCCGTAAACTTTAATTGTTGGACATGAGCCTCGTTCGGGTTTTGCCATAATCACCACACGTAGATGGATCGGTGATCGCAGTATTGGTGTTACGTATTCAGGCTGCTGTCCACCCCCTGGTGTATTTCCCTTATTCCCTTAGACGCTGTTTAGGACATCCACAGGAGGAAATAGAGGGGTCATATTCGTTAACCATCCTCGGCTTTCATCTTCTCAGACAACAAAAATAAATAGCCACTGCTATACAGAAAATTTTGATATGATCACCCCGCTTTAGGTATGTACTTGTGTAGGATTGGTATTTAGGTATGTACTCAGTTTGTTGAGGATTCCGGGTGAAGTGCGCCTCCACCTTCGGCCTTATCTCAACTTGTTACCAGGTGAGATGAAGGCCAAGTGCTTACCCGTCGTACAATAAAAAAAAAAAAAAAAGGAAGTAATCGCAGTAAAGTTGTTAATATACACTACACCAGAAGTAGGTAAGCTGCCCTTGTTCTGATGAGATCCCTTAGTCGGTTTTTACGACATCTGCAGGCTGTTGGAAGGGTCAATTCTCAAAAAGGTTAGCAAAACCCAATTTCATAGTCTTAACAAAAAGCGACCAGGAATTAAAATCAAGAGGTTCAACAAAAGAACATTGTCCAGACATGCGAAAGTACGTGACGCAAGTTTTGGCGCCAACAACAATAGCCGACGACCATCTTATTCACGCTTGCGTTCACAAAATGGCCGGCACTGCTCAAGAATGCGCGAAAGGTCTGCCATTATCGAATTTGCGGACCAGTAACTGCCAATAGTTTAACTACTAAGCTTTTTCTACAAGTCGAGTGGACTATTGTACCTAGTATTACACTTTCACAAAAACGACTTAATGCGTCTCATTTGATTTGAATTTTACTTTCTAGGATATAATGCTATCGGGTGTCTTTAATAGCCCTTGATTTGGATCACCTTTTTTGCGATTTGTCCTTTTAAGGACGAGATGTTAATCAGTTGAGATCTTGAGATTCGCATGAGTGCTTGGATGTTTAAAAAATAGGAAATTCCTATACACAAGACATGCCATGATGCAGTTTGCTATAAACTCTGCTATTCTATAGCGAGGTATCATGTGGCTAGGTATTTAGTAAAATAATTCAAAAGTACACGTCTATCTTCTTACCTACCTGTTAAATTATATTATCTACTTATTATTATTGATCGAGTGAGAGAAGCGTACGAGATCTCTTAGTTTAGTTGGGAAATCCGGCACTGTATGTATGTATGTATGTATGTTTGTGGCAATGTTTGTGACGGCAAAACTCTCGAACGGATTATCCGATTTTCATGAAATTTAAACTGAATAGAGATAACGTAAACATAATTTGATATAGCCCACGGCACTGTATTGCGTCCGGTCCGTCTACTTGAGGCATAAAGGTGTTCAGCCTCGCGTGCCTGTAATTTCAGTTTTAAGAGCACTTTTCAAAACGACATCAACCTTTTTTTCATGTTAGAAAGGATATTACATTGCGTTAGCAACAAGAGAGAGCAGAGCCTCTAACACTCATGTGAAAAGAGAGTTCGAGAAAAAAGTACTTTTAAGTAAAGTGAGAAAGGTGTAATGAAAGCACACTTTTATCGTTTGTTAATTAGGTACGTTATATTTGAGAAATAATTCCGTCATAAACCAGACATCACGAGATCTTAGTTCGGGGCGTTTTTTATCATAAATACTGGGTTAGCTCTCTCTACTCCAGATCAATGATGAGGTAGAACTCATCCGTTGAAGCAAGCATTCTCAGAAGGCACTGACTCTCCCGCGAACACGGCAAGCCGTTGGGTGCCGGACTTCGGCAGGAGAGGGAGGGTGATGGTCGCTAGCCAAGTGGACCTTTACAGGTCCTATCAGTGCTGTGATCATTCATGCTCATCAACTTGCTAACGAAAGATGGCTGTAGTGCAAGATCCGTCATTGTTTGTGCTATCTCAGTCAATCAATTATTAAATAAAATACATCAGTTCATAATACATTATGTTAGATATTTGTCCAGAGTTGTGTTCTAACCAAAACTGTCCGATGTCTGGATCACCACACTCACCGTTCACCCGTGATAATACCCCGATTCCAACTTATCCACTTAATTTACTTAATATTATCCCACACAACCAAGTATTCCAAAGCAGGGTTGACGTCAGGCAGGCGGCCGGCCTTTTTAATTTCAGCCAAAACAACATGACCGTGAAAAAAAAAATTGTGTCGACATGAATCCCGCAAATATTCTATTTATCACGTCACGGTCAATATTACCGTCAAGGACCACCGATGTTTAATATGAAATTAATTTACTCAAGTTATCATATTTATATCATATATTAAGGTTCACTAGCGATGACTGACGTTCAGGAAGGCCGGAAGTTCAAGAAGCCAGACTTTTTAGGGTTTCATACAACAGGGACAACGGGAACCCAATCCTAATCTTCCGCTGTCCGGTTTTTATTTATTCAGCAACGGAGACGCGCTTAACGCTGACAGCGGAGTTTCCGATTGCAACTCTCAATAGGTGCAAGGAATCTTTACGCTTAAAGACGGTAAAGCCCCAGCATAAAAATGTACAATAACTTACCTGATATCGTGAAAAACTGTTACAATATGTATGTTTAAACAAAAGTTAAAACAGTATATTTATAAGAATATTTCATTAATCCCGGTACCCAATTATTTCTACACTTAGTAGCTTATAATTAGTTGATTTAGTTATAAGTACCAATAACTTTATTCTCATTGCAGTGAACTATGTTCTTTTGAGAAATAAATGTCGTTAATATGATAAAATTGTATTTTTCGTAAATACAATTTTAATAGTGTAACCTACTAAAAAGAATACTATTTCATGCTGGCTATAGGTACTTTACAAATATAGAATTATCTGGATATATAAAATTGTCGCGAAGCTAACGCTGCAGGCCACCGACGGTCAGGCTTTACCTTTTAATTACCTTTTGTAATGTAAGTGTAACTATAGAAAATAATTTATTTTAATAATTCTCCACGGGATGACAACAAACAAAGTTCCAGGCGTTTCACTAGTAGTCTCTGTATTATCTAGTGGTTCACCGCCTCTGTGGTTAGCTCACCGGTATCAGATCCCGAGGTCCTGGGTTTGATCCCCAGGGAGACACAACATCGTGCTGAGTTTGGTTGGTGGTTGGACTTCTTTCAAGTCTACCTGACTAGCTACCACCATCTTACCTAAGTCTGTCGCCAAAATAATTCTTGATGTTCCGGCATTAAAAAAATAAAATGTGATGGTCAGTTCCTCTGTATATTGAGGATTCCGTGTGATGTGCGCTTCTACATCGGCCTTACCATAACTTGTAACTAAGGGAGGTGAATGCCAAGTACTCACCCGTCGAACAATAAAAATGTCCCTAAATCTTCATAACAGCACGTAAAAAAATGCCAGTGCCTATTTCAATTGAACTTAGTGTTCATTTAAATAGGCTTAAAACACTTCTTCTTCAACGCGTGGCAGACGGATTGGTGATAGCAGTAAACGTACCTATAGCTGATACACAGACGGAAGCTGCCTTTTTTCTGGTGAGAAGCCGAATAATAGAGTCGGCTTTTACGACATTCGTGGGCTGAGTTGAAGGGGTCAATTCTTAAGCCACGACCGTCACAGCCAGTGGCGGTCAGTAAATATGAACCTTGTTAGTTAATAAATAAAGTAGGTAAGTACTAACCAAAATTGTTCAACCAAATTTAACATAATTTGGTACATCAATTTCCCCGTTCACAACTATTTAAAACTGCATTGTACAAAGTCCATAAAAGCTCGCATCGAACTCATTATACATTTAGATCTGCCCTTAAAAACTACCCCTATGCGTTGAGGATGCTCATTTCGTAACCTGATATTATGTTATGGGCTTTGTTTAAACAATTGTGTAAGTGATTGTACGGGCCGGGCTGCACCTTGCTGGGACAGGGTAATGCATCATGTAGGCAGTCAATAAATCCAAACTAACATGATAAATGCGATTGCTAGTTTGTTTTATTGTTTGTTACCATTTTACGCCAATGCTACTGGACGAATTCAGTTGAAACTATGCATTTAAGTTGTTTTAGACCGCGTTCCTCAGGCTACTTTTCACCCCATAAATAAGTTCCCGTGAGATGAAAATGGGATGTCAAACATCTATTGGTAAAATAAATTGTCTCCCTCGAGCCTTGGACAAAAAGGTAAGAATATATATATACACCCGTGACCTCTGGATCTGAAATCGGTGGGTTGAACCACTAGACCACAGAGGCGGTTATAAAGGTATGTGAATATTAAAAAATAGTTTCACATATTACGCATAACACCATCCCAATATCGCACGAGCATACGTTCCGAATCTCCCCAGTCACAGAATAATCCACAGATGCTCGACCGTAGAATAGGGTAAAGTCAGTACGAAGCGTAACCTAGAGAATTCATGTTTCGTCCCACTGAGGGACGAAATGTCGAACTCAAAGTAACATTTTTATTTCCATGTCATACTTGGCCTCTGTCATTCGTATTTTAAAGATTAAAACTAAAACAATGTCTTGTAGTTAGTTTAAAAGTAAGTATTTAAAAATGATGTAGGTAAGTACGTCTACGTAGTACGTACTAATGATTTCCAGTAAAATGTTCAGCAGCGGGTGTAATCAGCATAGCATCATCATTAATTGATCATAATAACAATAGGTCAATATTATTTCATTTATTCATTACAATTTAATTTTCAAGCTACAAATAAAGTCACAGTAACATCAAATTGGTAATAATGATAGTAGGTTGGCCATTATTAGTGCTATTGTCGTGGTTTTACATCGCAGTGCTTTTCTGACTCCTGAGAACAAGCCTGTGTAGTTGCAAAAGCTGTCTTCCGGACGACAAAACCAGCGAGTATTTCAGCCTACATGGATGTTGCAAATGCAACACAGTCGAAGCTATGTCGGGATCTATAAAAGACAATGCGCGATATAAGCACTTATCCAGTAAGTAATTAAGGTTCGTAAGTGCTTAATAGCACTTTTTATTACATTCTGTTTAATCAATAAGAAGTTCGAAATTTAACAGGAGACTAATTTTATGAGTGGGATGAAATGATAAAAGATCAGACATTATTTTCTGTGCAGTGATTTGGTCCCATTGTGGGGCGAAACAAAACTCAACATAGAATAGTTGGCAAGTTGGGGCGGGTGGTGGTTTCAAATTTCCCTACCTCTGTCCGTCCGCTATAGTTTAGATAATTTTAGCTTCCCGTGGATCGGGACTTCACTTGTTATTGAAATAACAAGCTGAATTGTTCGTTTGTTAACTTGGTTATACAGCGATTCCGCTTAAACTATGCTGACTGACTGACTGTATGCTGAAAACATCAGACCTCTTTTAGGGTCCCGTACCCAATGATGGGTACCAACGACTCTATTACTAAGACTCCGCTGTTCGTCCGTCCGTCTGTCTGTCCCCGGTACCGTGCCAGACCCACCGGGCCAGATGACATTATAATTATCTCAGAAGCCGTAATAGGTAGACAGATGAAATTTTCATAGAATTTATTTTATTAATTTAATTGGTACCCGACACTGATCTGAGACAGTTAATAATAGCTGAGTATATTTTCTCCAAGAAATCTAAGGTACCTGTTTAGAGATAGACGAAAATACCTAAAAACATTATGTCCCAGGAATCTGAGAGAATACTTATGATCAAATCAAAACTAGATCACAAAAGGCGCAAATATAGTGGTCTCGACAGAGCTTACCTATTTGAGCCTTTTGGGGTGGAGACCTTGTGTCCGTGGGGAGCCGGTGCCCTCCGGGTTTTCAAAAATATTGCGGGGCTTTTGATTGAGGCGACACGTGACCCAAGGGCTGGCTCTTATTTAGGCCAGCGAATTAGCATAGCTATTCAGCGTGGCAATGCATCCAGTGTCTTGGGCACGCTTCCGTCTGGTACTGGTCTGGAACAGTTGAGTTACCTATAGGCCGTTTGTAACGGTCCTTAGGTAATCTGACTGATTCCTTTGTACATAGTTAGTTTAATTGTACTCTTTATTGAATAAATGTATAAACTAGACTACCTACATACCTACCCTTAGGTAGGTATATAGGTCTAAGCCTCAGCTTAGATAGGCTAGATTTAAAGGAGGCTTAGCTAGACGGTTTTTTGTATCAGAAAACGAATATGACTAGCCTACAGCTGCCAAATATAATCTTCCATCAACAATT
Source organism: Venusia cambrica (assembly GCA_951394065.1). Taxonomy (NCBI): domain Eukaryota; kingdom Metazoa; phylum Arthropoda; class Insecta; order Lepidoptera; family Geometridae; genus Venusia; species Venusia cambrica. Next base: position 5,679,087 of record OX596069.1, read on the forward strand.
TCCGATCTCGCTCACATTTCACACTTCACTTGCTCACAATCCCCGTAAAATTGGATTTTGGTTAATAAATACAAATCCTCCATTAAAACCTGTGTGGTCTGTGGTGTTGCGAGCTTCTTGCATTACGTCAAACTCGTCAGAACGCAGATCAGCCGGAAGACCGATTTAAAATAAGAATTGAAAAGATTTATAAGTTGGTTGGATTGGCGCGAATTTAAAGCTGAAATCGGCCATAGTAAACGCTATTAAGCTTATTCTCTTACGATATACAGTAATTTGTGAGTATTTTGATTGAGACGCGTTTCCACTAAAGCCAGCTAATTAAGATTGCTATTCGGCTTGGCCAGTGTTTTGCGCACGCTTCCCTATTGGTAGGTACTTTTTTTTTTAGTATGACAGGGCATCGCTTGGCCTTCGTCTCACCTGGTTTAATATTTGATAAGGCTAAAGGTGGAAGTGCACTTCACCCGGAATCCTCGGACTGAGGACTAGCTATCTTATGGCGAAAGATTTAGGTAAGGTAGTGGTAGCTAGCCAGACAGACTGAAACAAAGTCAACCATCAACCAAACCAAGCACAATATTGTTCCTACCTTGGAATCGAACTCTGGATCTCTAGCTCTGATACTGGTAGGTGAACTACTAGACCATAGAGGTGGTCTATTGGTCTGGATCAGTAGAGTACCTACCTAACCGTTGGTAACGGTCATAGTAACCCGCAATAACATTGAGTTTTGAGTTTTTGCTCTAATCTTCTTTATCGCTACACTCTTGCCAGAGTCTCGTTCGTGATTGTCATGTGTTGAAAAAAAGAGGATAACCAAGACCCTTTAGTCACACCTACAAATAAAAGCAACGCGGGCGAAACCGTGGTTTAAAGCTAGTGGTAAATAATGTAGTCTCAGACGTGCCTCCGACTACTCCTTTATCTTCTGTCTTTATAGATCTACGTTATCTTCAAATAACGCCACTAAAATATCAAAATATTGAATATTACCATACCTACTATTGGTTATTCTGTGATATTACTCATAACTTAGTAGAGTACTTAGGATTTTTTTATCCTTTGCTCACAGAATAAATATTACTTAAAACGATGCCTACTGTCTATTTACGCACGAGTGGATTTTGCGGAGATTATCCGTGTCTCGATTAAATAATGAGTATTTTTGTAGTAGGTACTTTCGCTTGATTTACCTTTGGATTCATGTTGACAGGTTGTAGATAAATATTGATAATTTTGGCGGCAGTGGCGCCATCTCCGGATTTTTTTTGTTACGGTTACGGTTATTTGGTCAGACCTTTGGCTGCTGTCTGTTGGGGGTTGAGATCGTGGGTTCTTGTAGTACTTACCAAGGCCTTCGGTTTCCGGCATTTTGCCGACCTAAGTTGGTAGGAAGGTACTTATGTCACATCTCGAGTAAAAAGGTCTAATTCCCTTTTTATCCTTTATGCATTGACGTTACTTCTTTTTGGTCGAGACCATGCCTCAAAGCTATTTATATATATATTTATATGAACTCGTTAGTTAAAAAAAAGTTAGGTAGGTACCTACTACCTACATAAAAATGTACCCATGTCTTTTACAAATTTTCTAATACATACTAAGTAATTAATTAGTTTATTGTTTATTTTCTTACTAACATCTGGATTTTTGTTATCTGGAATTAAACAGTTTTTTTTTGGTGTCTTGCGTTGATTATTAATCACTCAATCATGTATTTTATTTAATAGTTACTTTGTTTGTTGGTTATTTGTAATTTAATTGTGTTTTTAGAAAAAGTAATGCGGTAGAATTATATAAGTATCTAACTTACATTGGATTATACCTGCAAAATTTAATTTGAAAATGACATGCCATTCTAAAATTAGCGACAAACTATGTTTGTATGAGAGAGCGGTATATTCAATACGGAGGCTTCTTAAGTCGGCATGTTACAACAAAATTCTTACAAAAGCTGTATCGTTGAGCTAATGTTTGTTATCTTACAGCTCCGTTGACAAAAGGACAATTTTCGCCGGATTTCAATTGTTACGAGCTGAATAATAGGATTCTGTTTTATCTTCGGAGTTCATCGGAATCTAGTGCAGATAATGTTGTGAGCTTATAAAATGGCTGAACTAATGTACATATTTTATTCAATTATTTTGACTTCCAACTGAGGAAACACATACAGTAACAGATCTTGTTCTAACAAGCCAAATCTTTTTTTTTTCGATGGGGAAGCGCTTGGCCTTCCTACCTAATCTTCCTAATCTACCCTAATATCAAGTTAAGATAAGGCCGAACATGGAAGCGCACTTCACCCGGAATCCTCAACTAACTGAGGAACTGGCCTGAGGGAATCTCTAAATGCCGGATCACAACAATTTTTTGAATTGTTATGGCGACAGAATTAGGTAAGATGGTGGTAGTAGCCAGGCGGACTTAAACAAAGTCCTACCACCAAGCAAACCAAGCACAATATTATATTCAACCTGGGGATCGAACCCGGGGCCTCTGGATCTGAAATCGGTGGGTTGAACCATAATACCACATAGCCGGTTAAAACAAGTTGCGATAACAAATTGATGCATAAAGCACAGCACTGGAAGGACCTGTACCTAATCCTGGCTAGCAACCATCACCCTCCTCGCCGAAGTCTGGCGCCAAACAGTTTCCGTGTTAGGTCGCGAAAAACAGTACCTCCAAGCTCGCTCCATCAAAGACCTCATCCTAGCTCTGGCCTAAAGCTAGATGAGCCTGGAGATCAAACTAAGTATCCCAGCATTTATGGTAAAAATTGAATGATTATCAACATTATCATTAGATATCTTTTTCGGTAAAAATATTCAAGTATCTATTCGTTTTGCTTATTTATAATATTTAGTTTTGTCTTTAATAAACACTTCGCAATATCATATACTTATACCTACCTAATTGCGAAACTGAAATCTTGAATCCACTTGCCAAGAATGTTGACTATTGTAATTCCCCCGAAACATCCAAAGCTGTTGAAAAAACTTACGTGACTACATGATATCTTGCGGGAATTGAACCAACAGCCTAATACTGCTCAGACGGCGATAAATCGGCATTTTGCCAAGTTCACCAGTATCCTACCTTATTCGCATTTGGCGCCCGTCTGTACACATTTTTTCTTAGATCCTAAGATAACAAGAGTGAAAGTAGCTTGTCTGGGCAAATAATATTATCCTTTCTGACGCCATTACCATAAAGAATAAAAACGGATTGTACCTACCTACCTACAGGCTAGCATTATGCTCGCCTTTTACATAAGTTTGTTTCACTTACAAGCAAAATGGCAGCTGAGATGAAGAAAATCCGCCATTTTATTAAAACCGATTGAAACCCAAATGAAACAGAATTAAGTTAGTATGTACCTACTATGATATCTGTGCATTATGGTATCTTTACAACCGTGGGACCTTACAGGTGTTAAGTCGTTGAACCTATTAAGTACCTATTTGAGGTTAGTACCCCCCTGGGGATCGAGCCAGCGACTTCTGTATCTGATACCATTGGGCGCGAATCATATAGGTTATTTATAGAGAGGCTTATAGGGAGAGAGCTATATAGGATATATATAGCTCTATATATGCATATAGCATAGGGGCTATATATAGGATGAGAGGTATAGCCTTCTGAATAGCTTGCTCCATCGTAGACCTCACTCGTACTTGCTCTGGACAAACCTAGAGGTCAAGAGCTAACACAAGCCAACATGCAGTCTAGGCATAGGTAGGTACCTATTTACGAAATCCCGGTATGTAGATAGGCCTGCGATAATATGTGGGTGTAGGTAGCTCTTACATATGTACCTACATTTAAAATTTTCAAAATTAAGCTTTTTGCGTTTGTTAAATTATACTTATATTATTACACGTGGATACAAAACTATTATAAACTATTTGAAAATAATAAATTTTATCTTACAATCGCAGGCGACTGTACCTACTAGATGTTATTACACAAAGTCCAGGTAGGTAGGTACCTACCTACCTACTTATATCCGTTATCTTGTATGGGGATGAAGATACAAACAAAACATAAATTATATCTTTAACCGCTTTCGAAAGTAACATGAACCTAGATATTGCACTTTAAAAATACAATAGCTAGATCAAGAAAAAATAGGTATAATATTTACACAATTAACAAAGGATTTTTTAAAATCACGAAATAGGTTATATTACGTTAGATTTTTTTATACTACTAGGAGACGGGACAAGCAAGTAGCGCACCTGATGTTAGGTGTACTCTTGCCTATGACAAAGCCTTACTGCATAGGTCACATCCACAAAGAACATAGCCTACACGGCACTGCATTGCGCCCGTCAACTTGAGGCATATAAAGGTGTTAAGCCTCACGTACCCGTAATTTCACCGGCAACCATACCCTTCAAACCGAAATACAGCAATGCTGCTTGGCGGCTGAAATAAGTATGGTGGTAGTAATTCTCCGGACGAGCCCTTTCACTAGGGGCTTCTACTACTCTTACATTAGATTGCACCTACACTAGATTATAATCAACATCTAGGTACTGAAGGATTACCAAGGCTGTTGTTAGCTAGGCAGTTCACAGTAGATAATCCTTTGGATTTTAGATATGATATCGTGGAAAATGTCCAAGGCAACAGCCGAGTTTAAAAGAGAATTTAAGGTGGCGTTGAGCGCGGCAGACGGGGATTGCTGATGAGCAACTGTGCGCGCTGCCTTTAGGGCAAGATAAAGGAATACGCCCCTGGCGGAATCTAGTATACATATTTGGCACACACAGTCTGCTTGTTACTGATAATACCCGGGACATATGAGGAACCCACGTGAATTACTGGGTTACGCCATTTGATCATATACACCCTGTCCTGTAGATATATGGTAAGGATATAAGAAAGTGTACCTACAATTCAAACGCCTTTTCATACAGAAAATAACTAAGGTTTTTAAAAATTGTTAACATGGAGACATAATTAGGTAAGATGGTGGAAGCTAGCCAGGCGGACTTCAACAAAGTCCTACCACCAACCAAATCAAGCACATTATATTGTACTCCCCATGAGGATCGAACCTGGGACCTCTGGATTTGAAATGAAATCGGTGGGTTGAAACACTAGACCACAGAGGCGGTTAAAGAAAAATCTGGATTTTTTCTGCACCTTTTCAATCATCAAGCCATACGTTCCTTCATGTGGATTCAACACTCTAGAACTTGATTCGAGTTTTGACCTAATAAGTGAAGTGTATGTAGGTATACAGCACTTTGTGGGTGACTGATAATGAATCCTTATTTTTTAAGCCATCACCTGCAAGTTTCTTTATGTGAACAAATAAAACACCTAAATCTTGACTGTTCGCGGTCTCTCCAATAATTTGTCTGATAACTGATAAGGCATGACTTTGGGTTGTACGGCTCTCTACTATAAGTCATTACTAGACCTAGTTACCTACATATAGATACTGTTACCTAGTCACGAATCATAAAGAGCGTTGAACTAGTAGGTACTGTATTATATGTATAGTATGAGTATCGTCCTTCGTTTCAAAAGCAATCAAAATTCCAATATCCTCCACAATAAGATAGATGTGAAGAGCCTTCGATATTCTGAATTCAAATGAATTATCTGGGCGTGGTAGGCGTTATCTTTGCCGGCCAATCACAGCCCAAGGATCACCCTCCAAGGATAATCAGGTGGCTCTGATTGGATGATGTCCTGACATCCTTTTATCTCTTTCTGGTGATTTTGTTTTGTTATCTCTTTTATTGGGGAGGTTGTGAGTTGTGATGTTATGAGCAGAGATATTATGGAATTATATTTATGAGAGTCGTAACACGTTTTTTAAATGTAGGACCTAAGTATAATATAGCGAGATAGGTATTATATAATCTTGATATCCTAATAGGTATCTACTAACGTACCCACAGTAGGTACCTTACCTACTTAACCTACCTATATTACTATGACATCGATCGTAGAGTAGGTAGGTATGACTTATAACTAGAGCCTAAATAGTAAGTAGAGCAAAGAAACTATTTCACTGTTCAACCGCAAGCACCCATGCTTATAGAGATAAAGGCTTACGAGTGGCATAAGTGTGGAGAGGCAGAAGAACGTCCCCTATCGAAGTTTTACTGAACTTTTGAAAGTTAATTTTAGCGCCCTCTGTACACAGACATAACTAAAACAAATTCATCTTTCCGATGTGTCCAAGCTTACTACTTGCTACTCACTACTAGATGGCATAATCGTACAGCAATGTTAATTAATACTGGCAACATTATAACTTGACGCGTGTCCTCTCGCAAGCGCGATTGAAACATTTCGTAGTGACGCGTTTGACATTTCTGTCATTTCATTTCACTTTTTGATACGTGTCAAGTGTTGCGAACTTGTACGTTCGGCTTTTCCAGCCTTTAATTTTAGAATTTACCAGTGAGTACAAGTGTTTTTATACTACATTATTGTTAAATCAGCGTAAAAAAATATATTAATTTAATTTCACGGTAAAATACGCCCTAGATGTTATAGTGCGAAATACTTGTTGAAGTTGTGTTGTGGTTCGTTTCACTTTCTAAAATACTCATTTTATCGTTATTTACGGCTTGATTTACTGTGAAATCTCGATTATCACGGGTAAATCTGTTATTCCTCATTTGTTTCACCCATATCTAGGTTCGGATAATTAGTTTTTATTGCGTATATAACTTTGAACGTAGTACCATCTGTGTCCTCAAAACTTAGCTGTTTTCGGGTTATTTACTTACCTTTGTAAAAGCAGGTACGTCTACACATGTAGTATTGTAGAGAAATTGATACAACAAATACTATGTGGCCTTCAATGCGTGTAGGAAACAATGATCGAATTATCAGTATGTACCTACTGGTATTTATCACTAAGCTCAGAGGTACCTACTTACAAATTAGCTTGAGAATTTCCAATATTATCTACGATAATTGTAGCAAAAGTAAAATCTGTATACTTATCTATAATACTACCTAACTTAAGAATATCAAAGGTTCATATATAAATAATGGTTTTATTAAAAACTTAGGTAAAATCTTATTTATATGTTGTAGGCCCATGAAAAACTACCACATTCCACATGTGAAAATCTGTTTAGTTCCATATGAGAACAGCATGTACAATCAGTTTAAATGATAAGACGTCCTGATACCATTCTTATGTAGTGATCATAACACATTACTTGTTTAGGTACTTACCTTTCAAGTAGGTAAAGGTACTACTTTGAACCTACTTAGTAAATTTCTAGTACTAGAAAGTTGTATCTAATGAAATCACCATGATGGAAGTAATAGTTCACTTTCACATTGTTATGACCTTGTTCATTACTTCATTAGGGTCACTGTGGGCATGCCCATAGCCCTATGCGGTAATCCTAAGCATATTGTTATAAAGTGTGTATCAAAAACGAAGACAAAAAAAAAAGTATATTGCGCAAGTATGTATAGTGCTGCTCATTTATTGTACGTTGGGTAGACTCATAGGTAAATTTAAAATATAATCAATCTCATACAACTATACAGATAATATTAAAAGAATTCTTAAATAAGAAAAACAAAAAATTTTTTTGCTCTTTATGTAGGTACTTTTTACTTATTGTTTCATTACTTTTATAAACAAAATGTTTCTGTTCCAGGACAAATATACTTATAAATCAATAAAATGGCGCCCAAGCAGAGGATGCGTATCGCCAACGAGATGGCCAGCAAAAACATAACCCAGAGAGGAAATGTGCCAAAGAGTTCAAAGGTAAAAAAATACTCAAGACTTGAGCCAAGTGGAAGGAGAGATTATCACCCCTTTCCTCTTTCCACCACCAGTGCCACTGCTGGACAGAGCCTCCTCCAAAGCTGGAGTGTTTTTCCATAATCACCATGCTTGATAGGCAGAATGGTATTTTGGTAGTTCTTGGCCATTGTTAAATAAAATGTAACAATTCCCGTATGAGCATAATATGCTCATATGCTCAAATGACACATTGTGAACCATCCTTACCAGTAAAGACCAAGAAATAAAACTTGTTGGCACCAGTATAAATTGGATACTTATTCTTAAGGCTCTCCGGTATCCAAAAATCTGTTTGAAGTTTACTAAATTTATGCAAAAATGCTTGAAAGAAAATTATTTTGCATGCTGAATTTTTATTTTATAAATTATTTATGCTATATTATGTTTTGAAATCCCCCATAATCTAATTTCGTTTTACGAAACTTAACTTGGCTTCGTGATAGATGGTGTTTGTGTGAAATGTAAATAATTCCCTCTAAATCAATAAATACATTGTTAAAAATCGATTTCTTATTATTCCATTTTGAGTATTTGGTTACCAAATCAATACTCAATTTTAGGTAACTAAGTACCTAACCTCATTATTTGCAATCAGTCATACTACCATTCAACCATAAACAATTCGCTATGCACATGACTACTGTTTATTCTGTGTACAATACATTGTATTCAAGTACACATAAATACTAACTGCATTCCATATCAATGCCAACTTATGGTTAATTCCAACCTGTGGATCTGACTAATTATTACAATACTGTGCTTGGTTTGGTTGTTGGTAGGACTTTGATTAAGTCCGCCTGGCTAGCTACCATCATCTTACCTAATTCTGTCGCCAAAACAATTATAAAATTGTTGTGTTCCGGCATTTAGAGGTAAGATAGCCAGTTCCTCAGACTGTTGAGAAAACCAGGTGAGATGAAGGACAAACTTTCCCGCCGTGTAATATAAAAAGTTTTTTTTTTACAGGAAAAGGAGGACCAATACCCCGTTGCCCCGTGGCTGATAGCTCTCTTCATATTCGTCGTCTGTGGGTCAGCCGTGTTTCAAATAATACAGTCTATCCGAGCTGCGTAAACCGAACTGATATGTGTTAATCGTGACAACTCATCTTTGACGGAACAAATATAGCTTCAACTTATCTATATATTAATATGTGAAGAACTTCCGAGTCCTCTTTAAGCATATTGTGTGCACAAAGAAGTGTGAGATTTGGCCAGTTAACGTTTTAAATGAGGAGTGCTGAAAGATTATAATATTATATTTTTATGGTCAAATTCAACCACTGGGCGACCACTATGACTAGTAAAATTGATTTCAACTGCACAAGTTATATCATTGGTCGTTGTAAATACTAGCGCTGCATCTGTAAAAAATTACAATAATTTATCTAATTCAGTTCTCCTACAGAATGAATATGAATTAGGTACTGAAAAAAAAAAACAATCCTATCCATAGCTATTATGGTGTCGGGGAAAAAACATGTCAAAATGTTTGTTCAATGCTGAGACATCAGCCTGCATTTGATTAGCGAGAGTTATCAACGCATCCCAAGTCATAAGAGACATATTACCACATCTCTTAGACAAAACCACACGAAAGCTATGGCTGGCGTTTAAAGTGTTAGTTAACAGCAAAGTTAGTCAATAATTTCAAGATTATTGGGTTTTATCATGTTTTATGTGAGAAGTTCAGATATATTTTTGTTGTATCAAAAATGAGTTTTTATCGAGTGAAGCTAGAATTATGTGCAATCCATTTGTGGGGTGTTAATATTAATTTGTTTTATAACCTCTACTGATTCTGAAAAGTATATTTTAGTACTCTGTTAATACATATGAATTTATTTAAATTTCTGGATTACTGTGACATAATCATACAATGAGGATTCTGACAGAAAATTTTCTCATTTTTCGTCATTTTTTCTATACTTAACATACTTGTCAGACATTTGGCTATAATATGGTTGCTATGAAATTATTGTGGAATAAAATAATATTAAGGTATTCATTGCGATTCACTCCACAAGTCATGAAGGGGTGAACCATTTTCGACTTTAAATCAAAGATTTTGTCTCAGTCGAAAATCAACTCATTTCACATACAAGTACTGCGCTATGTAACTTATATAATTAGTTACATTTTAATCTGTCTTAGTCATGAGCGCAGTTTTTATAATCTCATAATAATACTTTTATTAAAGTATATTTAAGATGAAGCAGCGTTTTTGTGAATGTTGTGAGATTTTCCATTCCTTTTTTTGACCAATTTGTACGTAATAGCGCACAATAACTTTGTACACGCAAAGTAATTTTGTTTTAGTTGAATTTTGTTGTAATTATTATGATGCGTCACTGAAATGAAATTTGTCGGTAATATTTTTAATTTTAAAATAATTTATTTGATTAAATACAGTATATTTGTCAATTTTGTTTTTTTTACTTGTGCCTTTATAGTTTGACAGGTTATTTGTTTGTTTCTCAAAACCTATGAATGATTTAGAAAGCGTTTTATATTCTTCAGTAAAATATAGTTTTTTCTATCGTTAGTAGATACGGGTTGAGACTGTTCTTTGTTGATTAAAAAGTACCTACTGAGGCTTAACTGATGAAGTATATATGTTAGGAGTTCATAAGCATTTATTCAATAAAAAGTACAATTAAACTAACTATGTACAAAGGAATCAGTCAGATTACCTAAGGACCGTTACAAACGGCCTATAGGTAACTCAACTGTTCCAGACCAGTACCAGACGGAAGCGTGCCCAAGACACTGGCTGCATTGCCACGCTGAATAGCTATGCTAATTCGCTGGCCTAAATAAGAGCCAGCCCTTGGGTCACGTGTCGCCTCAATCAAAAGCCCCGCAATATTTTTGAAAACCCGGAGGGCACCGGCTCCCCACGGACCCAAGGTCTCCACCCCAAAAGGTATATATTATATATATGTTAGGTATATTGCCTAATATTTATACCTAGTATATTAATTGAGTCAAACTCTTTTTGAGACCACTTATTTTTTTTTTACAACTAGGAGACAGGACAAGCCTTTAGCCCACCTGGTGTTAAGTGCATCTCTTGCCTATAACAATACCTTACTGCGTAGGTCAAAGAACATAGCCTACACGGCACTGCATTGCGCCCGTCAACTTGAGGCATAAAGTTGTTAAGCCTAGCGTACCCGTAATTTCGCCGGCAACCATACCCTTCAGACCGGAACACAGCAACTCTGCTTAGCGGCCGAAACAGGTATGGTGGTACTAATTCTCCGGACGAGCCCTTTCACAAGAGGCTTCTACTGCTTTTGTATCAAATAAATTCCTTTTTAAAATATATATCATAGATGTATTTTTTATATATTATCGGCAAAGCAGTCAAACGCTTACGCTTGGCTGCAAAATCACCATGCAGGATAGAACCTAGGTAATAATGTAGCACGTTACCCATAACCTATTCACTCCTGTCAATGTCATCACTCCCAGGTTGTAATATCGGAAACCAGACGTGAGCAAAGAATTTCATTCTTTCGCAGTGCACATTATGAAAGCAAAAGAAAACGGCTTTGTCCGTGATGCAGGAAAATCCACAGACGGCGCACCGCCGCGCCGAGCGTCTGATTGATACCTTGGTACCAAATTTCAAGTCCATAGCTCCAGTATTTAGTTGTACAGGTGAAGGCAGTCAAATAATATAAGGAATTTACTTTGAAACTTCGAGGTTCGAAACCCTACAATAAAAAGATCATATTTAGGTATTTTAATTCGTATATTTCGAAACTAGTTATACATATTCGAGAGCGTCGGGACTTAAATTCAAAGGTTTTCGTATTCACAAATTAGCCTATATGGTACAATCATTTACAATAATAATGTCATACATAGCATAGCGTATTCAGACAATTTTAAGTAGGTAGATAAAATTAATTATGGTTTCATGAAAGCTATTGTTAGTAGGTTGATGACAATTTTTTTCTTTATTAATTCAAATTTAGTTCTGGATCAAGAATTCGTTTTAGTCACAGTAGGTTCAGGTATCTAAGTAGGTTAGTACCTACCTAAAAATATTTTTATTGGTGTAAAAATAATATTCTTCGGTACCTGACTACTTATGTGGGCTAGATAACTTACGTCCAAAAAATAATTTAGGGTCTAAAAAGTAGCATTGAATTATTGGGTTGTAGGTACAAAACGAATAGCGGAGTAACTACGTCAGGTTTAGTTTTTGCACATTAAGATACCTTGATTACTTATTTGGCTTCCAAGTAACGGGTCGTACATTATTATCACAACCAAAAAGTGAATTCTAATTATTGGCCGTACATTATTCGATCGTAGGTACAACATAGGCTGACGGTACTACTTACCTAGTTTACCTACACTAGACAATTAGGTAAGTAGGTATAGCAAATAATCAATGAATTGATAAGCAATGTTAATATGTAATCGTAGCGGTATAATACCTACCAATAGTCATTCTTCTTATATATTCTTCATATCTGTCATTCATGGTGTGATGTGTTTTTATTACTAGCAAGTTCAGTCAGATGCAAAAATCGTTTACTAAAATATTTTTTGTAATATTGTTTTAGAGATATCTTGCAACCTGTTGCAATTATTTACCTATGAATTATTATGAGCACCTAAATATAGCACCAATTAAGAATTACAATGTTATAATGAAGGCACCTAGGCATTTTAAAACTGAAAGTCAAGGGGATTAAGTCTAGTTTACAATTTTGGTGCTACATATTAAAGCTAAAATATCTAAAATGTGCGATTTTTACAATTTAGTGGTACACTCAGTGGCATAATTAAGTATACTTATCACTATTATACACACGTTCTATCACCGTTTATTTTGTAATAATATATCGTCTAGTGACTTATTTATTTATCGAGATTATTGTTATTAGTAAAAAGTCTTACAAAATATTTAATAAGATGTGATTGTAATAAAAAGAAGGTAGTTATTGTAACTACCAAAGGAATTATGAAATCTAGCTCCTAAATTGATATTAAACCAAGCAGAATCTATAGGCTACATTTTAACTGGTATTTCAAAATATGACTACAAACACTATTTGTGACTAATAATTAGGTATTGTGATTTAGAACAATATAGTTGCTTGTAATTTATAAAGTGCAACTGAAAAAAAAAATGTTATATGCTGCGTAGAGTTTTATGTACATTTCAAGTGGGTATATTTATATTATTATATTGTCCGAATTGTAAAATTCAACGTACGTTCAATCAACAGTGAACGTTTTAAAAGTTGGTAATAATAACAACAGCTGTTTTAATATTATTATTGTGCCAATCCTAACATAACAGCAAGCTTTAAAACTTTTTTCTTACTGTATTATCAAGTTTTGTGGGACAAAACTTGAATTGAGCTATGTGAATAGTAAATATTCAAATATCTCAATAGTATTATGAATAGTTTTTTTTATTCTCTTGACCTCTCACCGGCCTCATCATTAAGATAAGGCCGAAGGCGGAGGCGCACTTCGCCCGAAATCTTCAACAGACTGAGAAACTGGCTATCTTACCTCTGAATGCCGGAAAAAAACAATTAAGAATCAACAAAAAAAACTGGTATGTAGGTAAAGTAATACATTTTTTAAGGATAACATGCAACAAGTCAGTGAATAAATCTACTTTAGCGTATCGTAAATTGCCTCATTCGGATATGTACCATTCAAGTGTATACTATTACTAAAACTTAAGTTATCTTTACTATTATTGCTGAGACTGACTTCCGTCCGGTCCTGACTATCATTCTCCGGGTAATCCCCCATATCGCTGGTTATTTCTAGTCTAATTGCGTGTACCTTTTGCTCCGTGTCCCACGAATCGACAGTCACTGTGACATCATTCTTACATTCTATATCTTCGTCATCACTGCACACGCTAGAGTTGTCCAGTTCAAAATCCGTCGTTTTCTCTATAACTACAACTTCGATATGTCTGAACGGGTTTTCTTGATTCTCTATCATCTGTCTCGCTCGCTCGTCGTTTCTTATCGTTACTTCTTTCTTAACGTTGCAAATCACAGGGTCGTTTGCTAGTACATCTATGTTAGTATCGTATTCTTCCTCTGGTTTGTTTGGTGGGCAGATTTCAGCGTATATATTGTCGGAATCTTTGTCTGATTCTACTATCTCTTCTTCTAAGTGAACAGCATCAGCTACTTGGCCGTACGGCAGATCTTCTATGACTGGTAGTTTTCTTTTTTGGATAGAAGATATAGATCTCCTGACTTTGAACTGCACTGGCTCTTCTTCAGTTATATCTAAAGGAGTCAATTCGTCTTCTATTTCGGATTTGGGAGTAGGAGCTCTAGGCTTGTCTATCTTTTTCCTAAAATTGACCAGCTTGTCCGTTTCGATAGATCTCTCGGTTTTTGTCGGCATACTGTTACTGTTGCTGTCTTCTTTCTTATCCACCTTTTTAGGATGAAGGAGATTGGATGTTGATTTGCTGAGGACTCTTTTAGTCTTGACGTGGAATTCTGAGCACAGTTTTTCAGTGATGTACGAGTGTTGTTTGTAGTTGATTTCGAAATCACTGTCGTTGTACAGTGATCCAACTCCAAACATGTTGATTTCTTCGCAGCTTTGTATTTGGTTGTAAGATTCTGACTTGGCTATAGCTTTTTCTGGTATGAGATCGGGCTGTATCCTTTGCCTTCTTTCCAGGTGTGTCGATGACTTTGTTGCTAGAGATTTCTTTAGCATGTTCTCGTCTAAGGACTTCAGTTTTCTCCCAGAGCTGGTGTCACTTTCCAACGAACCACAGTAATTGATCTGATCAACGCTAAGGTTCTTTTTGCCATGTTTCATGTGAATTCCGCTGTCATCTTCAGAATTATCAGGTATACCTGTTTGTACTGATACGGATTTTGTAAGCACTGGTTTCTTATGACTGGAGCTGCATTGACTGGTTCCCATGTCAGACGAGGAGGTGGTTAGGCTTTTGTAGGAATGGCTCTTCTCTGCCGTTCCGTCGTTTTTCCGTGTCGCCCCGAATCTATCTTCTATTAGCTTTGCCATATCTTGGTACCTTTCTATCGAGCTGTGTTTTTCTCCTAAAGGATCGAATGGATCTTTGACGTCTCTGCTTCCATTTCCATCCTTTGTGGCGACTTTTTCGTCGAGTTTTTCTGTGCTCTTTAAAAGCTTGAAGTTCTTGAACCATTTGTGTTTCTTCTGATTGGAGTCTTCTCTGAACACATGCATCTTATCGCTGGAGAACTGCTCTTCATGCTTCTCTTCGTTCTTCTCATCTTTCCCTTCATCGTCGCTGTACACGTCATAGTTCATGTGCTCAAGCTCGTTTTTGCTTATAAATATGATAGATCCTTCGTTTTCATCCGGAATATCTTTGAGCACCTTCTCGCTTTTGCCGAAGAGTTTTGAAGTGTCGATCTTCAAGCCTTGGAGTGTGAACTTGCGTTCTTTTTCAAACTTGGGTTCGTCTTCTTTTTTGTGAGGAGTTGCGTAGGAGATCTGCCTGATCCAGTTGTCAACGTTGAGTTGACAGAAGGTGAGTGCTTTCTGGAGGCGCGCGGAGAGAAACATCCTCTTTTCTGAGTCGAAGCCGAGTTGTGTGCGGCGGACGCGGGCGGGGCCGTTGAGGGGGAGGAGATGTAGGGCCTCCTTGGCGTGGTAGCGCGGATCCACCTGTCTGCTGGGGCTGGAGGGGGCGCCGTACTCCGGGAGAGAGCACATCACTAGCACGGGCTCGGTGATCGCCGCTCGGAGAAGTAGGTCATCTGGAAAAGAACAATAGTTTATTGGTCAAGTTGAACACGTTCAGCACTCTAGCACCTTCTCTTCTATATATCATTAATATAGTGAAACGCCTGGGACTTCGTTCGCGTCATACCTGCATACATTTCCTTAAATCCTTGTTCACTCCTATACTACAAATGAAAGCTACCAGTCAGCTTCACGACGATTTTATAACATAGATTAAGACTAAACCACTGAACCGATTTAAATTACAGATTTGGTGGAGACTTGAAGCCTAGCCAAGGACACCTGGAAGGACCTGGAAGGACAAGGATCTGGAAAAACAACCGGTGAAGATATAATTGTACAATTACCTCCGACGTCATGCGCCATCTCAATGGGCACGGAGCCGGCCAGCAGCCTGACCTTGGCCGGCAGCCGCCACAGACTCAGCAAGTGCGGCAGGCGATGCGCGCGCGCCGCCGCCTCCCCCCCCGGTGGGGACGACGGGGGGGTCCCGTCCCACTCAGCCGGGGACAGCTCCTCGGGACATACCTCGTAGTGCTCGCCTTTCGTGTTGATCGGGACGAACAACTCCTGGAATTTGTAAAAAAATGTATTTTTTAACCGCCTCTGTGGTCTAGTGGTTGAACCCACCGATTTCAGATCCAGAGGTCCCGGGATCGATCCCCAGGGGGAGGACAGTATTGCTTGGTTTGGTTGGTGGTAGGACTTGTTTAAGTCCGCCTGGCTAGCTACCATCATCTTAACTAAATCTGTTGTCATAACAACAATTCTAAAATTGTTGTGTTCCGGAATTTATGGGTAAGATAGCCGATTCCTCAGTTTTTGAGGATTCCGGGTGAAGTGCGCTTCCACCTTCGCCTTATCTCAACTTGTTACCAGGTGAGATGAAGGCCAAGCACTCCCCCGACGTAAGTACTTACAATAAAAATATAAAATAAAACATGATTACGTTTTTATTCAATTTGCGATGTACAATTACCTACCTAGGTCTTTGTCATATGAGAGGTGCTATGAACAGTTAGTATGTTTAGGTCTTGCAAGCTAAATTAGAACCACTTCTTTATTACAGATTGAGCTCAAATATATGCATCATTTGAGCTCAATCTGTAATCAACCTTTCGTTCTGGTGACATCAATATGCAATACTTACTGAAATATAGACGCTCGCAGCTTGATTTTAAGTTTATGCAGAGCATACTGAAAGATGTTGGGTAGGTATCTATTAGATGTTTTGAAACAGGTCTTTCGAAAGACGTCTATCGGATTTTCGACAGACGAGTAGTTGTAGACGACGCTGGAATAGTATTAGTAGGTACCTACGTTATCATTATTAACATCCGTTATTATGTGTAGGTTTTTTACAAAATAAAAGTATGTAGGTACAATCTATCCGCAATCTAGGTCCCATATTACAAGCTCTGCTTAGTTTGGGGCTAGATGGCGCTGTGTAAAAGTCACCGTATTTATTTAGGTACCTATGTGTGTCCGTTTGCATAAATATTTGGAAATAAATGTAAGTTGGTAGGTAGATATAAAAGGAAAGGCTCTCTCCATAACATTTTTTATGATGACAAATAATTACGCTATACCTAATTATCAAAAATAATATGTAACTACAAAGGAAGCTGTCGGATTACCTAAAGACCGCTACAAGCGGCCTATAGGTAATTCAATTATGCCAGACCAGTATCAGACGGAATCGTGCCCAAGACACTAGTTGCATTGCCACGCTGAATAGTTATGCTGATTCGGTGGCCTGAATAAGAGCCAGCCCTTGGGTCACGTGTCGCTTCAATCAAAGCACCGGTTCCCCACGGACCCAAGGTCTCGTCCCCAGGCTCAAATAGGTAGGTAAGCTCTGGGATTGATGACAATAGATCCAGTTACTAAAATGATAACCTAACAGCCCGAGGTTCTTGACTTTCTCCTTGCTTCTTCATTCATTCATAAATTGAGTGCTGGTCGCGACAGTTAATAGGTGGTACCTAGATCTGACATTTCAAAATGCTACCAAAAAAAATACCAACAAAGATACCGACTGAGATATAGGTAGTAGGTACTAGAGTAGGTACCTACTAGAATCAGAAAGCAATTAAAACATTGCCCCATATCTACTTTTGTACGACGAGGAAACGTAAGTCCTTCATCTCACCTGTTTCAGGCCGACGCGACGGTGGAAGCGCAATGACATTAATAATAACCATGTTACCTAATAATATAGGTAGGTAGGTACTTATATTAAAAAGTTAATACGGGCCGGTCTTAACTAGTACTCTGTTAAGTAGGTAGGTAATTGGTAAGGCGTTCCGCTTAAAAGGTTAAAAATGTAGGTACCTATTGTTTTTTGTATATGCCTATGTCCAGCCAGGGTCAAAGGACAACGGCCTAAAGCTGCTGACCAAATAATGCATTCACCATCACGGGCCTGAGCTGCATTCCTAAGATTTATGACTAGGCACGTTCAATTCTAGTTCGTTTAATTACCTTGCCTGCCGGCGGCCGGAGAAGAGATTTCAGTCATTCTAGTCACTTGTCAGTCATTGTACTCTTATGAAAAGTTCGTGGTTAATATAGGTTTAGAAGAATAAACCATGAATAAACACTTATTATAGAATAGTAGTAATAATTATTTCAATTAGTTTTGCTACTCGAAGATAGGTGGCGCTGGTTGACAAAGACCGACAGAGTCCCAAATACAAGAGATAGGTAAACAAAAAAATAATTCTGTTTTTTTTTAATGTAGATTGCGAGCGCCTGCTTTACTTGTAGGTGGTTTACAAAAAATGTGTTACCTGTCGCGTTTAGCGCGAACCCATAGGTAATATTTCACATTATATTGTGGCAGCACTATATTTCTTGCTTTGTCTGTGGTACTAAAGACCGATGTCGTTTCTCTTTGTAGATGACGTCATTTACAATATAGTTATGGCGGTTAAGTTTGGCATTCCATGTGGAACTCTCATGTCTGTTGTGTAGCGCTGGTGCGCATGGTGTGCTGTGCGGCGGGTGCAAGTCGTGTGGATCCAGGGTGCTGCGGCGGCCTGTCTTACATCGTCGTCGTGGACCATAAGCTGAGTACCTGTATATTTTATACTACCACATTGTTTAACTAAATCTCCGCGATGACTTGAAAGTTGTTTGAGGGTATCGGGGGGGGATCTGTATCCGCACGCATGTGTGGGACTGGTTCCTGGTCTGATACCTGTCTTTATGCCTCAGCATTCTAGTAGGTAGACGGGTTCGTCCAATTCGGGACGACGTGAATACTCTGTCTACCCGTGAAGGCTTTAACCCTCCTAGTAGGTAGACGGGTTCGTCCAATTCGGGACGACGTGAATACTCTGTCTACCCGTGAAGGCTTTAACCCTCCTAGTAGGTAGACGGGTTCGTCCAATTCGGGACGACGTGAATACTCTGTCTACCCGTGAAGGCTTCAACCCTCCTAGCAGGTAGTCGGGGCCGTCCGATTCGGGACGGCGAGAATACCTAGTCTACCATAGGAGCTACTTGAGGACGGAGGAAAAAACCCGAGTCCAACTTGTATGTAGACGGGGTTATCCACGTGGGGATGATGAATCGTCTACATGAGAATCTCGGCCGAGTATCGTTTGTGGGGACGCGATGGAGACGTCCATTTGGCGGTCCCTACATTATATAAAACTGGAGGCATTCGTGTTACGCCGGTACACGCTTTATTGAACTTAAATTGTATATGTACTATTTGTATATCCGATGAGGATGGCACGCTGAATGTCAGGCTCATCGGATCATGGTGAATGTGGTGGTATGAAGTAGGTACTCATTGTAAATTTACTCTATAGGAGGTGGAAGTCAGTCCGGCAGGGCATGCAGTTAGTTGTTCACATCCAGAAGTCTATAGCGAAGCAGAATTTACTCAACGGAGAAAACCCAATGAACCCAGGTACAGAATATTAAGTTTTATTTACATCGCGACGGACCGGTATGGGATACAAGGCCTGAATGTAACCCAAATATCGTACCCTTTCGCGACATGGTGGAGAAGCTGGGCAATCGAAGTTCTCGAGGGTTTTTTTTTCGTTTCAGGCTGAAAACAATTCTATCGGGAGCAAATTAACCTATAAAGTTACTACATACATGCCATTATATCGAGATATATTCTCTTTTGTTGGCCAGGTTGTTATTGTGTTTAGCACATGTTGGTAGCATCGACGCATGCTAATTTTTTTTGGGGCTTGGGAGGTCGGTCATGTTGGTTCCCGATATCGTCGTAAGCTAGTTAAATTGACAGATGTTGCTTAGTTTTGATATGGGTTATTGAGTGTCAATATTTTAAACATTTTTAAAGAAGATATTTATGAAACAAATCATCTTCATAAGTTTTCAAATAATTCAACCGGAAATACATAGGGCCAACATAATAGGAGTGAAGAGTTCTAACTAGTTTGCGCGCGCGCCGCCATCTTGATATTAGATCAAAATCTATTGTTTTTTTGGTAAGAGTTCGATTAGATTAGCGGAAGTGGAATTATTTCGATTTCGGTCATTGCGAGCGCCATTTTGTTTTACAACTGCACACAACACAGAACAGAAGTGAAAGTACAAAGTGAAAACTGATAAATTGTGATAGTAAAGCGTGATAAAGCGCTACGGCAGTAAAAATCGTAAGTAGACAGATATTTATAGATATTGTAGCTATCATCTAATCAGAGATAATAGTAATCGCATAGAAAACGAAACCAAATAGGTAGCCACCGGCATGACGCCGGCCGGCGCGTCGTGGCCACAATCCTCAGCACGAAGTATCATGTAGGTTTAGTTTAATTTGTTTAATTTTCTTTCGATTGATGTGTATATCTATTATGTCTATATATTAATTCTTTATTGATTCCGAAAAGACCGATCAAGTAAAACTTGCAGTTCAAGCAAGTTGGTAAGAGTTCCCGTACTTAGGTACATTGTACGTGGTACAGGAGTAGAAAGTGTACAAAACGTACAAAGTGTACAAAACGTACCTAGTTTTAAATCGAAACTATTAACAAAGCCGGGTTCTTTTTGAAGTTCTGTTAGCCAATAGGGGCAGGATTGGGTGACAAACATCCTAGCTTTAGACACGTTATACAGCAATCTTAGCATAAGTCCTAAATACGGATTAGGTACTTTTATTTCGATTCTAATTGAACTTGTAAAATTATTGGCGGTATTATTTCTAGGGTAACAAGGATCTCGTACCGAATGAAAATTACAAAAGGACAATAAACGAGACTTACATATATCTATCAAGAGTAAAATTATTTAAAGTCAGGCAAGACTTACTAACAAAAATGGAGGAAGCTGTAACTTCTGATAAAAGAAAGGCTTCGTAAGATTACACGAAGAATTGCCCGTCTCAGTGAAGAGGCTCGCTCTTGCACAGGTAGCGATGATGTCAAGAAATCACAGGGTCCTTCAATCGCTCGGTGAAAATACAAATCACAATCATCTAAGACATCTCATCAAAGAGAAATTCCCAGAAGACGTAATCTATGAGATGAAGATGAAAATAAAGGAAGAAACCGTAGAGGAAATGCGAAAAGGCCTATGAACCATAATTTCAGCTAGAGAAGAAGCGAACAGTGCACGTGCGACTAAGGATCCAACAGCAGCTGGGAAGGAAAATTATACTGCAGAGGCGTTACTCACAACGGACGTAACCAGACCAAAGAAGACTAATTATGGAGACTCCAATAGAACTTTTATGAGAAGACAGGATAATAGTTACAACAGAGAACAAAAACCATCAACATCGAAAACTCAATATGTGAATAGGATACGTAGACCTGACATTCATGAGTGGAAGAACAACGACCATAATTACCCAAAGAGAACAAAGTTTTTATGCATATTCTGTAATGGAGAACATTATTCAGACCAGTGTCAACGATACAAGACTATAAAAGATAGGAGAATAAGACTGAAGAGACGCTGCTTCAATTGTTTTTCAGAAGACCATATGTTTGAGTTCTGTGGTAAGAAAAGCAAATGTCCGCACTGCAACAAGGCTGGTCACCATCGAGCATTGTGCCCAGAAAAAATTAAACAGAAGGATGAGACTACGCTGACTGCGGTAAGTAAGGATCAAACCTACACTACTACAGACTGCTATAGTACTAGTGAATCATAAAAAGGATTCGAATAAGTTGGTTAAATGTAGACTCTTACTGGATTCAGGATCACAAAGGTCGTATATAACTAAAGAAATATCTAGAAAACTGGCTTTGTCAGTAGTAGAGGAAAACAGACTATAACAAGCCTCATAGCTCAGTTGGTAGTAGCTCTGCCTTCTGCGCTGTAGGCTGTGGGTTCGATTCCCACCCAGAACAAACATTTGTGTGATGAATATAGATGTTTGTTCTGTGTTTGGGTGTAGTATCATATAGTACGTATGTATTTACAAAAAGTATTTAAGTATTATATCCGTAGTCTAGTACCCATATTACAAGCTATGCTTAGTTTGGGGCTAGATGGCGCTGTGTGAAATTAATGTCCTGTAATATTTATTTTTTTATTATTTATCACTAACTCTGATTTTGGATGGATCATTAGCGGGAAGGGTCCAACAAAAAGTCATAGAAGCAATAAGCATGAGGACACATTGTCATTCATTACTTATTGTCAGAATCATGAGCCTAACTGCATCTATTTCACTGAACCGGATCTACCACTCAAAAATATGGACATTTAATTTCTGTGGACACTAGAGAGTATTGGAATTACAGACAACCCGAAAACAACGAGAGAAGAGGAAGCTGTAAAGCATCTTAATGAGACCATACAATATGTAGATGGCAGGTACACAGTGCGTTGGCCGTGGATTCAATATCCTCCAGACTTACCTACAAATTTCGGATTGGCATTCGGAAGGTTAAAGGGCTTATTACAAAGACATACCAGAGAGCTAATGGAAGAATATCAAAATATATTAAATAAGCAGATGGAAAAGGGCATAATAGAAATGGTAGTTCCCGAAGACGAAGTTTATTCACAGAAGACACCACCGATACACTACCTCCCTCACCATATGGTGAAACAGACTGGTAAAAAAGGACGTACAGTTTATGGCGCATCTGGAAAGCTGAAGGACTGCAAGAGTCTGAATGAAAGCATGTATCGAGGTCCGTCAATGATCGGAGACCTAGTAGCACTACTTATTCAGTTTAGAACTCATAAGATAGCAGTTCAAACGGATGATAGAAATGTAACTAGATTTCTCTGGGTTAAAGACATAAATAAACCCGTTTCTATGGATAACATCATTCACTTGCGCTTCTGCATAGTACCATTTGAAATAATCGCAAGCCCGTTTATATTGACAGCCACCTTAAAGTATCATGTTTCGAACAGAGCTCCTGAATTAATGGATAAGATAATCGATAAGTGTTATGTCAATAACTTTGTTACTGGAACCAACACTACAGAAGAAGCGATTGAATTATATGGAACCACAAGAAAAGTTTTCAATGAGATATCAATGAACATCAGAGATTGGATAAGTAATGATAAAACTTTTCTGGGAACCATACCTCCAGCGTTCAGAGCAAAACAGAATGAGGAAACAAAGATATTGGGCCTTACTTGGAATGTGAAGAATGATACTCTGAGATTGAATATTAAAAAAGAACTGTTTAAAGAAGAAAATGTGAAAGGGCCGCAAAGTAAAAGAAAGATATTAAGCATAATAGAAGTTAAAATGGGACACCATTCTTCCTGACGAATTACAAACAAGATGGGAGGACATCATTCATCGTTTAAAACTATAAAAGCAGTGGAAATACCGCGTTACGTAGGACTTTCTGAAAAAATGGAGAAAACAGAATTTCATCTTCATGCCTTCAGTGACGCGTCCAAACAAGCCTATGCTAGCGTCATCTACCTAGTAGCTGGGGTTAGAAAAGCCAGGAATATAGCATTTATAATGGCAAAATCGAAAATTGTACTGAAGGAAGAAAAAGAGAATCTGCGCATGCCTAGACTGGAACTAATGGGTTGTTACTTGGCTAGCAGGCTATTAAAATATGTCAAAAACGAGATAGGCATTCCAATAGTGAAAACATATCTGTGGACCGACAGTCAAATAGTGGTTAGCTGGATTCACTCTAATAAATTACTGCCTCCGTTCTACGCTAGAAGAGTTAACACAATAAAAGAGAGCAAGGAACTGGAAGTGCGCTATATAAACAGTGAAAGTAATCCTACTGACCTGTCGACGCGTCCCGAGCTATGTGAAAAGAAGAGGTTATTATGGTTGAATGGTCCCGAATTCCTAAAACAAGAAATTTCTGACTCGCCTTCGGTTGTGCCGCCGGGGCAGGGTCCTTCGGAAACACATAAGGTAGAGATGATGATGTCAATCAATCAGGTGGAAGTTGATGGTGAAATTACAGAGAAAACTGATAAGAAACAAGATCATGAGGTTAGCTAAGATAAACCTAACAGGAGTAACATAAAAACAATTCAAGACTTGCAGAAGGAATACTTTCCAGAAGAATATCAAGGAATGAAAACCAGCTTAGCTTTAAATTTGGACTTATTCAAAGATGTAGATGGAATATTGAGGTGCAACGGCCGTATGAAGAACGCAAATTGGTCATTCGACAAACGACATCCTATATTAATCCCAAGAGATAACAAATTTACTAACGATCTTGTTATAAATATTCATAAACAAAATTATCATGTTAGAGCGAACCATACACTCAGCAAAATAAGAGAGGTATACTGGATTCCTAAGGGAAAAGCCTACATACAACGCATATTAAGAAAATGTCCGGAATGTGTCAAGCATAGCGGTGGTCCTTTTAAGCTACCATCTGTACCTGCATTACCGGCAGAAAGAGTGACTTATACATCTCCATTTACTTATGTAGGGATAGACTACATGGGGCCTCTTGTAGTTAACAATGGAACAGGAAACTGCAAAAGGTGGATCTGCCTTTACACATGCTTAGCCGTGAGAGCGGTTCACCTTGAAGTGGTATCGGATCTCACTGCAGAAGAAAGCCTGTTCTCACTTCAAAGAATGATTTCTACTAGAGGAGTGCCAGCTCTAGTAACGTCAGATAATGCTAACTACTTCAAATGATTGGCAGAAACGGTGTCAACGTCATACTGCATCAATGAAAAAATTAAATGGAGGTTCATAACAGATGATATGATGATAGAGGCAGTGGTCAATTCACGACCGCTTACTGCTGTCGACTCTAGAGTTAGATTACATATTAAAGCCTTCTGATTTTTTGACGGCTGGAAGGGTGATAACTTTGAATGATCCCGAGGAGATCCTGCAACTTCAAGATTCATCAAGAACGAAGACCGAGTTGATACAAAGTTGGAGACGATCACGTATCATTCTAGAAGAATTCAAGGAGATGTTCACTAACCGTTATCTGCTGAGTCTTCGAGAGCGATACCATCACCTGCCGCGAGAACCTCGGATAACTTCAAAGTTGACTCCCTCAACTGGTCAAGTTGTTCAGATTAAGGGTGAGTCGAAAAATAGAAGTGATTGGAAAGTAGGGAAGATTATAGCTCTAGAACTAAGTGCCGATGGTGCACATAGAGCAGCGACAGTACAAGTTGGGAAGAGCAAATATACTCGATCCATCGCTCATCTTTATCCTCTGGAAAT
The DNA here is from genome assembly GCA_951394065.1 of Venusia cambrica. Classification (NCBI taxonomy): domain Eukaryota; kingdom Metazoa; phylum Arthropoda; class Insecta; order Lepidoptera; family Geometridae; genus Venusia; species Venusia cambrica. The sequence continues at coordinate 5,704,300 of OX596069.1, forward strand.
TGGTGAATCTGGTGATTCAAATATGCAGACTGTTTATAATATTGAAGAACACCCAATGGAATTACCTGTTCCTGAAATTCAAAATGTCGAGATGCCAGTTGAAACCGTCCCATGCTCAGAAACACCTGGGACAACACCGAGCAACACGTTACCATCGGACGACATAAGTCCTACAGAAACCACGGATGATGACAAAGAAGAAAGTGAGATTTTCTACCTGGTCATAGCGGCCATGATAATGAATTAGTACCGGATGATGTGGAGCCAACGAGTACAGCCTCACACGCGAAGCCTCGGCGAGGAGCGGCTGTCAAAGCTTTAGAAAAAATCAAGAACTGGACAAGTGAACTGACTGCGTTCCTGCTCCACTCCAGACCTTCGCCGTCGGCGGGGAGTGTCGCGTTTAGCGCGAACCCATAGGTAATATTTCACATTATATTGTGGCAGCACTATATTTCTTGCTTTGTCTGTGGTACTAAAGACCGATGTCGTTTCTCTTTGTAGATGACGTCATTTACAATATAGTTATGGCGGTTAAGTTTGGCATTCCATGTGGAACTCTCATGTCTGTTGTGTAGCGCTGGTGCGCATGGTGTGCTGTGCGGCGGGTGCAAGTCGTGTGGATCCAGGGTGCTGCGGCGGCCTGTCTTACATCGTCGTCGTGGACCATAAGCTGAGTACCTGTATATTTTATACTACCACATTGTTTAACTAAATCTCCGCGATGACTTGAAAGTTGTTTGAGGGTATCGGGGGGGGATCTGTATCCGCACGCATGTGTGGGACTGGTTCCTGGTCTGATACCTGTCTTTATGCCTCAGCATTCTAGTAGGTAGACGGGTTCGTCCAATTCGGGACGACGTGAATACTCTGTCTACCCGTGAAGGCTTTAACCCTCCTAGTAGGTAGACGGGTTCGTCCAATTCGGGACGACGTGAATACTCTGTCTACCCGTGAAGGCTTTAACCCTCCTAGTAGGTAGACGGGTTCGTCCAATTCGGGACGACGTGAATACTCTGTCTACCCGTGAAGGCTTCAACCCTCCTAGCAGGTAGTCGGGGCCGTCCGATTCGGGACGGCGAGAATACCTAGTCTACCATAGGAGCTACTTGAGGACGGAGGAAAAAACCCGAGTCCAACTTGTATGTAGACGGGGTTATCCACGTGGGGATGATGAATCGTCTACATGAGAATCTCGGCCGAGTATCGTTTGTGGGGACGCGATGGAGACGTCCATTTGGCGGTCCCTACATTATATAAAACTGGAGGCATTCGTGTTACGCCGGTACACGCTTTATTGAACTTAAATTGTATATGTACTATTTGTATATCCGATGAGGATGGCACGCTGAATGTCAGGCTCATCGGATCATGGTGAATGTGGTGGTATGAAGTAGGTACTCATTGTAAATTTACTCTATAGGAGGTGGAAGTCAGTCCGGCAGGGCATGCAGTTAGTTGTTCACATCCAGAAGTCTATAGCGAAGCAGAATTTACTCAACGGAGAAAACCCAATGAACCCAGGTACAGAATATTAAGTTTTATTTACATCGCGACGGACCGGTATGGGATACAAGGCCTGAATGTAACCCAAATATCGTACCCTTTCGCGACATTACCTACATCAAAGTACGTACCTGTCTAGGTACCTACTTAACCCTAATTGTTGTCCTGGCAAATAAGGCACCTGACATTCCGACTAGGTAGTTACCTTATATTATTCTGGACCTGCTGATTTTAATCTGACTTGAATGTAAAAACTATACTTCCAAGCTCAACAATGGTGCAACGTTTTTGCATAGCTAGAATAAATACTAGTTTGTTACTTAATCGCACCCGCCCGCATTGAACGCGGGCGTTGTCTGCCTGCGGTGAAAAAAAAAACTCGTTTGTCAATGGTGATTGGCGCGCTTTACGCTGTCAAGCTAATCATTTTGTTTTGTCATAGATTTTGACACTTTATTTTGATGTCGATTTGTTATTATTGACAGGCTAATGAATATTGATCAAGTTTTTTTTAATTACATATGTACCGATAGGTACTTACCTACCCTAGTATATTGATAGAACCTACTTAAGCATTTTAGATGGTATACATATATGGTGACCTAATAATTTAGGGTACCTACAACGTTGTGAGTCTCTTCTAAACCTAATCTACTTTGGTTTAATTGCTAGAGGTACACAGACGACTAGGTAAGTAATTGTATGATAGGTAGATGAATAGTGATTAGAAGAGGTTTGTAATAGATTTTTTTACATAACCTATGTACCATCATAATACATAACTAACTTTATTAGTTACTTACCTACCTATTCTTTTTTTGACAAGCCACACAACTTAATTGGTGGTAGCTCAACCTCTGCCTTCTGCGCTGTAGGTTGTGGGTTCAATTTCCACCCGGGACAAACTTTTGTGTGATGCGTCAATAAGATGTTTGTTCTGTATCGCAGTGTTTTATTGAAATTACACATTTAGAAAAAAAAACTAGAAATATAATGTTTGGCAGTTAGGTAATAAGCCCATATAGGTAGTCTAGTACTTAACCATAATACAGGTTTTGCATAGAGCCGGAATTAAATTGCGCTATGTTAAATTAATGTCCTGTAAATCTGGGGAATCCGAAATTTGGGTGATACTGCCTTTGTGGCCTAGTGGTTCGCCCACCGGTGGCAGATCCCGGGTTGGGAGCACAATATTGTGCTTGGTTTGGCTGGTGGTAGGCCTTTGTTTAAGTCCGTCTGGCTAGCTACCACCATCTTACCAAAGTATTTCGCATTGATTTATGAGGATTCCAGAAGTGCGTTTACAAATTCGGCCATATCATAACTTGAATCAGGTGAGATGAAGGCCAATGAAAAGCACTTCCCCGACGAACAATAAAAAAAACTATCCTGACTCGTTTTCTGTATTTCCAAGAACCGACGAAAAGGTCGGTAGAGCAGATAATTTGCATGGCATACCATCCAAAAATAGTGAATGAAAATTCCTATCAACGCCACAAGATGGCGCTAAAGCAAATTAATATATTTTTTTACGTTCAAAGCTTAATAACTTTATAATAGACAACTCTTTTTGAAAATAAAAATAGTCTATGACATTAAATTATCAATAAAAATATATTTGAAGCGCAAAAAGTGTATTATTTTGCACAAAAATTGCATTTCTCAAGCATATTTCTAGATCGCGATGACGATATTTTTTGTTAGTAATGCTATATGAGTGCTAATTTCATGATTTAAATTGTGTCTATTGAAAGGAGAGACGGTTAGCACTCCCCTTGACAAGGATGGAACACATAACTGGTCAAGGCACTAATTGACCAGAACATTTTTTTAGGTAATGCAAATTCTAATTATCAAGAAAATATTTGAAGAATATTATGATACATACATGATGATGATACATAGATTACGATTTTTTTCCTGTTTTAATCATTTGGATCCAACATACTTTTGTTTGTGAAAAACGGCCCTTATAAAGGATCCATAAACCTAAATTTGAGATTTTTAAATTTCTTAAGAGGTCTTGATTTCTCCAATGATTGACAAAATAAAGGAAGGTATGTATGTACTAAATAAATGTTCAGGCATAAATTAATATTTATAACTTTGATAACAGTATTTCATAGCAGGTACCTATACACCTACATCTACCTAGAAACACGATATTACGTATATAAAGTAACTTTCAGGCTCTCATGACTTTTGAGGAGCCCCACTAAAACTCGTACGACGCGCGCGGGCAGCATCGTTCGAAGATAAATAATTCCAATTTTCTCCATACATTACGCAATCCTTACTCATCGACCTACGATTTTTCATAGAACAATGCGACAGCCAAGTGATTATAGCGTTTTTTCCGTACTCCTGAAGGTCCGAAATTCCATTGTTAGATACAATCGAACAGTCAGTCCTAATGACGTTTATATGTGGCAGGCAGGTGATTCCGTACAGGTATTTCAGCGTAGATACTAGGGTATCATCAAACCTAAGAGTGAACCAGTTGGCTTGTTTTTGAAAGCTCTCTTCAGCGTCTCCCAAAGTTTCATCCAGAGGGATATTTATCACTTCTATGGGTATGTTACTGTTCTTCACATTTTCATAAATCTCGTAGAATTTCACAATTATTCCCTCCCTGTCGACTCCTTTAGACGAGAAAAGGAGGACGATGACGTCTGCATGGTTGAGGAACCAGTCTACGGGTATTTTTTCGTATTTTTTGTTATAGATGTGCGCGTCTTTCAACCAGTTGAAAGGAGTGTATTCTTTTGGAGTCACGTCCATGGTGTTTATCCCCAATTTTTCAGTTTATAATGTGTTATCATGCATAACAAAAACTAATCTGAAAATATTATCCACACAATTTGACCGTGACACTAATAAATCTAAATGTCATATTTTTTTAATAAAGGAAGCTGTTCTTTTTACTCATAGTTTTTACTCACACATTTTTGGGCATGCTCGTGACTACAAAGGCCTACATTCAAAATCCCTTTACAAATCATATAAAGTTCACACTATAAAATTTAAAAGTCTAAGGATAAGCTATTGCTATCAAAATATAGCTTTATGTGTATTTAAATAAAGTTCTAAACCGAATTGAAATTAGCAGGAAAATAACGGGTGTCAATTTGATCGTCCAAACGTGTGCATACCTTTTACAGTTCAAAGTTGACCGAAGGGTGAGCAAAGACAATAGAGAAATCGAGCCTCATCTCTATACCCTAGGAAATTAAGCGTAAAATCCCGCGGGACGTATTGAAAAACAGCAAGTGTCAAGTCGGCCAAGATTGGCGATCGCCATCTTGGTTTTCGTGACTCAAATCCTGTCAAACCGTACGCTAGCGGTATAAGGTTCAAAATGTATTTGTGATTGTATACAGAGTGTAAATTAAACTTTGTGAGGTCGTGTCCGATGGCAGCGGAATATGAATGACCCAACTATGGCACTCAGACAATGGTAATCAAATCGTGTCCATATAGGACCCATGATATCTGTGGAATAATAATGAGCACATAACAATCCTTACCAATATCAACCTTAGAGCCAAGTAATATCGTTGTAAATATTTTGTGAAAACAGGTGAGAATTTCGACATAATTTTTAAGGAGGTAGGTAGGTCAGTCATTAAGTTTTATCTCATCCGTCCGAGTCCTCAGTGTAAATGACATTTCGAACTCAATAACGACGCCTTAAGAGAGCGCTTGTTGATTCTTGTTACAAGTTAAACGCAACAATGTTGTGAAAACACCGGCATTCACGACATTTCATATTTAATGTAAAGATTTTAGCACACTATTGCAGGGTCTAGTTATATTTCTATGTCTAGCCAGATCTTGATAGACCAACCCACTTAGAGTGGCCTCTGCTAAACGACATTTTGAATTCAGATTAACTTCCTTTTGAGGTGTACCTACGCGTAATTTCAACAGGTTAATTTTCTTTAGCGTGTCTGGATAAGTAATTAACGATGAATTTTAACCTCAGGAAATAATTTAGTATTTTGAAAAATAAAAACAAATCGACCGTTTTTTCATCTGTAGGTATACGAGGCATTCCCAAATTAAAAGATATTTATATCAATGAAATGGGCAGCCACAAAAGTAATTTCTGCACCATTTGCTACAATAAAATGACTTACCTACTAAACATAATATTATTTTGTCTTGCGTGGTGACTGTTACAATCCAATGACTTACTAAACATAGTATTAAGTATTTTGTCTTGCGGGGCTTTTGATTGAGGCGACACGTGACCCAAGGGCTGGCTCTTATTTATGCTACCGAATTAGCATAGCTATTCAGCGTGGCAATGCAGCCAGTGTTTTCACGGTTCCGTCTGGTACTGGTCTGGAACAGTTTAGTTACCTACAGATCGTTTGTAACGGTCCATATAATAGGTAAACCTATTACATATAACATATTAACATTTTGTCTCATAAAACATTGTCGGTAGAAAAGACAATGAGTGTCTCGAACCATAAAAGTAATGAGATCAAACAGGAAAGTAGTACTGTGTTGTACCCACCTAGCTACTGTCTGCATGGTTTAGTTACGAAGGATCCTATTCAGACCAGTCTAAACGCTCCCAAGGGCACCTTTCATACATTTAGCATGCAAGCACCAGTGCGAACGGTCGTGGGCGACATAATGCCGGCCATAATTTCAGTTCTCAGTAAACTGCTTACAACTACTATATATCTAGTTTCACACGCTTAGTTTGAGGCTAATGTTTTTGTTATAGGCACCTGGCCGTTGAGGTAGATACTTACTGCGAAGGTAAAAACGTGGCAAATAGATACGTTGCAACGTTTTCAAAGGAAAACAGCATGTATTTAGTATTTTGGACCTAATCAAAAGCATAATTTAGTTTATACGATATCTGATCGGATAATTACTTTTTTTTTCAAAATGAGGCAGAACGTACCTGCGTCTTAATGTTGTACCAATATATTAAAATAATTAACAAGCCTCATTGCTCAGTTGGTAGTAATTCTGCCTTCTGCGCTGTAGGTTGTGGGTTCGATTCCCACCCAGGACAAACATTTGTGTGATGAATATAGATGTTTGTTCTGTGTTTGGGTGTGTATTGTATGATAAGTATTATACACAAAAAAGTATTCTATCCGTAATCTAGTTCCCATATAACAAGCTATGCTTTGTTTGGGGCTAGATGGCGCTGTGTGAAAATAATGTCCTGTAATATTTATTTATATTTAATATGGGGACAGAAAAGACAATGAAAATGTATTGTTACCGTGCTGTTTTTTTTATGTTTTGGGTCGTATCAGTATGAAACCTAAGTAATAATGCCAAAAATCTTAAGGTTTTATCACGAAGTCTGCAAAATGAAACTGTCTACTTGCTTTTTCTAGCGCTTGCTTTAAATTAATTTAAAAAGAAGTGTAACGAGTTAAACATTTTCAATACTGTTACAATTATATAAATTTTAGTATCAGTGTTTCTTTATTTTAATCATAGGTTGGTATAAAGCCCTATTTCTCAAACATGTTTGGAAATTTGAGCGTTATTTTGACAACCTTCTTCGAGATAAATCGAAATTGCTGTACTGGCCAAATACATACGAGCAGCGGCCGGCAAAAGTTGTATGAAAATCCATATTATCTTGTTTTAGTGGCCACATAAATTACATAGTGAACTCATATCCGACGTGTGATTTGAAAATGGAACGATCTTTTACTCCGAAACATGGCAACCAAGAAGGTAACTTATCACAAGTTTTATTTAAATTTCGAACAATATATATGAAAACTGTAATGCTTAAAAAGGATCTGATGATAGGATCATGGAGAAATCGAAGGATCTCTTCAAATATTATTGGCGCATATTGTATCCCTCGGAAGAAAGAGCTGTTCCCAACTCGTATTAAGTAAGGCTCAATATACACCCGTTGGTAATCGGTCCTTCCTCCCCTCGATGAGCAATGTGGGCAGGTACTATTATTAGGTGTAGCCTTCTAGCCAACACCCTCAACAGCCAACACCCGGGACCTCATTCCCGTAATTCTGTGAGAATATCCAAAAACCCTTTCTCAGTGAACCCCTCCACCACGAAATGAAGCTCCGATATTCAGCCGACAATTTGGTTTCAGTACTTGATTAATTAATTTGGGTTATTGGTACAAGTTTTTGCCCAAGGCTTCGCTCACATGATAAAAAGTACGGGCACATAGTTCTATATTGCTTGCCAAATTTTATTAAAATCCGATTAGCCGTTTAGCCGTGACAAGGTTAAAAACAAACACGAGTTTCTATCTAATTACGAAATTGCCGTGTTCCGTCGCATTAGTGCGCGGGAGAGCCAGTTCCTTCCGGAAAAGCTCACGCCATCTTAAATTTCATTCTAGCCTATAGCATGGAGGTCAAAATCTAACCCATTATCAATAAAAAAAAAATTGCGGGTCATATCGAGTGTTGACCTACCCTATTAGATGGTAGGTAGGTAGCTATTAATCGATTCGTGCTATAAAGCTGACCTAGGTCACATGAAATTGTTTCGAACCCACTCAAAAATGATTCGACAACTTTCTTCCAAAATAATGATCTTAAAATAATAGATTACATCCAATTTGACACTGTCATTGTCATGATGACAGTGATACTTTCCCACAGCACAGCGGAAGTCCATTTTTCCACTTACGTAGTGAGAATATTAAAGATGAAGAAGGGTCATAAAATGTGCGCCTTTTCGTATTATTTCTATGGTACTCAAGTGCCATGCTTGGAAAATCACGTCTGAATTTTACAACATTTTTATCGCGGCCATTTTTAGCGGTTAGGATTTTAACATCAACTAATATGTCACGTGACTTGAATTTGGAATGTTTGAAATGATGTTTCTTTTCTCATTATTGTATGACGGAGAAGAGCTTCGCCTTCATCTAAAAAAGCTTCATTAAAGCGAACGGTTGTTTGGACGGACGTTTGTTCCTTCTTCGCGCCAAAATTACTGACTTTTAGATGAAACTTTTCATATCTAGGCTAGGAATGAGACAAAGGATAAATCATAATTCATTAATCAGTTCCCGTGGGATGAAATGGGATGTCCAACACCGTCATACAAAACTGTTTTTTTTTGTGGCGCAAACCCATATGAACGGATTCTGCTGAAATATTGCACAGAAATTGTTCTGGATCAGGAAAACATAAAGGTCGCGAGCTGAAGCTTTCTTTATTATTAATCCATACGTTCTCTCAGCTTTTTCCTAACAAAAAGAGAAGATCGATATTTTTTTTAATATCGATGACATCTTATGTATTTTAAAGTGTTTTGTTTGTTTATTTATTTAGCCAGGTAGGTATATGTTTTTTTGTTTGTTTCCACTTCACAACCTAAACGGCTGAATGGATCCTAATGAAATTAGGCACGGATACAGTATACACCACGAGGAAGATTATATAATATATAATCTTATATAAAGGTATATTATGCTTATCTAAATAAATAATTGAGTGGGGGTATATATATATATTATATTTTACCCCGACTCTATGGACCAACGACATTGTAGCAGTTGCTGATAGTTGATGGATGGGAGGTTGTTCAGATCGCTTAGATATTGATGATGATGATGATGATACTATAAGCAGGCTACTTTTTAGGTAGGTGCTTCGCGAGTGAAGCCGCAAACCTATGCTAGTTATTAATATATCTAAGCATGTTACAGCAGGCGGAGGCTCAGACCCCCGTCTGTTATGGGACAGCAAAGTTATCGTTAATGAAACACCAGAAGCAAGACACATATTATACTGAATTTCCTCCATCCATTACACGAAACCAATTAAAACATGCGTCTAATATTGGGCTGCATGACTACTGAAGCGTTATAATACTAATAGGAACATATATTATATAGCTTGCTTGCTATGGTTTGCCATTGGTTGTTCAGTTCCCAATATATATATTATACAATATAAAAGAAGTGACACCGTCAGTAATGTTAGACTCATGTTTTAATTGGTGCCGAACTGCGGGATGGTCTTTGGTTGTTTCTCACCATTGGTGACTGGACAACCAATGACAAAGCATAGCATAGGTTTTTTTTAGCTTTGAGCGACTTTCGAACGTATGGAATCAATATATAACCCTGAAAACTATTTGTCTCTTCTCGTTTAGGATGGCGTTGATTGTCAATTAGTCAGGCAGTCAACTGCACGTGCGCTTCCAACTTCGGCCTTATCATAACTTAAAACAAGGTGAGATAAAATTTTAGAAAAAAATAATAATACGAGAATCAATAATCAAAGCGCTTCAATAAAAAATATGTTATGAGATATAATATTAAATAAATAATACATAGACTCTTGATTGTTAACAGAAAACATTGTAATAATGGGTGGCATTAAGTTAAACCAAAACACAGCAATCAGCTTCTCGTCTCATAGACATTTTCCGAGTGTATTGATGGAAGTGTGGCCTAACCTCGCCCCATGCTGTTGCTGTTAGCTTTCCTTTATTTTCAACGCAGATTCTCATTACAGGTGAGAGCTATTTCTCAAACGTGTCAAAACCAGTGATATTTCTTTTGCTTGACGTTTAAGTACACAGTACCAGGATTGCATGAGGGTAAAGGAGATGACATTTTTAATGATTTAATGAATGATTGACCATGTTTAAATAAGTATTCCAGTTAATATAGATACATAAAGTCGTAGTGTAGCTGACTACTGTCTTTTTTTGAAGTAAAAACTTCTTTAATAATAAGGAACCTGCAGAGTATTTATGGTTTTAGAAATAAGCTTAAAGAATTTCTTACAAATTGGCAGAAGATGCAGGAAAGCCTTTTGCATGAAGCAAGTGCTATATAATATAATTTTGCTATATAATTTTGTGATTTTTGTAATAGGAATAGATTATTGTTATAAAATTATTTATTATCTCTTAACATTTTAACTTATTATTATTAGTATCATCATCATTTCAATTATTGTTTCATATACTTTATTATTGTAATCATTTGACGTCAATAGATATTTGTAGTTACTTAAAAAAAAATTTTTGCTTTTGAAATTTTGTACTTTGTAATTTTTTGATGATTGCGTATTTGCTTAATTTATGACTAGGTATGTTTGTTGTCTTTATTATTATTATTATTATTTTAAATGCAATGATTTGATTGTTATAGTTGTTGTTATTTTATTTTTATTTTTTGCATGCTTTTTCTAAAATGTTCTAACTTGTTTGTTTATTTTGTCCGCTAATGGAAACGGTTCTTACGGAAGATCAGCGCAGGTTGTCTTTGTCCAACCTGCTTTATGCTGAGTAAGGACCCTTTTGCAGCGACATTTACTTATCTTACTATATTTTCTAGTTTTTATTGCTGGAAATGTTTGTATGATTATTGATTGTTGTTGCAAATAAACTCTATTCTATTCTTTAGGTGCGTTGGGCATTTTTCGAGATGGGGAAAAAAACATTAAAATTGCAACTAAAATACATTGTCACGTTATCTTTACGATTCTAAGAGGTACGGGTAAGGACCGTTTGAAGACTGCCTCTACCTATAGACAGACGGTTGACAGCCGTGATAAAGATCTATTAAAGTCAATTATTATCGAAGTCAGGGTGTCATTTAAGTTGCAAAACAACTCTCATTAATAAATATCGCGACCAACGCGACAACATTGAGATTCAAGTACCAACAATCTCAGCTGTTCTTTCCGGCAAAGATCGACAAACTCCAAGTTATCACGACTGTTGGCACTCCCGGAGTGCCACTGTTTTTTATACTACTTGGAGACGGAACATTTGTTAAATGGAGCTCTTGCCTAACAATAAAGCCTTACTGCATAGGTCATATTCAAAAATAACGTGAGCACTGCATTGCGACCGTCGACTTGAGGCATGAATGTACCTGTAATTTCACCGGCAACCATGCCCTTCAAACTGAAACACTTGGCGTCCAAATTAGATATGGCGCAAGTACTTCCCAAGACCCTTTCACAAGGAACTCACTTCTCTTAAAATACTTCTGTCTGACTTGTCAACGCACAGCCCAAACCATAGGTCCTAGGGACTTGACATTTTCAAATAGCTTCCATTTGTTGTGTTGAGGCGAGATAGCATTTGAAGAAATTCTCACGGGATGCTGGGAACTAAGTGCGATTTACAAGTTAGTTTAATTAAGAAGGTAATTTTGTTATTAAGAAAATATATTGCGATAAAATTTTAATGATCATTCATTCGATAATGGCGCTATGTGAAATTAATGTCGTCGTTTCTGCAGAGCTTCGGGGATTTTGCTGAATACCAAACTGAGGGCTTTGAAGCTCTTATTCGCAAGAAACCTGCATCCCTGATACGTAGAATGCGAGACAGCCACAACAGCATCCTGAAAACTATAGCTACTAGTCATCGATGTGGGCAAGCACACACAGACACACAGAGTGATCCCAGAAAACTGCTCGGTACTATGGTGATCGCCCTATGAATCAGTGTCTCCTTTTATAATTTTATTTTATTCAAATTGTGACTTACTCAATTTTGTTTGTTTTTATTTATACGTGCTACTAACCTCTATGGATGTAAGTTGTCCGAAATAAAAAGTTTTGAATTTGAATTTGAATATTTATTCATTCTTATACATGATTAAATTAATAGGGTATACGTACAGCAGGTTACAATCCGTACCTAGTAGATGTTCCATTGTGTCGGACACATCGATTCGCCTTTACCTACCATTAGTACCATTGCGTACATTACGTAGTATTAAACCCCATTATCTACTAAGTAATTTAACCAAGTGTTCCATCTTAGACCAAATCTACACTTGTGTTTTAAGTGAGCTGATTGTCAAACGATTGGCTATCACTAATAAAAAGGGCATAAGAACATTTTTTATACATTTTCGCATTCTCTTCATTAGCAAAAAAACTAAACTTTCAATAAAGTTTAGTTGAAGAAATAAACTTAATAACAAGATAAAGGCCTCGGTAACGTATTATTATGCATTCGACCTTTACATGGGACCTTACTTAATTAAAGGACTCAAGCAAAACAATCAACAAAAGACTACACGGGTTATATTTTACGTAATTAGGGATGGCACACATTATTTTGTATATTCATATTATTGTAAAGAGCTACTGCAGAGCCGAGTGGCCAAGTGGGTATGGGACCGCCTTCCGATCTGCAGGTTGTGGGTTCGAATCCCGTCGAACACCAACAGACTTTTCGGTTTTTCGGGAGTTTATGTACTTACGTATTTGACACATGAAAATGCTTAGACGGTGAAGGTCACATTGTGAGAAAATGCTTGTCTCTAGGACCAATAATCAGAATGGCATATTGTCATTGGCTTGCCACTTGTCACGTTTTTAATACTTGCTAACCGTGTCATATGCTGAACGTAAGTTTGGAGGTTTTTATATGGTTTTAATGAATATCTTTATCATATCGTATCGCGTCTTAATGCAATTAAATTGCATATTATATTATTTTGCTTCTGATGTTATGTTTCTATAACATACGAATACCTATATATGTAGTCTACCTACCTACGTGAAAATATAAGCATTGAAATATCTCGTATCTGATTTACACAACCTTTTCCCTGATAGGTACATATAACTAGATTTATTTTGTCATAATGCAAAATTCCATGTGTTATATCGATTTTTCATCCAAACATGGCCACGTGTACTCAAACAATATTGTTTCACCAGTCATCATCCCGATTCTACTAAACCAATCGCTTCACTATGACAACGCCTCTGTGGTCTCGTGGTTCAACCCACTGATTTCAGATCCAGAGGTCCCGGGTTCGATGCCCAGGGGGAGTCAATATTGTGTTCGGTTTGGTTGGTGATAGGACTTTGTGTAAGTCCACCTGGCTAGCTACGGCCATCTTAACTAATTCTGTCGCCATAACAACAATTCTAAAATTGTTGTGTTCCGGCATTCAGAGGTAAGATAGCCAATTCTTCAGTTTGTTGAGGATTCCGGGTGAAGTGCACCTCCACCTTCGGCCTTATCTTAACTTATTACCAGGTGAGATGAGGCCATGTGCTTCCACGTCGTTCAATAAAAAAACACGGTGTCGTCACAAAGTTGCCACATTCGTTTATATTTTTAGCGCATGATAATCAGGTCCACAGTCAATGCTGACCCACGCTGTCCATCCATCGAATCTCAGCGACCGCGACAAAGTGATGACTAGCAAGCCTCATAGCTCAGTTGGTAGTAACTCTGCCTTCTGCGCTGTAGGCTGTGTGTTCGATTCCCACCCAGAGCAAACAAGTGTGATGAATATAGATGTTTGTTCTGTGTTTGGGTGTTGTATCATATAGTACGTATGTATTTACAAAAAGTATTAAAGTATTCTATCCGTAATCTAGTTCCCATATTACAGGCTATGCTTAGTTTGGGGCTAGATGGCGCTGTGTAAAAGTAATGTCCTGTAATATTTATTTATTATATTTATTTATATATTACGTGACGGTCGCTCGGACGATCACGATCCGAGACGTTTCTCCAGTACCTTAATACCTCTGAAGTGCTTTTTAATTTAAATTCTTGACATCCCTGTTTTGATCATAGTAACACCGCTGCCCTGACAACGAAAAAAATTTTTTTCTCAAATTTCAACTTTATTGTTTTTGTTGTGAAGTTTAATATTACTTCACGTTGTCTAAGCCAAATTTTCAATTATATTCTTGCGATATAAAAAGTTTAGTTATCGATAAAATCATACGATTTCGTCCCGGTCAATTTATCATCGTAATTGATGAATAAAGATTATAAAGATGATCAAATAATATTTATATGTATTTTTTTACTTTAGTGTAGGTACGTTGGTTTAGAGCTTTGATACCCATACATTTATGCAAAGCTTTTATACTATGCAAAGTTACTGAGTCATAGCCCTTATGAACCCATTTACTAAGCACATCTTCTTCATAAATTAAACATATGCTGGTGTTTTTTAATATTTAAGGCTGTTTTAATTTTATCAACCTATATCATTCATACTATTTGTGACTTGGTTTTATTTTTATTATGAATGGATCTGAATGAAATAAATTTAATTAAATTAAATTTTATCAAAAAGCATTTTACAAAATAAAGTGTCCCACACATTTCAACATTTTTTATTCGTACCCCCATTATAAAATTAATATAGCATATTAAACTTAAACCTATACCCGATAAAAAAACAAAGAGGATTCCGCATCATGCGTCACCTTTACATATGCAATGCACACAATGTTATTAGCGTTTTATCGCGATTATTATACATAATTAATAACAAAAACGGGTCTTCATCGCGTACCTTTTTATATTCCCGACAGTTTCGACCGGGTTACAACGGCCGTGGTCACGGGTAGACTCACTGTCGGGAATATAAAAAGGTACGCGATGAAGACCCGTTTTCGTTATTAATTACACATGTTATTAGCTTTCTGCTATCATTACAGTAATCTGTCTAAGATAAAATTACCGTTGTTTTTACAATAAATTAAATAAATAAATAAAAATAAATAGGGAGTACCTAAAACTCCGCCAAAACGCACTGGAGCAGCAACAATTTTCACAGTAGCGTGACATATCCTTTGGTTTTTTTTCTAAGCCTATTGTACAAAACCGAACATAATAACAATTCTTGAAAAAATGTTGTGTTTCGACATTTAGAGATAAGATAGCCAGTTCCTCAGTTTGTTGAGGATTCCGCGTGAAGTGCGCTTCCACCTTCGGCCTTATCTCAACTTGTTACCTGTGAGATGTCAAGCGCTTCCCCGTCTTCCCCGTCGTACAATAAAAAAAAAACAGTCACTTCAATATAAAAAAATACACATACTCATAAAAACATGGGTAATGTTTTCCGAGAGCCAATTCCTTCTAAGGCAGTCGGGTAAAAAAAGTATCATCATATTTTTTCCTATTCGATTAGGTTACAAAAGCTAGAAGCTTCTAGCCTTTCTTTTTTGCTGGTCGCGATTCCGAACAGGCGGTAGATTTGCCGTTTCAAAATGATCCTAAAAAATCTTAATGAATAAAAACATTTTGACTTTGACTTAGTACAGAAATAATTTAGTCTGTCGACTTCCTACTAATTGCACGTACTTTCGCAAGAGCCTATAAAGATAAACCCTCCTCGTAACATCGTGCTAAGGCAAAAACGAATGAGTTTCATTAGTAATGTACTTTTTACTACTCGTGCGAAGCTTGATTAATCGATATTAGACTGGCAATAAAGTACCAGTTTAGTGCCTAGATACTTATAGACCACGTTGTTGTGTGGTCCAAGATGAACGAACTGTTCGAGGCGGGCGCCAAAAGGTTTGTTCCGTCAGTGCGCGGGAGCGGGAAAGCCAATGGCCTTCTGTATAGCTATTTTCAAACATTCGGAAAGCCTTATCGGATCGAACTCGGAAGATTCTGATGGAGATTCCGGGAACGCTATTGCATTAGCATGGATAAGATCTACGATGGAGCGAGCCTACCCAGAAAGTAATAAAATAATAAAAAAAATAATGTCCTATAATATTTATTATTATTATAATAAATATTATAGGACATTATTTTTTACACAGCGCCATCTAGCCCCAAACTAAGCAAAGTTTGGGGCTAGAAAGTGCCTATTATTTATCTTCTTGAAGACATGGGTCGTACACAGCGGAAATACAAACGCAGATGATTACATAAATTACTTAATTAATCAAAAATATGCGTCTGAAAATAACCTTATGATGGAGCGGATAGTACACGTTTTTGTAACTTGTCGCTTCAGTCATTTATGTATGTATTTCTATTTTTTATTTAAAACGACTAGTTTAATATTTTTCCCTTAATTGTGCGGTATCTGTATCTTTTTCACTGCCTGTTTAGCCTTCTACGGATGCCTAGAAAAAACTTTTAGCGATAAGGACGCCCATTGTAGTATAATTTTTGTGTTTAAATAAAGTGTTCATTCAATTCAATTCATTATCTGACAAATGTGAGACCTCAGAAGTTAAATACTTACGTTTCCCTGGGGGTCCACAAGCTGAGCGTATTTGGGTGCCTTCGCTTTACTGCCGTCCGCGAACACGCCCGCCAGACGTAGCGGCGTACCCGGTCGCGCCGCCGCCCGCTCGTACTGCGCCCCCACCCTACCGCTCTCTGGAACACAACATTTATCTATGATATTCAAAACAAGTTATCTTACTAATCGAATACTATGTTATTACTGGAATTAATACATAGGTATATTTTCTTCACTCATTTTCAGGACACTGTGTGTTACAATTCTGTAATAAGCTTCTTCCAACGCCTCATTTTTCTGCTCTTAAGTTCAAGACATGTAGAAAAAATATCTATAGAAAAGAGTACCTATATATAGCACATAGGAATAACATAGGAAATATAATAATAGCATGTTACGAAATAAGTTGTTGTGCTATGTTGCTATATCAGTTTCTAAGACACATCGATTCTGAAAAACCTCGTTAAATCGGAGCTCTAGTTTTGGAGCAATGAGGCCACACACATACAAAAAGCAGAATATGCCTGCGAAGACCCCAAGCATATTCTGTTTTTCTGGGGCCTAACCCCAACGTCTTACAGCGTTCTCGCCTATATTACATTACTTTTGTCTCGTTTCTCCTACACAGGATATATTGTGACAAAAGTAAAGTAATATCGAAACAAGAATGCTCCAAGAGGTCGTGGTACCCCCCAGGTAGGAGTTAGGTTAGCTTTACTAGCTAGCTATACTAGTTAGACAAACGCGTCAAAAGTCTAACACCTTTTTAGTCGGGTTCATTGCCGAGATTAATTAGTATTCACGACAAATACCACACCGATTCGTGAAGATTTATTTAATTTAGCCAATTTGTGATTGTTTACGAAAAAAACCGCTTTATAATCGAAATCACGAGGCCAGACATACATACACACACAGACTTACACACCCGTAGACAGACATACTAACGCGTTAAACGTCTATGACCCCCACTTTTTAGTCGGGGGTTAAAACCTGCGTCAAGTTCAAGCCCGGAATACATCACACCGATTCGAAAATTTATTTAATGTACCCAATTTATGATCATGTACGAAAAAAATACTCTTTGAAATATTAGCTACGAGGCCACAGACACACGTACCCTCATGCAAATACATTCTCACACATACTAACGCTTCAAAACTTAGCGGCAAGATAGCCAGTTCCTCAGTCTGTTGAGGATTCCGGGTGAAGTGCGCTTCCACCATCAGCCTTATCATAACTTGAAATCAGGTGATGCCAATAACCCTGCCACACAATAAAAAAAAAAGTGGCACTCCGGGAATTGCGGAATCCTGCCGACTGAAGTGAAAAATTGAAGTTTGTCGACGTCGTGTACTTCCTTCTTTCTTCATTAAAATATCAATGAACATGAACACGCCACACAACACAACATTATTTATTTTACAACAATCGCAACACCCGAATCATGAACGCGTTTTTTTTTTCAATTCAATTCAAACAAACACAGAAAACTGTCAAGTCAGGTCAATTACCTGTCACAGTTGGTTGATTGGTTGCTAGGCAACAGTCAAAGTCAAAGTCAAAGTCAAAGTCAAAATTTCTTTATTCATTAAGATTTTTTAGGATCATTTTGAATCGTCAAATTTACCGCCTGTTCGGAATCGCGACCAGCACACAAGGAGAAAGGCAAGAACCTCGGGCCGGTTAATTTTTTTGATGATCCATTCAACATTTAGATAGGTACACAATTTGTAATTATATTCTAAGTAGATACAACAAAAACCTAAATACTTAATCTTAAAACATTTGTTATTACCTATCTACCTATGGGCAATTTGTTAACATTGAGAAATCACCATTTTGCTGTCAACTGGTATAGCAACATCGGGCCACACGTTCTTATCGTCGATATAATCACTAATTTTGTAGTAGGCACTTTTAATTAAATTATTCTTTATATACAATTTGAATTTACGAGTAGAGAGTTTGGTGGCGCTTTGAGGAAGCTTATTATAAAATCTCACACAGTTTCCTAAGAATGAATTATTTACTTTTCCTAAGCGAAACTTAGGTATCTCAAGTTTATTTTTATTTCTAGTATTAACACGGTGTACATCACTTCTTTTACTAAACTCATCAATGTTTCTGTGAGCGTGCATTAGGTTTTCATAAATGTATTGGGAGCTGACTGTAAGAATACCAATCTCTTTAAAACGTTCCCTAAGAGAGTCACGAGTTTTCATTTTATAAATTGCCCGTATAGCTCTCTTCTGTAGAATAAAAAGCAACACGGGTAACTCAGATAAAATAGTTCCGCTAATTCACAATAGCCTAACTTCGTGGTGTTGGTAAGCGGGGCAATATGGGCCCTAACTTGGTGGTGTTGGTATGGGAGTCAATCTCGCCCCTAACTATTGTTCTTGGAATAAAGCACAACGATTCATGAAGATTTATTTAACGCCGGCAATTTGCGATCTCCGTTAGGACTCCATAACGTTTGTCTAACAAGGCTTTTTACGCTCTAACAATAAATAAATATGGATACCTATGTAATTGTAATTTAACGAAGCGTATTGAGAGAAATACAATTATATGAATTGTAAACTGTTTCATCTGTAAAAATTAAATAAGTAAATAAATATTACAGGACATTAATTTCACACAACGCCATCTAGCCCCAAACGAAGCATAGCTTGTAATATGGGGACTAGATTACGGATACAATACTTATTTGTGTATACTTTATTTTTAACCGCCTCTATGGTCTAGTGGTTAAACCCACCGATTTCAGATCCAGAGGTCCCGGGTTCGATCCCCATGGGGAGTACAATATATTGTGCTAGATTTGGTTGGTGGTAGGACTTTGTTTAGTCCGCCTGGCTAGCTGCCACCATCTTACCTAATTCTGTCGCCATAATAACAATTCTAAAATTGTTGTGTTCCGGCATTCAGAGGTAAGATAGCCAGTTCCTCAGTTAGTTGAGGATTCCGGGTGAAGTGCGCCTCTACATTCGGCCTTATCTTAACTTGTTGAACTTATCATACAATACAACCCCCAAAATATAATATACAAGCGTCTAACTGTTGCTTAACTAAGCCTATTGAGAGAAATACGATTATATTAATACTAGTAAGCTGTTTAAATACAAATATAGTACACAAGCGTCTGCCTGTGGCTTCACCGACGCCGGTGGAATTACGGGCACAGAGAGCTTAACACATTTATGGCTCAAGTTTATGGGCGCAATGTAGTGCAGCGTAGGTCATGTTCTTTGTAGATATGACCTACGCAGTGAGGCTTTGTTATAGGCAAGAGTTCCACTTAACATCAAATGGGCTGCTCGCTTGTTCAGTCTCCATGTTGTTTAAAAAATATAACAATTTTGTATAGCGATACTATGGGATCTGTTTATCGGGATGAAATGTAGCATCATTCTCCTGCCCTTATCCCACGCTAGGTGGGGTCGGCACAACATGTTCTCTTCTTCCACTCACTCCTATCAACCGTCAACTCTGCATCTACACCTTTCATACCCATGTCCTCTTTCACACAATCCATCCATCTCTTTTTCGGCCTTCCCTTGCTCACATGTCCATCCACGCTCAAATTCATAACCCTTTTGGTCAAATGACTACTATCCCTCCTCATTTCATGCCCATACCATGCCAACCTAGCACTCCTCAACTTTTCTACAACTGGTGCCACTTTCAAACTTCCATCCGCGGGATGAAATGTAGCCTACGTCTAATTTTCGGTCTATTGCAACATATCTGCAAAGTTTCAGCTCAATCTGTTCAGTAGCTTTGCCGTGAAGGAGGAAACAAACAAACATCCAAACAACTTTCATTTGTATAATATAAGTTTGATTTATTTCGAAACAATTATCAGATTTTCAATTGGCAAGCCTCACAGCTCAGTTTGGTATGTATCTCTGCTTTCTGTACTGAAGGTTGTGGGTTCGATCCCGACCCAGGGCAAAAAGTCGTTTGCAAAAAAAAAAGTCGAATACAGATGTTTGTTCATGTTGTTTGGATGTGAAGTCTACTCGCAACCAGTTCAATAGGCATAAAGCTTTAGTTTGCGGCTGGCACGCTGTGTGAAATTAATGTCCCGTAATTTTTGTAATGCAACTATCTTAATATAATATTTCATATTTTAATAATACAATATATTTTTTCTGGATTAAGTGCTCCCTTGGACCATATCATAACTCTAAAGCCAGGTGAGATAAAAAAGAATATACCTACTTTTAAACATACTTATCGAAATAGTTTTGATAAGCGTAAGCGGGCAAGTTTAAAGCTTCGCTTACACTAGGGTCACACCCGAATAGATTAAGATGAGTAGATCCATAAACGGGTACTCAGTACTCAAAGGTCCAAGGAGGGTTGTAAAGATCGCCTTTCGATAGAGACTTCCATTACATCATGTGGTTTATGGGGAGTCTTACGGGGTATTCAATTTCCATGTTCTTTGTTTACTATTTACCACCTTTTCAAAGAAAGGTCGAAAAATTTACTGTGACATCACCAAAATCGCTTATCCGTTATAATACCAAAGTAAGCTTAGGTACATAATGACGGTCTTGGTACGAAATTTGAAGTAATATTACTTTGATAATGTTTTGAGAGGTCATGGCTGGCCCCTACTAGTTTAGAACTAGAGACAAGATAATTTTGAATATGAAAGGCATTGTTTATTCAACATACATAAAGTTCGTTGGTTGCTGCCTATCAATGACAAACACCCCGTGTATGTTTCACGAAATAAATAACTCGGTTATTACTTACCGTTAGTCTTAGCTTAGGAGCCGTCTTCAAATCCCATAAGTACATATATTTGATTGAAGTGACTACTGTACGTGAGTAACAAGCCGCTATCTACTTGTTATCAGTTTTTGTGAACCAACAACTCCCCCCGTGGTGATTGGCGGTGGAAAAGGTCAGAAATTGATAAAATACCAGGCGACCAGAAGTACGTAAGATCTCACTGGAGATGGTTCTCAGTGAGATGAGCATGGAACCCTGCCTGACGTCTATCCGAATAGTTTGGAGGGCTCAAAAGGAACCTCATTGCAAGTCATTACTATATCTAGTTTCTGCTTATTCGTAAGCATAGACCACTACATACTCAAGTTTCTGATCTGTTTGTTCAGTCACGTAGAAAACACCAGATGAGAAAAAGTACCAGGCGATTAGAGACATCGGCAGGTAGCGTATATGTCCTATAGAATTGCCACACTTTACTGTACTGAAAATATTAATTGAAGAAGCTTGGACAGAATCGTGTCGCGCTCCTCACCACATTGAAGAATGTCTGCCAGCTTAGTGTTTTAGGTTTAGAAAATTATCCACTGTAAAATCAGACTGTCGGACCATGTGAATAATATGCAAAATAATAATCGCGTATAGGTAATGAAAACGTTAATGGATTTAATTGTAATAACAGCAGCAGCGCCTATATTAACTAATGTCTCTCAGCTTTTGTTTTAAGGTGCTCGGTGCTCATTTATTTAGTTTTCAGCTATGCAATGCCAGACTCGCGAGGTCAAGAGATCACAGAGCCATATCGTATCAACATAAATAAATTAATAATAATTATAGCGCAGCTCGAAGAAAACACTAGATCATTTTGAAAGTACTAGGCGACCAGATGTACCGAAGAGCTCACCTGACGTCGGCCGCGCTCTATACGCGGAGATGGCTCTAGGTGACACGAGGGCGAAGGCCCGCGCCCGCAGCAGTGCCGCGATGGAGCCCCGAGGAGACGCCAGCGCCCCCCCTCGGCATCCACACGCGGAGAACCAACCTGCAATAGAAAACAAACATCACCATTATGGTCTTGGACTTATCAATGTGAGCCGTGTAACAACTCTTTACGAGTTTTTAGCCGTATATCATGGCTCTTTACTACTACAGTAAATACTTTTACCGGTGAAAGATTCAATGAGCACCATCTAAAGCAATTCCTCTTTCTCATCGTAAAATCAGATAAACTGGGAACAAACCTCATGATGAGTGCCCAAATTAATTAACATTTTGAATTACCTACATGTAGGTACCTATATAGTATGGTAGTTGTGTGCTCACTCACAGAGTTACAAAGAACACACCGTGAGTGTCAGAGCTTCAGATAAAATTTTTGGGTGCATAAAACTTTGATGTTATAACTTCAGGTTTTCAGAAACACGACTGGTAAAAAGAAATAGGCCTTCTTAATAAACGGTCAGCTAACTAAAGAGTTACGGTCAGCTCAAAAATGTATTTGGAAACAAACAAAGTGAATTAAAAAGAAATGTTTCGGGGTGCAAAAAACAACTACGTAATGACACACACCGTTAAGTTCGAATTGTCAAAATATATTTCTAACGGATTATATTGCCTACCGACGAATAAAAACGAACAAATAAATTATTAGCCCTTCACATTTGACGGTTATATAAATACCGGGTGCTCAGGAATGTTACCTGGTAATTTTCTTTAAAGAACAAAAGATGTTTCTTGTGTCATGACATTTCACAAGTCCTTGGATGGGGTAATTATTCAAAGGTTAGCAGTCGCCCCCTTCCTTTTACTTACTTTCATTTTCGCTAAAGTACGGAAGGCTAAAAAACTAGTAGGTTTTTGGTGGGAAAAGCTTTGGCATGAAATTCGTCAAAATTCGTTTTCTCTTCATCATCAGATCTCCACGAGTATGGTATTGGTACTTATATCGAAACCTACAAAACTAGAAGATATTTTCCTAACGTCAAACTTCAACGAAAGTATCAAAACTGCGTTCAGGTTTTGTTATAAAATAGCCTTATAAAAGGTGGTATACGCTAGCTCGCACAATAGTTCTGCCTCCTACATGATTTTCTATCTATGTATACTTGTATATTTGTATTAAAGTATTCATTGTTTCATATTTAATTAATTTTTTTTTATAAGAATACATTTATTCAATAAAAAGTACAATTAAACTAACTATTTACAAAGGAATCAGTCAGTACCTAAGGACCGTTACAAACGGCCTATAGGTAACTCAACTGTTCCAGACCAGTACCAGACGGTAGCGTGCCCAAGATAAAGTTGAACTTTAGTTGAATTGATTAGATAACATTTTCCATAATTTTTGAGCATCCATCAAAACGTTTTTACTACCTCATTTTCCTCCTAAAGCTATAATCGCTCAAAGCGACCATTTGCACTTGTACTTTGTATATTTTGTCACTTTATGTTTTTATTATTCAACTAGCTGAAAATACCCGTGCTTCGCTACGGCAAAATAAAAAGAACGGAATGGCTGTGATACCTGGCTATAATACTGGGGTAAAGAACGACAGGGTTCCTAGTTTCTACACGTCCCGTCCCGATAATTCTGAAATCTCTGTCCAGATCCTTTTAATTATTCTATTAGATATAATAAGAAACTGGTGCTTATTTGGTTGGTATTGGCATAAGTATCATTGAATTTCGCATATCAATGTGTCTAAAACCGACTCCACTTAGAATGCTGTATCCCTTAGCTGGCATAACAAAGTACAAATCTTGCCAGGATAATAATGAAATCCTCGAGCGCACATTGCTAGTGTGGAGCTCCCATACAGGGAAGTATGGCCCACCTTCTTTCCTGCCCGTTATGCCCCGTGGAGCAGTGGAGGTTGCTTAGTACTGGTCGAGGAAGGTTTTAATGTTTTGAAACGTTTGAATCGAGAAGGAGTATATACTTGAAAATTTACTAATGACAATGAAGGGTATATATAATTATTCAATTCATTTCAAAGTTATTTTAAACAGACAAATAAATTAAAATATGATACCCACATCAAATAATAATAAAAATATATGTATTATACACATAAGCTCATTAGCTTACATATTTACTTGATCAAATGATAAAGATTTTAGATGCATAGAGTTTTGCCCCATTTCATTCATCATTCCCTTCGATATTTATACTTTCTGATTTATTTTTTTAAATAGGCATTTAATTTTAATAAAAACACATACTAATTATAACTGAATTGGATCAAATGAATAGATATCTGTGCATTAAAAGATTTGCCCCCATGTCAATCTATTACAGGTAGAATCTTAAAGGTTTTTTTCATAATCAGCATTTCAAAGTTACTACATATCTACATGCACAATCACTATCGAATGAAACTAAATATTTTGAACTTTCAAGAAAATTTCAAGACTTTTTCCCCACTTCACCCTTTAAGAGGAATAATAAAAAATACATGATAAGTATCTCAACAGTCTTTGAAACTCAAATTTGTAGTAAGTACATAAAACATTTAAACCTAACCGAATTATAAAGATTTTGGATGCATGTTTTGCCCCATTTCACCCTTTAATAGTAAGATTTTCTGATACATCTTCAAAAAAAAAGCTTCTAGTTATAATTAACACAAATAAACAAAATTTCAACTCAATCGGATCAAATAAAAAGATTCATTAATATGAAAAGTATTACCCGGTTTCACCCTTTCGAGGAAGAATTTACAAAGTTTTTTTATCATTTCATAGTTATTTAAAAAATACACGTTACAAATACACTCAATCGAATCATTAATAAAGATTTTGCCTTTAAACTGTTTTGCCCCATTTTACCCTTTATTAGTAAGATTTTTCTGTTTTTTTACCATACACATTTTTAAGATAAAATAAACACATTAACAAAATTTCAACTAGATCGGATCAAATTATAGAGACATCTTCATACAAAATTTTTTGCCCCGTTTTCAGAGCAAAAATCTCTAAGATTTTTTTTCATAATTAGCATTTCAAAAGTATTATAAATATACTTTCAAATTTTCGACTCAATCGGATCATAATTCAAGATTTTGCAAACAAACAGTTTTGCCTCTTTAATTTTACACATTTATATAATAGATATAATCGATTTTTTTTAAATACACAATTTCTACCCATAATAAACACACGTAAAAAGTTTCAACTCGATCGGATCCAATATAAATACATCTCCATACAAAAAGTTTTGCCCTATTTCACCCTTTTAGAGGAAAAGTCTTCAAGTATTTTTTTCATAATTTGCATTTCAAAGTTATAACAAATACATATACTTACAAAATTTCAACTCAATCGGATCATAAATAAAGATTTTGCATACAAACTTTTTTACCCCGTTTCACCCCCTTCGGGGAGGAATTTCCTAAAATCCGTTCTTAGTGAGCACCTAGATATCATAATGAACATATTGGCAAAATTTCAAGTCCGTAGGTCTTACAGTTTCGGCGCTAGCGCGATTATACCTAATTTAACCTACCTACTATACCTATCACGTCAGTGGTAAATCGATTTTATGTAATAGAAGATGATCTAATTTCAGTGTTCATTCGTTCAATCATTCCTTGAAAGGGAAAAAAATGAAAGTGAAAGAGAAATACAAAGTATCTTTACATAATGTTGATCCCAACAGAACATTACGGACGTTCTGATGGATTTTTTATGGGAACGTAGTCCCTCTCAAGGTCACGTTTTTGTTTCCCTACTCTATTGTGCGTCTGGTCTCCTCGACTCGCATTTTTCTAAACGTTTCGAAGGCATTTTTCCTGTTCCTTTGCTATTCCCTGAACTCGCCATAATGATGTTTGTGTTATGAGGTTTTTTAAACATGGTGGGATGCGCAGATAGTTCGATAACAAGACTGGTGGAGATGATATACATATTTTTATTCGTCGCGAAAGTTCTTTTTCTTCGAGAAAACAATAAAAGTACTTGCTTACCTATATTATTAAAAAATCTAATTTTCAAAATTAAGTAACCATAACTTCCACAACCTTAGGTTTACTATCTTTTTCTAAAGATTTCTCCTCACTGACCCATACAAAACAAAATGTAAACAAAATACAATTTCGTAATCTTTAGAGACTGTGAAATTTCCTATTAGCTGCAGTTAGCACTTGAGATTCCGTCAGTAAAGAAATGTTTGTATTGCCACAGACAATAATAGTAGTAGGTATGCATTGTTGACTTTGACCGTGGGCTCAGACCGGCCAAGTGCGCGTGTCCGCACTGACACTGAGGGTTCCGGCCCGCATTTCAAGGTAAAACATAATGCATTTCGTTTTTTTTTCGATGCGATCGAGTGAATCGATGATGAGAACGCGTGGCTCGATATTGCTATACCAGTTGGCAGCTCAGTAAAATGGTGATTTCTCAATACTGACCAACTGCACACTAAGTAAGTAGTTAGTAATAAATATTATAAGATAGTATTGAGTATTTAGGTGTATTATGTGTACAGATAAGTAAATTTTATTTAAATTATTTTAAGGATTGTCAAGATATTCACTAGTCCGTGTTTCTTGCTTTTTCCTTGTGTGCTAGTCGGGATTCCGAACAGATGATTTAAAATGATCAAAAAGCTCTTACTGAAGAAACTATATTTGGATTTTACTTTGATTTTTGAGCATTCGTGTGGGTCCGACTCACGCTTAACTGATTTTTAGTTTTGGTTGTTATACATGTAATGTAAAGACTATTATCACACTAAGTTTGAACTATTTATTATATATGATTTAGTAACGTACTAACTCGTTTAAAAATCATGTTTCTTGTTTGGGATACATGATAATTATGGTTTTATAATCCCATCAATTTGTATATTTAACCGCATCTGTGGTCTAGTGGTTCAACCCTCCGATTTCAGATCCAGAGGTCCCGGGTTCGATCCCCATGGGGAGTACAATATATTGTGCTTGGCTTGGTTGGTGGTAGGATTTTATTTAAGTCCGCCTGGCTAGCTACCACCATCTTACCTAATACTGTCGCCATAATAACAATTCTTAAAAAAAATTGTTGTGTTCCGGCATTCAGAGGTAAGATAGCCAGTTCCTCACTTAGTTGAGGATTCCGGGTGAAGTGCGCCTCCACCTTCGGCCTTATCTCAACTTGTTACCAGGTGAGATGAAGGCCAAGCGCTTCCTCGTAGTACAATAAAAAAAAAGAGTATATGATTTTTATTAGGTATATGTTATAATAGCGGTATAGGAAATATACAGTCTGTGAAAACCACAACTGTTTACCTATTACGGTCATCAAATAAAGCTGACAGAGATGGACGGACGGCCGGATGGACTTATATTACAGGACATTAATTTGACACAGCGCCATCTAGTCCCAAACTAATCAAAGCTTGTAATTTGGGTACTAGATTACGGATATAATACTTTGAAACTTTTTTTTTTGTAAAAACATACCTACTTATCATATAATAGAACACCCAGACACAGATCAAACATCAATATTCATCACACAAATGTTTGTGCAGCGTGGCAATCGAACCCACAACCTACAGCGCAGAAGACGGAGCTACGACCAACTGAGCTGTGAGGCTTGTTAATAAAATTAAGTATTAGGCTTCCGTTGGCACCCTTTGGGTATGTAACACTAAAAAGCGACAACCCACCTTTAACAGAATATCAGCACTGACCTGTGTTACAGTGAGGCTTAATACTAAGTTGTATACCTATCTATATATACTATATTTTCCGTATTTGGTCGCGATTCCGAACAGGCGGTAAATTTGACGTTTCAATATGATCCTAAAAAATCTTAATGAATAAAGAAATTTTGACTTTGACTTTGACTTTGACACATAAACTTATGAAAAAGGGTGGCAACCTCTTCATAAGTATTATCTATCACTTTTACCAATCCAGCTGCCAAGCGTGTTGTATGTTTTTTTTTTTACAGTACTTGGAGACGGAACATGCAAACAGACCTATAACAAAGCCTTACTGCGTAGGTCACATCCACAAAAAACATGAGGCATAACGGTGTTAACAAATGTTATAATGACACAAAAAAAATCACAAACTCCGACGGGACGCGAACCCGCATGTTTTCCTAAACGATCTAACCAACTGAGCCACGAGGGATTTTTTGTGTCATATTGATATCAGCTTGAGCCCGGATCACGGTGCCTATCACCGGCAACCATACCCTTCAAACCAGAACACTGTAATGCTGCTTGGCGGCTGAAATAGGTATGGTGGTAGTACTTCCCCGGGCGAGCCCTTTCACAAGAAGCTCTACTACTCTTTATTCCAGCTTATCGCCACACTCTTTGGCCCATGTCGTATTGCTTAACTAACTTCGGGACACCTGATAGGTATGTGTGAAATCTCCGAAAGTCATATTTTAAAAGTTTATAGCCATTTATAAAAGTTGTAAGGAGTTCATTGCCATCAGACACAACAAAATGGTATGTCATAGCGTCACCGTATATATAAAATTGATGTGTGATTGACCGACTGACTTTCGCAGACTTAGTCTAGACTTGGTAGATTTGATCTACCTTCTAGTGGTCTATCCTGGATCTGCTCTAAGTATAAAAATAGTCTCTCTTCCTTCGTCGCCATAAGTATGTGCTGTTCTGTACCGTTTTATATGTCTTACCATGGTAGGGACTTCTAGAATTTTTATTATATTATCGTCCATAAATATATTTATATTTTATTATTTATATATTGTTTAGTATGTAGGTACATAGTGCATGTTAGGTATTTATATTATATCAGTAGTGTGTATATTTGTAGCATAGCTTTTTCCTTGTATTTAGCATGCCCCTTTCAATCTGTGCTCCAACAACCACCTCTATAGCCATAAAAGCCTCTCTATCCAAAGGTTGTCTGGAAGAAATCACTTCTAAGCAATAATACCACCATTGTACGTGATGTTATTTTGTTTAAGTATTCCAGTTTTATATGTTTGTTCATTCATTCATTCATTCATTCATTCATTCATTCCTGCAGAAGCCTGGCGCCATTGGTTTGCCGTGTACCTACCATCGGTGCGTGGGAAACCCAGTGCTTTCTGGGAGAGCCCGTTCCATTGAAGCTCTTCATCCTTGCTCTGGCCTTAGGTATACCTGGTAAAACCCTTAGGTACCCGGTTCACATTTCCAGACAACTTATGTGTTAGTATTGCTGTTCCCGCTATTCCATGGGTTTTTTTTTTAATTGTACCATGGGTAGGTCTCGGCCTTAATCTCACCTGATTTTCAAGTTATGATAAGGCCGAACAAAGCGCACTTCACCCGGAATCCTCAACTGAGGAACTGGCTATCTTACCTCTAAATGCCGGAACACAACAGTTAAATAATTGTTGTTATGGCGACATTATTAGGTAAGATGGTGGTAGCTAGCCAGGCGAAGTTAAACAAAGTCCTAACACCGACCAAACCAATCACAATATTGTACTCCCATTGGTAATCGTACCCGGGAACTCTGGGTCTGACACCGGAAGGCGAACCCCTAGACCACAGAGGCGGTTACTGGTGTAAGCCAAGTCTTTGATCACGAGCTCACTTGAAGAACGAGTGCTGATGAGGCCTATGATGGAACACGCTTGGCTAGGAGGGACCACTGTCTTCATAGTGGTATCAACAATCATCATAATCTTGGAGTCTTCTACAAGATTTAAATTATTGTATATGTCCATGATCTAAGTCATAAGCAGTCACTAGTCAACAATCAACCGAATATTTGATTTCGCTGTAGGTATGTATAAAAATAAATTGGATTAGCATAATATTGCTTAACGAAAATAACTTTATTATGTCATTGTGTATTTTCTTGCAAATAATGTAATCAAAAGCAGAACTTACTATTTGTTTATTCGACATGTATCGCCATAATTTATTTTTTTACGTCAGGTGCCTCTAACAACTTAACCGTTTACGCTGAACATGAGCCGCCTCCAAAATAGAGGATTTGCCTGATGATTAAGGTCATTATGTGAATTAACCGGCCAAGTGCAGACAGACACCCGAGGGTTCCGTTCCACATTCCAAGGCAAATAATTACGTTTCTTGTATATCCCCCTTTGCTTTTTATGATTTGTTGCTATAGCGGCTATAGAAATACA
Source organism: Venusia cambrica (assembly GCA_951394065.1). Classification (NCBI taxonomy): domain Eukaryota; kingdom Metazoa; phylum Arthropoda; class Insecta; order Lepidoptera; family Geometridae; genus Venusia; species Venusia cambrica. The sequence continues at coordinate 5,734,649 of OX596069.1, forward strand.
CACACTGTGATTTTTTTTACGGTTCATGTGATACCTACAGCCTGCTGATAGACAGACAGACGGACGGACGGAGGCTTAGTAATAGGGTCCTTTGGGTACGGGACCCTTAAAAGGATTATATTCTAAGACTGACACTAATCTCGGTTTGGACGCAGAGTGATCAATTGACAAAAGCAGTTGACATTCGTAAATCAATCTATAATAGCCTCCTTTCCTAAAGGATCTCTGGGGAAAAGTCTTCTTCTTCTTCTTCTTCTTCTTCCCTTCCACTCTCACTTCTTTTGATTTTTTTTTTTAATGTTCGTTATGCTCCTCTAGAGGCTAGAATACCAAAAGGCACCTATAATGGCATTTCTGCTACGATACACTGATGAACAAAATGAGGCTCTGTCCAGCAGTGGACACTAATGGGTTAACACCTACTGAATGAAGCGCACGAGGAATGTTGATGTGTGATACTGTGATGTAATAAAATATAAGTAAGAATTAGATATTTTGTAACCTAATGTATTTTTATATTTTGTTGCTTTATATTTACATTTAGGTTTATTTTAGTATTTCAGTACCCCTCATTGTCTGCTCTTACCTATCCTTTCCATACAAAGGTTTCCTGGAAGAGATCGCTTTTAGCGATAAGGCCACCCATTGTCCCTAGTCTAAGTTGCTATCTTCGGTTATCGGTGTACAATAAAGAGTTTATCTATCTATCAATATTACAGACAAACATCTATTCGTTCCACACGTTAGTCCCGGGTGGGATTTGAACTCACAACCTACAGAGCTACTACCAACTGGGAGGCTAAAGATATAGGAAATGTACAATCAGCAGAACAGTACGGCTGCAAACATTTGTAATATATTTTATTACAGAGCAGCGGTTGGATAGAGCAGCTGAAGATAACGGCATTCCGCCGATAAACTTACCTCATAGTCATAACAATGCAGGATTGCACCACAAAGGCTCAAATATGGTGCCGTAAATAAGAATTATACAACCCTGTAGGGTTGGCAAAAACATTCATTATGTAAACTAAAACTATCATGATAATTGCTTCTATTAACCTATCTGTTCCTCACATTTATAATATTAATCGAAACATTTTCGATTATCGCCATTTACCATTTTATTTACCGTTTTAAGCGAACATTGTATTTCGAAAATGCAAGGTCTAATTTAATATTTGAAGCAAAAATCGGACAGGCCATATAGGCCATTATAGGGCCATCCGTTAGAAAACCAAAGTTAGAACAGTTAACATAGCTCTCAGAATTAGCAAGCTGAAGTGGCAGTGTCTAGAAATGCTCTCATAACCGATAACAGCTGAGGAGTAAAGGTTCTCGCATGGCGATCACAATTTAACGCGAAACGGATTGTGAGAAGACTCGAAGGACCGACGACATTGTGGCTGTTGCGGAGATTCGATGGATGAAAGCGACTTAGGATCCCATTTATTCTGTTTTCATTTAGTCTGGGAATTTGTGGCGTCGAATAAAAATAAACAATGTTTATGACGAGGACTTGGTATGACATTTTCGGGGTAGATTCATCAGCTTCCTTTTGTAGTGTAGGGGTGCACTTAGAGAAGATTTCAGAAATTCTCACAGGAGATCAGGATCGAAGTCCCGGTTGTTAGTAGGATGACTTATGAGTGGCAGCCCTAGCCGACGCCCACCGAGTCAGGTCAAAATGTTGATAATAATTTGCATCCAGGAACCTCACTTATCAATGCTTCAGAACCGTACATCAGGCTTTCTAAAACTGCAACTGATCCACTTCATTCACAACCCTATGTTAAAGAAAATAGAGTCAATAGTGCTGTAAATAGGACATTTTATTCGTGCACATTATTCTCTGGGGACAATGTTTCTCAAAGTTCTGAGCTGCTATTTGTCGAGCGGAGACAAGCTGTCTTAGATTTCCGGGAAAATGTTTGCGCTTTCTGTGTATATTTTAGTTTATTGCTTGACTTGTTCTATGCCTGAGCAAGGATGAGGTCGATGGAGCGAGCTTTTCTACAAGGCACTGGCTCTACCGGCAACCAACGGAACGCGGCAAACCTTTTGGTGTCGGATATCCACAGTAAGGTGGTTGCCAGGTGGACTTTTACAGGACCTACCAGTGTTGTGAACATTCAGCCGAAACCGCTAACAAAAGCCATTCCATTGAAAAATTGGATATCTTGACCCAGACCCAGACATCTCCTAGCTCATTCCTAACCATAGCCTTCTACTAAAGTTTGAGAACCACATCACTCCCAACCCAAAGATGTTGGTTATGCGGAGTGGCCACTTAATATCTAGGCTTCGTCGAGATAAAGTTCCGACCGCGGCGCCTTTTTCGTAACGTGTGCATAGAGGTTAACTAACTGGCAATCGGCGAGCTAGCTCCTAGAGAGAGAGACAGTGTCGACGCGAGAGAGAAAGAATCATCATGCAAAGATATGATAAATACGAGTCCAACCAAACGTATATTTATAAAGAGAAAAAGAAAAAACCACTTTGCAAAAAAAAACTGGTTCAATCAAATGCATATTTTTAACATCCATTGTTATAATCACCACGCCTGGCAGAAAAGTGATCGCAGTAAAGGCGTAAGATTTGATACAAGTATGTTGCTGTGCCAATTCTCCCCTACTCCGAGATCCCTTAGTCGGATTTTACGAGATCAACGGAATGAGATTAGATTTAAAGTGAGTTGGTATTTTCGAAAATAAACTTAAGCTCTCTAAAATGCAAGAAGCATACAAATCGCGCTATCTTGTGAAAGTGGATCGTGTAAGGTTAACTTAACACTATAGGTATACCTATGTGGATTAGCTTTGTTCACGTCTTAACACTGGAATCTCTAGTGACAGAAGAAAATAGACAGGGATAGAGAATAAAACAGCCAAGTGCGAACACGCAAGCATCAAGGATTCCGATTCCAACAAACTACCATACAGTATATCATATATACATAGCTTTCTTAATAATTAGAGTCCTGTTTACACATATTAAAATCTATTTCTAAATTGTTGTGTTCCGGCATTTAGAGGTAAGATAGCCAGTTCCTCAGACTGTTGAGGATTCTGGGTGACGTGCGCTTCCACCTTCGGCCTTATCCTTGACATCAGGAGATGAAGGCGAAGCGCTTATCTTATCTTATAAGCGTATAATAAAAAACAAAAAGAAATGGAACCCCATATTGTATTGTAGAGTAGGTACATAGCTCGTGTTCCTGGCTCCGCTCAGGATTCTCCATTAGAGTTTAGATTCGCTGCTTCAACTTAGACATCATCGTCATCTTTTCATCCGTTTCCACTGCTGAACATAGGACTCCCCCAATCGACGTCACAAATAGTATTTATACATCTTAGTACCTTGAATTAAACTCCCTTTTTTCACATTTTGTATGATATTATAACTGATCACAGTGTCTATAATTTCACCAGCGTTTCACAAAACCGGCTGTAATCTGACAGCTTATCAAATAATTGTTAATAACGATTACCGATCGTTCTATTGTCTTATTGTTTGTTACTATCGTATATTCTAACCACTTATGTGAGGTATATATGGCGCTATATATTAGGGTACCGTACACAAAAAGTTTTGAAACGGTATACTAAAAAAGTGAGTAGGCAAGTAATACATTATTTACTTTCTTTTTTATTTATTTTATTCATGCATAGTAAATATACTTACTTATAATTATGTATTTGAAAGTGACTCTATTTGTTTATATTTATTTTTTAACATACCACTGGATGAACGGATTTTAATGAAATTTGGCATGGATACCAATTTGGTAAGCCAGGAAAATAAACAAAGGCTTACCCTTCGAATACCAAGCGGGCGTAGGTCTCTAAAAGCTGCAAGAGTTCATAGATAAGTAGGTAGTAGGTACTTTAATGTATATATAATTCTCACAGTCATTGAACCTACGTACTACAACCACGTACAGGTTGAAAACAAAAAAATCTTAATTTTTCACATGAATTGTAAAAAATCAATAACTACATTACTTTAAAATGCTTCAATGATTTGAAAAAGCATGCAATCATATCGACACTACACGTCAAACTATAAAAGTAAGGTTATAATACAAATAAAATAGGGTGTATAATCAAATGTTAAAAATATTTATGTTAGGATTTAACCTAAACGATGTGGGAAAGTAACTCATAAATTCAATAAATCAATGAAAGGCAATTAGTTTTTTTAATGATAAACATGCATTTTAAAATACCTGCTAAAGCATAACTAGCGTTTTTTTTTGTATTTGTGACATTTGTAAATTACAAACCATAATTACCCGAATGATCGCGGTCAGATGTGATGTAAACAAATATTGACAGATGACCTGTCAATCTGTCGCATTGCGATTGCGTGTCAAATCGCGATGATAGCGGCGCGTGCGGTTTCGAAACGTACGATTGTGCGCAGGCGCAGTTACTGCTCGTAAACACAAGATCACCTCAATCATTGTTTTTAGTACAGAGCTTCTGGTACGTTCTATAAATATTAGCCGATTAAGGTTTTCAAATCAATTTTTAGGTAGGCTTCCAAGAAAATATCGCTCAGCCACCTAACCTCACACTAAGCAAAGCTTGTTATAAGTGAAATAAGTTACAGATAGAGTTGTTTCAAATATAGTAGTTTGTTGTTCATCATAGATCACACATTTAAGAGTAGTAGAGCCCTTCGTGAAAGGGCTCGTCCGGGGAAGTACTACCACCATACCTATTTCAGCCACCAAGCAGCATTGCTGTGTTCCGGTTTAAAGGGTATGGTTGCCGATGAAATTACGGGCCCACGAGGCTTAACACCTTTATGCCTCATGTTGACGGCTATGTAGGCTATGTTCTTAACGGATGTGACCTACGCAGTGAGGCATTGTTATAGGCAAGAGATGCACTTAACATCAGGTGGACTACTTTCTTGTCCCGTCTCCTAGTTGTATATAAAAAAAAAACACAAATGATGATCCCGTGTAGGTATCGAACCAACAACCTGATGTCCAATGATGATGAAAATCAGATTATTATGAAGCCATTTTAAACAATAGTGTTAGATTGGTAATGGTGTGGGCGCATTCAGTTATGCAATACGGATGTAAGGACAGGGCCGATATGTTTTACATTGCAACATCGTAAGAAATCTTAATGATGAACTCTTTACAAAGGTACCTAAAAGTAAAAGTCAATGTGTAAAAACCATCATTGTCCAATGGGTCTTAGAACCGGAGGCTATAGCAGGATATTAGTTGACCTACCTCAACTGTTTATTCTGTGCTCTATGTACAAAAAACGAAATACTTTTAACATCACTTAGTGACCTATGTTGCCCTGGTAGTTGACACGGTTAGTGTTTCTGTCTAGTAATTGCGAAACGGTGTTCTTGTGCGCTCATGAATGCCTGGTACTCATGAGGTTTGTCCTCCTTTTTATTTTGACGTCCACGCCACGCATTTTGCAGACAATATAACTTGATATCAATGAACGCGAATGAGGGCGCTAGTGTCGGCGCCATCGATTTGCCGTTTTCCGCCGGGAATGCTCGCTTCATCGTAGACAGAAATTCTCAGAATGCTATTATTTGTTTTGAGTCAGACAATGTCACCCAACCCAAGTTGGGCATGTCCAAGGTTGTTTCTGACATGCATAACATGGTGAATAAAAAAAAAGAAAGGTAATTTTATGTATATAACTATGTATCCAAGTTACAGACTCGTGTAGGTATGTCAGTTCTCAGCTCCCTGATAAAGTAGGCGGTACAACAATATTGCAACAATATTGCACTACGATTGGCAGAGAAAGTTTTGTCGGATTTCGTACCTAGGATAAATTAGTTTACTTGTGTGTGTACCACACACTAGTAAAAAAATGCAGCTATTCCATTGCCAGATTTTACCATTTTCTGATAGAGCTAGAAATATTTTATTGGGATATGATCTATATGTACATTATTTTACAATGGGTTTTTCAAACAAATTTACAGGTATTGCTTGGGCATCGATTGGATCTACAATGAACACAACCTTCGCAGAAAAAGCCTATGAACTCTTTTGTTAATAATTCTAGTGTTCATCAACTGAAAGGTACTCGTATGTTTATACTTTTAATTCAGTTGGTTATTCCTGCACATCTGGTGTAATGCATTGTAGTAGTGCAGACACTAAACATTTTTTTTAAATCCTGGTTACTGCTCTTGATAAGGCATGCTGACCTGAGCTAGACAAGCTGACATCTACGAATCGAGCTTTCCCAGAAGGTAATGGCTCTAGTGTACACCGACGGAACACAGAAAACCGCTTGGCGCTGGATTTCGGCGATTCAGCAGTATCAGCAAAACCCAGCTGTTATCTGGGGACTCTGGGGTAGACAACTAGGAGGTAAAGGGTTGGTGTGATGCCTATGGTATTGTATGGTACCTTTTAGTAGCACATAAAGTCATCCACGTGCGAATATAGAGGCCCCAATCATTACATTACTTGCTTGCTCCATTTTCAGTTCGAACAACGCCAGAACTGTCGGAAAAAATCCCGAAACCGCCGAATCCCGCGTGAACAACGTGCCGAGATCCCGTTAGCTCCACTTATCTATAGATAGCGCAAACTTGACTTATCTGCCTTGAACTGCTCAGTCGCCTTTCACTGGTGGAATATTTGTTTGGCCACAGACTAAAGCACAGTTGGAATTGAGCTTTGGGTTTGTTCAGACGAAGGCAGTAGGTACCCAACGAACTTGATTAACCAAATCCGGGCATTATTGTGGGCTACCTATACTATAATCGCCTCTGTGGTCTAGTAGTTCAACCCACCGATTTTAGATCCAGAGATCCCGGATTCGATCCCGGGGGAAGTAATATTGTGCTTGGTTTGGTTGGTGGTGGTATTTTGTTTAAGTCCGCCTGGCTAGCTACCACCAACCAAACCTAGCACAATATATTGTACTCCCCATGGCGATCGAAAGCGGGACATCTGGATCTAAAATCGGTGGGTTGACCCACTAGACCACAGAGGCGGTTAAAAAAACGGTTCTGGAAAACAATAGTTAGATTTCTACTAATTGAAAGTACTAAAGTACTAGTTATACTTACGTACAAATATACCATTGAAACAATCGTATCCAGAAATCCAGATGCACGCGATACAGGCTACACCTAGCGCACGGATCGTTACAAATAGGTACCCTATATAGGTAGGTTGTTGAAAATAATAATTTCTCCTCAAAATTGATTTGTTCCCTTTAGTGTTGATTTAATTTGTAATAGCCAACCTACTTGTGCAAGCTTGAGTTTGCAAAGTTTGAAAGACATGCACGAAAACCTACGCCAACTATTATGTAAAGGTAGGTAGGTAGGTAGGTAGGTATAGCATACATTAGTATCTAGTAATACTATTTTCTATAATTACCTACATATTCCATCATAAGTTTTTTTTATTTTTATTAATTAACAATTATACGAGTACAATCGTGTCTGAAATTAACAAAAATGTACACAAATATAAATTATATAATTACTAAACTACATAATCATGCTACCTTGTACATCCACCCGGGATAGCACACTTACCACTTACGTACTTAGTCTTTTTTACAAGGCTTTTTTAATTTGACAGGGCAGGGTAGCCCGGTAGTTGAAAGTTTAAGAAACTAAAACCCGACCGCCAATATTTAAATGTTTATGTTTATTCATTAATAATAGGTAGCCTGTGTTAATCCATGGTACATTTAAAAAAAATCATTAAAATCCGTTCAGCCGTTTGAGCGTGAAAGAGAAGCTCAGAATAACTAACTATGAGTTTTCCACTCCTCGATCACCATAAATAAATGCCAAAGTCAAACGCTGAAAGTGGTAGGTACCTGGGCACCCCCAGCTTCTCACATGGACAACTCCCCGACAACTCTATGTCGGATACTCGCGTGTATCTATATCAAGAATTCTCTACATTTACGCAGAGAACAACAAGTCCCGAAACGTTGTGTACAGAGACGTACTGGCTGGAGATACATTTCTGACTCTTGATAACCCGAGGCAATGTTGTGACGTACCGTCTCTTTTTTGGCTCCAGACTCCACAGGTTGCGTCGTATTTTTTTTATGAATAAATATCGGTTTTAAAAAAAGGAGGTTCTCCATCCCATTCTTTTTTTTATGATTATTACCTTAGAACTCCGTTACATATTATCCGACTGTAAATATTGTTCATTTGAAACAATATCTGAGTACGTTTAAACTGGACCCACAGAAATTTCATCAAAATCCGTTCAGTAGTTTATTTTTAAAATCCAATTCATTGGAAAGATATCGTCATCCAGATAAATTGAATGATATTCTTCATTGAAGTCGGTTTTCTTTTTAGTTTTTAGTGAGAATGTAACTATTGTGTCAACTGTGTCACCTCACGATCTCTCTCTCACATAAAGAAAGATGATCATAGTTCTCTAGACATGTTACCGGAGCAAACGTTTTCAACGGCCTCTGTGGTCTAATGGTTCGCCCACCTGTATCAGACGTCACGAGGTCGCGGGCAGAGAACAACAAGTCCCGAAACGTTGTGTACAGAGACGTACTGGCTGGAGATACATTTCTGACTCTTGATAACCCGAGGCAATGTTGTGACGTACCGTCTCTTTTTTGGCTCCAGACTCCACAGGTTGCGTCGTATTTTTTTTATGAATAAATATCGGTTTTAAAAAAAGGAGGTTTTCCATCCCATTCTTTTTTTTATGATTATTACCTTAGAACTCCGTTACATATTATCCGACTGTAAATATTGTTCATTTGAAACAATATCTGAGTACGTTTAAACTGGTCCCACAGAAATTTCATCAAAATCCGTTCAGTAGTTTATTTTTAAAATCCAATTCATTGGAAAGATATCGTCATCCAGATAAATTGAATGATATTCTTCATTGAAGTCGGTTTTCTTTTTAGTTTTTAGTGAGAATGTAACTATTGTGTCAACTGTGTCACCTCACGATCTCTCTCTCACATAAAGAAAGATGATCATAGTTCTCTAGACATGTTAACGGAGCAAACGTTTTCAACGGCCTCTGTGGTCTAATGGTTCGCCTACCTGTATCAGACGTCACGAGGTCGCGGGTTCAATCTCCAGGGGGGTACAATAATCTGTTAGGTTTGGTTTGTGGTTTGACTTGTTTAAGTCCGCCTGGCTAGCTACCACCACCTAAATCTCGCCAAAAAAGAAATAAAAGTAGCCATAACAACAATTCTAAACCTAATAAGGTAAATTAGCCAGTTCTTCAGTCTGTTGAGGATTCCGGGTGAAGTGCGCTTCTACGTTCGGCCTTATGATAACTTGATTTGGGGGTAGATGAAAGCCTAGCGCTTCCCCGTCGTACAATAAAAAAAGGCGTTAAACTTCAGATAAAGGCAGAAGACCGTCTAAATATACCTTTAAAAATACATACCAACAGAGGTAGCAAGAATATGCATGGTAGTTGGAAACAAAAACGCACGCTGTAAGATTGATCGTCGTTTCAACACTAATTGTAGTTTAATTGATCTTATGTAATGCTTATTTGCGATATATATTTGGTTTATAAAAGTAGGTATACCTTAAATTACTTAATCAGCACGAAACCTTCCTAGTAGACGCTTGTCCGCAAAGGCTGAGTGGTTAAGTTCTGTTAAAAATACTACGTGTAAACTAAAGCACGTTTTGAACTATTTTATTTGCCGCTAGGTGTGTATTTTCGACCATTACATGGCTTCAAGCAGTGTGTTATAATATTTTTAAACACTACTACTTACAATTATTCCTTTCATGTATAACATAATCAAAATTTAGTTAAACTGTTAGTCTAGTTAAATCAACTGAAATGAATAGAATTGAATTAGGTAATTCATATTCAATCATTGCGCTGACAGAGTTGAGGTCCAATTAGCTTACTCAGAAAAAATGAGAACCTAAGCTCTCTTCTGGATGACATAAGAGCACATAATAACACATTAGCACTTACTCGCGTAAATAAACGTTCCTCGCCCTATGCTTATCAGACGTAGGATTACGAAAGTGGCAAGTGAAAACAGAGATAGCTGTATCCGGGGTTACAAGGAACTGAGACAGATAGCACAATTCTGCCGTCCTAAAGAAGAAGGACGCATCTAACATTTTTTTCGAAAATGAGTTGTATACATATTCGGAATCAGCAAAAAAAGACGCATCTACTGGTACTTGAATTGTCTTCCTAAAAAAATCGCAACCCTATTATTTGCACTAATAAATGAGACTTAACTGCTATTAAGTCTTGAAGATTACTAAATAAAAAAGGCTGTTCTGACTTATACTACGTTAAAAAAACGTATATACGTAGAAGCGTCTTATTTGTCAACAAATTTTTTACTCAATAAAAGATAGAAAAGACATATCTGATTTATCATAAGAAGGAAAGACGCTTATGCGTTAAATATGCTTTTTCATCTTAGTATTATTAAAAATACTCAGACGCAAGTGGCAGAAGCGCCTTTTTTACCTAGTATTACTACGTTGCAAAGGGGATGTGGGGTTCGCGGTCACTCTCTGAGCATTCAGTTGCGTCCAAGCGGTCAAGGTGTTTGGCTCTTGATGTCTTTTATCCACAATCCGAAGTACAAGTAGAAAAGGTAAAAAAAAAGACAAAAAATGCAGAGATTACGATAGACATTGGAAAAATTCTATATCAGCCAGGTCAGCGTATAAAATAGATGCTGAAAAACAAAATAACGTAATTATTAATTCAGTCACGGCCTATTTTGTAGTTGATTTGAAGAAAGTAATTATGCTGCCTCATATGGATGAGTTCAAAGTTGTCATGTTTTGTCCCAGAATGATTGTATTTAACGAAAGTTATGTGCTAATAGGTGACAAAAAGAACAATCCCACTCTTCAAACCTATACTGCTATCTTGGAATTTGAAAAATGGGTGTAATAACAAGCTGCTTTAAAGCTTTCTTGCAAGCAAATTGACACCTGAAAAATGTTGTCATCTGGTTAGATAACTGTGCCAGTCAGAATAAAAACTGGACCTTATACTCATATTTTCTGCATCTTATCAATTCAGTTGACGTTAATTTTGAGACGATATAAATATTTAGAGGCAGGTCACACCTACATGGCTGCAGAAGAATTTGACCATCAGGTAGAGCTGTCCATGATACGCAATAAATACCCGTTTTACGAATCAAAATAACATAGGTATCTATGATTTTGAAGATTTTTACTGTGAAAGTAATGAATGTGGAAGATTTTTGTAAGATTGAAGACATGCCCGAAGTAATGCCCGAGAACAGAACAATCGTTTTGGAACAATGTACCAAATGTTCAATGTTCAAATGTAAGTGATTTGTATTCCTGTTATTTTTTATATAGGTAAACTTTTGTGTTGTTCTTATAATGTTTATTCATGATTTTCTATTCTGTCTTGATAAACTGTATATAAATATATATTAAAAAAAACTGATTAAAATACTTGGTTTTACGTAATAGATAATAATATTATTTTCTTCTATTCCGTTTAGAAACAGCTGATAAGAATGTATACAATTAAATTTAAGAAGGGCGCATCTACTAGTAGTTTATAAGTTAATTGATTAAATTGTTCGACATTACAAGTTTAAAAAGCAGTAAGTGGCTAGTAACGTCTTTTTTATATAGTTGAGTAGAATCTATTATCATTATTTAATGCTAAGCAAGAAAGACACTTACTAGATTACTAAATAAAAAGGACGTTTCTAGCCAGAAACGTCTTTTCATTTCAGTATGACATATTTTCTCGTATTTTTTTTACTAAAAAGAAAGTGAAAATGTTTTTTTTTAAATACAAAACGTTAAATTTATTAAAATAAGTAATTATATTTCGATAGGTCAAACCATAATACAAACCATCGCTTAATAAAATCATTAATTTTAGTAGTATTTTTCACACAGCGAATTTTTTAATTTTCGAGATAAAAAACATTTATTTTCTCCGTTTTTTGTTTTATGTAGAAACGTCTTTCTTCATTATGACGGCAGAATTACTAATCAACGTGCGACCCTCCTATTATGTTATGGTTTCCTGGTACTTAGGTACTACGTTGCGTCAACTTTCTACGCGTTAGACTCGCGACTATTTCTCAGCTGTGTGAGATTTGGAATAAAAGGTTCTCAACAAGTCCATACCCCACCGTTTGTATGGATTGATGGTTTTTATGGATGTTTGTATGTAAGTCCATGTTTAAGGTCCATAATAGTCCAGAGTAAGTAGGATCCCTTTCTAAAAGCGTGCTCACTCACGTCTTCGTTTTACAACCAACCTGGGACCTCTGGATCTGACACCTATTGAAGAAGCACATTACCACAGAGGCGGTTAAGGTATTTGACCACGACCTATCTACAGAGCATGCTAATCCTGGCACCTGAGTCAATACAAAGCTGGAGTGCGAACAGGATTTCCACGCTTCGAAGCTGGAATAGCATTTAAACATTATATTTACAATATTTACAACTTATAAGCGCTACTCACAGATTTGCTGACATACATATACTTAGATGAATTAGAACTTAGAATTTTAGTATTTCCGATTTAGCCTTGGGAGATTTAAATATTCTACATTTGTAGCGGATCGAATACAGAGTACTTGAGATGAGTCCAAGCCCTTAAAAGTTAGATACATTTAGAAAGTAGCACCATAAAAGGTAAGTTGGATCGTGGGCTTCTAAAAATGGTACCGCCAGCCTTGTGCAACGTTAATAGTCAAAGAAAATGTTGAAGGAATGGGGAAATTGGAGATCATTAGGTGTTTTTATATCACCTTACATAGGTTATTATAAATAAGCATGGATAACATAATATCCGTTGCGCGGTGTGTAATATGTGACAAGGCTACATAAAAGAAAAGAGTTACTATAAGAGTTGGCGTGTAGACGCAAAAGGTGGTTGGCAGACGGGTTGATGATTGCGTAGGTTGACACTGCCGCCCAATACCTGGTGTAAGCCCTTAGTCGTCAGTTAGATCAATGCAAACTACTATACTACGAAAAATCTTATCTTAGGATGTGGTCGAAGTACTTTTCCACTACCGGACTAGCAGACACAAGATACAACCAGTACCATGAAGATGTTTCATTGTACAGAACATGCAGAACATGACTATCATCGGTACTTGCAAGAAGTGGAACTCGTTGCTCTCGCCTGTTTTTCCGCACCAGAACTAGGATAAACTCCATACTGAATAAGTTCCTTTTAGATAAGCATGCTTATCTTAGACTTCTTGTTTTCTTGTTAGATCATTTATTTTATGCCAGTATCTTGGGCAACATTCCATCTGGTACTGGTCTGGAACAGTTGAGTTACCTATATACTGTTTGTAATGGTCCTCAGGTAACCCGACTGCTTCCCAGTTAGTTTAATTGCACATCATTTTGCATTAATTGTTTATTTAGACTAAAATTCTGTGGCAGAGGCTAGAGTTTTTTTTTATAACACCAAGGTAGCGAACTGGCTTTTGGTCACGAGTATTACCTAAGTCTGTATCATATTGGTTACAATCAAAATGGTGGCTTTTTGACACTGAGGAACTGGCTGTCTTACCTCTAAATGCCGGAACACAACCATTTTAGAATTGTTATTATGGCGACAGAATCAGATAAGATGGTGGTAGCTAGCCAGGCAGACTCAAACAAAGTCCTAAAACCAACCAAACCGAGCACAATATTGTACTCCCCATGAGAATGGAACCCGGGACCTCTGGATCTGAAATCGGTGGGTTGAACCACTAGACCACAGGCGGTTAAAACCTTATGGTGCGCGAAAGTATAGTCTATTAAAATATGAAAAAATATTATATATATATGACTAATAGACTGACTGCACGGAAGTTAAAAAAGACTATTCCAAATTGATTGGATGGGGGCTCTCTGCCAATAGCGAGCGGTGATACAGTGATACAGAAAAACGACAAAAAAGATCAATAGTTATCAAATCGAGGCAGCTTGTATTAATAAGACCGTACATTGCGATATCGGTAAGACAATAACATCACAGTCACAGCTTGCTTCATTTCACAACCGCGATGTTTATATTCTAGATGTGGCATTATCATAATCACCCATCGATTATTTTCACCGACTTTACGGAAACAGAAGTAACCAATGCGATCCCTCCATCCTGAGGTTGTCTGGAGATCGCTCTCAAGCTATGAGACGGTCTATTGTACTTTTCGCTTTAGCTTTTATTAATTATTTTTTCTGTTTTATTTTACATTCATAATTTATTTATTCACTCATTCCACCCATAATTTATTTACCTACAACGTATTTGAACTAACATACATTTATTTCACAAAAAGTACAATATTATAAGCACGAAAGTTTCTAGATTTTTTAGATATTTAGCTCAAAACCTCAGGGGAAAGTACGCATGAGACAAGTTTAGGTAAATTGAAAATTGTATATGTGTTTCAAACACATCGTGGTTTAGAAAACGCATATACAGACAGCATGAATCTTAATTTCCATTTCGGTTACAAGCTGTTTGAATTTCGAAGAAAATTTTCTCAGGTCGAGATCCAAAATGGAAAATCTAAACATTGGAATTCTAAAATAATGCTGTCATTAGATACATGTAGTCTGTAGTAGATATTATGCAATGTGTTTTGAAGCTTAAATTTACCAAAAACCGTAGAACGCGTTTCTTAAGAACAGGATTTTTAATTATCTAACCACTTACTTTGCTACCTACATACAGTAAATTAAACCTTTTCGCAAAGCGAGCAATCTTACCAACACATCACCCAGAAAGCACTGATATAATCAAACAAATGGCGATTTGTCATGTAATTAAACTGATATCATGATACAAAAAAATGTAAACGTGAGGAGAAAACTTTGGACTGTTTTAAGATTATTGCACGGATGGAGAAGTTCGAATTTGGGCTTTAAAAAAAAAAATTTTAGACATTTTCACACGTCATCTAAAAAGTAGTCTTTGTCAGTTATCGACACCGATTTTACCTGTGAAATTTTATATGATTCGAACGTGCAAAATACGACAAACTTCGTTTGTATGGGAGAGCGGTACTACTGGGTCTTCTTAATGTGGCGTTGTCTTTATTATGATGTGCAGTTATGTGTTAATTTGAAAAATGACCTGAGTAAAAGTAATTTGTGTCAACTTTTTAAACGCAATGCACTGATGAAATAACTACTATCCACGTGCTTTATATCGTGTTCACCTTGCACCAGACTATTATTCAACAAGTTGGAATGCAATACCTACCTTCTAGAATACTAATAGCTTTAGCATTCAGGTATTGAGGAAGGAAATCACACTAAAACTACCTAATAATATACGAAGTTGATGGGTGAGGTAAGTAATCTAGCCTAAACTTAGTTATGACAGAGTAGAGTTTTAACTATATGCAAATTATTATTTTTTGTGCACAATGAGGCAGCTCAGAAAGGATACAGAATCAGCTAGGGAGATGACGTTCAGAAATTCCTGTGGAATTTTCAACCCCAACTTGATTAGGTTGGGTTCTACATTTCTTAAAATCTTGGTGCACTCCTATAGCTGTATATAATAGGAGTGCACCAAAGAATGCTTCACTGAAAATGTAGATTTTGTATGATCCCCAAGTCAGGGTGCGTTGATAGTCAGTCAGTCAGCATTAAAGCGATCTTGTTTCAAATAATAAGATAAAACCATTTTGAACATGCTTATTTTTATAAATTCACCGAATTATGTCACTTCCAGTGAAACTATAATCTTAATGATAAAAATCTCCGCGTAGCAGATTCAATTGTTATCTGATGGGATGCGGGTTCGATGCCCGGCGCGCGCCTGCGGTTTACCCGTTCCCTAGGAGGTACTTACAACTAGGAGTCATAATCAAAGTAGATTGAATAATAATCAACTCAGATTAGTATTTGAAAGTTACGTATTGTTATCTATTATTTACGTGGTACTTAAAATAAACCGGCCAAGCGCGAACACATACACCGACGGTTCCGACGACTTCAATTTCAAGGAAAAAAATTACGTGTCTAGGTGCCTAGGGTTCATGAAGTACAGCCAGCTGACAGACAGAAAGACGGGTAGCCAGCGACCTAGTTGGTTTGAACCCTTAGGGTACGGAACCCTAAAATGTTTGGAACTGATCGTGTAGCTCACAGGGTGATTTATTGACGGACTGGTAATCAACGCACAACCTACAATGGTTTCTTCCAAGAATTAAAATATTAGGGTAGAATAAAATAAAATGGAATATAATAAAAATGTTCAAATGAGTTATAGTTTGTGTGGGTAGCTTTCTACCAGTAGGAAAACCAAGAAATAATATTAGGGAATTGCCATGGAGTAACGTGAACTAAGTGTACCTGGCTTTGTACTTGTTTTCATTAAAATCTATAAACCTACGCTATTTTGGAACAACCTCTACAATAACCCATACATAAATTGAAGTAGGTATCTATAATAAAAAAAAAGTGAATTCGAAACTATTATCTAAAGTTTTCTTCTCTTGGCTGTTAACACATCAACATCTCTGAAGACGTTATTAACTGGACGTAAACTCTTAATTAACCATTATAATATTTAAATCCGACAGCTAAATTAAAAGTAAAAACTATTTAAAACAGAAAGTAAGAAAGCGTCCATACTCTACACGTTATTAATTCTTCTAACTCACACACGTGACGTCACAAGATGGCGGCGTCGGTCTCGCTCTAGTTCCGACAAGGGCGGTGTCGGATTCAAGGATCTGCGACTAATCACTCGGATCGTGTGTCACAACAATACAATCATGCTTAGAGTGTGGACCTCTCCCTTTCTACACGTGGATGTCATAAGAGGCGACTACATCAAGGAATAAGCTACTTTGGGGTAGGTATGATTTATCTCCTAATGGTCTACCCCGCGCAACAGAATCACAATTTATTTATTTATAATGAAAACAACACCGGTAGCTAACGACCTGGCTAATGAACTTGCTCTGGCCAAGATCTAGAGCTACTCCATTAAAAAATAACAAAAAAAATACGGAACCACGGAAATAAGCGCTGACGCTGAGACGCTATCCTCATAGATTAATAGAAATTCATCACTCAATTATTCGATTAGAGGTGGCTCAGGTTGCTATTTGTGGCGTTAATAGGTATATGTGGCCGATATTCAGAAGTGGACGTTGTGGGCTGAAATTATAGTGACTCAATTAATACTTAAATTTTACAGGACTGGCTTGCGCTGAAGGCTGAAAATGTATCACTCAAGAGTAAATACCAGGGGCCTAACCACAACGTTTTATAGCATTCTCGTTTTGATCTTACATGACGTTTGTCTCGGTTTTTCTACACTGGATAGATAGTGACGTAAAGTAATATCAAAACAGGAATGCTATAAGCGCTCGTAATACCTCCCCAGTACTTAAATGGCATCCCTCCTCCCCTTTCATATTAGGAAGTCTGTCGGTGAGGCCATGGTCTTGTAGTAGACTCTATGCTGACGTCACAAGATGGCGGTGGCGGCGGTTGCGCTCTGTTTCCGACAAGGGCGGCGCCGTCGGCTTCAAGGATCCGTGACTAATCAATCGGATCTTGTGTCACAACATTGCCATATGCGTGTGCGCATAATAACTAGGTAAGTATATACTTCGCGGGTTTCACGGTTTCCTCGAGAGGATGACCCCATCGTTTTTAGCCGCAGCCAATCGTAGCCTTGGTTTGACTTGAATTGCGATGGGGTCGTTAACCCATTAAAAAACAATTAGTCGAGCTTCACTTTCAAAGCATTTGTGGGTGGTGTAATAGTTGACGAACGCACCCACTTTCCTACAATAACTCTAACAACGATTTTACGTCAGAATCACAGTCACCCTGATAATGGTTCCGTGTGAGAATTGAAACTTAGTTGGTTTATCAACTAGCATAATATTGTAAAGCCCGTGTTCAAAAGAAATAGAAGAGGTAGGTACTTATTTTGAACATTGCGCTTCAGTCCACCAGACAAGCTTGATTATAACCTAAATAAATGCTAACGTATGATTGGCGTTTAGTCGACAAGTGTGAAACGTCACTACGCGTCTTTCCCATAGCTATTAATTCTCTTAAACCGGATCGAAAACAGGTTGCCTGCTGGTTACGTAACTTGCATCGTGTCTCCGTCATACGTAGGTAATTAAAATTACTGAGATATACTGTTTAATTGGCTTTATTGAAAACATTTGAGAACCGTTAGTTGAAACGCAACAGTACCTAGTTGAATATTTTTAGAATACCTAATATAAAATGGATTATTATTTAAAATATATATTTTTTAAATTTTTAATTCCAATTTGCAAAATGGAACATAATAATAATAATAAATAATAATAAAAACATTGATTTTCTCACAAAGCAGATAGTAAATAAACATAAGACAGTGATGCAGATAATGTAGCTAACAAGATGGGTGCTGAGGGATAGCTGGTCAATGAAGAACATATGAGTGTTTTGCAGCATCCAACGAGTTAACTTTGGTATAAAACAGATAAAATTACTGTAAGTAGTACCTAACATAGTAATATTCTCAACAATCATCTTTCTCCTTCTTATCTCCGTGTGCGGTTTGAATATCTGGTCCCCGTGGTAGCAGAACAGAAAATTCTATCAAAAAATGTACTTACAGCAACTGTCTCTATCGGACGCGTACTGCGGCTGCAGGGAACGCTGAGATAGCAATAACCTAAATACCTACAACGCGAAAACAGTTTCGGTGTATTGTCATCCTGTTTACTAGGACGAGCAACAGTATATTTCCTAGTATTTATGTTTCCTTTCATCATACCTCTAGTTATATCCCATTATTTTTCCTCTATTTATCGATGCCATCCTATTATTTTCCCCATACAACAGACAATGAGGCTAACATAGTACATACAACGAAACGGAACACATTAAGTATTCTAAGTCGTATTATCAGTAGTGTGATGCGCGTACGCACCTTATCTACACTTTCCATTGTGCGCGTCCGGAGCGCGCATGCGCGTTGAGTAAGTGATGGGCTGTTTCAAGGATGATATTATTGCAATGAAAACTTGACCCCGTAAGGCTTTTAACTAGCAACATTAACATCCCTTCAAACTCGGGGATGTTGCAAAAGCTTGACTAGAGGTACATGTTCATAGCCGACTGTTGGCAGCAGTAGGCGACACCGACATTACTTTATACAAATTAAATACATAACATATGACAATGTATAGAGGTAGAAAGCAGTAGGTCAAATCTACCGCCGCCTGTTCGGAATCGCGACCAGCACACAAGGGGCTTTTTATGATTCAATACAATAGCTTAAAATTATCTAATAACCGCCTCTGTGGTCTAGTGGTTCAACCCACCGATTTCAGATCCAGAGGTCCCGGGTTCGATCCCCAGGGGAGCAATAATGCTTGGTTTGGTTGGTGGTAGGAATTTGTTTTAGTCCGCCTAGCTAGCTACCACCATCTTACCTAATTCTGTCGCCATAATAACAATTCATAAAAAAATGTCGTGTTCTGGCCACGTAAGATAGCCAATTCCTCAGTTTGTTGAGGATTCCGGGTGAAGTGTGCTTCCACCTTCGGCCTTATCTCAACTTGTAACCAGGTGGGATGAAGGCCAAACGCTTCCCCATTGTACAAAAAAAAACAAGACAGTTAATACAAACCGGTAGATATCATTTGTCGCTGCTGTCTGCAGTTGACTACAAACTTGTACCTTTAGGCATTTCACCACTAAAGCAGCGGCAACAACCTTCTTGTGTATTTTCCTCTTACTTTTTTTTACAAACCGAAGAACATTGTTAATTAAAGAAAGTGACTGATTACCAAGGTGTAACCCCGAACGGTTTAGTTCGAGTCTTAATACGCACGCGTTGGAAATAGCACTTTCCTCCGAGGGATACATGGGATACATAGTGCTTTATCCTATACCTACGGGGAAAATAAAATACGTTATTTATTGAAATTGATTAAATTATTACAGAAACATTTTACTCGTTTATAAATTTTTTTTTCATTAAAGTTCAGAAACGGCAAGTGGCCAGTATCATTTTGCAGACTTGGTTATAAAAACTTTTTCTTTTTTGGCATAATCTAAGGTTGCATACTTATATCACCTAAAAAAAACAGCAAGTTAACAATGAATTTGAATAGATAGTGTATGGAAATTTATTTAAAAATATACTTAATAAATTTCCATACACTTTTTCCACCCGCATGCTAGTACTTACAACAGTAACGACGTACACTCTACCTCATTTAAAAATAAAAGAATAAGGCACTTTCCGAGCAGGTATAATATAAATAATCTTCCTGTCCGACATCCCCACACTAGGTGGGGTTATGTCTCCAAAACATATAATTAATCGTATTATGAATATCATACAACTGTCGACTGCGGTTATGACATTATAAACGCGCTTGGCAGGGTGTTTTGTAAGTATTTTAAACCACTCAAGTTTCAACTGGCCAGTTTTTAGTATTTGTTGTTAAATCCTAACGGAAAAACTATATTCATACGTAATAAACTGATACGATATTCCCTGATAATATAAGTTTAAAATCCCTTCACTCTTAGAAACAGTTCAAGAGATGGCCCTCAACGAAAGACTAGAAATACTAGAAATGAGTAGTAGAGCTCCTTGTAAAAGGGCTCGTCCGGGGAAGTAATACAACCGTACGTACTTCGGCCACCGAGCAGCATCGCTGTATTGTTTTAAGAGTACGTGGAAAATACGGGCACGTGAGAAGTTATGTTATGCCTCAAGTTGCAGTGCCGCGTAGGTTCTTTGTGGATGTGTGTATTTTTTGGCGTTTTTGTAAGCAAGAGTTGCATTAAACAGCAGATGGGTTGCTCGCTTGAACCGTTTTCATGTATAAAAAAAGTAATAAGGGCTTTTGATTGAGGCGACACGTGATCCAAGGGCTGGCTCTTATTTAGGCCAGCGAATTAGCATAGCTATTCAGTTTGGCAATGCAGCCAGTGTCTTGGGCACGCTTCCGTCTGGTACTGGTCTGGAACAGTTGAGTTACCTATAGGCCGTTTGTAACGGTCCTTTAGGTAATCTGACTGATTCCTTTGTACATAGTTAGTTTAATTGTACTTTT
Organism: Venusia cambrica; assembly: GCA_951394065.1. Classification (NCBI taxonomy): domain Eukaryota; kingdom Metazoa; phylum Arthropoda; class Insecta; order Lepidoptera; family Geometridae; genus Venusia; species Venusia cambrica. Next base: position 5,755,738 of record OX596069.1, read on the forward strand.
TATTGAATAAATGTTACTATAAGCAATTAGGTAAAATATTATTTACCTAATATTATATTAAGACATTTTCTGGGTAAGCTCGCTCCATATACCTCATATTTACCCTGGAACGCTACTAAATGGGATCCCGTAAGCACCGTTCGGGTCGGAAGCCCTAAACCATTACTATGGAACGTAACACCCCACTTTCATTTATGTCTAAACCTAAGTCCGACAACGTACCTATGGTTAGTTAGCAAATTACCCATTGTCATGGTGTTGTAACAGTGTCCCATAGAATTAAGATACACAGATTATGTACAAGTTCACCATTGTGGCGCAAGCAACCACATAATTAGATACATCATCATCATCATCATCATCAATTTAACTGCTGGTTGATTCAGCTTAGGATCACAAAAGTCGAACATATCGTAGTTTGGAAAGAGCTTATCGATTTGAGCTTTTTTGGGTCTAGATTCAGTCTGAGTCAATTATAGATGAGCCTAAGATGAAGCACACTCTGGACTTGTAGACTCCAAGATTGTACTGGAGCGGAAAAACAGACGAAAATTAGAACACCTTTTGTTCCCATTTGAAATCGTAGATATCTAGGTAAACCAGTTTATTCTTATCGCGTCGCTTTGCTATCGCATAGCTTCTCACAGAGGACACAAGTCACATTTTAACCGCCTCAGTGGGCTAGTGGTTCGCCCACCCAGAGGTCCCGGGTTCGATTCTCATGCAGGACAAAATTGTGCCTGGCTTATTTGGTGGAGGACTTGTTTCAGCCAGGCCAGAACACAACAATTCTTAACTGTTGTGTTCTGGCTTTTAGAGGTAAGATAGCCAGTTCCTCAGTCTGTTTGGGATTCCGGGAGAAGTGCGCACCTTCGGCCTTATCATAACTTGACTCCAGATGAGAAGGCTAAGGCACTTCCCCGTCATACAAAAAAATAATGGTAAAATGATGATTCAATAAACCCAGTCAAACAGCAATCATGGCTTCAATCAATTAATTAATGAGATAATATCAAGTGAAATCGCGATTGAGGCCGTCATGGACGCTTGAGTGCGCTAATGTTCACTTGAGTGGTAATTAACATTACCTGTGTTTAGGGTAATTATTAGTTATTTAACTTTTCTGGTTGGTATTCGTTTTTGGCCGTGGCCCTCCAATAAACATAAAAGTCGACTAAATATTTTAAATAGTTGAGCGTGGATGGCTGAATTCATAACTATTGGATATATCGAATAATGTTCAAAGGAGTAGCTAAATGGCTAAATGGCTGGCTATCTACCACCATCTTACCTAATTCTGTCGCAAAAACAACAATTAAAAAAAATGTGTTCCGGTTATACCTTGTCAGTTCCTCAGTATGTTGAGGATTCCAGGTGAAGTGTGCTTCCACCTTCAGCCTTATCATAAATTGAATCAGGTGAGATGAAGGCCAACCACACCTCTTCGGTGTACAAAAAAAATATGAAAGAATAAAGGAGTCTCCAGGCCGCTTTTCACAAAACTGTAAAACGTAAATTCCTAAAAATATGAAACTAAGAAAATATTCTCATCTGAAATTGTTATGTGTTAACCTACACACGATTCAATATTAACTTATCATCTATTAAATAAACAACTTTTATGCTATATCATACCGTCACAAGTACTTACAAACCAATCTTTTTGTATTCCTAGGTTTGATTATAAGAGAAACTCCGTCAATCATTGTTGTATCTATAACATATATCATAACTTGTAAACCAGGTGAGATGAAGGTCAAGCACTCCCCCGCCCGTAAAATAAAAATAATAATAATTTTGATATCTAAAAACATTTATAATAATTTATAATCCAACAATTTTTCCACTATTAAGCAGTATAAAAGGAAGGAAGTGGAAAATATGCAAAATAACAAACTTAAACATAATATACGAAACGAGAAAAACTAAATTTTAAATAACCTACAATATTTAAATTGAATTTGGAAAACATTTCACAACAGACTTCAAGAGGGCACTTTTACTGTTAAGCATTCAAATAGCTCTTAGCCACTCAAATAGCTCTTAGCCACTCAAATAGGTATTAGCCAGGAATTGGCAAATTCCTTCCAGCTTGGACATCATCAGTGGTTAAGGTCAGACCCTATATGGAAACCTCTAACCTAATGGAACATTGCCTTTTACATATAATTAAACTAGCTTCTAATCGCAGCTTCAATCGCATAGTATTATGGATAAAAAGTAGCATTAAGATGGCAACATATTTTTTATTGTTTGACCCCCTTAATTAAATCAAAACACAATGTGAAAAAAATGCGCTTGGTTTTTATCTCACATGAATAGTTATTTTCAAACATTCGGAAAACCTTGTCGGATCGGATTCGGAAGCTTCCGATCGAGATTCGGGAACTCTATTCTAAACTCCGAAATCGAAATATTATGACAATAGTATAACAATAATATTAGAACTTCTTAGAGCGAATTTTAAAAAATTGCTTGAGGATTTCGTTTAAATCTATCGTAATCGTATCGTATCGTATCTATATAAGTCGAATCCGACAGGTACGGGTACAGGCTGTGGACGGTGGCCCGTTTGCGCCGAGCCTTAACTGATCCTCCAGATGATGTCCAGAGTTCCATAGCACCCCTGCCAAGCGAGGATATTACGGTATAAAAAGTGAGAAAGTGGTCAATCGTAGATCGATACAAGAAAAGTAAGTAAAAGAAGCAAAAAGTAAAACTGGTTTATTAAACAGATATTATTACAGATTTTTTTTACCTATCTGGTCTATACACTAGGCTGAGCCTGTACTGTGGAGGCCATAATACAAATTAACATAAAGGTTGTTGCTCGGTTTTATAACTAGGTATTAAAATTAATATAAAAACAGCAAAGCTAACTAAGATATAAGAGAAAAAAGAACTTAAAAAGCTAACAAATATATTGAGTGTAAGTATTTTATAAATATTTAAATATATGTAAATGTGATAACTAAATACTTACATTAAATAAATAGACAATAACTAAATAATAATGAAATGTAATATGTAATTAAGTATGATGCTAAGCACTTGCTATTTACCTACGTTATTATTTTTAAGACCTCTTCGGTATCATCATAAGAGAGAGTTAACAGCCACGTGGTGATAATGTGTTTTGCCTCTTGGATCTATTTCATTTTAAAATCGCAATGTTTCACTACATTATTACATACATGAATCCTGTCAAAATTTCCAAAGCGACGAGCGAAGGATGTCTTGCAAGTAGGGATAGAAATTTTAAATACTCGACGTCTTACAATGGACAACAAAAAACAACGAACTAATAAATCATTTATCAATTTCATTATTTTGTGGACGAGGCTCAGGTCTATGGGCGATGTGATAGGTACTTTAGATACCTACTCGCGTTTAACTATTCAAGTGCCTGACTACTTAATTACTACTCATCTAAGGCCGTAACCTTGCGGATCACCTGGCCTTATAAGGCTGACGATTAATAGGCCTGGTCTCCCACGCGTGGACAAGGCAGGAAGCCCTTGTATTGTCTGTAGAACCAGGTATAGTTACCATTAAGGTGGAACCTCAGACGTAAGTATGCATTAGTCGGTTTTCGGTAAATTTGATATTCAATGTATCAAACATTATAATATAGGTTCAAACACGGACTGAATCTTACGAGCAACGTTTGGTTATGGGATAAAGTACTTTAATATGTAAAATATTAATGTTATTGTGTTCGAAGTTGCGATTTTCACGAAGGTGGAAGCGTACTGGCTATCGAAACCAACAATTAGGATTTTTTTTTTTAAGGAATATAACATTTATTCAATAAAAAGTACAATTAAACTAACTATGTACAAAGGAATCAGTCAGATTACCTAAGGACCGTTACAAACGGCCTATAGGTAACTCAACTGTTCCAGACCAGTACCAGACGGAAGCGTGCCCAAGACACTGGCTGCATTGCCACGCTGAATAGCTATGCTAATTCGCTGGCCTAAATAATTATTAAATAATAATTAGGATTTTTGTTATGGCGATAGACTTAAATAAATAAATAAATATTTCAGGACATCAATTTCAGTTACTCAGGTAAGATGGTGGAAGTAAGCCAGGCGGACTGAAACAAAGTCCGTCCACCAACCAAATCAACCACAATATTTTTGGTACTCGTAGGTACTTTTTCGTCAGAGCAAGAGAAAAAAAACAAATTTGAATAGTACAGTATAGGTATTCTCAAACAAAGACATAAGTATTCGAAATTTCCACAGAAGATTTTCAGAAATGGTTTGAGTATAGCGTTGAAAGTCTAATCCGACAAAATGTTTCCGATCCGAAAACTATCCGTGTGTTTGAGAATTGTCAGGCTGAAGTCTGAACTATCACTAGTAGGCCAGTGACCCAGATGTGGGAACAGTAATGTAAAATTGAAGGTTTTCTTTTCAAATAAATCATTCGAAAACCGATAGAACAGTGATTGCGATAAAAATCTAAATTACCATCCTCGCGGAGACTTCCTGGGAAGTGAACCCGCGACCCCATCCGCGGATCATCTGCCCGTTAGGGGCATTGTCCTGCTATTATCATTTTCTTGGGTATAACTACACTACTTAGGCTGTGGTAGACAAGTGGTTGAAATTCGAACGTAAATAAAACAATCCCGTTCCGGCTCTGTTTTTTTTAACCAATAGTGCCAGAGTAACAGAAGTGAAAACTTGAAAACTTGATCTTTGCCGAAGAGAACAGCTGATTTTTGGTACTTGAATCTGAATGTTATCGCGTTGGTCGCATTTTTGCAACACAACTGACACAATGACCTCTTAGAACTGACGTTGATAGATACCTGTCACGGCTGTCAACCGTCTGTGTGTCTGTGTCTGTGAGGTAGAGGCACTCTTTGAACGGTCCTTACCTGTACCTTAGAATCCTAAAGATAACGTGACAATGCGTTTAAAGTCAAATGCGTTTAAAGTCAAATGTGTCAAAAGTGGTGTCGGTGAGGTAACAGTGTCGCGAGTTCAATGGGTTTTTCCTATCTCAAAAAATGCCCAACGCGCCTCAAGATGTTTTCACTTCAAAAAGCTTGTCTGGTACTCCATCATGTGGAGGAGTACTAGACCTAAAATATACCAAAGCTCTTCCGTGGGTTCAAAGTTTTCTCACAGAGCTTCTGCTCGCGGCTTCGAATCTCACAAAGTACGTTGAAATAAAAAAATAAAAAGTAATTCAACTCGTTGAACTATGGGTATAAAGAACTAAGTGGAATAGAGGCGCCTAAGCTGTATCCTGTCAATACCTAGTTTTTGCGTGAAGAACCATTAAAAAGCGAATCTTTTTTGTATGTTTGAAATGTTTGTTTTTTTATGAACCATACGTATGGCCACCATATCTTCAGCAGTTGCCGTCGCTTTCTACCCCGATTACTCGAAGACATCAGGTGGCCTAACGTTCCAGGTACGGTCTGAAATTAAGCAGCAGTTTTTTTCCGAATGTTGCGGTTACTTATTTCTATTCTATTTTTTAATAAAAATTAAGTACTTAATTACGTAAACGCATTAAACTCTCAGCTGAGTCGCTCGTTCAGTACTGAACCTAGACTGACACGCTTATGTGACGTCGTGGTATGAAATAGCAATTCAGCTCAGCTTAGGTCGTCAATTAAATCGCAATAAGACTTCATGGGATGGGATGGACCCAGTCTGGTCCCATCGTCATCAGGTCAGAATCTGATGATCCTGGGAAAATCTAAGGAAATCTTTAAATATTATAGGCGCACAATTACCTCAAAAGTAAGGAAAAAACGGACCCCTTATACGATCACGCGTATGTATGTCCGTCCATCTTTCCAAAATAGTTGCAATATAACAACTTTAACTGCCCAATTCAGTGTTTTAGTCTAAAGCTACCATTTACTCAAAACTACTATTCTATTGTAGATTTATTGCTACCAAAATCTTTTAGGTACAAATGTACAATTAGGTATTGGCCATAACCAATCACATGCGTACCTTCGAGATGTACTCGTAAAATGAATCATCAAAACAGAGCGAGGAATGCCACGTGCGCGGTTGTCGATGTTTGGTGTCATTGTTTGTAAAACGTGCGCCGGGTGCTAATAAATACTTAGTGTTTCTTTTATTGGCGACGGGTTATTACGTAGAACAGGTACTATGTTTCTGTGCTTTTTGGGTTCTGTACCCAAAGAGTGCTAACGGGATCCTAGTACTAACTTATCATACAATACTTCACCCAGCCACAAAACGTACATCAATATTAATACAGCGGGCTGTATTTCATACCTTAATAGGTGCAGTTCTAATTTTTTGGCAATCAGCTCAGTTGGTAGTAGCTCTACCTTCTGCGCTGTAGGTTCGAATCCCACCCAGAACAAACATTTGTGAGATTAATATTGATGTACGTTTTGTGGTTGGGTGAAGTATTGTATGATAAGTATCTATTTATTTACAAAAAAAAAACAGTACCAGTATATTGTTTTTTTTTTTTTTTTTATATAGATACCCGTTTTTCAAATCAAAATAATGTGTTCTAATCGTGAAAGTTTAAAAAAGACTATGTTTATTATTGTTATTCTGTTGCCGCTTAAAATAAAAATAATGAAAACAAAATAAATTTTAAATTCAATTTATTTTATTTTAGGCCCCAATTCAAGAGACGTGAGTTTCTGCTTTAAAGTGGATCCAGAACCCTCAGTGTGCGTGCATTGGCCTGTTTATTGCCTACCAGTCTTGCCGCAACCTACCCTGCGGAGACGTGATGGTATCCCATTCCCCCATAGCGGTCACCACCAAAGCGTCTTATCAGCACCTGATGTTCCTATTAAACGTCCTTCTGAACGTGACCGCTTTATTTAATGTACTTTTTTAACATGCCTCACAGCTGTAAGTTGTAGGTTCGATTCCCACCCGGGACACATATGTGTGATGAATACCAACACATTTGAAAAACAAGTAAAGATGTGGCCTAAGAAAGAGCATGCTTGCCTAAAAAGAATTACAAAACTATAGAAGTATTATTTCCTTCCGTCTTATTCACATTTTACAAGCTTTGCTTGGTTTGGAACTTTAGGACAAGATGTCACTGAGATGAATATCCTGCAATATTATTTTAACCGCCTCTGTGGCCTAGTGGTTCCACGGATTTCTGATCCAGAAGACCCGGGTTCGACCCCCAGGGGTGTACAATATTGTGCTCGGTTTGGTTGGTGGTAGGACTTTGATTAAGTCTGCCCTGCTAGCACAATCTTACCTAATTCTGTTGCCATAATAACAATTCTAAAATTGTTGTGTTCCGGCGTTTAGAGGTAAGATAGCCAGTTCCTCAGTTTATTGAGGATTCCGGGTGAAGTGCGCCTCCACCTTCGGCCTTATCGTAACCTGTAACCAGGTGAGAAGAAGGCCAAACGCTTCCCCGTCGTACAATAAAAAATAACTAAAAAACCGACTCCTAAAATCTGTCACCATGGTCGCACAGTCCATACAAAACTACATAAAAAATGGATAGGCTTAAAATTGAATAGGAATTCCCACGGAACAATGACACAACGACTTCCAGATAAGCGGAATTAGCAAAACCTAGCATCATGGCTATCAGGTACCGTAATGGTGACGTAAGTACCCCATAATAGGGATATGCGGTATGCTAGTGCTTCTAGAATCTATTAACGGAGCCCCAGGGCTTCGGTAAAGTGTGGAATTGGACACGAGCGAAGATCGTGAGATGTCGCTTTAGGGGGCTGTAAATATTGAGTAAATGCCAGGGAATGTTTTCATTTACTGGTGCAGGCTTTTTTGTTTCATATTCATACAATAGATTTACTCCAGAAGACTGGACTGATATTGATAACATTTTCTGTCAACTTTCAGATCAGCTCATGGTGATCCTGGTGGAAGGTGATCCTGTGAAGTTTGGTAGTGAGCGGAGGAATAACGATTTTTTTGTGTTTTGGAAACTTTGCGCGTAAATAAAGTAAATTGCGCGGCGCAAGTCAGCTAGTACCTTTTGTCTCTTAAGAGTCTATGATATGTGAAAAGGCTTAGCTTCAGCGATCATATCTTCCACAACACTGTAGCATTTACTTTGAAATGATTATATGTTATAGTTAAGGATAGATGCTAGAACGCTTGTTCGAACACGATTACATAAAAAAATCTCTATAGAAAAAAAAAAACAAAGTTGACTCTAATTTGTACCAAAAATGTTCGCCATTCAATAAATTCGCGAATTAGGGCTTGAAACTTTGTACAGTAAATAAACACAGTATACAGCAGACGGTCTGTGTTTTCGATTTTCAAAATTCATGTATGTTTTACCGTAAAAAAACAAAACGTAGAAATACGCGCATATTTCAGTCATCTGGTGGTCATAAGCGCCGTGGTTGAGCGCACAGCAATGTCACCTTTATTATTACTACATCTTAGTTAGAAACTAGGATAAAGTTGCGTTGAGTTGCTAATCTGAGGAACTTTAGCCCGTTAAGAAAATAATAGTGTTAAGTACATAATATTTCTTTAGATATAAATAAAAATAAATAAATAAGTCGCAGTACATCAATTTACACAGCGCTATCTAGCCCCAAACAAGCATAACTTGTAATATGGGAACTAGATTACGGAAAGAATACTCAAATACTTTTTTTATGTAATAGTGTTCATAGTTTTTATATTTATATACCTATAAGACCGTCAATTGGTACAGAGGTATAAGTTTGTTTCGTTTCTGCACTAGGTCTGCCGGCAGGAATTACAGGACATTACAGGACATTAATTTTACACAGCGCCATCTAGCCCCAAACTAAGCATAGCTTGTAATATGGGAACTAGATTACGGATAAAAAACCTAAATACTTTTTGTAAATACATACGTACTATATGATACAACACCCAAACACAGAACAAACATCTATATTCGTCACAAAAATGTTTGTCCTGGGTGGGAATCGAACCCACAGCCTACAGCGCCGAAGGCAGAGCTACTACCAACTGAGCTATGAGGCTTGTCAAATTAGGTGAGCTTGTACCAGTTTCAATGTTCCAGCCATTCTCGAGCCGAATGGTCTGTTACGTGATGATGGTAAGCGGCACGAGGGTAGGACTCATGTCCCTTGGGAAATGGTGGCCTTTGGTGTGGGACTCTACCTGCGTCGACACCTTAGCTCCGTCTCATCTGCCTGATACATCAGTTAGGGCTGGTGCAGCGGCTGATTCGGCCGAGGATCACAAAAGACGCAAATATAGTACTCTCGACAGAGCTTACTTATTTGAGCCTTTTGGAGTCGAGGCCTTGGGTCCGTGGGGACTAGTGCGATCATCAAAAAATTGGCTCATCAAAAAATTAATCAGCCCGAGGTTCTTGCCTTTCTCCTTGTGTGCTGGTCGCGATTCCGAACAGGCGGTTAGATTTGACATTTCAAAATGATCCTAAAAATCTTCATGAATAAAAATATTTGACTTGACTTTGACAGTGAACAGTTGAATAGAACATTTGTAATTATAAGTTGTGCATCCTTTGTACATAATTAGTGATTGTACATATATATTTTCATTTTTTTTTCATTTTTATGCTGTATGTAACTATTGAATATAAAAATAAATTCCAATTTTAATTCTAACTAGTTTCCCATTCATAAGCCCATTCAGAATTCTGTAACACAAACGTAAAGAGCAATTATATCACTCACCATCATATGAGTCCGGAATATACAGCGACTTGCCAGCCAGCTTCCCTTTCTTCGAGAGCGGAACAGCCTCCACTCTTCTATGCGCCTCTAGTACCCTATACAACAACACTGGTCTTTCATCTCCCTCTAACTGCACCACACGAGGGAGAGAGAACTTATCCACAAACTCTTTGAGCGTCAACACTTCACTATCGTCTTCAGGTTCAACGGATCCATTCCGTCTTCCCAGCAGGAAATTGTCCGACCACTCGTTCTGGCGTCCGAAGTCCGATCGCCTCTCACTGCTTCTCGGTTTATACCTGGAATCGTGAAAATACTTTCAGACTTGGGCTTATGATGTATCCCTAACAGCCTGCTCAGATTTTATTGTACGACGGGGAAGCGTTTGGCCTTCATCTCACCTGGTGTACAAGTATGATAAGGCCATGGTGGAAACGCACTTCACATGGTGGAACTCGCTATCTTACCTCTAAATGTCGGATCACAACAATGCGTGACTCAGGTAAGATGGTGGTAGCTAGCCAGATAGACTGGAACAAAGTTTTGTTTATGGTACGACGGGGAAGCGCTAGTTAAGATAAGGCCGGGTGGAGGTGCACTGCACCCGGAATTCTCAACAGACTGAGGAACTGGCTATCTCACCTCCAAAATGCCGGAACACAACAATTTTAGATTTGTTATTATGGCGACAGAATTAGGTAAGTTGGTGGGGTAGCTAACCAGATAGACTTGTATTAAGTCCTACCACCAACCAAACCAAGCACAATATTGTACTCCCCTGGGGATTGAACCCGGGATCTGGATTTGACACCGGTGGGCAAACCACTAGACCACAGAGGCGGCTCAAAGTAAAAAGGCAGTCTCTGGAATAACTTGTGACCCACGGATGCCCCCGGGAAAGGGATCACAAATTTCTACTCCCGTGATATCGCACCCAGGTCCTCTGGATCTGGATGGTGGGCAAACGAAGACCATAGAGTACTATTACACTGTTTCAAGTACCTGGGTGGTCTATCCCTCCGCACCAGAGCTTCGTTCGCTTCAGCCAGCCATCTCGTGACCAGCCTCTCTCGCTCCACGTCCAAGTATCGTGGCTTAGAGGCATCGCAAGCGAAGCGAGCGGCGTCGAAACAGTACTGGGGGGGCGGCGGACGGACGCGAGGGGGGAAGAACCGAGGGGGGTATGGGGGGTGCGGGGCGTAGGCCGGCGGCGTCCTCGGCCCCGACTCGACTGACGCCGTGCGGAACATCGCTACGTGGTCGGTCGCATCCTGAAACAATATACAATGAATGAATGATTGAATGAACGACGAAACGAATTAATGTGAACCCTAAGTTATTTAGTAAAGTTATAAGCCGACACTAGGAGAGCCAGAGGTCTGTAAAAGATGCATGACCTCAACTCAGGTTCAAGCGGCACAATACACTCTAGTTGCGAGACGTGCAGATTATTTACCCCCTCCTCGCTCAACTTAGATAGGGGTAAGAATTAAATTGAACTATAATTCCGTGGGGAGCCGGTGCCCTCCGGGTTTGCAAAAATATTGCGGGGCGTTTGATTGAGGCGACACGTGACCCAAGGGCTGGCTCTTATTTAGGCCAGCGAATTAGCATAGCTATTCAGCGTGGCAATGTCTCGTGGCAGCCAGTGTCTTGGGCACGCTTCCGTCTGGTACTGGTCTGGAACAGTTGAGTTACTTATAGGTCGTTTGTAACGGTCCTTAGGTAATCTGACTGATTCCTTTGTACATAGATAGTTTAATTGTACTTTTTATTTCATTTAAGTGCAATTTAATTCTTACCAACCCCAAAAATGAGATCTATAGTACTTATTATTTAATATTTATAATTATATTACTGTTGCTTTTAATCTACTCAAAAACTTCTGATCAATTTTTCCTTATGTAGGTATCTCTTTTCCCTACTCTGTGGATACGGTTCGATGATCGCATTGTAGATGGCGCCCTTTTAGTATTCCTCGTTCTGAAATCGCACGCGTAATCGGTTCGTTAGCCAATGATTGGTCATAAATCCTCGCTGATTGAATGGCCTGTAATGAAGTAACCTTCAGGGGCTGACCTGTGATCCTGGTACAAGATAAATCTTATCCTACCAGGAAGGCAGGAATATTCCACCGTTAGGTATTTGTAATATTTCTATCATATTCATTGTTTAATAAGAAATACTAGAACGGCAAATAACATTGCAACATGTATATGTTGAATAAATAGATAATATTTTTACTATTAATTCGTATGTATTTTTTTCCCCAGTTTATAAGATATTTTTTTCCCTTAGAAGGTTTGAAGGGATATGTTGATCACTACTCGGATCGGAGCGTAGACCTTATGAGGATCACCTACTATGTGGTAGTCATAGGCACGTCCGAACTTACGTTCGGCACGGTTTGCAATTATAATATACAGGTGAGTTTCTTTCCAGAGCCACTGAGGCCAAGTCTGAAACCGGGTGAGCTATCGAAAAGTCATGTTAGGGGTTACGTGCTCGATTTAAAAAAAAATAAGTTCTGCATTAAAAAAAGTCTAGTTGTTTTAATAGTTTTTCTGGAAAAGTGAGTTTGTGAAAAAAAAACATTTTTTGCATTTTTGAGTTCTTTGTTTGATAATTAAAAAAAATAATGTACGATGACTATGTGCCCAAAGTTGTTAGAACACTATCAAAATTGAAAAATTATAAATTCATCTTTATACATTTAGTAAAGATTGTACGTTCAGACTATGCCTAAGCTAAGCTATTAAATCCTCTTTTGCTTTATTTTCTGTTCGTGATGAGCGTAAATTTAATCGTCATCGGATTGAAAAAAACGTTCGCTTTTCGTGGTAACGTAGCTGATGACAAGGTACGGGCGCCCTAATGGCTGAACATTTTGAATAGCGTCGTACCCACTGTATTCGCACTAGACGTGGGCGCCGCGCCGGCGTGACGCTGCCACGACTCGCGGCGCGCCGCCGCCGCCGGCTATATATTCGGCTTTTTGAAGACGTTCCGACTTTCAAAAGTTCTACACGAACAGCAAAAGAGGATTTATTAGCTTCGCTTACGCATTTCAGACTTTACGTACAACTATTACTAAATTCATAAAGTTTTAGTTAGTTATATATGTTTATATGTATATTTGTTTAGTTATATTTTGTATATATTTATTAATCAACCCTACGGATCCTTTTCCATCCTCGTTATCTCCCGGTTGCTTTAATATAATCCTGTTTCCCTATTTTTTTTTTAAACTTGTATATGGCAAAGCGCAAGTCGCGCGAAGCCACAGAAAAAAAAATCATAGTTCTTTTTATACATTTTCAATTTTGAAAGTGTTCCAACAACTTTGGGCACATAGTCATCATACATTTTTTTTTATATCAAAAAAGAACTCAAAAATGCAAAAAAATTTTTTTTTAAACTCACTTTTCCATAAAAATTATAAAATAAAAAAAGATTTTCTTAAATGCAGAACTTATTTTCTTTTAAATCGCACGTAACTCCTATTATGATTTTTAGATAACTCTCACGGTTTCAGACTTAGCCTCAGTGGGCCACCGACGCCACTGAGGCCCGCTGAAAAAAACTCACTCTGTATATGTACTCTTTCTATTTACTTTATACTTTTGAAGTTTAGGTAAATATATAGTATATATATTATTTCATCTAGCTTCATTTAATTATTTTATAAGATAGTCATAAACCAAACACTTAAGTAACTAAGAAATTTAGTTATTGTATTTTAATCACAATCGTAAAGTAGCAAAATTACTTTATAGTTATGGCTAGTAATAAAATAAATATAAGTTTTAGTAACTGATTATCTGTATAGCTGACTTTATGACTGCATATCAACGCACAGCCCAAACAAGGGCTTGGTAAGGACAAAAAAATGTAGTCCTAGAGACTCGAAATTTTCAGGGTTTCCTATTGTTGAGTAGGGTGCACTAAGAAAGGATATAATTGAATTCCCCTGAATAAAATATGGCACCTTGGCCCTTACCACCTCTGTGGTCTAGTGGTTCGCACACCGGTATCAGACCCAGAAGTCACAAACTTGTGTTTGGTTTGGTGGTAAGACTTTGTCCTGGCTAACTACCGCCATCATACGTACACGCATAAGTGTTTCACCGTTAGATAAAAAAAATATCCTCCGTAGGAAGTCGCATGCCGTAAGATCATGGTCGACTAAGATCTAATACGAAAACTTTATCACAATTTTATTCTGCTATTGGCGAGTCAGGCTTCTCAAATTTACATAATTGATAATTTTGTTTTGAAGATTTTATTACCGCTTGGAGGGATAAAATTGCGAAAGCTTCGTGGCTTAAATTTGCGTCATACAATGACACTCCTAAAATTTGACAGCTGACAGACGTCATATGCCTACTTACTTTGATAAAAAACCGAAGTCGATGTCCTGTCCTCCCTAATCTTCGATCACCACCTGTGCCCATGATTTTTTTTGTCCTAAGCAAAGAGAACTTTATATCATAGAGCATAAGATTGATTATTATGTGACAAGTAACAATTTAAAAATCGAACGAGTTTCCTACCAAGTCGTATATAACCCGTCAAAGTAGATTTGAATATCTAATAGACCGTATCACCACGACATAAGCATCAAACTAGATATATGTGGTTTATTGAACGCAAAAAAATGGCGTGTCGAATCTATTTTTTTTGGGTGCTCTACTTTTTTGTGTCGATAATGAATTACGATGGTTGATGTAATAGGTACAGTGGACAAGATAATATGTTAATACTTTTAAAATATGAACTCTTGATTTCACCGGGAACTTTGAGGCTAACCTTCACTTTGAAAGAACCAATTACTAATATTTCGTAAAAAATGTACAGTCGTACGTTCCTAATTGATTAATGACCATTTTTAGGGTACATTTTATATCATTTTTATAGTTCTTCAATAGCTCATTGATTGATACTAATGCTAGACAGATCTAACCCTGAATTGTTTGGGTTTTTGACAAAGTCACCACGCTTGGCAGGCAGATTAAAATAGCAGTAAAAGTATTGGTACAGTTAAGGTTTCTACTATATTCGTGGGACAACTATTCTATAGTTACTCGCATTTTATTATAGAAATAGTTGTAGTAATATTGTCCCTACTTTAAATGCAAAAGAAGTTCGGAGCCCAGTCGTGTCTTAAAATACATATAACGTTATATTTTAATGGGCATATTGTTAAATTAATCGCTGTATTCAATGAATATTTGTTTTTTGATTTGCGTCTAACAAATTTTCAAGCCTCTCAGACCATATTGTAATTAAACATGAGTATAAATCATACAGATAATTTATTAATTTAATAACCAAATTAAAGTTTTTAAACATTTTTAAAATTGTAACCTTTTACTTTGGGCCACATTTAATGCGAGTGTTTTCGTGTTGGAATGGTGAATTGCTTGTAACATGCCGTTATCGATAAGGAACGTATCAGAAGCGCGTTTAAATCTTTTGTATGATTTTTTTTTCGACGACAGTACAACAACCTTTAATAATAATAATAGCAATAGTAAATTCATTTGTTGTAGTTAAGTCTGTCACAAGAATATAAAAGGAACACAACTTTAACTGACCAATTGCAAACAAACTCATTATTAAAAAAATACCTTTAATTCTAAACCATTTTAACTATTTTTGACGAGATTGGAAATTATTTTGTATCTGTAGTCATGTTTAGTGAGAAATAAACATAACCTAGAGAGTTACTTTTCTTTTCTTTGTAATGAGATTAAACCTCGAAGAATAAGAAGGACACACCTTTAACCACCTCAGTGGTTTAGTGGTTCGCCTACCGGGTTCGATCCCCAGAGGGAGTACAATATTTTGCTTAGTTTAGTTGGTGATAGGACTTTCTTTGAGTCTAATAGGCTAGCTACCACCATCTTACCTAAGTCTGTCACTATAACAACAATACAAAATTGTTGTGTTCCGAAATTTTGAGGTAAGATGGCCTGGGATACCACGACCTCTTATAGCTTATATGTTTTGATATTACTTTACTTTTGTCACTATCTGTCAAGTGTAGAAAAAACGAGACAAAAGTAATGTACAAAACGAGATTGCTATAAGACGTTATAGTATGGCCCCAGTTCCTCAGCTCCAGACTGTAGACGATTCCGGGTGAAGTACGCTTCCACCTTCGGCCTTATAATAACTTAACACCAAGTGAGATGAAGGAGGACAAGAGCTTACCCATAATACAATAAAAAAAACAGCCCTAGTGCTTTCCATTATCCAATAATAATAGGTTATAATTTAACTAGCTGAGTGCTGGAAGAAGGCGATGTTTTTATGTGGGTATTCTAGGTAGGTTAGGTATCTACCTCGAACTTTGACTAGATCAGGTATCTAGGTACTTGTAGCTATCCGCACTCACTCCAAGGAAATAGACGGATAACTATAATAATTTGGCTTTGAAACTTCATATATTTATCTATTTACTAACGCCAATGTGTAGTTACTCTGGGCTAGGTACCTAGTAGTTTAGGTTTATTAACCATGTAATGGTCAAAATCCGACCAGAAAAAGACGTAAAAGGCGACCACAGAGTCTTTCCAGAAGGCAGCTTCTTTCTGTGTATTATCTAACACATTTGCTGCGATTGCCAACCATGCATGCTTAGCGTGGCATTACCTCCCAATGATGAGCACACTAAGAGAACAGCCCCCAACGGAAGATACGGAAGGCTGCCCAAACCCAAACCAACTATGGGAAAGGTCAAAAATCGGTCTCAGTGGCGCACATTGTAAGAGACCTACGTCCAGCAGTAGACTGCGAGAGGTTGATGATAATGATGAAATTGGGGATGAAAGTTTGTATGGACATATATTGATGTAGAAGTTGGCCATTTTTTTAAATTAAGAATATAGAAAGTACTTAGTGTTAAAATTAAATTTAACCAACGTATGGGGATACGTGGGTAAGACTGGGAATGAAAGTCTGTATATAATTTTAATATTTTGTCGACGGGATAATCTTCCGGTTACACGTCTCGTTTCAACATAACCCTGTAAGTCATCCGCTACGGGGGTAAGATTGGGAATAAATAGTTCATATGGAGTTTAGTGATTTTTGGAAGAATAGGATATCCCACCGGGTAGGTAGGTACATGGCTCATTTCACAATAACCCTATACGCATGAGAACTATCTATTCAAAGGATGTCAGCAGATGCATGCTATTACCATATTCCCACTAAGTTATTCAAGTTTAGTTCATTGCACGTGTGGAATCAAATATCAGAATAGCCCAAACAAAAGCATACACTCGATGAAAAACTAATCTAAAAAAGTGTGTATTGTGAGTCATGTAATCCGTGTTTGACATTGAATTATGTTTTTATTCATGTAGATTTTTTATTCCCACATGTGTTCCTTTGCTTTAGGTACGCGTAATATGGTTATCGGTAATATGTAGAAACACATCGTGGATTCAAAATGTGAGATTCGCCACTAGTCTCTATGTTACTAGTATAATTACCTACAACATTTTTGAATCTTGTGATTTATTTTTCATCTATTGGTTCCTGCACTGAGCGAATTAAAGATTCAGGGATTCAAAAATGTTGTTGTTATTTGTTAGATATAGTCCGCCATATCTTTGAGAATTGTTTATTTTATTGACTTGTCGATGTGTTTTGAAATACAATTTATCAAAATCCATATCGCGCGTACATAACCCACAGCCACCTTCAGTGTGCTTAGCTATTTAAATGACACTCGAATTATGAGGTACTTTAGGCTGCACCTAACACATAAGTTAGTTTTTTCGGATCATAGCAGTGTTCATTGGACGTTCGTATTCTCCACGCATGGCAGGTTAGGAGCTAGTTTTGGGGTGGGTGATATCCATCCAATGATATCTCCTCGATCATTGATCATACATCAACGGTTTAGGCTGAATGAACTTATAACTAGGTTGGACCTGTAATGGTCCTGGCTTGCGACCACCCTCTAGCTGATGTCTAGAGCCATGGAGCTCGCTAAGTTCCGACGGTGGGCGTGAGTAAATTCCATTTTCGAAAACATGCTCGGAAATTTGAGCATTATTTTGACAACCTTCTTCGATATAAATCTAATATGCTGTACTGGCCAAATACATGGCAAAAAGGCCACATACATTACATAAACACATATCTGTCGTGTAATTTAAAAATGGAACGATCTTTTACTCCGAAACATGGCAACCAAGGAGGTAACTTATCAAAGGTTTTATTTAAATTTCGAACTGGCTTGCAAATAGAAACGCGGAAAAAATATTATTGCCCGTTGTTTGTCATTGATTTTGAAAAGTCATTGTATTTTCAAAGTACTATACAACCCTCGACAACAACTAGACATTAATGGATTTACGTATTTGTGCCTCGGCTACGCCTCAGCCCACATTTATACGTGCGTTCATCAATGCCTCTTGTGCTGGCCGCTGCAGTAATGTACTATAATAGGCAGCATTTGTAAAAGCTGGCTAACTCAGGTAATGCTAGGCAATCCCTCAAAGTCAAAAATTTACCCATTCCGGAAGCTGCTGCCTTTTTGTGGTGAGATCTTTTAGACAGATTTTTGAAATCCCGGAGGGCACCGGGCTTAATAAATAAGCTTTATTGGATGGTAAGATGGATGTTTGATACTTCGTCAAGCAAAATAAAACAACTTGAGCTGAAATTTTGCACAGATGTCAAGAACCCTGTTCTAAAGCAATAAATCGCAGATTTCGGGCAAAGCCGTGAACAGAAGGCAGTTTGCGATAAGCTCGTCAACCCGTCATGTCAAGTTGTCTAATATCAAGTTACAAGCTATTAATAATTGGTTTGTAACAAAAACCTAAAGTTTTTGCTTCAACGACCTTGAACGTGGTCAAAACACTCGGTGGACTACGTGGGAGATGATTACAAGGAAAAGTATTTCGTTCTTGATCAGGAACAATAGTTTTTAGTTTTAATTGTTATATCAGATTTGAGGTAATATTAGAAATATATAAGATAAGAACATAGATGTGTAGAAAGAGCTGTGTGGCCAAATGGGTAGATGCCTTCTGATCCGGAGGTTGTGGGTTCAAATGCAGTCGTGCGCTTCGTACCTGACTTCAGTTTTTCGGAAGCTTATTCGCTCATTAGCTGGGTCCACACCGGACCATATTTTTGTTTTCAACATTAACTTTTTTAGCAAACCACGCATCCTTATTTTTATATACAGGAAGTAGATACACAAGACCTACAAGGCCTACAAGAGATAGTTCACGTGGTTCCATTAATGGGACAAAATATTGGGACCATGAGAAAACTGCGGATCCAACGCGCTCCAATCGCGCGCAGCTGGAGCGCGATCCAAAGACGCAGTTGATCAGGACGTGCCGCGTGCGATCTAAGTGCACATAAACACATATCTGTCGTGTAATTTAAAAATGGAACGATCTTTTACTCCGAAACATGGCAACCAAGGAGGTAACTTATCAAAGGTTTTATTTAAATTTCGAACTGGCTTGCAAATAGAAACGCGGAAAAAATATTATTGCCCGTTGTTTGTCATTGATTTTGAAAAGTCATTGTATTTTCAAAGTACTATACAACCCTCGACAACAACTAGACATTAATGGATTTACGTATTTGTGCCTCGGCTACGCCTCAGCCCACATTTATACGTGCGTTCATCAATGCCTCTTGTGCTGGCCGCTGCAGTAATGTACTATAATAGGCAGCATTTGTAAAAGCTGGCTAACTCAGGTAATGCTAGGCAATCCCTCAAAGTCAAAAATTTACCCATTCCGGAAGCTGCTGCCTTTTTGTGGTGAGATCTTTTAGACAGATTTTTGAAATCCCGGAGGGCACCGGGCTTAATAAATAAGCTTTATTGGATGGTAAGATGGATGTTTGATACTTCGTCAAGCAAAATAAAACAACTTGAGCTGAAATTTTGCACAGATGTCAAGAACCCTGTTCTAAAGCAATAAATCGCAGATTTCGGGCAAAGCCGTGAACAGAAGGCAGTTTGCGATAAGCTCGTCAACCCGTCATGTCAAGTTGTCTAATATCAAGTTACAAGCGATATTAATAATTGGTTTGTAACAAAAACCTAAAGTTTTTGCTTCAACGACCTTGAACGTGGTCAAAACACTCGGTGGACTACGTGGGAGATGATTACAAGGAAAAGTATTTCGTTCTTGATCAGGAACAATAGTTTTTAGTTTTAATTGTTATATCAGATTTGAGGTAATATTAGAAATATATAAGATAAGAACATAGATGTGTAGAAAGAGCTGTGTGGCCAAATGGGTAGATGCCTTCTGATCCGGAGGTTGTGGGTTCAAATGCAGTCGTGCGCTTCGTACCTGACTTCAGTTTTTCGGAAGCTTATTCGCTCATTAGCTGGGTCCACACCGGACCATATTTTTGTTTTCAACATTAACTTTTTTAGCAAACCACGCATCCTTATTTTTATATACAGGAAGTAGATACACAAGACCTACAAGGCCTACAAGAGATAGTTCACGTGGTTCCATTAATGGGACAAAATATTGGGACCATGAGAAAACTGCGGATCCAACGCGCTCCAATCGCGCGCAGCTGGAGCGCGATCCAAAGACGCAGTTGATCAGGACGTGCCGCGTGCGATCTAAGTGCACAAATTGAAGCGCGCGCTCCTTGCCGCGGTCCTTTACAAGGAATATTTTTTTTATGGTACCTACACAATTACCTTTACCCTTTAAGGGTATTAGAGACGATGGCATCAGATTTCTCGTGATATGGGCACAATAAGAAGTACCAAATATTTAAGCAAAATAAAAGTTACTGCTGCCACAGCAATTCGACGCCGCCGAGATATGTATTTCCTACAACAAGTATTTGAGTAGGTATTATATATTATTTATTCTCCGTAATCTAGTTCTCATATTCATATATAAGAGTAGTAGAAGCCCCTTGTGAAAGGGCTCGTCCGGAGGATTACTACCACCATACCTATTTCCTCCGCCAAGCAGCGTTGCTGTGTTCCGGTTTGAAGGGTATGGTTGCCGGTGAACCCACGCGAGGCTTAACACCTTTCTGCCTCAAGTTGACGGGCGCAACGCAGTGCCGTGTAGGCTATGATCTTTGTGAATGTGACCTACGCAGTAAGGCATTGTTATAGGCAAGAAATGCACTTAACATCAGATGGGCTACTTGCTTGTCCCGTCTCCTAGTTTTATAAAAAAATATAGCATTGATTGATTATTTAATAATAATAGATTATTTTTTCAGTTATACAACCAACTTTTTATATATTTCTCACTTTATTTAGTTTACCATGTTTTCACAAAAATTACATAAATACTTGCTGACTTTATCTTAATAAATAGGAGCAACTGATTTGTAAACTTTATTAGCTTTAAGATTCATTTATGTTAATGTCGAGGGTGGGCGCTGACTCCTATCACACAGGGTACTTGTTACCCTAGTTTAGGAATTAGTTGTACACTTACATTTACCTTATACATACCTTAAGCATACTATAGAAACAATATATACTCCTAAGACTTATTGTTAACAAGGTGCAAATAAATTCATTTTCATTACATATTAAATTCAGCTTCGCTTAGTTTGGGGCCAGATAGCGTTGCGTAAAATGTAACTGCACCCTGTGTCACCATCTTAAACGCTTGAACTTCGCCTCTGTCCTTTAAAGTACCCGTCGACCTTAGGGCCCCATATTCGCCAGTGATGGGACCAGCCTGCATAAAATGTACCATATTTGGGCCGCAGCATGCCTTGCCGCAAAAACCTGCCGTTTGGACTGTATTGATTGTTTATGTTGGATAGATCATGTTTTTGTAGGAATTCCTAGAATTTTATTGGTGGGACCTTTTATTAATTAAGCCGTTGTTCGCCCACCGGTATCAGAAACAGAGGTCCCGGGTTCAATCACCAGGGGGTACAAAGTTCTGGGGTTTGCTATTGGTAGGATTTGTTTTAAGCCTGGATAGCTAGCACCATCTTACCTAAGTATGACGCCACTACAATAATAATAATTAATGTGTTCTGGCATTTAGAGGTAAGATAACCAGTTTCTCAGTCTGATGAGGATTCTGGGTGAAGTACACTTCCACCTTCTGCCATATCATAACACCAGGTAAGATGGAGGCCAAATGCTTCCCCGTCGTATATAAAAAAACAATTTTAATCAATATATATGTGCTTAGTCTGGGGCTCCATATACGTTTGCTCAATGAATGTTTTATTTTATTGTGTTCATGTAATAATATAAAAAACTTGCTAAATGAAGCTGAAACAAATTTCAATTCATTTATTTCTTCATACGTCTCTACTGGTCATCCCGGCGGAATTACTCAAAATCCTTGTGTTATTTAGGCTTCCGCATTATTCTCACCAATTGTGCATTATTTTAAAGTTTTGTAATGTGCTAAATTAATGAAAATCATATTTTGTGCACCCCTAAAAAATATAGCTACCCAAGTTTCAAGTCTTTGGGACCTCTGGTTTGGGCTATGTGTTGAATTTCAGTCAGTCAGTAACACGTCTATTTTATATATTAAGATTTACCGTGTACCTGGTTTGGCATGTCGGAAGAAACTATAAAGATGCAAAGCAGGCGAATAAATCTACTAGAACGGAGGAGGTTATATATTGCTGACAATGTTTCTAATATATTCAAGGATATCGTCAGCTTCTCCACACGACAGAAATCCTTGTACCGTTAAAACGGTGTGCTGTTTTCTTTTATTCTTTATCTGGAAAGTTTTTGGCCTTCATCTAACCTAGTGTCAAGTTATGATAAGGCCGAAGGTGGAAACGCGCTTCACCGGGAATCCTCAACCGACTGAGGAACTGTATATCATATCTCTTAATGCCGAAACACATTAATTTTAATTGTGGTTATGGCGTCATGCTTAGGTAATGTATGTAGCTAGCCAGGCGGACTTAAAACATGCCCTACCACCAACCTAATTGTACTCTTGACGATGGAACCAATGACCATTACGTGAACATGAAGTCAATATTTGTACCAAGGTCAGTAGCTGATATAAATCGTTTATCGCATCGTATATAAAAATACTTCTTAACTTCGAAACCGTATGGAAAGAGCGCAAAACAGGTACACCTGGAAAATCTTGCAGGAGCCCTATACACCCTATACTTTTTCTTACAACTAGGAGACGGAACAAGCAAGTAACCCACCTGATGTTAAGTTAATCTCTGTCTATAACAATGCCTTACTGCGAAGGTCATATCCACAAAGAACATAGGTAGTCTACACGGCACTGCATTGCGCCCGTCAACTAGCGGCATAAAGGAGGCAAGCCTCGCGTGCCCGTAATTTCACCGGCAACCATACCAATAAAACCGGAACATAGCAATGTTGCTTGGCGGCGGCATAGGTATGATGGTAGTACCCCCTGACTCTTTAACAAAGGTTTTACTACACTTAAAACACATGTTCACTTTAGCCGTACAATGGTCAGAAACAAAACCATCCTGCAGTCACAAGTCTCAAGTTTCCGTCTCCACAATAGTAGACAATAAACAATAACTATTAATGTTTCCCACACGTAACGTAACACTCGAATAATTGTATGAAAATCCTTGGTTTTTGCTTATAACTATTGATACGAATCTAAAGGTTGCGTAGGTTCTGTCCAAATAGGTTTTACTATTGTTTGTCAAGACTTTTTGGTGGTTGCAAATAAGCAGTACTTAACATTAACACCATAGTAGTATTTAATTGTGTATTTTTTTCTATTATTTATCACCAATTAAAATAGGATATCCGACAGACAAGACAAAGAACAAACCGAGTTAGATATGTAACAGTCATGGAACAGTTTGTTTTCCATTTACAGGATGCCATTGCGTGTTCAAAGAGTATCTCAGCTAAAATTAAAACAATAAAACGAACTATAGGTAGTTAATTTATTCAGGCGTTATTTTGTGGAGATTGATTTTTCAATATAAATCTGAAAATAACCACATCACCTGAGCTGTGAGGCTTATTAAAATAACGAATAAACATTATACCGGCTCATTTCATCAAGTCATAATGTAATGTACGAGCAGGTACCTCTTTGTTAGTATATTGTTTTTAGGGTTCCTCACTCATTCGGTTTAAAAAGACTCCGATATCCGTCCGTCCGATTTATACAAATTTTCAAAGGCTTTAATGTTTTAACCGTTATTGATGTTTTTTTCTGAGAATATTTGTTACTACGACAGATTAAATTACATGACAGGACATTAATTTTACACAGCGCCATCTAGCCCCAAACTAAGCATAGCTTGTAATATGGGAACTAGATTACGGATAGAATCCTTAAATACGTTCTTTTTTTTGTAAATACATACTTATCATACAATACAACACCCAAACACAGAACAAACATCTATATTCATTACACAAATGTTTGTCCTGGGTGGGAATTGAACCCACAGCGCAGAAGGCAGAGTTACTACCAACTGAGCTATGAGGCTTGTTAAATATATTAATGAAATAGATAATATTTTACACAATACCTAGCAAATATTAAAAGGCGCTAAAAGTCATAAACTATGGATGATCAGTCTGATGAATATTAATAAATGTGATTGTAGTGTACCTAATGATTTATAAAATACTAAAAACTGGCCAAGCATAAGTCGGACTCGCGCTAAGTAACTGTATCGAAAAGCGAAACAATGTTTTTAAATTTTGAAGCCCTTGGTGTGTCTGACTCACGCATGGCCGGTTTTATTATACCATTATAAATCACGCTGTGATTGATTAGTGTGAAAATATATTACCTACGGAATTTGAATAGATTTAACAGTCATTTTATTTGATTCTATGTTCATTATAACAAAAGTAATAAAATTGAATTGAAAGAAAATATATTCGAAGCTAACAAAATCCTATAGAACCGTAATTCGGATACATAGCAGATTGTACTAGTCGCAAAATGAGCTAGTGTAAGTCGCATAATGTGCAGGTAGTAAGCGTAGAAAAGCGTAGATATTACGGGAATTTTTAGCCTTATTTTTAGCTTGTAAATATGGGAACTAGATTACTGATAGAATATACATATAGGTATTTTTGTAAATACATACTTATAGAATTAAAAAAACACACGATACAAATGTTCTATCCATAAGTAATTTGTGTACTGAATGTATGGCTTTTGGCACAACTTTGTTGGATGTGATGGTTAGACGCACCAACACAAAACCGAAACTCAAACACATATATTCATCGCAATCGAACCCACAACCTATCAGCGAAGAATGCAAAGATAACAACCGATTTAAACCAGGTGAATAAGTAGTTACAAGTTTTGTATTTAAACTTGACGGATATATCACCCTTGAATACTAAATCAATAACATATCTCATGATGTGGATATAAAACCATTTTGAAAATTGTGAAGTGCATATAACACAACTTAGAAACAATACGGACTTTGCCGAGACCTTGGGTCCGTGGGGAGCTGGTGCCCTCTGGGTTTTCAAAAATCTTGCGAGATTATTGATTGAGGCGACACGCGACCCAAGGGCTGGCTCTCAATTAAGCCAACGAATCAGCATAACTATTCAGCGTGGAAATGCAGCCAGAGTCTTGGGCACGCTTCCGTCTGGTACTGGTCTGGAACAGTTGAGTTACCTATAGGCCGTTTGTGACGGTCCTGAAATCTGACTGATTCCTTTGTACATAGTTTAATTGTACATTTTATTTAATGAATACCGACTATGAATTCTTTGTTAATTTTAATTCCTGTCTAAAAGTAGTCTAGTAATTTTGGTCCTATAAATTTACAACCATCGGTTACACATTGACCAATACTAATTACCAAGGTCTCGATAACCCAACTGTCTACAACATAGTGTGGACGATGAGACTGTGGGAGATTCACCTCTATTTCATTTTACATTAGCTCAATTTTCGCATGATTACTGAGCTTATTCTAATTACAAACCGGTATTTGCCACCTACAAACATTTTATTGGGTACCGAAATTCATTGATTTATTGTTCTAATTTTTTGACGGTTTTTTTATGATTCTGAATAGTTAAGTAACTACAATCTAATTCATTATGAAATAAATAATGTACACATACCTATAATATACTTATGTCTAATATATCATGTTGGTAACAATTAGCTAATTGATTCAGGCATCACTTTGCAGTTATCCATTTCAATATGAAAACAGAATAATTATTCCTGTGTGAAGTATATACTAAGTTGTAAATATAGTTTTATTAGCGACAACACGTTGACCGGAGGCTGGTCAGCTTAGCAGAAAAACTTTATTTCCTGAGGATTTTCAAATCCAACTAGCCCGAGTTTCTTGCCTTTCTGCTTGTGCGTTGGATCTAATCCATATTATCTTAGTTTATTAAGTCTTTGATACTAAAGCTTTATTTATTATATATATTTATTATTAATTCGGAAAACCAACAGCTACAAAAAAAACCTTATAATCTTAAAAAGCAATAGTTAGCCAATTATAGGTATTCACTAATAGTACCATTGTACCTTTATATCTTATCTGATATCTTCTGGAAATAACCTGGGAGCTCTGGATCTGACGCCGTTGGGCAAACCATTAGATCACAGAGGCGGTAAACTTTAGGCTGAAGGCCAAAACGCCAGTTCATATTACACTTACTGTGTCAGTGTGAAACGCAACATTGAATGGACACACGCCGCTACCGCGATCTCATTGGGAATCACAATCACCCTGATCATGGTTCCCTGGGAGAACTGGGAGTATACGAGTATAGCCCGTATAGTTTGTATTTATTGAAAATTCTAAACAGTTATTAGTTTGTATATTGTACGTGCCTCTGTCTACCCCCTAGATAGTCAGTGATCTTCACAAGATCCACGCTCTAAGTAGTGATCAGAGGTGAATCCTCGAAGTGGAAAAAGTCGTTAGTCTGTTTGGGACTTACTTGTTTTTTACAAAATATTTTAAGCTTTTAGTACTATTTATGTTAGTTAGCGATACCCTAAGCCAGTGCGATGTTGCGCTTGCGCAAGATCACGATAGGTTTTGTTATCTCTGCATCGTGCGAGGTCGGATCGTGGGCAGGGCGCGTGCCGTGAAATACTTAGCAGGTTTGTATCACTTATATAGAGGAAACTGTCTGTATATCTGTAAGAATAGCCTCAGCTTCATGTTGCACGTATTACATCGTGGACTGTCCATTGCTCTTCGTGGTATAGGTCAAAGTTGGTGGCATTTTTCACCGCCTCTGTGGTCTATTGTTCGCCTTCCAGTTCAGATCCAGAGATCCCGGGTTCGATCCCCAGGGGAGTACAATATTGTGCTTGGTTTGGTTGGTGGTAGAACTTTGTTAAAGTCTGCTTGGCTAGCTAAAACTATCTCACCTAATTCTGTCACCATAACAAAAATTCTAAATTGTGGTTTTCCAGCATTTAGAGGTACCTAAGGTAGCCAGTTCCTCAGTTTGTTGAGGATTCCGGGTGAAGTGCGCTTCCACCTTCGGCTTAATCATAATTTGAAAATCAGGTGAGATGAAGGCCAAGCAACTCCCCGTCTTACAATGAAAAACTATGTATGGTAAGACAGGACAAGGCAGATTTTCCATGAGCTGGACGGAACTTATCAGATGCACTGTATGATCACCACCAGGTGCACTAGGAACATGTATATCAAAGAGGTACAATAACACTCTTGGAGTCTTGAAGTCCAGATGAACAGTTTCCATTTAGGCCACATCGCCACTTGTTTTTCAAGTTAGCTGGTGGTCAAACGCTTGGCTTTCAACAGTAGGAAGAACAGAGGCAAAGAAGAACCTCAGCCTTAAGAGGTATATGTGCTCAAAATGAGAGGGACGGTATAAATTAACCGTCGTTTCACTAAACGATAAAAAAAAATATAGCAAAAAAAAAAACACTTGTTAACTACCTACATGATAGCTAAAATAGGTAGGTACCTATTGAAAATTCTAAACCCAGAATTAAGATACACGTAATAACTAGGTACTTACTAAATCAAAAACAGCTCAAAAGAATCGCGCCATTTAATAGCTACATTTGGAAATGTGAGCAAAAAACTTATTTTTTATTATTATTATTTTGCTAACGAGAAAATGTTTTCTGTTCAATGTTCTTGTTTTTGAAAATCTAAACTGAACAAAAAACACATTGATGGTATTTGAAAAAACATCTAAGTTTTATGTCCCCTAAAAACAATTGTAGCTATTGGTACCAACACCAAGGTACTGTAGGTGTTTTTAAGTCCTATTTTTTAAATTACTTACAGTTTCTCAATAAGTAAATCAAGGGTTTATATAAAGATCAAGGCTTATAAAAAAATATCACAAGAAACCTATTGATAAAATATTGAAAAAAGTTACCTATAGACCGCTTGTAACGGTCTTTAGGTAATTTGACTGATTCCTTTGTACATAGTTAGTTAGTTTAATTGTACATTTTATTGAATAAAGTATGAGAAAAGTTAGGTTTGTGTAATGTAATGATGCATTTCTTCCTTTCTAAAAAAAAAAGGTAGAAGTTGCATCCCGCTAATACTTAGTCAGTAATGAGAGTTTATTTTCCCGAAAAATTGGGAAAATTTATACCATATATTTTTTTTTTATAAAAAAACTTACTAACTTTTTAGTGATCACAGTAATTACCCTATATTTTTATAATTCATTTGTTTTTAATAAGGTACTCGTATACAACAACGTACTATTGTCATACATTCGTTCACAAGAAAATTCTCCGTTCCCTATAAATAATGTCCAGACAAAGCCGGACGTCTACTAGTTCATATGGCTGGTAGGCTGGTACCAGGCACCATCCCACAATGCTTCCTAGCCCACAGACAGACTATAAATAACCTCGTCCAAGATTGATAGAGGCTGTGTACCGAAGATAAGGAAGTCTCAATTCAGTAAGGTGTCCGAGCATACATCTTATTATTCATAAGTTTGAGGTGCTGTGAATGTCCCAATGATTCATTGTGCTCTAGAATAAACAAAGCCTTAAGAATAAATAATACTGCCCCAGTGGTCTAGTGGTTCAACCCACCGATTTCAGATACAGAGGTTCGATCCCCAGGGGAGTACAATATTGTGCTCGGTTTGGTTGGTGGTACCATCTTACCTAAAACTTTCGCCATAATAAAAGTTCTAAAATTGTTGTGTTTTTGGCATTTATGGTTTTCGGTGAAATAACTAACATTTTTTTTTTATTGTACGACGGAGAGGTGCTTGGCATTCATCTCACCTGGTCACATCTTTTCCTCAATCCGGAATCGATCTCATTCAGTTTCTCAGTCAAATTCAGTTTTTCCATTTTCAAAGGAATGTCAATGCCACTTCTATATCGGCCGATTTTTACTTAGATCTGTGTGTGTCGAGTTCGAAATCATTTGAAATTTCCAATGGCCAAGCACGAGTTTTTATCTTATTTTCAAGGCCAAGCACATATTTTTTATGACGTAGACGTTTTGGGATTCCTTACTTACCTTTCGGACCTTCCTTTATTTTTTGACGCATGGAGACCGAAATCGGCCCGAGCGCAGCGAAGAATCGAGGTATAGGGTGGCGAAAATATAAAAAAAAAATTTTTATTATATTTATCATCTTATCTATCTTATCTCTTTATCTATTAACATATGTATCACGGAAACCATTATCGGAGAGGTCTTTCGTAGGGTCAAATTTGTTGCGGAATTCTGTGCGATTATTCCTCATTCTATAACGTTAATCTTGAGCATGGGCCACCTCAATCATTCTACGCGCAAAATATTGACGTGAGTGAATAAATATATCCATTTTCGCACAATAATAGTCAAGACAATCACGGTTCCTCCTCACTTAGAAATTTCAAATGAACGGCGTAGGTAACTACAAAGTTAACGTAATTTACACGATAAATGTCAAAATTGGTCGTTTATACTCGCAAAACTGTCAAAACATAAAGTTAACTATCAAATTTATGTTTACGCAACTTTAAAAGTAATCGTAAAAGATTCCCACTCGCAAAAAAGTTTTGTAAACTTGCTGCTAGGAGACGCTGTTCATCTCTCCATAGAAAATAAAGTTAACGCAAACTATAAAGTATACAGTATGGATGGTCGCACTCAGCTTGCTGGTGGTCATAAGCGCCGTGGTTGAGCGCACAGCAATGTAACCCTTATTATAATTACATTTTAGTTCGAAACTAGAGTAAAGTTTCGTTGAGTTGCTAATCTGAGGTAGTATAGGCCGTTAAGCAGGGGTGGTCTCTAGCCAGGTCTTTACAGGTCCTACCACCAATGTTGTGATCATTCAGCCATAACCTCTACCAAAAGCCTGCGATTTCGTTGCCCGGGGTACTCCAAAATATTCTATCCGTAATCTGGTACCCATGTTACAAGCTTGGCTTAGTTTGGAACTAGATGGCGCTGTGGAACAACTTTTAATAAATTTACCTTATTCATTCATTTTATGTGCTTTGTTGGAGGCATGAGTTTTAGATTACAAGTGCCGCTTGCTTGTTCGATGTCGTATAACAATGAGAAGTTTCGAAATTATTAAACATAAATAAAGTTATGATGCTTTTGTACACAACGCAAGAAAATGTGTAGGCTTTAATGGCTATGTTATAGCCTCGGACTGGAGTTGTCGTGAGCTTTCTGCCTGTAGGTACAATCGCATGCAATTTGTACCTTTTACCATACAAACGTATGGACATTATTCTAAAAATGTAGCCATTAATTTTATATTGGCTTCAGGTTACTTTTATATATATTTAATATAAAAAAAAAGTATTGTCAGAATTTACCTAATATCTTTTTGATTATTTTTTTACCTGAGATCTTTTACAGACCCATCTTTAAAAAAAAACGGGTAAATTACCCGAGGACCGTTACGAACGGTATTTAGGTAACTAACCTGCTCCAGACCAATTCCAGATGGAAATGAGCCCAAGATACAGGCTGCATTGCCACACTGAACAGCTATGCTGATTCGCTGGCCTAAGGCTAGCCCTTGGATCATCGTTTGATAGATATACAGATATATATAGATATATAGATATAGATACACTTGGATACCAAATTAATAACATATTAGTAGATGTGGAGATGTGGATACAAAACCATTTGGAAAATTATTAAGTAAGTAGGTATACATATTATTACAAGCGACTGAACCTAAACCTATTTGACGTAATTTTAAAGTATTTTAAGTACATAGTGAATGTCCAAATTGTCTTAGGCCACATATTCACATACCTTCAAGATGTATGAAATCTTGACTAAGTATTGAATTTGGTACCTATACAGAATGTATTACCTGGATTACCTAACTCATAAGACACTTTGTATTATTATTAAGGTAATCTGACTGATTCCTTTGTACATAGTTAGTTTTATTGTACATTTTATTTTAGTTCTGATTTTAGTTATCCATTTCAATATGAAAACAGAATAATTATTCCTGTGTGAAGTATATACTAAGTTGTAAATATAGTTTTATTAGCGACAACACGTTGACCGGAGGCTGGTCAGCTTAGCAGAAAAACTTTATTTCCTGAGGATTTTCAAATCCAACTAGCCCGAGTTTCTTGCCTTTCTGCTTGTGCGTTGGATCTAATCCATATTATCTTAGTTTATTAAGTCTTTGATACTAAAGCTTTATTTATTATATATATTTATTATTAATTCGGAAAACCAACAGCTACAAAAAAAACCTTATAATCTTAAAAAGCAATAGTTAGCCAATTATAGGTATTCACTAATAGTACCATTGTACCTTTATATCTTATCTGATATCTTCTGGAAATAACCTGGGAGCTCTGGATCTGACGCCGTTGGGCAAACCATTAGATCACAGAGGCGGTAAACTTTAGGCTGAAGGCCAAAACGCCAGTTCATATTACACTTACTGTGTCAGTGTGAAACGCAACATTGAATGGACACACGCCGCTACCGCGATCTCATTGGGAATCACAATCACCCTGATCATGGTTCCCTGGGAGAACTGGGAGTATACGAGTATAGCCCGTATAGTTTGTATTTATTGAAAATTCTAAACAGTTATTAGTTTGTATATTGTACGTGCCTCTGTCTACCCCCTAGATAGTCAGTGATCTTCACAAGATCCACGCTCTAAGTAGTGATCAGAGGTGAATCCTCGAAGTGGAAAAAGTCGTTAGTCTGTTTGGGACTTACTTGTTTTTTACAAAATATTTTAAGCTTTTAGTACTATTTATGTTAGTTAGCGATACCCTAAGCCAGTGCGATGTTGCGCTTGCGCAAGATCACGATAGGTTTTGTTATCTCTGCATCGTGCGAGGTCGGATCGTGGGCAGGGCGCGTGCCGTGAAATACTTAGCAGGTTTGTATCACTTATATAGAGGAAACTGTCTGTATATCTGTAAGAATAGCCTCAGCTTCATGTTGCACGTATTACATCGTGGACTGTCCATTGCTCTTCGTGGTATAGGTCAAAGTTGGTGGCATTTTTCACCGCCTCTGTGGTCTATTGTTCGCCTTCCAGTTCAGATCCAGAGATCCCGGGTTCGATCCCCAGGGGAGTACAATATTGTGCTTGGTTTGGTTGGTGGTAGAACTTTGTTAAAGTCTGCTTGGCTAGCTAAAACTATCTCACCTAATTCTGTCACCATAACAAAAATTCTAAATTGTGGTTTTCCAGCATTTAGAGGTACCTAAGGTAGCCAGTTCCTCAGTTTGTTGAGGATTCCGGGTGAAGTGCGCTTCCACCTTCGGCTTAATCATAATTTGAAAATCAGGTGAGATGAAGGCCAAGCAACTCCCCGTCTTACAATGAAAAACTATGTATGGTAAGACAGGACAAGGCAGATTTTCCATGAGCTGGACGGAACTTATCAGATGCACTGTATGATCACCACCAGGTGCACTAGGAACATGTATATCAAAGAGGTACAATAACACTCTTGGAGTCTTGAAGTCCAGATGAACAGTTTCCATTTAGGCCACATCGCCACTTGTTTTTCAAGTTAGCTGGTGGTCAAACGCTTGGCTTTCAACAGTAGGAAGAACAGAGGCAAAGAAGAACCTCAGCCTTAAGAGGTATATGTGCTCAAAATGAGAGGGACGGTATAAATTAACCGTCGTTTCACTAAACGATAAAAAAAAATATAGCAAAAAAAAAAACACTTGTTAACTACCTACATGATAGCTAAAATAGGTAGGTACCTATTGAAAATTCTAAACCCAGAATTAAGATACACGTAATAACTAGGTACTTACTAAATCAAAAACAGCTCAAAAGAATCGCGCCATTTAATAGCTACATTTGGAAATGTGAGCAAAAAACTTATTTTTTATTATTATTATTTTGCTAACGAGAAAATGTTTTCTGTTCAATGTTCTTGTTTTTGAAAATCTAAACTGAACAAAAAACACATTGATGGTATTTGAAAAAACATCTAAGTTTTATGTCCCCTAAAAACAATTGTAGCTATTGGTACCAACACCAAGGTACTGTAGGTGTTTTTAAGTCCTATTTTTTAAATTACTTACAGTTTCTCAATAAGTAAATCAAGGGTTTATATAAAGATCAAGGCTTATAAAAAAATATCACAAGAAACCTATTGATAAAATATTGAAAAAAGTTACCTATAGACCGCTTGTAACGGTCTTTAGGTAATTTGACTGATTCCTTTGTACATAGTTAGTTAGTTTAATTGTACATTTTATTGAATAAAGTATGAGAAAAGTTAGGTTTGTGTAATGTAATGATGCATTTCTTCCTTTCTAAAAAAAAAAGGTAGAAGTTGCATCCCGCTAATACTTAGTCAGTAATGAGAGTTTATTTTCCCGAAAAATTGGGAAAATTTATACCATATATTTTTTTTTTATAAAAAAACTTACTAACTTTTTAGTGATCACAGTAATTACCCTATATTTTTATAATTCATTTGTTTTTAATAAGGTACTCGTATACAACAACGTACTATTGTCATACATTCGTTCACAAGAAAATTCTCCGTTCCCTATAAATAATGTCCAGACAAAGCCGGACGTCTACTAGTTCATATGGCTGGTAGGCTGGTACCAGGCACCATCCCACAATGCTTCCTAGCCCACAGACAGACTATAAATAACCTCGTCCAAGATTGATAGAGGCTGTGTACCGAAGATAAGGAAGTCTCAATTCAGTAAGGTGTCCGAGCATACATCTTATTATTCATAAGTTTGAGGTGCTGTGAATGTCCCAATGATTCATTGTGCTCTAGAATAAACAAAGCCTTAAGAATAAATAATACTGCCCCAGTGGTCTAGTGGTTCAACCCACCGATTTCAGATACAGAGGTTCGATCCCCAGGGGAGTACAATATTGTGCTCGGTTTGGTTGGTGGTACCATCTTACCTAAAACTTTCGCCATAATAAAAGTTCTAAAATTGTTGTGTTTTTGGCATTTATGGTTTTCGGTGAAATAACTAACATTTTTTTTTTATTGTACGACGGAGAGGTGCTTGGCATTCATCTCACCTGGTCACATCTTTTCCTCAATCCGGAATCGATCTCATTCAGTTTCTCAGTCAAATTCAGTTTTTCCATTTTCAAAGGAATGTCAATGCCACTTCTATATCGGCCGATTTTTACTTAGATCTGTGTGTGTCGAGTTCGAAATCATTTGAAATTTCCAATGGCCAAGCACGAGTTTTTATCTTATTTTCAAGGCCAAGCACATATTTTTTATGACGTAGACGTTTTGGGATTCCTTACTTACCTTTCGGACCTTCCTTTATTTTTTGACGCATGGAGACCGAAATCGGCCCGAGCGCAGCGAAGAATCGAGGTATAGGGTGGCGAAAATATAAAAAAAAAAATTTTATTATATTTATCATCTTATCTATCTTATCTCTTTATCTATTAACATATGTATCACGGAAACCATTATCGGAGAGGTCTTTCGTAGGGTCAAATTTGTTGCGGAATTCTGTGCGATTATTCCTCATTCTATAACGTTAATCTTGAGCATGGGCCACCTCAATCATTCTACGCGCAAAATATTGACGTGAGTGAATAAATATATCCATTTTCGCACAATAATAGTCAAGACAATCACGGTTCCTCCTCACTTAGAAATTTCAAATGAACGGCGTAGGTAACTACAAAGTTAACGTAATTTACACGATAAATGTCAAAATTGGTCGTTTATACTCGCAAAACTGTCAAAACATAAAGTTAACTATCAAATTTATGTTTACGCAACTTTAAAAGTAATCGTAAAAGATTCCCACTCGCAAAAAAGTTTTGTAAACTTGCTGCTAGGAGACGCTGTTCATCTCTCCATAGAAAATAAAGTTAACGCAAACTATAAAGTATACAGTATGGATGGTCGCACTCAGCTTGCTGGTGGTCATAAGCGCCGTGGTTGAGCGCACAGCAATGTAACCCTTATTATAATTACATTTTAGTTCGAAACTAGAGTAAAGTTTCGTTGAGTTGCTAATCTGAGGTAGTATAGGCCGTTAAGCAGGGGTGGTCTCTAGCCAGGTCTTTACAGGTCCTACCACCAATGTTGTGATCATTCAGCCATAACCTCTACCAAAAGCCTGCGATTTCGTTGCCCGGGGTACTCCAAAATATTCTATCCGTAATCTGGTACCCATGTTACAAGCTTGGCTTAGTTTGGAACTAGATGGCGCTGTGGAACAACTTTTAATAAATTTACCTTATTCATTCATTTTATGTGCTTTGTTGGAGGCATGAGTTTTAGATTACAAGTGCCGCTTGCTTGTTCGATGTCGTATAACAATGAGAAGTTTCGAAATTATTAAACATAAATAAAGTTATGATGCTTTTGTACACAACGCAAGAAAATGTGTAGGCTTTAATGGCTATGTTATAGCCTCGGACTGGAGTTGTCGTGAGCTTTCTGCCTGTAGGTACAATCGCATGCAATTTGTACCTTTTACCATACAAACGTATGGACATTATTCTAAAAATGTAGCCATTAATTTTATATTGGCTTCAGGTTACTTTTATATATATTTAATATAAAAAAAAAGTATTGTCAGAATTTACCTAATATCTTTTTGATTATTTTTTTACCTGAGATCTTTTACAGACCCATCTTTAAAAAAAAACGGGTAAATTACCCGAGGACCGTTACGAACGGTATTTAGGTAACTAACCTGCTCCAGACCAATTCCAGATGGAAATGAGCCCAAGATACAGGCTGCATTGCCACACTGAACAGCTATGCTGATTCGCTGGCCTAAGGCTAGCCCTTGGATCATCGTTTGATAGATATACAGATATATATAGATATATAGATATAGATACACTTGGATACCAAATTAATAACATATTAGTAGATGTGGAGATGTGGATACAAAACCATTTGGAAAATTATTAAGTAAGTAGGTATACATATTATTACAAGCGACTGAACCTAAACCTATTTGACGTAATTTTAAAGTATTTTAAGTACATAGTGAATGTCCAAATTGTCTTAGGCCACATATTCACATACCTTCAAGATGTATGAAATCTTGACTAAGTATTGAATTTGGTACCTATACAGAATGTATTACCTGGATTACCTAACTCATAAGACACTTTGTATTATTATTAAGGTAATCTGACTGATTCCTTTGTACATAGTTAGTTTTATTGTACATTTTATTTTAGTTCCCAAAAGGTCTCAAACTGAGATCTAGTGATGTCTGGTTTGTGACGTAGATTATTTCTCAAATAGAACGTAATTAACAAAGGGTGTGCTTTCATTACTCCTTTAACACCTTACTTAAGCACTTTTTTCTCGAACTCTCTTTATTCACCTGAATGTTCAAGGCTCTCTCTACCCTAGTGTCAAAAAAAATCTCATACTTATTGATGGACTATATTAATATAGTCCCGTACATCTGCTCAAGAACACATGCAATAATTTACTTGAGTTAATGTATAAACTCGCATAACATTTCGTAATCGGCGTAAAAATCAGTTTTAAAACCCTCTTCACTCGAATACAGAGTTTATGGTTAAGGTGTTCTTGTTGTACACTGGCTCTCAAACTGGTCGAATTTTGGCGCGGATTTGCACAGAAATATTTGACGCCATCTTGCGGGAAAAGACTGCCTTGCCTAACTGCTCAGTCAAGTACCTACGTGCGAGCAGCAACAGCATTCTGAAAATTATTGTTACTAATCATGAATGTCCGCTGGTGTGGCAGCTCTTTCAGAGGACCAAATCTCTTTTAGTTATTAAGTAAAGAACTAACCTATGACTCTATGTTAAAAAAAAATATCGTTAAAAAATACTCAGAAATAATTAATTCTGAATTAATTATTATATTATTATGCAGCCAGTGTCTTGGGCACGCTTCCATCTGGTACTGGTCTGGAACAGTTGGGTTACCTATAGGCCGTTTGTAACGTCCTCAGGTAATATGACTGATTCCTTCGTACATAGTTAGTTTAATTGTACATTTGATTGAATAAAGATTAGTAAGAATAAGAAAAAAAAACATTATCTATATATATGATTTTTTTTATTGTACGCCGGGGAAGCGCTTGGCCTTCATCTCACCTGGTAACAAGTTAAGATAAGGCCGAAGGTGGATGCGCACTTCACCCGGAATCCTCAACAAACTGAGGAACTGGCTATCTTACCTCTGAATGCCGGAACACAACAATTTTAAAATTGTTATTATGGCGACAGAATTAGGTAAGATGGTGGTAGCTAGCCAGGCCAACTTCAACAAAATATATCATGTTTTTTGTCACTGGGCTTGTCTTTTTGTCATTTGAAGTATTAAAACCAAAAACGTTTACTGTCAAACAGTAAAAGTTTTTTGTCCTTGGACATTTTTGTCATCTGCATTTGTCCCAGGGAACCATCAATTTATATCGCACTCGGAATAGCAGATTTTTTTTTAATCGTGTATTGAGAACCTCTTTTTTTTAAACTCTGTTCAAAAATTAATCATGTCAAATGCACAATGTAACCTAGTCCGAAATATGGGGGTCAATAATTGTCTCCTTAACGGCACCCGCCACCGCGCAAACGATTAATTAAAACCGACCAAGTATGAATCGAATAACAATGTAAATAGTCATAGTAAATAAGGTCATAGTAAATAAATTCCCATTGACACCTTTTGAGAAGCATGAAAATGGTGCCGGTGACCGATAAGTTGAGAAGTAATAGATTAGCATGGTATGCTCATGTCATGAGGGATTATTGTAACGGGAAGAGTGTTGAATATGAGTGTGGTTGGACATGGGGTAGAGGTAGGCCGAAGGAGAGATGGTGTGATAGAGAGACGGATGATATAGGCAAGAAAAAAGTGAGTGATCACATGACGTTCGATAGAGGAGAGTGCAGAAAAAATGTTGAGCCGACCCCTCTTAGTGAGAAATACGAGCAGGAAGAAGATGATGATGATAATAGCACTTTTAGGACACGAAACCCAAAGACTCGTATTTTACGAGTCTTTTATCATACCATCAACCCAGTCTGACTAGACCTGTATCGCAACATGATTGCTTCCATACAAACTCGATCTATAATTTCCACGAATCAGGAAGCTTGCAACACTGCGAGTAAACAAAACCTAATCAACTTTCGCTCTCATCGGATCACAATAACGATAGAAAAACCCTAAAATTAGGTTACGAGTAGAGATGCTACGATGTATGGTTTTTGCTAAAAGTAGTGTTGTATTTTCCGCAGCTACGCCGTTGACTTCGAGGATTTGCAAATTGTTGTTAATATTTATGATCTCATGACAGATGAGTAAAGGATTTAGATACTAATCCAGATGAAGGGCAGCCGCTGCTTTCTGTCACATTTCATCAATCAGCCATCCGTCTGCCAAGCATGGCGAATATAAAACCCTTACGTTCCAGATAATTATGTGACTCATCAATGTGAACGTGAATTCAAATTCAAATATTTTTATTTCGGACAACTTATGGGCAGCTGATGAATGTTAGATTAAGTAATCTTCATTCGTTTTTTTTCTTAATAAAGTAATGTTATGGTTTTTTGTTCTTTCAGTTTCATAAACCAGCATAACCTGCATAATGTTAGAGATATCCTTCGTTTTATTTTGTTTGTATACGAAGGGGTAATCTGATCGTTCTCACACTAACTCCGAAAGGTCGCAGTCACATCCCTAGTTTCGATTTACGAACAATGCTCGTCGACTCTCGCAACGTGGGATCCAGTATGCGGAATAGATAAACACCATCTTTGGAGGCGTCGCGTAATACTGACGCAATGGAGTGTTCCATATTTGAATTCAAATTTATTTTTGCGATGCGTTCCATTTATAAATAGTGTCAGATTTCTCGTAATTTTTTGAGTGATGTATTACGTAGCTAATGACAATTTCTAAAACTCCCTAACTTTGTATGTTGCAGCTGCGTTATTTGATTCTTAGCCGAGATAACTTACAGCGATTGTTTCCTCAAAATAATAATTATTTAATCATATACACTGGGCAAGTAACTACACGCATTTCGAAGGCAAAAAATCACGTTTCTTGTATGGGCCTTTAGTTTTGAAAAAAATCTTTGCTGTTATGTTATAGTGGCAAAATAAATACACACTAAGTGCAAAATTAAGCTTAGCCAGTACTTATTACGGTTTGTGAGATACATCCCGCTGGCTGACAGACAGGCGGACGGACAAACGGGACTTAGTTCATTTCGTCACAGAGCCGTCGCTCTGAGTGGTCGTTGCAAAAATCCGTACGCATTTGTATTGTAATACTATATAACTACCCGCGCACGTGAAGAAGTAATGGCTAAGTGTGACTTGTGCAATAAAGGGATCACCAAAAAGAGTCCTGGGTTGGAATGCAGCAAGTGTAGCAAAGTTGTGCATGCCAACCAAGGATGTAGTGGACTCCCAGCTAAACAACTTGCCGCTCTTCGTAATTCTGAGAGCCTCGACTGGACCTGCGATGAGTGTAAACGAATCACTCCTAATAGAAAATCCTCCTTCATTATACCAGATGAAGAAGAAGACGAAGATGAAGACGCTTATGATGAAGCTATAATCCAAAACTCTGCTGGTATTGATGTTAAGAAGCTACTTCGCGATATATCTAAGGAGGTAAAGAAAATCGTTAGGAAGGAGAATGAGCCCTTGGAAGATTCATTAAATTACCTTGGGAAGAAGGTGGAAGATTTTGGTGATAAGTTTGACATCCTTACAGAAAGGATTCAAGATTTAGAAAAAAGACAGACCTTCCTTCTCAACAAGAACAAACATCTTGAAACCAAAGTATCGTCACTTGAAGTCCAAGTAAGGAAAATGGAGCAAAATAGACTCGATAAAATGGTGGAAATATATGGAATACCAAAAATACTGAAGGAAGATGTCAAGGTGATAACCCACAATATTGCTAAGCTACTGTCAGTAAATGAAAATAGCATCAAGGCTGCCAAACGTATTGAAGGTAGGACTGGGACTGATGGATCAATACTGGTGGAGCTGATAGATGAAGAACACGCGGCGTCCTGGGCGCAGGCAATCAAAAAAGAAACCACACCCCTTCTTGCCGAACACGTAGTCCCTGGCGTCCAAGACGAAGCAGCAAAATCAAAAATCGTGATAAGACGCGCCCTCTCAAAGGCGAATAAAACTCTTCTCTGGAATGCTCAGCAAAAATTACGCCCATCATTCAAGTACGTGTGGTTCCAGGCTGGCAAAGTCCTGGCCCGCAAAGGAGACAAGGAAAAAATCATCACAATTTGGTGTGAGGAAGACCTCGCACAGATCCAGTTCTAGAAGGTTCAAACAACCCATTGTCCTATACGGAAACCCCGAGCGTACCTATCTACAGGTTTTTATAACACCTGCATAAGTCTTTCTCTTTACATTTTTCATTCATAATAAATAATGTCTTTTAACCCAATATCAGAAATAATAAACTGCATAAATATTAATGAGTTTCTGGCTAGAGTACCAAAATACACTAAAATATTAAATATAGTTCATATCAATATTCGATCTCTAATTAAAAACTTTTGCCTTGTCAAACAGTTAATCAGCACATCTAATACCAACCTAGATATGGTAATACTCACTGAGGTAGGCATAAAAAACTGTCTTGCATCCCTATTTCATATTCCTGGGTATAATATGATTAGCAAATTAAGATTAAATAGAAAAGGGGGAGGTATTATCATCTATGTCCAAAACCAACTAACTTTTATTGAACTAGATAAATCACTACCTCAATGCGAATCCATAATAGGGAAATTATCAACCCCACACAGTAATTATGTCGCTTACGTTTGTGCTGTATACAGACCACCCGATACAAACAAACATCCGTTCATAACTGGTCTCAGAAATTTGTTTTCAACACCACTATTCCAAAAACACGACATTTACCTTCTGGGTGATATAAATATTGACCTAAAATGTAACACTGCCGTACGAGAATACTATGTAAATTGCATGTCTGAGTGTGGTCTATCGCCTGGGATTTCAGATTACACTAGAATAGAAACTAGAAATAATAAAATAACTCGTAGTTGTATTGACCACATTTTTGTGAAATCGCGGACGGTAGACCTTTACTCGGCAGCGGTTTGCACGGTGATGGCTGACCACAGACTGACTGCGCTGTCCTGCGTTGGAATCCAGACTGTACAGGAGGATCCAATTTGTTTAAAATTACTAGATAAATCTAAATTGTTGAAGTCATTATATGAAATAGATTGGAATGAACCATTATATATGGAGTGTCCTATAAAAATTTATGAATACATAAAAAATAACTTTAATACATGCTATGAAAATGCAACATATACAAAAATAATAAACAATAAAAGCAAGAGAAACAAAAACCCTTGGATAAATAATAAAATAAATAGAATGTGTAACAAAAAGGATGCAACGTTCAGTAAGTGGATAAAGGACCCATTTAACATGGAATTAAAATTAGAATATAATAAACAAAGAAATAAAACCCAAAAAATAATTAATAAATGTAGAAATAATTTTTATAAGAC
Organism: Venusia cambrica; assembly: GCA_951394065.1. Taxonomy (NCBI): domain Eukaryota; kingdom Metazoa; phylum Arthropoda; class Insecta; order Lepidoptera; family Geometridae; genus Venusia; species Venusia cambrica. Next base: position 5,797,391 of record OX596069.1, read on the forward strand.
TAAGATAGAAGAAAACAAAAAGAATCCTAGGAAATTATGGGAGATCATAAACCATCTATCAGGACGTGTTCCGCGTTCCATAGATGACGCTATTATGAAGGCCTTTAGACAAAATAAAAACGACTCGAAACAATTAGCGAATGAATTCGCAACAGAATTTAAGAACAGTGTTAAAAGGGTTATCCCTCAATGTGACAAACGCCTGCTTTCTGAGTCAGATTATATGTTTCCCGAAATAAAATCACTGCGATTTCAAAAAGCGACAGCAAACAAAATATCTGGTATAATTAAAACATTAGACTCTAAAAAATCAGCTGGATTCGATGCGATACGATGTGTTGATATTAAAATACTAAGTGACAAAATAGTTTTGGTTATTGCGCGGTTAATAAATCAGAGCGTTAAGCATGCCAAATATCCCGCAGAGCTCAAAACAGGAATCGTAAGGCCAATTTTCAAAAAAGGGAAGCATAACGATATTAAAAATTATAGGCCCATAACAATACTACCAGTAATTGATAAAATATGTGAAAAATACATATGTAATCAAATACACAATTTCTATGGTACACACAATATAATTTCTGACTCACAATTTGGATTTCAACCTAATAAGTCTACATCTATTTTACTATCAAAATTTACAAATGAAGTCAACACTCAACTCAATCTTAAAAAACATGTAATATTACTATTTATTGACTTTAGTAAGGCGTTTGACACCCTGAGACATAACACCCTAATAGAGAAGCTAGATAATTCCGGAATCAGAGGACCACTACTTAATTGGTGCAAAGATTACTTGAATCAGAGAAATTACTTCGTTAAACTAGCGCACCAACTAAGTGACAAACAACTGGTCACCGAAGGCACGGCCCAAGGCTCCGTTCTTGGCCCATTACACTATCTCGCATATGTAAACGATATGGAAAATGTAGTCAGAGAATGCTCAATTTATCAATACGCTGATGACACCTGTCTTCTTGCCTCTCATCACAACGTACTTACTGCTGCTCAACATATGCAAAATGATTTCACACAAGTAGCAAAGTGGGCTCATGATGTTGGCCTAGTTATAAATTCTAGTAAAACGAAAATCATACATGTGCACTCATCTTATTTACCTCATACTGATAACTTTTCGATTATTTCTCACACTCATGAGTGTCTTCACCTAACTAAGGCTGACTGTACATGTCCCGCTATTGACCAAGTATCACATCATACATATTTAGGATTAGAAGTCGACAATAGATTCAACTGGTCCTACCATATCAATTCTATCTGCGATAAACTACGTGCTATACTGGCTAAGTTCTATATCATTAAATCAAAAGTACCTTTTACAATACTACTAAATATTTATACAGCGTTAGCAGAATCAATAATATCTTACGGCATAACAAGCTATGGAAGAACCTTTAAGACGTACCTCGACCAAATATCTGCACTTCAATTACGACTATTAAAATTAATTTTACCAAAAGATGTCAAAAATCAATTTCAAGACAATTTAATTGGTATATATAAATACTGTAATACAATACCAATTCACGATAGAGTTAAACTAAACCTATTAAGTGAACAGTACAACAGTCCTGACAATTTAATACCAGTAACCCACAAAATTATTACCCGAAAAGTTATACAAAATAAAATGTACGTACCTAATACGAATAATTTCTATGGAAGACGCACGATTGATTACTTAATACCAACACTACTAAACGATATCCCGAATAAAATTAGAACAACAATAAACAATAAAAATTACAAAACTAAGTACAAAGAGTATTATCTTAGCAAGTTATAAAATAAAAAAAATATGTTCATCTCTTATTTACTAGTAAATGCCTACCTAAATATAAAACAATCACATAAAATTAACATTTTAATTCTACCAGATTAGACAATAAAACTAATTCTTATTGCACTCAGGCCTCACGGCTCAGTTGGTAGTAGCTCCGCCTTCTGCGCTGTAGGTTGTGGGTTCGATTCCCACCCAGGACAAACATTTGTGTGATGAATATAAATGTTTGGTCTGTGTTTGGGTGTTGTATAGTGTCCTAAGTATGTATTTACAAAACATAAGTATTTAAGAATTAATATTCTCCGTAATCTAGTTCCCATATTACAAGCTTTGCTTAGTTTCGGGCTAGATGACGTTGTGTAAAAGTGTAATAATATTTATTTACTAATGCAGTAAACTTTTGGAATCAGCCTGTACCTACAGCAACTTGTTTACTGTTCGCGCAGAGCGACCGACCGACGACGACGACGCGACACCTGGCTCCAAGCTACCTGCAATTGCACTCACACACACATACACACACTGCAGAAGTGCAAACTTACCTATGGCACAGAATAGGCTATAGTTAGTATTCAGATATCTGTGTCTATGGTCTTTGTTTGTTTTTTTACGGATACTCTAGCCTAATCTCGACCTTTATTGTTATAATTTGTGTACCTACAATAACTTAAATGTAATACTAAGTAAATGTTTATCGTAGCTATCCACTATATTAGTAATGTATATTGTACCTACTGTAATTACGACGAATGTGAGTGCCCAGACTAACCTGCATAGGTTAAAGGGTACAAATTTATATAACCTTGTAATTTTATGAAAATAAATACAATACAATACAATACAATAAAAAGTTAATAGTTATAGGTGTTTACTAAATTAGTACCTACTTAAGTCTAGTTTTTTTTTCTTGATTGCCCCTTACGTTGCACTTTGTGCGGACTAAATAACAGTTTTTTATTTCGTTCAAATAGGGTCCCGTTATACATCTGTATGTTTGTTGCCATATTCACATAAAAGTTGCACAAAATAAAAGTTTGTTTACGAGAATCTTGGTAATATATTATGCAACTTTATTAGATGCACTTTCATTGATGCAATGCGCGCTAGATCTCAAGTTCAGAGGTGAGACAATCGCAGCCTAGTTCTGTGACATTGTTTATTATTAATGCGCGTTTCATAAGCTTCTTGCAAACAAAATATGGAAATAGTTTTACTAAATAGTGGGGTAGGTGTGATCTATTACAACCATTGATGCATCTTTATGGCAAAAACTAAGAAGCCTGAGGTCGCTTAGAAAATGCGCATTTTCAAATGGTGCACATTTGGAGAAGTGCTAATTTTGCAACAGACCCAAATTACAGCTACAGCTTTGGCTTTTGAATTATTTTTGACTTTATGTATATAAGACCTGTAGTTGGCTATCTATTTTTATGATGTTTGTCAGGGACATTGTCTAGTAGTAGTAGTGTCTGTCTGTAGTGTATTGCCACGAGAGATAATCTAATTATCCGTGGGACTATAGGTTTATTTGAAACTATCATGGTTATGAACGCCATAAACTAATATTAACGGGATACCATGGTTTGTTGGTTGAATGAGTTACGTAACTGATTATAGATCTCATTCACCACCAAATCATGGTAAATATCCCGTTAATGTTTTTTTATAAATAGTTGGAACACTAAGCCAGTAGGACCATAAGGCCGGTAGGTCAAAGTTGGTGGGACCACGTGTCAAAAATCATATATTCTCTAGGTTGCATTTTTGTGGATGTGCGCAGGACTTGAATGACTTGACAGGACTTGCACGACCTGATACCACCTTCTCCTTTCCACAATAGGACAAACAGATACAAAACTAGCCTCATAGCTCAGTTGGTAGTAACTCTGCCTTCTGAGCTGTAGGTGTTTGTCCTGGGTGGGATTCCCACTCAGGACAAACCTTTGTGTGATGAAAATAGATGTTTGTTCGGTGTTTGGGTATTGTATTGTATGACAAGTATGTATAAAAAAAAAAAAAGTATATATTAAGTTATTTTCAAACATTCGGAAAGTTTTCGGATCGGAAATATCGCTTTTTGTCGGATCCGACTTAGAATCCGAATGATTTCAACGCTATTCTCATACCATTTCTGAAAATCTTCTGTGGGAAGCATCGAGTTCTAATGTCAAAATATTTCGATTTCGAAGTTAAGAATAGCATTCTCGGAATCTCCATCGGAACCTTCCGAATTCGATCCGATAAAGCTTTCCGAATGTTTGGAAATACCTATGCTGTTCTATCTGGCTAGCGACTACCTTCCTGCCGAAGCACGTCGCCATACGATTTCCCGTGTTCCGTCGGTGCGCGGGAAAGCCAGTGCCTTCTGGGAAAACTCGCTCTATCGAGACAAAACTAGGTCAAGAACCCTGCATTTATAAATTAAAAATTAGTACCTACTTATATGTAGCTTACTTGCAAGTAAACGATTTGTTAAATAACATTCATTAGAAGTCACCGTCCTAAAAAAACATCGTACAAACGAGACGGTAGCAACACTAAATTGTTGAGTGAAAGAGACGCAAGATGTCACAGTTTCCACGGAGTTACATCATGTCAGTAAGACACAGAGAATAGGAATAATAGAATATTGTTGTCATTTTCAGAACATAATGGAAGGGCTATTTTTACTATTTGGTAATTACATTACGTAGAGATGATATTTTCATGTAATCGTAGCTCATTATTATCGCTACGACCACACTCCAGCTGAAGTCCGGTGCCAAATAATAAATATATTACAGGACATTAATTTGACACGGCACCATCTAGTCCCAAACTAAGCAAAGCTTGTAATATGGGAGGGAATTATATTACAGATATCATACTCGGATACTTTTTTTTTTTAATACCTACTTCTATTTTTGTAATCTACTTACCATACAATACAACACCCAACAGCACAAACATCAATATTAATCACACATAACATTTGTCCTGGGTGGGAAACGAACCTACAACCTACAATGCAGAAGGCAGAGTTACTGCCAACTGAGCTATGAGGCTTGTTGGTATAATTGGTTTGACGTATTCCGCTGGTTGACAGTGCAACATAAAAAAAAAGCAGCAACTTCTTTATTTTATGTTACCATAGAGAAATGCAGAAGTCGTCCATGATTTTACTGAAATACTTACCTACTTATTTCACGTATGACTATCAGACGTAGGTACCTTATTATAATCTATCTTGTGGGAAGATTAAAACACGTATTAAGTAACTTCGTTACAAACAACACCCACATATTAAGTGCTAATGACAAAACACTCCGCAATGTTTTTTGTGCTTTATTAACTCATTGTTAACAATTTTGTGAAATGAAGCTGCTAATGAGACCAAAATATTCTATAATCTTTCGTCAGATAATTTCGACATCGCATTCTAGGATCTTGCAATTTTTTTATGTAACTCTACTAGCACAATAAAAATACAATGTAAATATAACAGTGAATTTTTTAACAGCAAAATGGAGGATGTTTTTAATTCTATGACGGGGAAGCGCATGGACTTTATGTCACCTGGTGTCAAGTTATGATAAGGTGAAAGCGCAATTCACCCTCAGACTGCGGCTCTGGTTATGTTACCTCTAAAAGCCGGAAAACTTAAGTAAGTAAGGCCGAAGGTGGAAGAGTAGTTCACCCGGAATCCTCAACAGTCTGAGGATAATTGCTATTATGGCGACATATTTAGTTAAGATGGCGGTAGCTAGTCAGGCGGACTTAATCAAAGTCCAACCACCAACCAAACCAAGCACAATATTGTACTCCCCCTAAGGATCAAACCCGGGACCTCTGACACGGTGGGCAAACAACTAAACCACGGATTTAATGGCAAATATGGGTATAACTCTTCTGTAGCTGTTCCTTGATAACGGTGGAGGTGTACTAAGGACGCTATCCTTATTTTGTATACATAGGTATCTATTTGATTCATTAGCATACATTATGTAAGTTTTTTTTTATGTGGGTCAGCTCTGGACCTTGAAACTTCCTTGGACGAGGATTCAAGGATGAGTCTAGGATAGAGCGCGCCTAGCCTACCCAAAAAGGTGTCTATCTTATTCTATCTTATGGAATTAAGGTCGTAGCACAACGGAATCTCCAGACGCTGGATTCCAAGATAGTTTTTTTGATCAGCCTTCTTTGTCCCTCTGCTGGTCATGGCCTCCTCAAAATCGCTCCAACCATCTCAATCCTTCGCAGCCTCCCAGTTTTATGAAAGATAGCATTCTTTTATTATCTGATTCTATCTGTCTTATCAAGTGAGCTGGTGGTCAAATAAGCTATAAAAACATCCTTGAAAGTCATATACCGCCCCTGTGATCTAGTGGTTCAACCCACCGATTTCAGATCCAGAGGTCCCGGGTTCGGTTACCATGGGGAGTACAATATATTGTGCTTGGTTTGGTTGGTGGTAGGATTTTGTTTAAGTCCGCCTGGCTAGTGGTGGTCTTACCTAATTCTGTTGTGCCATAATAACAATTCTAATAAGATAAAATTTTTGACCTCTGTTTTTATCCACCATCGGGAGACAAAATGCTCTGACAAGGTGGATAAAAACAGAGGACAAAAATTTTATCCCCGCCCCGTGCTTAGGGGGCTGTTTCACTTTTGAGATATTTTTCGGTACCAAGTTTGAGAAACTGTGTAAGTGTCGTGCACCTTTTTGAGGTTCCAACTGTGGGCGTATGACTTCACTTGTGAAGAAACCTCGTTTGTTCATATGATGTTTATTTATGTTTATGGTATTTAGTAACACAAAAATGAGAATATTTCCAACATTAGGCAATATTTGATTATATTGCAATTTAATATAAGCAAAGACAAATAGTTTATACTTACCTACATAATATAATAATGTTAAACTAATAGGTCCTGTATGGTTTACGCATTTAATATCGTAAAAGGCGACTGATGTATTCGGACGGATCGCTTACACTGGGAATTTGTTTTTTTTAGTTTGTATTTTCATTATTGCGGCCTTCAACTCGATGCGAAGCGTGAAGATATCCCAAAATGCATCAGACTTGAAGGAGGCTAACAAAAGTTGATGATGATTTTGGTGTGTGTTTATATTGAACAAGGAAGCGCTTGGCCTTCATCTCACCTGGTTACAAGTTGAGATATGGCTGAAGGTGGAGGCACACTTCACCCGGAATCCTCAACAAACTGAGGAACTGGCTATCTTACCTCTTAATGCCGGAACACATTTTTTTTAAAGAATTGTTATTATGACGACAGAATTAGAAACTACCACCAACCACACCAAGCACCATATTGCTCCCCCTGGGGTTCGAACCCGGTGTGTCAGAGGAGGTAGACTCCTAGATCTACCCCGGGCTTCGGACGCGCTAGCTTTTGCCAGCGGTTACGGCTGAACGATCAAAGCACTGTTGGAAGGACTTTTAAAGGTCGGTCTAGCTAGCAAAGTCCGGCGCCAAATGATTTACCGTGATCAGTCGGTGTGTGGGAAAGCCTTCTGGGAAAGTTATCTCCATTTTAGACCTCATCCTTATTTATGACTAGAGCTTGGTAAGCCTAAGATGTCAAGAGTACCTAACCATTACTTATATTAAAAAAATAGAAGATCCAATCCAACATTGGCCTTTATTTGCTTACATGACATAGTACGTGACATGACTATGCGCTCAAAGTGCATCTGTGTAAGAATTTCCGGCACTTGATCGCACATTACTTGTCATAATAAGTATTTGCCTGCACAGAAATTCGTTAAAACTCATGGAATCCCACATAACAGTGAAATCCACATTTTGGTATTTCTCGGTTAAATAAAGACAGTCTACAAACCACAGTAACAGTAGTTTAAACTTTACAAGTAACCAAAGTGATACTTCAAAATTATGTACCGTAATGTAGTGTGATGGGGAAATGAAGTTGTTTATTTATAGCGACCGCAATGTGTTCGAAATTCGAAAATTGAATGGCTGATATTGTTCGGGATCGAAATTCAAATTTGGAGCAAGACTTTTTGCCACCGCCGCAAAAGCTCTAAATAATTATTTCAAAGACATTATTGGTCGCTAATGAAATCCATCCATTTCATTTCCTGTGGCACCATCATCATTATCACAGTAACAGATGAGGTGCTACCTACAAGTGCTACAACACTTGCTATTATTCACTAACCAGTTCAATGAACTTGTGAAATCTGCAACCGACAGTCAAATATAGACTTTATTTACACAAAGATAATATTTAATTTTGATAAACGCAAAATATGCAAGTCTATTTAAAAATTGGATCGGTAAGGCAGTGTGCAGACAAAGAACGTTTTAGTTCTACAAAATAGACTTACTGATCGGGTGCTGAAGTTTCTGCTGAGCAACACATAGTTCATAGTTATTATTTAAAATAAAATATATGCTTATAAATCGCAATGTAGGTGAGGTAAAAGTACTTGAATGTCTTCATTTTTTTTATTGTACTACGGCCTCCCCGTGCTTGGCCTTCATCTCGCCTAGATTCAAATTATGATAAGGCTGAAAGTAGAAGCACCCTTTCCCGGAATCCTCTTGTAACTAATATTATAACTTTATTATAATGATCGTCTCGAGTGACGGCTATACCACCTACCCCATATAGCCCGTGGTAGACTACTCGGTTTACGGCTGAATGATCACAACACTGGTGGTAGGACTTGATAAGGTCCAACTGGCAACCAGCCTTCTGCCGAAGTCATGGTTTGCCAAACGTGTTTCGTCGGTACGCGGGATCTCTTTGGGTAAACTCGCTCTATCTAAGGCTCTAGCCTAGAGCTAAAAAGCCAAGAGGTCAAATGGGGAAGTCTTATTTACAACATTATTTTAATGGAGTTTAAGCTGATACGAAGAAAATGTTCAATGTTCGGCGGGTTTTTTTTCTCACATGATTATGTGAGAAAAAAAACCCGCCGAAACCTCGGGACAAATAGAGGTAATGTAAGCGATAAATACCCAGATAAATACTTTTTTTATTCTTAACTCTATGGGTGCTGTAAAACAATCACGGTGTGTTTTACATAGAGAGCGAGACGTGCAGCACCCAACGAGTTAATAGGTAATAGCAATATAATATTGTAGAATAAATAAATAAAAGTCGCGTCTGCGCGAGGCCTAAAGCGTATTTTTGTTCTACGCACGTGACTTCTTTCGATGCTTGGTAAAAAGCGATTGATTTGACTCATGATGGAGCCCTATGTCCACCGTAGCTATATTATATTTTCTTTTTTAACGAATTAAAGATGATCGAAAGATGTGACAATTTTTCACCCCGAAGATCCTGTATTATTAAGAGGATACGCGCATTTATGTCTTAGCAGTACTAATCTTAGGAGTAGAGTTCTTTGTGACTCGTCCCGGGAAGTACTACCACCATAATTATTTCAGCCGCCAAGCAGCATTACTGTGTTTCGGTTTGAATGGTATGGTGGCCGGTGAATTTACGTTCACATGGGGTTTAACAACTCTATGTCTCAAGTTGGCTTTGTTATAGACAAGAGTTGCCATGTCTTCAAAAAAGGTAATTTTTTCCTCAGGATACCGCGTGTGTAGGTATGATTTGTTACTAAATGTTTTTCTGTTTTCGATTTAGGATTATTGATGTTTGATCAAATACTCAGATTTACTGAGTATTGGATATGAATTTCAGCTCAATACCTCCACGCGTTCCTGAGAACAAGGGTGTTGACAGACAGACAGACAACAAAGTGATCCTATAAGGGTTCCGTTTTTTCCTTTTGAGGTACGGAGTACGACCCTAAAAAGAGGCAATTTAAACTAGAATTGGAATTAGAATTGACTTTTTTGAATAACATAATAAACATAAAATGGGAATAAATACATAAAACCAAGGTTTGTACCCTAAAAAGAGGCAATTTAAACTAGAATTGGAATTAGAATTGACTTTTTTGAATAACATAATAAACATAAAATGGGAATAAATACATAAAACCAAGGTTTGTTCATGCTATAGTGGTTGAGAATCTAGGTATAATAATAATAATACATATACGTAGGCAGATAACTAACTAAGTGGATAGATACAGTCGCCTGCAAAGATAAGATACATTTTATAATTTTCAAAATGGTTTTGTATCTACATTTGGTATATAGAGGTATTTTTAATTTGGTATTCCAGTTTGATATAACTAAATGGTTTAAATACAAAAGTAAAGACAGAATTTACTAAAGGCGAACATATAAATATTAGCTTAATTTTGAAAATTATAAAGTGCAAATTATTTGCATATTAATTACATCCAATATAAAAATATACAGGTGGAAATTTTAAGTAGAACCTATCGTACGACCGAACATGTTAATCGCCCGTTAAAGTATGATGAACTCGGGCCGTTAGCAAAAAGTGATTGATTTGACACTTGACCGTTGAGTGTAATCCGCAATTTGTGTACCGTTTTTGTGACTTTGACACAGTTGGGTAAGGGTTCCGCTTGGTTTACAGGTGTACCTAACAGTCGGCGTTTATTGTTACATTATAACCTTTCGACGTTTTAAAGAGGCCCTAGTAATTAGTAGTACCGCTGTCCTGTATACGTAATTTATCGTTTGTTTTGAAATAGCATTCCTTATTCCTCCCAATACATATGAAAACCCACCTGTCGGGATGCGATAGCTCCCAATACATTTATGAAAATCTAATACACGCTCACAGAAACATTGATGAGTTTAGTAAGTGATAAGAAGATAAGAAGTGATGTACAGTGTTAATACTAGAAATAAAAATTAACTAGACATATAGTAAATAATTCATTCTTAGGAAACTGTGTGAGATTCTACAGTAAGCTTCCTCAAAGCGCCACCAAACTCTCTGCTCGTAAATTCAAATTGTGTATACAGAATGATTTCATTAAAAGTGCCTACTGCAAAATTAGTGATCACATCGACGATAAGAACGCGTGGCTCGATGTTACTATACCAGTTGACAGAAAAATTGTGATTTCTCAATGTTAACAAACTGCCCATTAGGTAGATAGGACAAATGTTTTAAGATTAAGTATTTGGGTTTATGATGTATCTACATAAAATATAATTTAAAATGGATCATCAAAAAATTAACCAGCCCGAGGTTCTTGCCTTTCTCCTTGTGTGCTGGTCGCGATTCCGAACAGGCGGTAAATTTTACGTTTCAAAATGATCCTGAAAAATCTTAATGAATAAATAAATTTTGACTTTGACATCTTAAAAACCCGCTATGTGAAACAATATGGATCTCCGCATAAGCCTGAATGTTTAATACTGCTTATATCAGTGGCGGTGTCGAAAATTTTCCAAGGCCTTGTATCTTGTATCTGTTCTACGTACGTATGATTATTCGATTTCTTAATGGCGCATGACCTGAGTTACACGTTTCTAGTCGATTATCGTACGATGGGTTCTGTATCTATTAATTTATAATCATATTTTGTGTACTTAGCTGTAAGTTTCCTGTAATTTTCTTCATTAACATAGGTAGGAATAACGCAATAAACAAAATAATATTATATAAGTATATCCAATTCAAGTTATTATTTACAATTCATATTCAAGTTTAAGCTCTGTAAGTCGTAGGTCGTCGTAATGTAGTCACGTGCTAAATTAAATAATTATGCCCAAATAAATTTACTATTTTTTTGTAGTTAACAATATCATATAAGGTAATATCATATGTCAGAAAAGCAAGCAAACAAAATATAATGTCCGGTTAATGTCATTCAAAAAAATAAATGTGTCAAAATATTAGTTCAAATATTGCATATTATAAATCATACAACAGTGATTAATGTCAAAATAAAAGCTCTTACTTACTTCGACGGTCTGCGTCGCGGTGGTCCGGTCCCATTGAAACGATAATAATTACCGCTTCCGTTTTATGGTCGACCAACGGAACCCTGGTTTGATTTAGACATCAAAGTGCCGGTGCGCACGCACGCACAGTGATTGAATTTATCATTGTTAGACTGCTCTCGAAATACAGTAGTAGGTACGTAGTTGTTAGTTTGGGGATAGATAGATGCCTTTAACAGCCTCTGTGGTCTAGTGGTCCAACCCACCGATTTCAGATGCAGAGGTCCCGGGTTCGATCCCCATGGGGAGTACAATATATTGTGCTTGGTTTGGTTGGTGGTAGGAGCTACCACCATCTTACCTAATTCTGTCGCTATAATAAAAATTCTAAAATTGTTGTGTTCCGGCATTTAGAAGGAAGATAGCCAGTTCCTCAGTTTGTTGATCATTCCGGGTGCTTACCCGTCGTACAATAAAAATAAAAAAAATATGGCGCTGTTTTACGGAACGCCTGAGACTACAAACATTTAATGGAAGTTTTTTATCTTTTTTCTCGAGGCAAAATCAAGTCAAAGTAAAATTATGAGGAAATATGACACTTAGTGATGAGGAATATTCGGACTTCGGAAACTCCGTTTTAAAGCAAATATTTTTTTTTTGGAATTAAGATTCAGATTCTATTAAAAACCTGTAGTTCTTTCATGAGTAACAATAAACTAGATAATAATAAAAAAAAAAAAAAAAAAAATCTGACTGATTCCTTTGTACTTAGTTAGTTTAATTTATTGAATAAATGTATTAGATATTTAGGACATAATAAACTAGATTATAATAATTCATTTAGGTAGGTACTTGATTTGGACTTGACTTGTATCTCATACAAAAGATCTGAACGCGCTCCGCCATGTTGATTGTTTGATTTTTAATTTTCCTCACGACCTCTGTCTGCGACCACGGCTGGAGCAAACCCGCCGAAACGTCAGGATAAGATATAGGAGTAGATACTTAAAATACGCGATAAACACCAGTTTTTTCGAATCACAATTATAATGATGATGATGACGTGGAATAAAATCAGCTTCAGATCATTACTTAGGTAGATAAAATAAGGGAAAAATATATTCTATGTAGTGTAATAGGTAGGTTACGTAGACTTTAAACTATCATGGTCGACACAATTTTTTTTTACTATGGGGATGTGCTTGGCCTTCATCTCACCTGATTTTTCATGTTATGATAAGGCCACCTTCAGCCTTATCATAACATGGTGAAGCGCACTTCACCCAGAATCCTCAACAGACTGAGGAACCATCTTACGCCTCTAAAACACAGCAATTTAGAGCGGACTTGAACAAAATCCTACCATCCATCAAATCAAGCACGACATTTTACTCCCCTGCGGATCGAACCCGGGACCTCTGGATCTGAAACTGGTGGGCGAACCACTACACCACAGAGGCGATTTAAACGGTCAACTATTATTATGACTAAGCTGCTGTTACTGCAAATAGCAGACATCGACGTGCCAATATTTGTCAATATCTATCCTCTACCTTAGGCACAATTTAGTGGAATCCGAAGGAAAACAATTATTCATGTAAATATGCGTACGAATATGTATGTTCTGTGTGAAGTAGTATGCATTCTACTTGGGTACGTATTTAAATAACTAAATAAATATAGGTAGATGATTAATGATTAATAAAGGAAGATATTTCCTTCATTAATCGCTGTCGATACTTGTTTTCATCCAGTCTCAGTTTTTGTTATTTTGTAATTGTAGTGTGTAAATTATTTGTAAATTAGTATCTTCTAAATATTTATAACTCAAAGATGACTGACTGGCTGACATAGTGATCTATCAACGCACAGCCCAAACCACTGGACGGATCGGGCTGAAATTTGACATGCAGGTAGATGTTATGACGTGGGCATCCGCTAAGAAAGGATTTTGATTAATTCTACCCCCAAGGGGATAAAATAGGGGATGAAAGTTTGTATGAAACTTTGTCAATTTTAAACCGATCGGGCTGAGACTTTGCATGCATAAAGCTACTATGACGTAGGCATCCCCTAAGAAAGGATTTTGTGATTTTGCATTTGTTTTGTTTCGGTTTAATAGTTTTGGTTATAGACTCTGCTTTGTATTTGGCATTTGTTTTGTTTTCGTTTGGTTAAAGTTTAGGTTTTGTCGGTTAGACTTTTTTAAAATGACTAAAGAAAATCTGAACGTTAATGGAGAAGTTGAAGAATGTACTGTCGTTTTTAAGTTCTGTAGGCCCTATTTTTTTACACACGCTAAACAAAAGTAATGTCGCAAAAACTATACCTAATTAATAATAATACTTCTTAACGCGAGCGAAGCCACGAGCAAAAGCTAGTTAAACATATGTACCAATTCAGTGTTGTATGAAATTTTTTTTTTAACCGCCTCTGTGGTCTAGTGGTTCAACCCACCGATTTCAGATCCAGAGGTCCCGGGTTCTATCCCTATGGAGAGTACAATATATTGTGCTTGGTTTGGTTGGTGGTAGGATTTTTGTTTAAGTACGCCTGGCTAGCTACCACCATCTTACCTAATTCTGTCACTATAATAACAATTCTTAAAAAAAATATTGTGTTCCGGCATTTAGAGGTAAGATAGCCAGTTCCTCAATTTGTTGAGGATTCCGGGTGAAGTGCGCCTCCACCTTCGGCTTGCTATCTCAACTTGTTACCAGGTGAGATGAAGGTCAAGCGCTTCCCCGTCGTACGATTAAAAACAATATATATATATATTATTACACAAATCACACACAGTCCAGTATAACCAAAAAAAATTACGATGGTGGTTCCATTTTAATTGTTCTTTCAATGATTGATTAAGATTCTCCACCGCACCGAAACCATGAACTCGAAAAATCATCAACTCTGCTGGTAATTCACAGATTGAGGATGGAGGTAGCTCATATTCATTGTATCATATGGCGAGATCCTGTGACTCTGCTTAACTGCCTCAATATAGACCTTGTGCTGAGAACAGAGCTCGACAAGGTACAATCGTCCTATCTTTTATGTAACTTCCATTATATACATATTATGTACTTGATCTGTAAAACAATTTTATGGTTAATCAAATTAATTATTACAGAAAAAAAATGGATTGATCTATGTTCAGCAGTATAAGTGTTAATACAAAATATTGGATTGCTACAAAAAAACAAATAGACCTATAATAGCTACATAGTAGGCACGTCAAGAACTCTGGTCATGACTTTCATCTACTTGCTTGTTTGTATGTGCAGTATTAAAATAAGTTCACTGCAATCTGGCTTTCATCATATTTTCCTTGATTTGTTGACCGTACTGTGCGAGGACTCATCATGATTTAAAATCAAAACACCTGGTGGAATACGCCACGTGCGCAAGCATGCATCACGATAAAACATCTGTACAAATGTCAAAAGGGCAGCAGATGTCAAAGTCACCCCATATCGTTCGCTATTCAAACTTTCCTACAGTCATCACCACAATAGGTTAATGTAACAATTGGAAATATAAAGCTGACCTGTGTGGACTTTATTTCAACAATGTAAAGTTCAAAGCAGATTGACTTAGTCACAGCTGACTGGTTCTAATTTCAAATTACAACACCTTTTGAGCTTCTGTGTAACATAGCGGTAACTAGTAACTACTTTATAAAACCGACAGATGCTTTGAAAATAGCACGCGCCATTGTCATAGGACAATATTATATACTACGTGATATGATATTGTTTGAGTTTTACGATGTATCAACACACAACAGTCAGTTGTCATGATATATGAGCCTCCTTTGTGAATTAAAGTTTTGCCAAAATAGGTATTCCCGTTAGGCAAGCCATTTACAGATCGCAGTAGTAAATGAAACATAACAGAAACCACTAATTCCCATTTCACAGCCTCACAGCTCAGTAAGTAGCTCTTCTTCTGCGCTGTTGTTTGTAGGTTCGATTCCCACCCAGGGCAAATATTTGTGTGTTGAATATTGATGTTTGTTCTGTGTTTGGGTGTTGTATTGTATGATAAATATGTATTTACAATAAAAAAGTATCTATTTTTTCCTAAATCTAGTTCCCATATTACAAGCTTTCTGTTAGTATAGGATTATATGGCGCTGTGTGAAACTAATGTCTTGTAATATTTACTTATCTAAAAATTATCTTCAGCTTGCATGACATTGAGTACACTACCTACTTAAAAGTCTCAAATAAATCTGCTCACTGAAAATATAATATTATGCAGTAATTCGAAGTGAAACCATCAAAGGAAGTGGCTGTCAAATCATAAAGCACTTTACTTATAATTTTATGTTTTCCCACAATTAAGTGAGGCCGACTGGTGACCTCCGAAACGGGTTATTTATACTTTTTGAGTAATAAACTGTTACGCAAACTATCGGGTTAGGATAACTGTATCTTTACTTACCTGTTATTAACAATATTTGAACCGGTTACTAATGAAACGTTGGAAATAAAAGTTAAAGTCAACATTTTATTTTAAGGTTTTAATATTTTAGGTCAACCTAAATGTTGCGTTCGGAATCGCAAAAATCGTGAGTCTTTTAAGTGGTTATAAAATAATCTACACAAATATTAGCCGTATTAAAATGTTGACTATGATTTTCTTTCCAGTGTTGCAATGTCGAACGAATTTAAAACTTTACGACAAGAATTATGACAAAAAACAAATTTTTATCCCATATTCTTAGAATCACGTCAGTTAAAACTGCCTAATTGTAGACTCGGTTATCGGAACTACGCCCTCCCCATTTAGCCAAGTCTGGATATAAATAACCTAATGTTTAAGACATGTTAGAGCTTCTCGATGGAAATATTAAACTAACTGAATCGCTTGTTGCAAACGTGTAAGAAGACCGTCGGCATTGTAGTGGTCACAGGTTGGATGACGGATGGAGGCGGCTCAGGTCACTGTTCTTTTTCTTAATGGCTTAGAAACACCGGTTTTAGCACCTAAGGATTTTGCCTAAGATTGAGCACGCTTATAATATAAGGAACCGATTATTTTCGTTGCTTGTAATTTAGCTACAGATAAAATTTTGAGGTACATTAAACTTGCGTCATCAATTTGGGTTTTCAGAAACAAGATTACAGTATGTTTTCTATATAGAAAAGTCTGTAAAAACGGTGTTTTGCAAGTTTATCTATGAAATAGCGTGATACTTATACAACAATCCTAATAGCTCAGTTGGTAGTAACTCTGCCTTCTGAGCTGTAGGCTGTGGGTTCGATTTCCACCCATGACAAGCATTTGTGTGATGAATATAAATGTTCGTTCTGTGTTTGGGTGTTGTATCATATAGTACGTATGTATTTACAAGAACTATTTAAATATTCCATGCTTAATCTAGTGCCCATATTACAAACTTTGGTTACTTTGGGGCTAGATCGCGCTCCGTAAAAATAATGTCCTGTAATATTTATTTATTTACTTACAAGAAAGTTTTTAGTAAAATTAGAGAATTTTCATTCTAGGTTTTTGAATACGTGCGAATATGTATAGCACCGTTGGAAGAATACCTAAAGCTTATAAATGATGATGTCGATGAAACCAAGGCAGCTCATTAGGATAGAGATCGTGAGTCAACGCACTTTCTCCGCATTATCCGTTTTGAAGCTATTTGTGGTGATATAATACACACACTTACGTACTTCGGGCACGCATAAGGCTTAGCTACTTAAAGGTAATCTTATTTAAGCCTTGTTTTTTTTTTATTGTACGACGGGTAAGCACTTGGCCTTCATCTCACCTGGTTACAAGATGAGATGAGGCCGAAGGTGGAGGCGCACTTCACGGAATCCTCAACAAACTGAGGAACTGGCTATCTTACCTCTAAATTCCGGAACACAAACAATTTTGTAATTGTTTAATGGCGACAGAATTAGGTAAGATTGTGGTAGCTAGCCAGGCGGACTGAATCAAAGTCCTACCACCAACCAAACCAAGCACAATATATTGTACTCCCCATGGGGATCGAACCCGGGACCTCTGGATCTGAAATCGGTGGGTTGAACCACTAGACCACAGAGGTGGTTGATGTATGGGCTAGTCACCCTAGGCTTATTTGACCTGGGTTGCAATCATGCATATTTGCATTTATCATGTATTTAAAAAAGTTTTTTGTTGTATACGCTAACATAGAATCAAAATATTACAGCACATAATTTCACACAGCGCCATCTAGTCCCAAACTACTCGAAGCTTGTAATATGGGAACTAGATTACGGCATAATTCTTAGTTACATTTTTATTGTAAATGCATACTTATCATACAATAAATTATCCAAAACTGAACAAACATCATCACAAATGTTTTTCCTGGATGGGAATCGAACCCACAGCCTACAGCGCAGAAGGCAGATCTGAGAAGAAAGCAGAGAGATAAAATAAAAAATAAACTTACTAAGACAAAGGTTTCTTAATTTTTATCAAAAATAAATTGCAACGTCATATCATTGGTAATAGGGATGTGCTAGGAATTAATTATATGGATACGGATTATTTTGTTTACGGATTTATACGACGAAGAGATATAATATTCTAGCAGTTTTTGTCTTCTAATCTAAATTTAAATCTTTGGTCATATCATATGGTATACCAGATTTTTTAACATCTCAATAGTTAGTTAAACAGTATGTACCAAATAAAAAGTAAGAGTCATTCGTACTTCAGATATCTTTTTACTTTCTTTGTGTCTATTTCTTACCTTTAATTAAGACGTCTTGAACAAGCTCATGTAGATAGCATCAGGCATAGAATATGCAATAGTAAGTGTAGATATCCCATAGTGAGTGTGACACTAATCTGTGGCAGCTGCTCATTTTATTGTGTTGGCAACACGCAAGGTAAAAATGTATGGGATATCGTGTAAGGTAATTGGCGGGCTCGCATCTGATAATGTTACTTATGAGTGTGGGTTACACCATTTTATTGTTGCAAGCGATTATAACTTACCTATTTCTTTTACGTGTTAACCTAAGTGTGGTCTAGTGGTTCGCCTACCAGTGTCAGATCCAGTTGTCCCGGGTTCGATCCCCAGGGGGATTAAAATATTGTGCTTGTTTTGGTTGGTGGTACTTTTAAGTTCGGCTAGCTACCACCATCTTACCTAATTCTGTCAACATAATAACAATGATTAAATTGTTTTGTTCCGGCATTTAGAAGTAAGAACCCAGTGCCTCAGAATGTTGAGGATTCCGGGTGAAGTGCTTTCACCTTCAGCTTTATCATTACTTGAAATCTGGTGAGGTCAAGGGCGAGTATCTCCCCGTCACACAATAAAAAAACACATGTTTCATTTCATGAATATCGTTCATTTTTTGGAAGCTAATTTCAGGTTTTTTGCCATGCACATAATATGATAAAAATCTCATGGGAACAAGATTTTGGGATACCTGTAAGACAGGTAGGTAAATTACAAAACTGAGTATATAATACATACGTTAATCGAAGCTTAATATATAATTTAATCTCTGGATGGAGCCAGCGTACTCAGAGGGATACAGCTGTCCCGCGCAGCAACGGAACACAGAACAGCCTTGTGAAAGGGCTTGTCCGGGGAAGTACTACCACCATACCTATTTCAGCTGCCAAGTTCCAGCAGCATTGCTGTGTTCCGGTTGAAGTGCATGCAAGGCTTATAACCTTTATCTTTTTTTTTTAATTTTTGTATTTCAAGTGATTGCACTTGGTCATTTATAAATAACACAAAAATTCACAAGCCTCGACGGGATTCGACCCCGCATCTTTTCCTAAAGCCGCAAACGTTCTAACCAACTGAGCTACGGGGGCACCGACGCAGATTTCGAAGTTTTGTGTCACATCTCTATAGCGATGAAAACGTCATCTAGCAGAGATTCACTTAAGCCTTTTTAACCTTTATGCCTCAAGTTGACGGGCACAATGCAGTGCGGTGTAGGCTATGTTCTTTGTGGATGTGACCTACGCAGTAAGGCATTGTTATCGGCAAGATATGCATTTAACATCAGATGGACTTGCTTGTTCTGTATAAAAAAACTTTGCCAGGATTTGCCTTACAGGTCCTACTACCAAAGTTGTGCTCATTAGCCGTAAAAGCTGGGAAAAGCCAGCGGTTCAGTTGCCCGGGGAAGACCACTAGAAGGCAGGTCCCCAAATGAATAAAGAACACTTTCCAACAATACAGCGTGCTCTATCATGCACAGCTTATTATCATAAACACGATGCAAAATCCATCTCTTTTCTGATATTATGATACCCGGCTCGTATACACATCACTGTAATATAAGATGCAAAGTAATTTGAGCCTTTCGGCTCAAATTACTTTGCATCTTATATTTAAAATATATTTTAAATGTGCTTTCGCACAGGCCATTAGGTTCAGTATACCGTGATGAGTGAAAATTCTTAAGATTACTTTTATTTCGTAGTGTAGGACACTCTCCGGCTATAGATGGAGCGATGACCTTTGTAAAGGCTCTGTGGGCATTATAGGTGAGACGTACGTCCATCAGTGGACTGCGATGCGTGATGGTAGATGATGACGATAATTTTCATTTATTTATAGAAGGCCATTTGATTGTCGAGATGAATTGACTTGTACTATTCTGGCCATCCGAAGGTTGTCTAGTCTAGAAGATATGTCAATAACAAGCAATTGGAGCGTAGCTGGTGTCAAATGTAACAGTTTAGCCAAAGCAACTTTTTTTTTAACAAACAATACATTCATTTATCATTTATCTACCTAAATATTGTTGTAGGGTATTCCTGAACCACAGCGTTACTATATCTATTCTCATTGGCTACCTTAATATAATAAGTTCATTTTACCTACATTCTATTTTATTTTTTCAAATCATTTTACCCGCTTTATTGCTGTAAACCTCTCGGTGACTATCCATCCGAGTGGGGTGAATTTAAAACCTGCGCTACACTCCATTATGCGTGTGCATTTGCTCAGTCATAGTGTGCTTATGTGTTTTGTAGTAATTTTTTTGTGCCTCTCTTTGCATTTTTGGGTTTTTCTATTTTGTATTGTTATATTTTTGAGCAATAAATATTTATTTTTTTATTATCTAAAACTGCACCTCCAACAAACCTTATACGATGATCTCTCTATAAAAATAAAGCGATCGCGGCCCTGAGCTATGATCGTAGTCGAACTGAATGAGTGAAAAGCCTCAGCAAGTGAATGATGTTTATAATCTGTGGCAGTGTAATATGTCCGGATTGGCCGGCGGGGACGCGCAAAACAATGACTTATCTGCTTAGCGTCGAGCAAAAAGAGGTGAAATGACGCGCATAATAGGATGCCAGTACTAGGGGTGTGCGAACGGATACTTCGGAATTGCAGTTGGCTAATTATAAAACAGCGCATAATAAGGTTCAAGAGGAACTTCCTCCCGCGAACTATTAAATTGTGGAATGATCTCCCTGCAGAGGTTTTACCAACTAGCTACATTATAGGGTTTTTCAAAAAGGGAGTTTTGAAATGTTTAAAGGGTCGGCAATGCGCGAGTAATGCTTCTTGTGCGTCCTTCTTCTGCGTCCATTGGCGACGGTAACCGTTTTCCATCAGGTGGGCCGTATGGAGTGGTATAAAAAAAAAAGACAAATTCTGTTCTGGTGACTTTGTTATTGTGAAGCTTGATTTGGGTAGGTACTTACTTACCTACATGATTACTGCTTAGGTTTCTCTTACATAGTTATACCTATTTTTAATAGTTATTTTTGTTTTATGCTATTATTTGTGTGGCATGGTAAGAAACTAATGGTTGAGGAAACTTCTAGGTAGGAAATTATTTGTGTATTGAATTTTTTTTTTTGTATTTCAAGTGTTTGTGATTTTTTGTATCATTATAACAACATTTGTATACTTTATATAATAAGATGAGATATATGTATGTAAACAATATAAACACATAAATCACATCAGACAAGCGTACTCCATCTAAGGTCACATCTTCACTTTGTTTTTCAAGTAAGCTAGTGGTCAAACGCATATCTATCATCAATAGCTAGTTTGCACTACCACGCATGTTTGATTTAAGTTTGAATGTATGTCATAATATTCATGTTATTATATAAACTAATACTTATTATTAATCATAAAAAGGGATAGGTAGTAGTTGACCAACATTGGTGTTTCAAGACTTTAATTGGAAGTTGAAAATTCAAACGTCATCACATCCCTACCCTATCTTGCCCACAGAATCAGCTTGCGCGGTGGAATGTGGTACCATCCCCTTGTAGTTACGATTTTACTTTTGATGAGGTATATAGTCCGTGAACATTTCCAATATCGTTTTCCCATATCTAACGCTTGCCTATTCAGTACCATCACGCAGAGGACATGTTGCTGGTTACCGTAATTTTGAACATTTTTGTTATCGCAATCCGTAACCGTAAATATAATGTACGGATGCGTCGTCCCATCCCTAGCCTGCCCTCAGAATCAGCTTGCGCGGTGGAATGTCGCACTGCCCTAGGCCTGCACTTACCGTACTTTTGTTTTCTTTGCGTTAGTACTACAATGGGATAATTTTCCGTAAATATATCATCGGATAATCGTGGATCGATAGCAGGTACTGCAGGATTAATTCGCCGTTGGAGAGCTATCTTTTTCATGATTTGAACGAAGAACGCTTGTCTTATTCTTCTTCTTCGTGGGTTAGATGGAGCCACACCAGAATCTAGCAGCGTCGATGGATATTTGGGTCGGCTTGAACAGGTCTTCCGTTGTACAGTAAAGGGAAGGACAGCAGTTAGAGCACGGTCTGAGGATTCGTTTTGTTGGCAGGCAATTAGGTATTTGCCCGTCGTACCGTATGTACGATTGATAGGGAAAACAAAAAACATAAATACAAACAGACCGTACAAAAAATCATGAAGTGTGTACCTATCTAGCTAGTGTTGGTATTTTTTTTATATTTGATTACAAAGAAAATTCTGCTAAAAAGTTATTTGACAGCGTACAATTCGAATTTCGGAGTACGTCAATAGGTTAAGTTTTTTTATCCAGAAACACTCACTTTCAACTCACGTTTTTGCTGATAATTTCATTCATTCATTGTGGGTAAGGATGGTCTACTATGGAGCGAGCTTTTCCAGAAGCTGCCAATTTAAGGCACTTGCACTCCATCATACTGACGGCATACACACCTCTTGGCACCAGGCCGTTACTGGTTATTTCAGCCGTATACGTTGACTGAAGACCAACAGTTTCTTTGCCCGGGGAAGACCACTAGTGAGAACATACCAACTCGAAGTAAATAGGTTCTAGCTCCCATCGAGAACCCGTAGGTACTTCCACGAGTATCGACGCATGCATGTTTCGTCGTATGAAAAAGGTCCTATTTGCATTTACACTAAACGCTATGGCCTTTTTAGGGCTCCGTACCCAAAGGGTACTTACTTTACTTTTACTTAGTGTTTACTTTACTTAGTAAACACTAAGCCTCGGATGTCCGGCTGTCCGTCTTCTTTTTTTTTATACTACTAGGAGACGGGACAAGCAAGTAGCGCAGCTTGAAGTGTACTCTTGCCTATGACAAAGCCTTACTGCTTGATTGTCAGCGGAATGTATCTTATGAACCGTAATATGTAGACAGTTGAAGAGTAGATTTTTTTATCAATTGATCAATTTTTATGAAGTACAATTTTTTATCAATATATTTGTGTGTTTGTACGACAAATAATACAAATTAAATTAAATAAAAATGGGTAGAATTTTAATGATCAAATTTAAATTCAAATTAGAGGTGTCAAAAATACTGATTATTGCGAACTCAAATACTAAATGTGCGAAGGACAGAGGGCGAACACAAATATTGAAAACGGCGACTTGAAATTAATATGAATTTGAGTTACGAGTTACTCAGAAAAAAAATTATAATAATGATCAGCCAACAAATTACCCTTTTTTATTTCAGCGTATAAAGTAAAAACTCTTCAGCTAATATTTTTGACAATTTTTATTCACTGTTCAAACATAAGCTAACCTTTCATATGGTCCTTAAATTAATTTTGAGGTTTGTATGTCACCCACACGTCATTTCCGCCCAAGTCAGTATTTATTTCGGACACTTGGATTTTTAGTTGCTGGCTTAGATTAACCGTTTCCACTGTTCGTAGCTCATTTTACATATATATTTAGTCATTCAAAATTATCGCCATTTAAGCAAGTACATTTTTCGTAATCATAATTGAACACCGCTCGGTTTAGTATTAAAGTATACTATATATTTATATAGTATTTATTCACCCGGGTTTTATTTTTCTTTCGCATATTCCGCATTTTCGTCTATTAGGTACGTACTTCTATTACGTACGTATAAAAGTTTTTTTTTTGTATTGCAATGTGGGTCGGCGGAACCCTCGGTGTACGTGTGCGTGTCCGCGCTTGGCCGGTTTATTTACTTATTTTTTAAACGTTTAATGTATTCCTGTGACTAGAGCGCTGTGTTCTGCATTAATGTTGAATCGCGATCGAGTGATGGGAATAAATTAGCGATGTAGATCAGTACAAGCCGATCTGCATCAGATGTAACTATATATACCTACTTACTTTGTACGTTGCTTGGTTTGGTTGGTGGTAAGGACATTGTATAAGTCCGCCTGGCTAGCTACCACAACCCTTCAACCACCACCTAACTAAGTCTGTCACCATAAAAATATATTCTGAATTTCTAAGAGATGTTTTTTTGTTTTTTATGAGTATGTGACTGTAGTAAGATAGCCTTATTTCCATACATTTGGTTAAAGGACATTGAGAACTACAGTTGCTTTACTATTCCGCTAACCAAATGTATGGAAATAAGCGCCCTCTGCGAAAACGAAAATAGTTTCAGTTAGCTGTCAGAAACTCATACTAAGGCCTAAGACTATTGAGGATTCCGGATAAAGTGTGTAACTAAGTGTGTAACCTAATCATAATTTGTAACCAGGTGAGATGAAAGTAAACGCTTCCCCGTCTTTATGCGATAAAGCTGACATTTGTACTGATCAATGATTGTCACCTAATTGTTTGTAATTTCAGGTACAAAAACGTGTTCATTCATTGATTCATTCATTATTGCCAGTAAGGACGACACTAGCCTAACCAAAACGAATTGACGAATATTTTTATAATTTATCATTTAACAATAATTGTAACATTACATTAGCATGACATAAGTAATATTTGCACGCCTGCATGCAGGCAGTACGTTCACAATCGTATGTTTTGAGATTTTATATACACACAATCGTATGTATTCTTGCAAATAAATGATTTGATTTGATTTGTAGTCTCTGGTAAGGTGGAAAGAGAAAAAACGCGAGTCAGCAGACCGATGCATTAATCCGAACAGGGGGCCGCTTAAAAACAGTCACAATGCCTATCCAATTGTTACCTGAATCTATTTCAATTTAAATAATACACAATGGGCACTCTCGAGACAAATCAAGAATTAAATTAAAACATGAATCCCAATGATGTATTGATACCTAATTCGTTTATACTTATATGTATTACAGTTTTGTTACAAAAACCGTCCGTGCTAGTTTTCAATGTGATACGGCAGGGTAACGCTTCAAACCTCTTATTTTTAACAGACTTAAAAAAAAAGTAGGATGTTCTCAATTCGTCGGATTCTTTTATGTTCCCCGATTACTCGAAAACGCCTGACCTGATTTCTAAAATTATTTTTGTTTGAAAGGGTGATCCCATCGTCATCAGGTCAGGATCTGATAAAGTCAAAGTCAAAGTCAAAGTCAAATATTGTTATTCATTATGATTTTTAGGATCATTTTGAAACGTCAAATCTACCGCCTGTTCGGAATCGCGACTAGCACACAAGGAGAAAGGCAAGAACCTCGGTCTGATTAATTTTTTGATGATCCATTTAACATTAAGGTACAGTGTGATGATGGAATCCTGGAGAAATCGAGGGAACTCTTCGAATATTAGTGTAGCAACTCTCACTCTCTCAAAGGTTTGCTGGTAGAAAACTCTTTAAGGGTTAAGCTCGCCTCTGTACATATGTTTTCTTATGACATGTTATAATCTTATTTATGTGTACAATAAAGAATTACAAGAATTACAAGAATATTATATGCACACTTGAAGTGATTTGGCTATTTATAGGGTCGGTATACTTCCCAGATGATCCCATCCCACCGTCATCAGGTCAGGATCTGATGATGGGATCCTGGACCAATCGAGGGAACTCTTCAAATATTATAGGCACACTTGAAGCGATTTGGGTGTATTATCTCAAAAGTAAAGAAAACGCGGACCCCTTATAGGATCACGCGTCTGTCTGTCTGTCCGTCTCCATCTGTCATCAAAGTACCTAATTGGAAAAAATACGTCATCCAGGTAAACGAAATTGTATCACATTCTTCATTGAAATCGGTTTTCTTTTTAGTTTTTAAAACGTAATTATTCGCAAACTCGATAATTTACAAAATTATATCGCAAACTCGAATCCAATCTCAATATATGAACGTCAAAATCGTGAATCGTGTGAATTCGGTATTCTTGATACCGGATTCACAGTGAGATTATGCGTACGGTACTCTACTTCTCATCATCATTATCATCAACAGCTCATTAGTGTCCACTGCTGAACAGAGCCTCCTCCAAAGCTGGAGGGTTTTTTTTTTATTTAATTAAAAATTAGGATTGGTGGTCGAAGGTGTAGATAATACACAGAAGGATCTATATAAATAACCTGAAAACAGAAAGATATTTACTTAGTGAAAAATCCGTTAATTCGTTTGAAAAATTTCAAATCGACAGGTGTTTCGCTTCTACACGAGCCATTCTCAGGAAATATAGTTTTGCAGCCAAGTTGACGAGCTGTTGACATGCCGACGTGTTGCCGATCCGAGCGTATGTAGTAAGTACTTAGTACACTTGCAGTGGATCGGCATTCTTAACTCAAAACTCGTCGAATTTAGCGGATTTGTTACTGAATATCTTTCTGTTTTCTGGTAATTTATATTAAACAATGAATCAAATAACGCCTTAATCAAATATCTAACACAGAAGGATGCTGCCCTTCTTTTCCGGCTTTTACGACATTCGATCCATCCGATACGACAGGCCTTACGTTAGTGTCGTATTTCGAGAGTGCGAAATAGCACGATTTCGGCCTATATATTTTTATTGGTGACAGCCAATCATTTGACCACCAGCTCATGAAAAACCAGTAACGATGTGGCCTATGACGGAGCACGCTTGTCTAGGGAGCCTACTCACTATGAAAATCTAAAGGCCTAAATCCCGAATCACGATGACAGTTGGGTGTCGAGAGTAAGGCTCCAGATCCGCTCTACTTCGCTTTTTCTCTCTTTCGCGACATGCATGTCGAGAGCAGACGAGAGCTTTATATAGCTTTATATAGATTAGCTATATATAGCGCGCCATTGAACCTATCCTAGGCTGCAGGATAGGTTCAATGGCGCGCTATCACCCAAAAGATCCTATGTGGTAACGACCCCCAAATATGAGGATACCGTTGCAAGGAAAAGGATACCTACGTCAGTTTATTTAAGGCACAGACTCTGAAATAAAAGTCATTTATTCCTATGTGGTACAAACATTTAGGTACAGTCGCTTTTTAATGTGATTTAGTATCCACATCTGGTAGATGTTATTAATTTAATATAATTATTATTACTAAGAATAATACTTTCATTTATTCAATAAAAAGTACAATTAAACTAACTATGTACAAAGGAATCAGTCAGATTACCTAAGGATCGTTACAAACGGCCTATAGGTAACTCAACTGTTCCAGACCAGTACCAGACGGAAGCGTGCCCAAGATACTGGCTGCATTGCCACGCTGAATAGCTATGCTAATTCGCTGGCCTAAATAAGAGCCAGCCCTAGTGTCACGTTATTAATTGTTATTAATTTGGTATTCAAGTGCGATATACCTAAATCTATAAAAGTCATTACAGAATTTAAAAGAAGCGAGTAATCAATGTAATGGCTTCATTTAAAAAAACCTATGGTGCAGGCGTACATGAATGATTGCATAGCAAGTAAGTAGCAAAGGTCAATGCCATAAACATTTGGAAACTACAAATCACCATGCAAGGAAACCATACCACCATAATCCATACCACGGCTATGGGACTTCTAATTAGTTGAACGAAGTATATTCAACACAACGTTGTGACATAACATTCTACGGTATCGAGTGTAACGACCTTTTGGAGACCGGACTTTTTATGTATTTTATGGGCTATTAGGAGATATCGTGAATCGCTTCATTTGCAGCTTTTAAAAATGTTAATCTCAAAACAGCTGCATTTCCAAAGTGCTTTGAGTCGGACTATGAGGATTCACGATACCTATTTGTCCGAATGACATGTGTCAAACTAGCATTCCGCTAATAGTCCAGGGTCGATAATTTTTAAAACCAAAAAAAATCATAGTAGGATGAAACCCATTAGAAAAGGAGGGAATTATTATAAAAATGAAAGGAAAAATAATTTACGGGCGATCTGAGGTCGGGAAGGGGATGGGGGTGAGTTTTTAAGGGTAAAAAACGGTTTTTCCCGATTTCCGTCAAAACTAAAAGTCCTATCGAAAAAAGTCAAATGGCAAAGTTGTAGATAATAAAAAGATCTAAAACTTTTCTATTGACACTTTTTTCACATAACCTCAAAATTTATGTGAAAAATTCAAAAAACCAAGTTTTTGGTTTTTTATTTTTATCTTTTACAAAAAATCTTTTTTCTTAACGAAATTTTGTGAAAACTTACCTTTTTATGTCCCAAATACGCTGTAATTTATTTGATTAAAAATATTTATTTTTTCACCTTATTTTGAATTAATATCGAAAAAACACCCTAATTTTCAATCGAAAATTCACCCGTCAAAATATCAGCTTTTTTCAAAAAGTTGGTATGGTTTCTGTTCGTTGAAATCTCTACTTTTCGATGGTGAAAAAAAAAATATATGTTACTATGGTAAATCTTCTCAGAAAATGCAAAAATTCAAAAAAAACTTGAATTCGAAAATTTTTTTTTAATTATTATAAATAATTTTGAGCTATTTATTAAAATTTACACTTTAATTACTCGAAAAACGTTAGATTTCATGTGACGTTGATAGCAAAAAAATTGTAAATAAAAATATACTACTATAATCAAGAAACAAATAAGTTAATTAAATTAATATTTAATAAGACATCTACAATATTTGGAGAAAGTTACATTTTTTACATACATTTATACAGATACATAGATTTATAATATATTATTCATACATTTTGACATTTATTTCTTTAATATTTTTTTTTTCATGAGAGTTTATTCACGATTAAATAGGGAAGACATTATTAATTCGATTTTGTCTTTTCAGATTATCAGTATGGATGAATCTGTTTGTATCATTTGCAATAAGGCAGATGATAAGCAAGTGTATGCAATAAAAAAAGCAGCTTTGAATCGTTTAGTGGTATCCAGCAAGAAAAGAATCGACAATAAATACAAAAAATTTGAGACTTTAACATCAGCTTTTATTCATCGAAGTTGTCAAAGTCAATATAATGACGAGACCGCAATAGCTACATTTTGTAGTTTAAGACAAAAAAAAGCAAAGGAAGGAAAAGAAGTAATTAAAGATGCTCTTGGATTTAATTTTGAATCTCATTGCTTTATCTGTGGTGGATTTTTCGGTAATATCTCAAAAGAAAAAATTTCATGTGTTCAAAGCAACGATACAAGAGATAATATATTACAGTATATTCAAAAACAGAACACATTAAATGATTTTGATAAAAGCGCATTATCACACTGCTTGTATGGCTATTTTTTATAACAAAAGAACAGAAAGAAAAAGGGGTCGCTCAGCATGTGAAAGCACTAAGAATTTTATTAATTATCTTATTAATTATATCGTTGACAACGAAACAGAATGTCAATTTTCTGTAAATGAAATAAAAGAGGGATTTTCAGGAGATCTTCCAGACTACACAACTATTAAAAATAAATTGAAAGAGCATTTTCAAAACGATATCGAGTGTCATTTAATTAAAAGGGACGGGATTTTTTTTTAAAAGGGAATTTTTCGAATTCAAGTTTTTTTTGAATTTTTGCATTTTCTGAGAAGATTTACCATAGTAACATATATTTTTTTTTTCACCATCGAAAAGTAGAGATTTCAACGAACAGAAACCATACCAACTTTTTGAAAAAAGCTGATATTTTGACGGGTGAATTTTCGATTGAAAATTAGGGTGTTTTTTCGATATTAATTCAAAATAAGGTGAAAAAATAAATATTTTTAATCAAATAAATTACAGCGTATTTGGGACATAAAAAGGTAAGTTTTCACAAAATTTCGTTAAGAAAAAAGATTTTTTGTAAAAGATAAAAATAAAAAACCAAAAACTTGGTTTTTTGAATTTTTCACATAAATTTTGAGGTTATGTGAAAAAAGTGTCAATAGAAAAGTTTTAGATCTTTTTATTATCTACAACTTTGCCATTTGACTTTTTTCGATAGGACTTTTAGTTTTCACGGAAATCGGGAAAAACCGTTTTTTACCCTTAAAAACTCACCCCCATCCCCTTCCCGACCTCAGATCGCCCGTAAATTATTTTTCCTTTCATTTTTATAATAATTCCCTCCTTTTCTAATGGGTTTCATCCTACTATAATTTTCTTTCACTTTTCATTATTTTTAAAGGCTTCTACCCTGGTCTATAAGCGGCGAAGGGCTTGCAACCTTAAATTCTAGCTACTTGCAAACCGTGCGCATGTGTCGAACATAAGTTTGGACGACTACCCCCTATTGGGTGACTCTCACAAGTCCCACGCACTGAGTGATCAGCCCCCTCAGCACGGGGCGGGGATAAAAATGTTGTCCTCTGTTTTCATCCACCTTCGAGAGCATTTTGTCTCCCGATGGTAGATAAAAACAGAGGATATCATTTTTATCCCCTCCCCGTGCTGAGGTGAATCCTCGAAGGTAAAAAGTTTTGAGTTTATTACTTTGTCTGATGAATGGTAGTTCTCACCCACCTTCTGGCGTTCCAACCCGGGCACATAACGAAATGAAATGAAAATACTTTTCTGAACACCTTATTTATTAAACTGGATAACTAAATAAATATACAATGAGCGGTCATATCGCTTCGTAGCAATTACTTTCGTACGACCTTTGGATGGAAAGGTTTTTATGACTAAACTCGCTCGTTAACGGTTACGGTTGAATGAAGACTTTGACTTGACTTTGATTTCATGAGCTTCTGGTAAAGCTCGCTCTACCGTAGACCTTATTTTCGCCCTGGCAATTCTCGGCGTCGAGACCCCTTTTCAAATAAAAAAGAGAACGCTTAGGCCCCGTCATATCGTGGGAAATTCCCATTTACTTTTAATTTTAGTAAGACGAGGAAACGCTTGGCCTATCACCTGGTTAAAATTATGATAAGGCCGAAAAGGTGGCAGCAGTCTGAGGAACTGGCTGTATTACCTTAAAAATTTACAATTGTTGTATGGCGACATACTTAGGTAAGATGACGGAACTTAATCAAAGTCCTACCACCAACAATGCCTACCACCAACCAAACCAAGCACAATATTGTAATTCCAAATTCAAATTCAAATTATTTATTGCGATAAATGGGTAGGTACATTATGTAGGTCTTAAACTAATAATAATATTGTGTCACCATTTTCAGCGTTACAAGCATGCAATAACTCAAAAATAAAATAAAATTGTAATCTAAAAACAATGTAAATTCATCAATAATAATACGTAATTTGCAGCATATATTACAATGTCAGGGTTATATATATATCGTTATTTATGTCCCTATTACAATTAATTACAATGTCAAATAATTTTATACTTCATCAATTTAATATAGAGTCATGTTACATTAATTATAAATTATCATTAAAATTCCCTGTGGATCACAACCTCTCATGTCATGTTCTGCTGTAGTCATATTCTGCTTTCGTCATGTTCTGATTTAATCATGAATTAGTCAAGTTCTCTATTTGTCGTATTCTCCTTTTGTCATGTTTTGCCGTTGCCATATTCCGCTTTTGTCATATTCTTCTGATACCGAACCACTAGACCACAGATAGGCGGATAATAATATATTGTACGTCGGGGAAGCGCTCACCTAATTACAAGTTAAGATAAGGCCGAAGGTGGAGGCGCACTTCACCCGGAATCCTCAACAAACTGAGGAACTGGCTATCTTACCTCTAAATAAATGCCGGAACACAACAATTTTTTGAATTGTCATTATGGCGACAGAATTAGGTAAGATGGTGGTAGCTAGCCAGGCGGACTTCAATACAGTCCTACCACCAACCAAATAAATATATGAGCTGTGCGTCGATAGTTAGATAGTCAGCGACACGATTACATATATTTTTAGATTATTATGAAGTAAAGCTACCACACAAGATACGGATGTGATTGCAGCCTTCCTGCGAGTGTAATAGTCGAATTATGTTAATTTACAACGACCTCACGAACATCCGAATAATCTAGGCCAAAGGAATTAGAAATTATCCGCGCGCTTACAATTTTTATCAATGAATGGACTTCCTCTGGTTATCTTTTGGCAATTTGGCTTCACGGCAATTAAAGGCGGCCTAGGCCCTTCTAGAGATAAAGCGATTGTTGCTTCACATGACTGTCATTGTATCTTTGTTGATTTAAGGGCTATTTATTTATTAATTTACATTTTGTATGTATTCTACTCGTATTTACTAAGTGGTGCAACTTAATTCTATAAATCAGTTCTAATTCTCTTAATCTCCGTGAATAAGAATTAGTCTTACTTACGGCGATGAAATGTGCCGCTAAAAAAAGCGAAAAGCTGTGGCTATTGTGGATTCATGACAATGTAAGGTGACTTAGGCCCTTCAAGAGATGTGGCAATTGTGACTGGTGGTTTAGGCCATTCTAGAGCTGTGGCTATTGTGTATTAATGGCAATAAAAGGTGACTTAGGCCCTTCTAGAGTTGTTGCAATTGTGATTGGTGGTTAAAGCCCTTCTAGAGCTGTGGCTATTGTGGATTCATGACAATGTAAGGTGACTTAGGCCCTTCAAGAGATGTGGCAATTGCGACTGGTGGTTTAGGCCATTCTAGAGCTGTGGCTATTGTGTATTAATGGCAATAAAAGGTGACTTAGGCTCTTCTATAGTTGTTGCAATTGTGATTGGCGGTTAAAGCCCTTCTAGAGCTGTGGCTATTGTGGATTCATGACAATGTAAGGTGACTTAGGCCCTTCAAGAGATGTGGCAATTGTGACTAGTGGTTTAGGCCATTCTAGAGCTGTGGCTATTGTGTATTAATGGCAATAAAAGGTGACTTAGGCCCTTCTAGAGTTGTTGCAATTGTGATTGTGGTTAAAGCCCTTCTAGAGCTGTGGCTATTGTGGATTCATGGCAATGAAGGTGACTTAGGCCCTTCAAGAGATGTGGCAATTGTGACTGGTGGTTTAGGCCATTCTAGAGCTGTGGCTATTGTGTATTAATGGCAATAAAAGGTGACTTAGGCCCTTCTAGAGTTGTTGCAATTGTGATTGATGGTTAAAGCCCTTCTAGAGCTGTGGCTATTGTGGATTCATGGCAATGAAGGTGACTTAGGCCCTTTTAGTGATGTGGAAATTGTGACTTGCCTAGGCTCTAGAGTTGTGACCTTTTAATATTTTAGCGAAGGTTCAACCGTAGACCTCATCCTTGCACAGGGGAGCCTCAGAACCGGGAGACGATCGTTCATTAAAAAGACAGCTCGTATAAAAATAAAGTAAATCCCATTGTAAGATATGGGCCTTGATTGGTTGGCGGTTTGGTAATCGCAATGTTTATTGGATAGTAAGTACCCCTCGGGTGCTCATCTAATGGACGTAATTTATTATATACTTCTCTTACTTACACGAATATCTTGATATTCACGGGACTCTGATAGCATAGTTAGGTAAGTTAAGTAATTAGGTTAAGTACACGTACCTATATTTTGTGACCTACACTACTTAGAAATATTCTAACTGTAGTTACTCTCGTTTATGACTTCACATTTATCACCTATGCATTATTGAAAATAAGCTAGGTACCTAATTAAATAGGTTTTCAGCTTGAAAATGTATTTTGCTATCGATCAAGGTTAGTTAAAAAAGCAATGAGTTCATGTGTAAAAAAAAAACTACCTACCCTACTGACAAACCTACGAACGCCGCAATAAGTTCGAATAAGATACCTGTAAGCTGTCAAAATAACTTTTTAGTTGATTTATTTTGCTAACCGAATTTTAAAAAATACCATATACCTAGGTAATTACTTGGTTTAAGTTAATAATGAAGGTGTGAAGACAGAATAGCTTCAAAGCAACCACAAACGAATAAACGATCTCACACAGATGCGCATAACGGGACATCTCATTTTAAACAAGACGGTTGCCTATGACACAACCATTACATCAAGATTTGCCCATAGTAGGTATAGGTACCTACCTAGCTCAGGCAAAAAAGCCAAGCATTGTTACAAACCTGATTTCTTCGACTCTTGCAGTTAAATAGACAAGTCCGTAGGTATAACATTCACATTTTCTTCAACACCATAGACCACAAGGCCAGCCAGACAGACTCCCAAATTAATACTATTACAAAACAATTGAATAGGAAAATTTAAATTGAATTTCACAATAATAATTGTTGACAAATCGCTCAACTGCTATAGAATGCGATCCGCCTTGCAAAAGCTGCCCCAACACTTTCAGAACGAGGCGAATAATCTGGAGCTACGTAGAATAACCACCCTCCTTAATTTAGCCGCGCAGCCTTACCTTTATAATGTGGTATCCAATGCGTTATCCATTATTTTAAGCACAGGTAAATGAAACTTTTGTGAAAACCTTCGATTTACATGTAAAAACACGCCAAAACTGTCAGGCACAATAAAAACACCGTCTCCAGACGCACGGCGGTTATTTGAGACACGGAAAGGTATACACGACCACGGACGTGCGCACGCCTTGAGTACTCACGCGTTACTGAAGCTGTGGCTGTGGGCTTTGGTTTTGGCTCGTCTCTTGGCCAGGCTTTGGAACTCGCTAGGCCGGTGCGGCCGCGCACGACGGATGATCCGGTTTTGAAGCCTTCTAAAGATTACGACGGGAATTTAGATAGACAATAGATTGATCCTGAAGGTCTACATCTATAGCATAAGTGAACCTACGGGTCTAAGGGTACCTGCTTCTTTTTTTCCATTGCCAAACGAAACTCTTAATAATATTGTTAATTGGACAGACACTTAGAATTGTGTAGTTTTTTTTATTTTTTATCTTGCGCTTCATTTCACTGGGTTTGAAGTTATAATAAGGCCTTCTTCAACATTCTAAGGAACTGGTTATCTTACCTCTGAATGCCGGAACACAAAAAAAAAAAATTGTTATGGTGATAGACTTAGGTACCTACCACCAACCAAACCAAGCACAATATTGTACTCCCCTGGGAATCGATCCCGAGACATCTGGATCTGACAGCGGTGAGCAAACCACTAGCTACCTAGCTAGACTACAGAGGCGGTCATGTCAATCCCGTTTCATTGAATTAGTTCTTTTAGGGTTCCCATAGGGGGCCATCACTCCCTTCATCAATCCCTTTTACGCCCGTGGGGGCGTAAAACTTTCCATAGAAAGTGTAATCTGGAGGCATACGGAGAGTGGTCTCCGTATGCCTCCAGATTACACTTTCTATGGAAAAGAGATATCTCAACCCGCTAATAGACAGGCAATAATAATTAAAACGGTAAGTACAAGAAATGGGATGGACCATAACCACCATGCTTAGCCGGCGGTTTGAAATCACAATGTACTCAGTACTTGGGTTGATGCTTCTGCCCATCATTCTCCTGCCCTTATCCCATCTTCTTCTGCCCATCTCCTAATAATAAAATTGATACTTATTGGTAATTCGGGTAGTGCTATCTACCTCCTAGTGGTGTTATCTACCTCAGGCAAATTAATCGCTGGCTTTTGCTGTGATCACGGCAAAGGCCCGCCAAGACCACTCTCCTGGCAAAATCAAGGGCCAAGCAATTTGCCGAGTTCCGTTAGTAAGAGGAGAGAGAGCCCTCTGGGTTTGCTGGGTATTTTGAGCTTGTCCATTTTATGTAAAAAGAAACACACACACCTACACTCCTAGTACATACACGAGATGGAAGAAGGGTTCTTTGTAAATTTACTGCTGGATGGAACCAAGAAAGAGTAGGTGTGGGAACAAAATATATTCAGATGCAATGGACAGTTGCAGTAGGAACAAAACGAGCCATGTAACTACAACACAGTTGCAGATAAAGTATTATTGTAGCCCTGAAAATATGAATGTTGTTATTGTGTTCAGTATCGTTTTTTTTTTATTGTACGACGGGGAAGCGCATCATCTCACCTGGTAACAAGTTAAGATAAGGCCGAAGGTGGAGGCGCACTTCACCCGGAATCCACAACAAACTGAGGACCTGGCTATCTTACCTCCGAATGCCGGAACACAACAATTTTAGAATTGTTATTATGGCGACATAATTAGGTAAGATGGTGGAAGCTAGCCAGGCGGACTTCAACAAAGTCCTACCACCAACCAAACCAAGCACAATATAAAAAAGGTTGTTGTATTGACTTAGGTACAGTTTAACAATAAAAACATAGCTGTTAAGACTATGGACTATGGGCAGCTCACCCCGTTATTTAGTGTTAGCCGTATTTTAGAATTGGATAAAGCAATAAGCTGTGTAGATAGCAGTGCACATGGCCTCCAGATCTTAGTATTTATAAAAGATATAATTATCTGCACCAGAACTGGTCGAAAGAGAATCAGTAGACCTTTTTCACAAAATATCTCTTATGTCTTTTAAATAATTGGACATATAACACACAAAACAGCATACAACACACAAAGTGCCAGTGACTTGGTCACGCTTCTCACGGTCACCGTGGTTCTGGTCTGGAACAGTTGAGTTACCTATAGGCCATTTGTAACGGTCCTTAGGTAATCCGACTGATTCCTTTGTACATAGTATATTTAATAAATTTACAAACAAACATCCATAATTATGTTCACCATAATAAACATTTGCCCTGGGTGGGTCGGAATTGAAACCACAACGTATAGTAGATATAGGTACTATATCTCACACTAATTCAGTTCGAAGTCTAAAACCCGACTACTGAAAAATCACGCTCTAACATGTATGAAACGAGAATATATTCTCATCTAAAATTTTTATTCA
Organism: Venusia cambrica; assembly: GCA_951394065.1. Taxonomy (NCBI): domain Eukaryota; kingdom Metazoa; phylum Arthropoda; class Insecta; order Lepidoptera; family Geometridae; genus Venusia; species Venusia cambrica. The sequence goes on from OX596069.1 coordinate 5,834,289, forward strand.
CCAAATTAATTTTTAATAATAATAGTCTCTACACAACTGACATGTTATATATATTTTAATGTATTTAATACTATACTACCTATTCATAGTGGTGTTTAGAGGATAGCCGTGGTCGTATTTAGCAATTTGCATAAAAAGGGCTGCAAAAAATATTTGGAAAGAGAAATCTAAGCACTCCTCCATTTATTAACTTTAACTAGATACCTATGCCAAATCTCAAACTACCATGCGCACAATTTGCAAAAAAGGATCCGATGTTTTCTCTTCCACAAATTCCCACGGGTCCACGGGAATATAGTAACATTCACTGTTTAATTACATGACCGGAAGATTATAATGAGTAAAAAATCTAACACTTTCTTCGTAAGTAAGTTCGTTCTCGCTGGCGCACAATAGTGGAGCGCGTGCGCATGTCATGCAACACATCATAATAATCTAAATAGAGCTGTTGCGCAAGTGTGTGTAATAGCAACGTAAGTGGTTCGATAACTTGAGGCTACCCTAGCTGCATCAAATCAGAGGAACTGCGCTAAGCATACGGCGCGAGTGAAGCAGGTGAGCGGAACTTTATTGCTAAAACACAACTTTCTTATTTCTGTGACTTAAATAATATGTACAAAAGTGATATCGAACATTATTTTACTCAGCCCCGTTACAAACAGTTACAAGAATACACTTTGATACATATTCCAGAAAGCCGCTCAAGCGGAGATCTTTGAACCAATCAAAGGCATTATTATAATATGGGCCATATGATTTTTATAATATGGCCCATATTAATAGCTGCCATTTATTCAATAAAAAGTACAGTTAAACTAACTATGTACAAAGGAATCAGTCAGATTACCTAAGGACCGTTACAAACGGCCTATAGGTAACTCAACTGTTCCAGACCAGTACCAGACGGAAGCGTGCCCAAGACACTGGCTGCATTGCCACGCTGAATAGCTATGCTAATTCGCTGGCCTAAATAAGAGCCAGCCCTTGGGTCACGTGTCGCCTCAATCAAAAGCCCCGCAATATTTTTGAAAACCCGGAGGGCACCGGCTCCCCACGGACACAAGGTCTCCACCCCAAAAGGCTCAAATAGGTAAGCTCTGTCGAGACCACTATATTTGCGCCTTTTGTGATCCTCGGCCGAATCAGCCGCCGCACCAGCCCTAACTGATGTCTCAGGCAGATGAGACGAAGCTAGGGTGTCGACGCAGGTAGCGTCCCACACCAAAGGCCTGCCCATTTCCCAAGGGACAAGAGTCATACCGTCGGGCCGCTTACCATCATCACGTAACAGACCATTCGGTTTAAGAACGGCTGGCACATTGACACTGGTAAAAGCTCGACGGATAATGTCATTAAGACTTGCGTGGCGCGAAATCCTGCCGGCAGACCCTGTGCACGAAAGTCCGTGAAAACCAAATTGATCTACGGCCGCACCGCATCGACACTATATCTAATCAAAGAACCACACAATGCACTTTCAGTAAGCAGGTACCTACCTATTACAAGCAGTTTTTTAAGCCCTATTTAACAGAGCCTCTTCAGGTTGTTCCACAGTAGCACGCGTGATATCCATTGACCTGCTGGGTGGTCCCAGGTCCCAGGTCCCCGGGTTGCGGATAGAGGGTTCCAGTGTACCAGTAGCTCCAGATAGGAGTTCGTTAAACTGGCGCGGACAAAGCACTTGGGAGGCCCTCTCCACGTGTCCCTGTGAACCATCAAAGGGTGCAGTATGATGAGGCAGGTCGGACTAGCTATACCTGTAGTTTTAGCTATACTGACCCTCATTGTTCTATCACTTCATGAGGTCGATTGACTGGGCAGGGTCACAAAAAAATATCAGCGCTGACCTCTGTTGCAGTGAGGCATAATGCTAAGTTGTGTCCCATTTGCTGCTGTAGCACACACCACAAACTGTATTCACATAGTACTCGTGTTTCTCTGTTCGACAATTTCATTTGTGTACGTGTGTTATAATAGTAAATAAATGAATGTCTAAGTCTAGGTATGTCTACCGTATACCTAATAAATAGGATCTGGACATAAGGTTTCATAATTACCGGGACGGGTATGTAGAAACTCGGAACCATATCGCTCTTTATTCCTATATAGCTGGCTGTATAGATATCTACAGCCATTTCGTTTTTCTTATATTAGTGTAGCAAAAGTTAATAGCTGAAAGTTCAGGTAGGTACCTACTTTCAGCTAGTAGTTAATAAAGTGTTCACTTTCATCGTTGAAAGTGATTGCACAGAGGTTGAACACAAAACGTTATGTGCGCCTGCCACCTACTTACCTACCCAGGTAAGTAGGTGGCAGCTTTTGCGTGATTGTGGCTTCTTTGACTTTTCTCAAACTTTCCTATTTTCTATCAAGACTCATTTAGGCCTATAAATAGAATGGAGTAAAATAGAATAACACTTTATCGTACCTACACAAAATAGCATCAAATAATACAAACGTTACTACAGCTTTCAGCGGCTTTATCGCTAGAAGCGGTTTCTTTCAAAAGTTATTGGATTAAATCTTCGGTATCGTCAAATTACAAAAAGTCAACTTATCAACTTATCACTGTGTACCTTTACCACCTTACCTCCTAACAAAATACCTACCTGTGTACTACAGGTACATAATGTACAGTTTGACTTACTCTATACCTACAAGGGTCGGATTACCTGAGGACCGTTACAAACGGTCCTCAGGTAATCCGACCGATCAGGTTTAAGTAACCCAACTGTTCCAGACTGTACCAGACGGAAGCGTGCCCAAGACACTGGCTGCATTGAATTGGAATAAATTAATTAAACATTTCAAACGCACATTCTAAACCAGAGGTCCCAGAGACATTACATTTTTAGGGTGGCTTTCTCTCGTGGTGTTGGGGTGCACTAAAAAATGTTTTAGAAAATTATTTCAGGTTGATGGCAGGGATGTCTCAGGCATTTCTATAGATAGTATAATATAGATACCTACGGACTCATATAGTTATTTTGTGTTTTTATCTTAAGTACTAAAGCTGCGCCTGCAGTGTTACCCGTGGAATTCCGTTTGGGACTGTACCTATAGAGTAACAGTAAATTAATATAAATAGACTTACAAAATCATAATCACTCTCGTCAACTAATGATTTTTATTCAAAACTGACATAAAGATAATATTATACTAGTAGTTCGCCCCGAACTGAGATCTCGTGGTGGTCTTAGGTATAAAACGTCTCTCTTGTTTGTAACTCTTATTATATACAAAGCCAGAATGAGAGCAATGCACCGACCGTATGTCATAGTAAATAGGCAGAATACAATGATGTCTTTCATGAACATAAAAGACATCACCTTTGATGTTTTTGTGAAATGTGCTCTCAAATCTCGTTGCCTTAAAAGTTGTGGTTGAAAGATCTACCCCTCCAGCTCACGGATGTCGTCAAATCAACCAAGGGGCATCACCAAAAAGGCAGCAAACATTTTCCGTGTTTAAACAAAACTTTAACTGTGAGCACCAATTTTTATCGACACCCTAGGTTTGGCAACCCTATTAAGCGAATAACGAAAAATAATTAGACCAGTTATATTGAGATTCCGAATATCTATTATCTTGACCGGACCAAGACTTGATCTTGATCCGGTCAAAAACCACCCCTAATAAAAAGTAAATTGACCATTTTTTAAATCTGCAGTCTAAACCCCCATTTCATATGATATTTCACGTTTTCAGAACTTTTCAAGGCTTTGATCTTATTTACCCCTTTCTACCCCTTTTGCAACCCTTAATGTCAATACAGGGGTGGTTTCAGCATATTTAAAAAAGGTAATTGTGACGACAACCCCCTCTAACAGTACATCCTACAAGACATATCAAGCGTTTTACCCTCTAAACGCACCCCTTTGTTACAAAAATCACCCCTAGTAAAAAGTAAAGTATGTATTTTTTAATATGCACCCGATACTCCTTCAAATGACACCCCACAAGCTAAAAATCTTCTTGTCACACTTAACACCCCCATTTCTCAAAAACTACCCTAGTGTCAAAAAAATCCTCATTCTGATTGTTGAGTACTAATATATTCTCTGCATATTAAAAATTGTGAATAGATTGGATCAACCATTCAAAAGATATGGACGAAAAATTGTTTTTCTTTCAACCCCAATATCTCAAAAACTACTCCACGTATCAAAAATCCCCCGCGACAAAATCGGACCGTTCGACAGTTATGCCATCACAAACATTGCCACATATATACATACATACATACATACAGTGCCGGATTTCCCAACTTAACTGAGAGATCTTGTTCACTCGATCAATTATAGGTACCTACTTAGCCTATGTCCACCATAAAAGTTCAATCTATGAATTTAAAATCGATATAAAGTAGGTAGGTCTTAGGTATGTAAGTATGTTCCCTAAACGGCTGGACCGATTTGAACTGGACTTTCACTATACTAAAAGTATTATAGTTCCGCTCGAAAATATATGAACCTATGAAATCCAACTACATTTTTTAGAGTAGTAGAGTAAGTATAAGTACCTAACTTTTTTTCGTGGTAAGTATGAGGTCGGTTCACACAAATCACAAAGTCCTGAGTATTTGTGTCGATATCGAAATTTTTGAAAGATTTTTTGAAATCGAACGAGTAGTTTCGGAGATTACCTGCCCCATCCAAACATAAAAACTTGACCTCTTTCTAAAATGCGAGTCGAGTAGGCGAAGGCTTATGGTAGCTTCTGTGTTGATTAGGCAGGTAGATTGGCTTCAGCTGGTGGCTCGCGCTTCGTTTCAGTACCGGAAAAGTACTAGGTACCTAGGTGATAACTATGTAGCATATCTTGACGTTATTCCCCGTCTAGATGAATATTTGTAATAGGTACATATCTACCAGGACTACGTACCTACCTACTTACCTATATAGCTTAATTTTTGGAGGAAAATATCTAAGTATAAAAAAGATACCGCACCGCATTGAGAGTGCGGAAGGTGGCCCTCCGGCGAGTCACTACACAGCTGCTTAAGAGGGCTCTAGGATGTTTGTAAAAACTTCTACCAGTGCCGTATATCGCCATAGCCCATTTTAAATCAAAGTCATTGCTCTGCCCTGGAGCTATGTCTAGCTCCAGGGTAGAGCAATGATGACGTTTGCGCGACCTTTCGCAGAAAGCACTGGCTCTCCCACGCTCGTAACGACGACGACGCGAAGGAAGCAAACCGTTTGGCGACGGACGACTATGTCAGGTCCATCAAGGTGGATTTTTACAGGTCGTACCACCAGTTTTGTGATCATTCAGCTGTAACCGCTAGCAGAAGCCAGCGATTCCGTCGCCCAGGGTAGACCAAAGAGATCACACATATCATACCACCTCGAAGCCTCATAGCCGCAACATCTCGTCAAATTGTCAACATATAATATGTAAGAACCTACCTTCTCAAGTTGAATAAGCTTGATTGATAATAGCTCAGCTTTGATGTTTGGTAGGTAGGAGGTAGGTAAGTTTTTTTTCGCAAAAGTTAAATTTTCGTTGTCGTTGGTATCGAGTTTTCTTATTTTCCGTGTTTTTTGCTAGGCACGGCAGATGTCACTGAAAAGTTCGTTTTTCTGATTATGGAGTCCCATGGGAGTCTCTTCTCTTCTTACGTAGTACCTACATACCTATTGCTGTATCTCTTTGTCAGAATCAGAAGTTCTGATTCTATGTCACTGTTATACTCTTTGAATACTACACTCACTCTGTGCTGTGCACAGATTGTTATCTATATATTCTAAATATTCTAATTCTGTGTCAGTTTTTTGTTTACTAACAATTATCCACCGAGTGAGCAACTGAACCAATAAACTTTTGTTAATATTTACAGTAATCTTCCCGTAATATTTGTTTAAAACGGTTTTAAATAAAAAACAAAACGATATCTCCATTTCAAATCGATGCTGTGCCGGTTCCAGCCAGATTCGAACTGATAGTTGGCATAATAAAGTAAAAAACAATGTCTGAAACATTAGAACAAGACAAACACGCCGATGCCACCAACAACAATACACCATCGTCGCCACCAGCAAAGACACTGGACAGTAAAACGATAAAACGGAACAATCAACTAAAAGAGCGCCTTCGCAAATATATCAAGAAATTAGATGGTAAGTTCCTAATAAAGTCCTTGTGCAACTTAGCTGTAGGCAGCTGGTACCTAAGCTTTTTTATGTGTTAGCTTTTGGCCTCTAGGTTTCCTGAGCAAATGCGATGAGGCTTAGGATGGAGCAACGTTTCCCAAAAGGCACTGTTGACTGTGCTTTCCACAGGATCATAGTAGCTTACTCTATGTGACAGATAACTTCACTGACTTTGTACCTACTGCAAATTTTAGTAGGTACTATTCTATGCTTAAAGCGCTGTATACACTTTCTCTAATGTCCTTGCTAGTGACTGTAGCTGAGAGCAAACATCAAAACAAGCATTGCCGTTTTTATATTATCATGATTTCTTTTATTGTACATGGTAGGTATTATTTCTATGTCATCTTTTTACATAAAAATTCTATGAATTCAAAATTTTAATGAAATAAAAAAAATATTTATTTGCAACTCTGACAACATATTTAAATACACAAAACAAACAACAAACAAAGTAGATAAAAAAAAACACAAATACAATATAAATTATTGCAGTATGTTGCCGAGTGACAAAAAGGTTTTAACTCAGTGTATGTAGGCTCAGAGAACCTGCTCTGATCTCCGTTAAAGTCCTTATGAACCAAGTCAAAAACGAAAGATTACAGATCCAAATATGAACACCTAATTGTACACATAATAAGGTACCATTGATTATTACAAACATTAGGTATATGAATTTTGGTGTGGAATGGTTTTGAATAGTAAGATATCGCAAATAAACAAAAGTTATGTGGTTTACAGAGACTGGTACATCAATAACTAAAGAGGAAAGTGAGAAAATTGAAGCAGACACGTTTAGGAAGCTATATCAGCCTCGAGTAGAAAACACTGAAACCTACAAAAAAATCCCCAAATTCTACTTCAAACTCCCTCATTCAGATGAAACGTTAGCCCAAAAGCTTCGAGAGGAAACTCGGGCACAATTCCTACAGAAGAAGAGTAAAGAATTGCTGGATAATAGTGAGTTGAAGCACTTGTGGAGTTTGTTGGAGAAGTCAAATGGAAGTTTTAGTACTTCAAACAATGATGAGCTGGTTATTGACTACCTTCAGTTCAGGAAGATTAGGGACGAGGCTGGGCCAAAGTACAGGTGAGTAACTATCCCTAGCACATCCATTATCATTTTCATGAATCTGGACCAACTCTGTTTGACTTCTGTTGTTTTTGTTGGGATAAAAATAGGTAAAATACGTGATAAATACTATGTTTCTTCGTATCAAAATAGCAATGTTTGTTTGTGTGAACGGATTCAAATGAAATTTGTCACAGATAGTACATAGGCTACTTTTAATCCGGGTATCACGCTGGTGAAGCAGCGGCCTTACGAATGGGCATGCTTAAGAATGCTAAGTAGAACCACTACCATACAAATTATATTTTATTTGATGTTTTTGAAAAAGTGAGGCACTGGGAACCTATATATCTTTTTTTTTTTTTTATGTCGGGGAAGCTCTTGGCCTTCATCTCATCTTCATCTATGCGAGAATATCTCTCTATCTAATTATGTCTGCATATTTTAATTTGACGTGCCATTATGAGAACATTGGAACTATGTTTGTTCTTAATAGCAAAAATCAGTGGCACTCCAGGGTAGCTAGGTAGTTCTTGTTTGATGTGTAATAACATTCTCATTAGAAAAATTATTGGAATAGTAAAACATTATAAACCGCCTCTGTGGTCTAGTGATTCGCCTACTGGTGTCAGATTACGAGGTCCTGGGTTCAATCTCCAGGGCAGTACAATTTAGCAAGTTCCTCAAACAGTTCAGAATTCCGGGTGAAGTGCCCTGTCACCTTCAGCCTTATCATAACTTGAAACTTGGTTAGATGAAGGCCAAGCACTACTCCATATGATAAAAAAAAAAACTTTTGTAAAATTAACTGACTGTGAAGTTTTTAGGTCAAGCTCTTTATTCTCTATTGTAGTTGCCTATTTAGTTTGACTACCTATAATTTAACATAGTGTACTCCTGTTTAATTATATGAGGTTAATGAAATGTGCCCTATTTGTCCACTTCCAGGCCTTATTTTGCAGCGGAAGTGTTTGGTCGTCTTCAAGCGTTGGAGGGTGGGATAGGCAGAGTCCGTGCGGTGTCCCTATTCAACTACGTCATGAGGCGGGTGTGGCTCCAGCAGACCAGGATCGGGCTATCGCTGTATGACGTCACCGGGCAAGGATACCTTACTGAACATGTTAGTATCTGCTAAACTACCAACACTAGCCATTGACAGTGACAAGCCGCCTTGGTCAGGCAGTTCTAAATAAAAAAATCTATATTTTTGTTCCTTCAGAATGATTTTTGAGATTATTAATGCATTCATTATGCCTTCTGAATTGCGACAAGCACTTTAAGATAAAGGGAAGAACCTTGGGCTAGAATATAATATAACATTTTGTGTTAAGTGTGGCTAATCTTAGTTTAAGATGGTGGTAGCCAGGCAGACTTTAACAAAGTCCTACAACCAAGATGACCCTGTGCGAAATTAATGTCCTATAATATACTACCAACCAAACCAAGCACAATATTGTACCTCCCTGGGGATCAAACCCATGACCTCTGGATCTGACACCGGTATGCGAACCACTAGACCACAGAAGCTTATCAATTACCCAAAGTATAATTAATGTAATAACTATTTTCACCTAACCAAATGCCACCTAACAGTGGTAATTTCTCTTACAGATCTGGTACAGTTATTGTTCATTTTTTTATCATTTATTCTAAGGCATACATAATGTTTATGCCAGCCTCATAGGGCATAACACAGCCACATAACAACACCAAGTGAAACAATCAACAATATAAAGAAACACAAACACAATATTCGTTACGTAACGTTACAATATTTCGTAAACACAGTTATTGTTGTGTGATGGAAATGTTATTTTTTATTTTAATGCCAGGACCTTGAAAGCTACATAGCGGAGCTGGTGCCCTCGCTAGCCGCATTGGACGGCCTCGACTCCTCATTCAGTTCATTCTACGTGTGTACCGCTGCGAGGAAGTTTCTCTTCTTCCTGGACCCGCTGCGAATCGGCCGGGTCAGGATCAGAGACGTGCTGTCCTGCTCGTTCTTGGATGATCTACTTGAGGTGAGACAGAGATGGCGACAGGCGTTCGACCACCTTGAAAAAACTAGCAAAGATGTGGCCTCAGATGGATAGATATTTATGAATCAAACAACTTAAATTGTACGTGAATTGGTAGAAATTTAAAATGTTATTGCAAAAATACCAATTTAATTATTTACTAAGCGTAGCTGTGTTATTTGATACTATATTTTTTATTTTATTTTTACAATTTTAAGAAAACTTACAGCTATAAGTATGATACATAAAAGAAGGCCAATTAAGTAAAAGTATCCAAAGATAGTTACAAACGCAAATAGATATAAATGTAAACAGGTAAGGTATACGATAGGTATATAAAAACAAAGCATATTAAATGAAAGTGAAAAAAAAAAAAAAAACTGAAAAAATATTAAGTAATAATTCCGCTAAATCTCTCTGAAAAAATCAAATCGACACGTGTTTCACCTCTACACGAGGCATCCTCAGGAAATATAGTCTTGCTGCTCACTGACTAGCCCTCTGTGGACGTGTTGTCGCTCCGAGCTCTGCGCTGCCTGTGCCGATTTTTTTAGAGAGATTTAGCTGAATTATTACTAAATATTTTTTCTGTTTTCAGATTTTATTTTGAAATATGGATTTTCGCAAAATAACGCCTGAATCAATTAGCTATGAAAGTGAAAATCAAGTAGGTTCACACAAACATGATAAGAAATCGATCACTAAAACTATGTTAATATAATTATTGCTAAGTAAGCGTTTTAGATTTATAATTAAAAATAATTTAAATATTCGTGTTGATTTCAGTTGCGAGAAGACCTGCCGATGGAGCTTCAGGAACAGAACTGGTTCAGCGCCGCCTCAGCTCTACGGGTCTACGGGCAGTATCTCAACCTGGACAGAGACCACAACGGGATGCTCAGCATCAATGAGCTCGCTGGGTGAGTTATAACTTGGACAGAGACCACAACGGGATGCTCAGCATCAATGAGCTCGCTGGGTGAGTTATAACTTGGACAGAGACCACAACGGGATGCTCAGCATCAATGAGCTCGCTGGGTGAGTTATAACTTGGACAGAGACCACAACGGGATGCTCAGCATCAATGAGCTCGCTGGGTGAGTTATAACTTGGACAGAGACCACAACGGGATGCTCAGCATCAATGAGCTCGCTGGGTGAGTTATAACTTGGACAGAGACCACAACGGGATGCTCAGCATCAATGAGCTCGCTGGGTGAGTTATAACTTGGACAGAGACCACAACGGGATGCTCAGCATCAATGAGCTCGCTGGGTGAGTTATAACTTGGACAGAGACCACAACGGGATGCTCAGCATCAATGAGCTCGCTGGGTGAGTTATAACTTGGACAGAGACCACAACGGCATCCCGTTGTGGTCTCTGTCCAAGTTATAACTCACCCAGCGAGCTCATTGATACTGAGCATCCCATTGTGCTCATTGAGCTCATTGATGCTGAGCATCCTCAGCATCAATGAGCTCGCTGGGTGAGTTATAACTTGGACAGAGACCACAACGGGATGCTCAGCATCAATGAGCTCGCTGGGTGAGTTATAACTTGGACAGAGACCACAACGGGATGCTCAGCATCAATGAGCTCGCTGGGTGAGTTATAACTTGGACAGAGACCACAACGGGATGCTCAGCATCAATGAGCTCGCTGGGTGAGTTATAACTTGGACAGAGACCACAACGGGATGCTCAGCATCAATGAGCTCGCTGGGTGAGTTATAACTTGGACAGAGACCACAACGGGATGCTCAGCATCAACGAGCTCGCTGGGTGAGTTATAACTTGGACAGAGACCACAACGGGATGCTCAGCATCAACGAGCTCGCTGGGTGAGTTATAACTTGGACAGAGACCACAACGGGATGCTCAGCATCAACGAGCTCGCTGGGTGAGCTATAACTTGGACAGAGACCACAACGGGATGCTCAGCATCAACGAGCTCGCTGGGTGAGTTATAACTTGGACAGAGACCACAACGGGATGCTCAGCATCAACGAGCTCGCTGGGTGAGTTATAACTTGGACAGAGACCACAACGGGATGCTCAGCATCAACGAGCTCGCTGGGTGAGCTATAACTTGGACAGAGACCACAACGGGATGCTCAGCATCAATGAGCTCGCTGGGTGAGTTATAACTTGGACAGAGACCACAACGGGATGCTCAGCATCAATGAACTCGCTGGGTGAGTTATAACTTGGACAGAGACCACAACGGGATGCTCAGCATCAATGAGCTCGCTGGGTGAGTTATAACTTGGACAGAGACCACAATGGGATGCTCAGTATCAATGAGCTCGCTGGGTGAGTTATAACTTGGACAGAGACCACAACGGCATCCCGTATCAATGCTCGGGATGCTCAGTATCAATGAGCTCGCTGGGTGAGTTATAACTTGGACAGAGACCACAACGGCATCCCGTTGTGGTCTCTGTCCAAGTTATAACTCACCCAGCGAGCTCATTGATACTGAGCATCCCATTGTGCTCATTGAGCTCATTGATGCTGAGCATCCTCAGCATCAATGAGCTCGCTGGGTGAGTTATAACTTGGACAGAGACCACAACGGGATGCTCAGCATCAATGAGCTCGCTGGGTGAGTTATAACTTGGACAGAGACCACATCGGGATGCTCAGCATCAATGAGCTCGCTGGGTGAGTTATAACTTGGACAGAGACCACAACGGGATGCTCAGTATCAATGAGCTCGCTGGGTGAGTTATAACTTGGACAGAGACCACAACGGGATGCTCAGCATCAATGAGCTCGCTGGGTGAGTTATAACTTGGACAGAGACCACAACGGGATGCTCAGCATCAATGAGCTCGCTGGGTGAGTTATAACTTGGACAGAGACCACAACGGGATGCTCAGCATCAATGAGCTCGCTGGGTGAGTTATAACTTGGACAGAGACCACATCGGGATGCTCAGCATCAATGAGCTCGCTGGGTGAGTTATAACTTGGACAGAGACCACAACGGGATGCTCAGTATCAATGAGCTCGCTGGGTGAGTTATAACTTGGACAGAGACCACAACGGGATGCTCAGCATCAATGAGCTCGCTGGGTGAGTTATAACTTGGACAGAGACCACAACGGGATGCTCAGCATCAATGAGCTCGCTGGGTGAGTTATAACTTGGACAGAGACCACAACGGGATGCTCAGCATCAATGAGCTCGCTGGGTGAGTTATAACTTGGACAGAGACCACAACGGGATGCTCAGCATCAATGAGCTCGCTGGGTGAGTTATAACTTGGACAGAGACCACAACGGGATGCTCAGCATCAACGAGCTCGCTGGGTGAGCTATAACTTGGACAGAGACCACAACGGGATGCTCAGCATCAACGAGCTCGCTGGGTGAGTTATAACTTGGACAGAGACCACAACGGGATGCTCAGCATCAATGAGCTCGCTGGGTGAGTTATAACTTGGACAGAGACCACAACGGGATGCTCAGCATCAACGAGCTCGCTGGGTGAGTTATAACTTGGACAGAGACCACAACGGGATGCTCAGCATCAACGAGCTCGCTGGGTGAGCTATAACTTGGACAGAGACCACAACGGGATGCTCAGCATCAATGAGCTCGCTGGTTGAGTTATAACTTGGACAGAGACCACAACGGGATGCTCAGCATCAATGAGCTCGCTGGGTGAGTTATAACTTGGACAGAGACCACAACGGGATGCTCAGCATCAACGAGCTCGCTGGGTGAGTTATAACTTGGACAGAGACCACAACGGGATGCTCAGCATCAATGAGCTCGCTGGGTGAGTTATAACTTGGACAGAGACCACAACGGGATGCTCAGCATCAATGAGCTCGCTGGGTGAGTTATAACTTGGACAGAGACCACAACGGGATGCTCAGCATCAATGAGCTCGCTGGGTGAGTTATAACTTGGACAGAGACCACAACGGGATGCTCAGCATCAATGAGCTCGCTGGGTGAGTTATAACTTGGACAGAGACCACAACGGGATGCTCAGCATCAACGAGCTCGCTGGGTGAGTTATAACTTGGACAGAGACCACAACGGGATGCTCAGCATCAACGAGCTCGCTGGGTGAGCTATAACTTGGACAGAGACCACAACGGGATGCTCAGCATCAACGAGCTCGCTGGGTGAGTTATAACTTGGACAGAGACCACAACGGGATGCTCAGCATCAATGAGCTCGCTGGGTGAGTTATAACTTGGACAGAGACCACAACGGGATGCTCAGCATCAATGAACTCGCTGGGTGAGTTATAACTTGGACAGAGACCACAACGGGATGCTCAGCATCAATGAGCTCGCTGGGTGAGTTATAACTTGGACAGAGACCACAATGGGATGCTCAGTATCAATGAGCTCGCTGGGTGAGTTATAACTTGGACAGAGACCACAACGGCATCCCGTATCAATGCTCGGGATGCTCAGTATCAATGAGCTCGCTGGGTGAGTTATAACTTGGACAGAGACCACAACGGCATCCCGTTGTGGTCTCTGTCCAAGTTATAACTCACCCAGCGAGCTCATTGATACTGAGCATCCCATTGTGCTCATTGAGCTCATTGATGCTGAGCATCCTCAGCATCAATGAGCTCGCTGGGTGAGTTATAACTTGGACAGAGACCACAACGGGATGCTCAGCATCAATGAGCTCGCTGGGTGAGTTATAACTTGGACAGAGACCACATCGGGATGCTCAGCATCAATGAGCTCGCTGGGTGAGTTATAACTTGGACAGAGACCACAACGGGATGCTCAGTATCAATGAGCTCGCTGGGTGAGTTATAACTTGGACAGAGACCACAACGGGATGCTCAGCATCAATGAGCTCGCTGGGTGAGTTATAACTTGGACAGAGACCACAACGGGATGCTCAGCATCAATGAGCTCGCTGGGTGAGTTATAACTTGGACAGAGACCACAACGGGATGCTCAGCATCAATGAGCTCGCTGGGTGAGTTATAACTTGGACAGAGACCACATCGGGATGCTCAGCATCAATGAGCTCGCTGGGTGAGTTATAACTTGGACAGAGACCACAACGGGATGCTCAGTATCAATGAGCTCGCTGGGTGAGTTATAACTTGGACAGAGACCACAACGGGATGCTCAGCATCAATGAGCTCGCTGGGTGAGTTATAACTTGGACAGAGACCACATCGGGATGCTCAGCATCAATGAGCTCGCTGGGTGAGTTATAACTTGGACAGAGACCACAACGGGATGCTCAGTATCAATGAGCTCGCTGGGTGAGTTATAACTTGGACAGAGACCACAACGGGATGCTCAGCATCAATGAGCTCGCTGGGTGAGTTATAACTTGGACAGAGACCACAACGGGATGCTCAGCATCAATGAGCTCGCTGGGTGAGTTATAACTTGGACAGAGACCACAACGGGATGCTCAGCATCAATGAGCTCGCTGGGTGAGTTATAACTTGGACAGAGACCACAACGGGATGCTCAGCATCAATGAGCTCGCTGGGTGAGTTATAACTTGGACAGAGACCACATCGGGATGCTCAGCATCAATGAGCTCGCTGGGTGAGTTATAACTTGGACAGAGACCACAACGGGATGCTCAGTATCAATGAGCTCGCTGGGTGAGTTATAACTTGGACAGAGACCACAACGGGATGCTCAGCATCAATGAGCTCGCTGGGTGAGTTATAACTTGGACAGAGACCACAACGGGATGCTCAGCATCAATGAGCTCGCTGGGTGAGTTATAACTTGGACAGAGACCACAACGGGATGCTCAGCATCAATGAGCTCGCTGGGTGAGTTATAACTTGGACAGAGACCACAACGGGATGCTCAGCATCAATGAGCTCGCTGGGTGAGTTATAACTTGGACAGAGACCACAACGGGATGCTCAGCATCAACGAGCTCGCTGGGTGAGCTATAACTTGGACAGAGACCACAACGGGATGCTCAGCATCAACGAGCTCGCTGGGTGAGTTATAACTTGGACAGAGACCACAACGGGATGCTCAGCATCAATGAGCTCGCTGGGTGAGTTATAACTTGGACAGAGACCACAACGGGATGCTCAGCATCAACGAGCTCGCTGGGTGAGTTATAACTTGGACAGAGACCACAACGGGATGCTCAGCATCAACGAGCTCGCTGGGTGAGCTATAACTTGGACAGAGACCACAACGGGATGCTCAGCATCAATGAGCTCGCTGGTTGAGTTATAATTTGGACAGAGACCACAACGGGATGCTCAGCATCAATGAGCTCGCTGGGTGAGTTATAACTTGGACAGAGACCACAACGGGATGCTCAGCATCAACGAGCTCGCTGGGTGAGTTATAACTTGGACAGAGACCACAACGGGATGCTCAGCATCAATGAGCTCGCTGGGTGAGTTATAACTTGGACAGAGACCACAACGGGATGCTCAGCATCAACGAGCTCGCTGGGTGAGCTATAACTTGGACAGAGACCACAACGGGATGCTCAGCATCAACGAGCTCGCTGGGTGAGTTATAACTTGGACAGAGACCACAACGGGATGCTCAGCATCAATGAGCTCGCTGGGTGAGTTATAACTTGGACAGAGACCACAACGGGATGCTCAGCATCAACGAGCTCGCTGGGTGAGTTATAACTTGGACAGAGACCACAACGGGATGCTCAGCATCAACGAGCTCGCTGGGTGAGCTATAACTTGGACAGAGACCACAACGGGATGCTCAGCATCAATGAGCTCGCTGGGTGAGTTATAACTTGGACAGAGACCACAACGGGATGCTCAGCATCAATGAACTCGCTGGGTGAGTTATAACTTGGACAGAGACCACAACGGGATGCTCAGCATCAATGAGCTCGCTGGGTGAGTTATAACTTGGACAGAGACCACAATGGGATGCTCAGTATCAATGAGCTCGCTGGGTGAGTTATAACTTGGACAGAGACCACAACGGCATCCCGTATCAATGCTCGGGATGCTCAGTATCAATGAGCTCGCTGGGTGAGTTATAACTTGGACAGAGACCACAACGGCATCCCGTTGTGGTCTCTGTCCAAGTTATAACTCACCCAGCGAGCTCATTGATACTGAGCATCCCATTGTGCTCATTGAGCTCATTGATGCTGAGCATCCTCAGCATCAATGAGCTCGCTGGGTGAGTTATAACTTGGACAGAGACCACAACGGGATGCTCAGCATCAATGAGCTCGCTGGGTGAGTTATAACTTGGACAGAGACCACATCGGGATGCTCAGCATCAATGAGCTCGCTGGGTGAGTTATAACTTGGACAGAGACCACAACGGGATGCTCAGTATCAATGAGCTCGCTGGGTGAGTTATAACTTGGACAGAGACCACAACGGGATGCTCAGCATCAATGAGCTCGCTGGGTGAGTTATAACTTGGACAGAGACCACAACGGGATGCTCAGCATCAACGAGCTCGCTGGGTGAGCTATAACTTGGACAGAGACCACAACGGGATGCTCAGCATCAATGAGCTCGCTGGTTGAGTTATAACTTGGACAGAGACCACAACGGGATGCTCAGCATCAATGAGCTCGCTGGGTGAGTTATAACTTGGACAGAGACCACAACGGGATGCTCAGCATCAATGAGCTCGCTGGGTGAGTTATAACTTGGACAGAGACCACAACGGGATGCTCAGCATCAATGAGCTCGCTGGGTGAGTTATAACTTGGACAGAGACCACAACGGGATGCTCAGCATCAATGAGCTCGCTGGGTGAGTTATAACTTGGACAGAGACCACAACGGGATGCTCAGCATCAATGAGCTCGCTGGGTGAGTTATAACTTGGACAGAGACCACAACGGGATGCTCAGCATCAACGAGCTCGCTGGGTGAGCTATAACTTGGACAGAGACCACAACGGGATGCTCAGCATCAACGAGCTCGCTGGGTGAGTTATAACTTGGACAGAGACCACAACGGGATGCTCAGCATCAATGAGCTCGCTGGGTGAGTTATAACTTGGACAGAGACCACAACGGGATGCTCAGCATCAACGAGCTCGCTGGGTGAGTTATAACTTGGACAGAGACCACAACGGGATGCTCAGCATCAACGAGCTCGCTGGGTGAGCTATAACTTGGACAGAGACCACAACGGGATGCTCAGCATCAATGAGCTCGCTGGTTGAGTTATAACTTGGACAGAGACCACAACGGGATGCTCAGCATCAATGAGCTCGCTGGGTGAGTTATAACTTGGACAGAGACCACAACGGGATGCTCAGCATCAACGAGCTCGCTGGGTGAGTTATAACTTGGACAGAGACCACAACGGGATGCTCAGCATCAATGAGCTCGCTGGGTGAGTTATAACTTGGACAGAGACCACAACGGGATGCTCAGCATCAATGAGCTCGCTGGGTGAGTTATAACTTGGACAGAGACCACAACGGGATGCTCAGCATCAATGAGCTCGCTGGGTGAGTTATAACTTGGACAGAGACCACAACGGGATGCTCAGCATCAATGAGCTCGCTGGGTGAGTTATAACTTGGACAGAGACCACAACGGGATGCTCAGCATCAACGAGCTCGCTGGGTGAGTTATAACTTGGACAGAGACCACAACGGGATGCTCAGCATCAACGAGCTCGCTGGGTGAGCTATAACTTGGACAGAGACCACAACGGGATGCTCAGCATCAACGAGCTCGCTGGGTGAGTTATAACTTGGACAGAGACCACAACGGGATGCTCAGCATCAATGAGCTCGCTGGGTGAGTTATAACTTGGACAGAGACCACAACGGGATGCTCAGCATCAATGAACTCGCTGGGTGAGTTATAACTTGGACAGAGACCACAACGGGATGCTCAGCATCAATGAGCTCGCTGGGTGAGTTATAACTTGGACAGAGACCACAATGGGATGCTCAGTATCAATGAGCTCGCTGGGTGAGTTATAACTTGGACAGAGACCACAACGGCATCCCGTATCAATGCTCGGGATGCTCAGTATCAATGAGCTCGCTGGGTGAGTTATAACTTGGACAGAGACCACAACGGCATCCCGTTGTGGTCTCTGTCCAAGTTATAACTCACCCAGCGAGCTCATTGATACTGAGCATCCCATTGTGCTCATTGAGCTCATTGATGCTGAGCATCCTCAGCATCAATGAGCTCGCTGGGTGAGTTATAACTTGGACAGAGACCACAACGGGATGCTCAGCATCAATGAGCTCGCTGGGTGAGTTATAACTTGGACAGAGACCACAACGGGATGCTCAGCATCAATGAGCTCGCTGGGTGAGTTATAACTTGGACAGAGACCACATCGGGATGCTCAGCATCAATGAGCTCGCTGGGTGAGTTATAACTTGGACAGAGACCACAACGGGATGCTCAGTATCAATGAGCTCGCTGGGTGAGTTATAACTTGGACAGAGACCACAACGGGATGCTCAGCATCAATGAGCTCGCTGGGTGAGTTATAACTTGGACAGAGACCACAACGGGATGCTCAGCATCAATGAGCTCGCTGGGTGAGTTATAACTTGGACAGAGACCACATCGGGATGCTCAGCATCAATGAGCTCGCTGGGTGAGTTATAACTTGGACAGAGACCACAACGGGATGCTCAGTATCAATGAGCTCGCTGGGTCAGTTATAACTTGGACAGAGACCACAACGGGATGCTCAGCATCAATGAGCTCGCTGGGTGAGTTATAACTTGGACAGAGACCACATCGGGATGCTCAGCATCAATGAGCTCGCTGGGTGAGTTATAACTTGGACAGAGACCACAACGGGATGCTCAGTATCAATGAGCTCGCTGGGTGAGTTATAACTTGGACAGAGACCACAACGGGATGCTCAGTATCAATGAGCTCGCTGGGTGAGTTATAACTTGGACAGAGACCACAACGGGATGCTCAGCATCAATGAGCTCGCTGGGTGAGTTATAACTTGGACAGAGACCACAACGGGATGCTCAGCATCAATGAGCTCGCTGGGTGAGTTATAACTTGGACAGAGACCACAACGGGATGCTCAGCATCAATGAGCTCGCTGGGTGAGTTATAACTTGGACAGAGACCACATCGGGATGCTCAGCATCAATGAGCTCGCTGGGTGAGTTATAACTTGGACAGAGACCACAACGGGATGCTCAGTATCAATGAGCTCGCTGGGTGAGTTATAACTTGGACAGAGACCACAACGGGATGCTCAGCATCAACGAGCTCGCTGGGTGAGCTATAACTTGGACAGAGACCACAACGGGATGCTCAGCATCAACGAGCTCGCTGGGTGAGTTATAACTTGGACAGAGACCACAACGGGATGCTCAGCATCAATGAGCTCGCTGGGTGAGTTATAACTTGGACAGAGACCACAACGGGATGCTCAGCATCAACGAGCTCGCTGGGTGAGCTATAACTTGGACAGAGACCACAACGGGATGCTCAGCATCAACGAGCTCGCTGGGTGAGTTATAACTTGGACAGAGACCACAACGGGATGCTCAGCATCAATGAGCTCGCTGGGTGAGTTATAACTTGGACAGAGACCACAACGGGATGCTCAGCATCAATGAACTCGCTGGGTGAGTTATAACTTGGACAGAGACCACAACGGGATGCTCAGCATCAATGAGCTCGCTGGGTGAGTTATAACTTGGACAGAGACCACAATGGGATGCTCAGTATCAATGAGCTCGCTGGGTGAGTTATAACTTGGACAGAGACCACAACGGCATCCCGTATCAATGCTCGGGATGCTCAGTATCAATGAGCTCGCTGGGTGAGTTATAACTTGGACAGAGACCACAACGGCATCCCGTTGTGGTCTCTGTCCAAGTTATAACTCACCCAGCGAGCTCATTGATACTGAGCATCCCATTGTGCTCATTGAGCTCATTGATGCTGAGCATCCTCAGCATCAATGAGCTCGCTGGGTGAGTTATAACTTGGACAGAGACCACAACGGGATGCTCAGCATCAATGAGCTCGCTGGGTGAGTTATAACTTGGACAGAGACCACATCGGGATGCTCAGCATCAATGAGCTCGCTGGGTGAGTTATAACTTGGACAGAGACCACAACGGGATGCTCAGTATCAATGAGCTCGCTGGGTGAGTTATAACTTGGACAGAGACCACAACGGGATGCTCAGCATCAATGAGCTCGCTGGGTGAGTTATAACTTGGACAGAGACCACAACGGGATGCTCAGCATCAATGAGCTCGCTGGGTGAGTTATAACTTGGACAGAGACCACAACGGGATGCTCAGCATCAATGAGCTCGCTGGGTGAGTTATAACTTGGACAGAGACCACATCGGGATGCTCAGCATCAATGAGCTCGCTGGGTGAGTTATAACTTGGACAGAGACCACAACGGGATGCTCAGTATCAATGAGCTCGCTGGGTGAGTTATAACTTGGACAGAGACCACAACGGGATGCTCAGCATCAATGAGCTCGCTGGGTGAGTTATAACTTGGACAGAGACCACATCGGGATGCTCAGCATCAATGAGCTCGCTGGGTGAGTTATAACTTGGACAGAGACCACAACGGGATGCTCAGTATCAATGAGCTCGCTGGGTGAGTTATAACTTGGACAGAGACCACAACGGGATGCTCAGCATCAATGAGCTCGCTGGGTGAGTTATAACTTGGACAGAGACCACAACGGGATGCTCAGCATCAATGAGCTCGCTGGGTGAGTTATAACTTGGACAGAGACCACAACGGGATGCTCAGCATCAATGAGCTCGCTGGGTGAGTTATAACTTGGACAGAGACCACATCGGGATGCTCAGCATCAATGAGCTCGCTGGGTGAGTTATAACTTGGACAGAGACCACAACGGGATGCTCAGCATCAATGAGCTCGCTGGGTGAGTTATAACTTGAACAGAGGCCACAATGGCATGCTCAGTATCAACAGGCTCGCTGGGTGAGTTATAACTTGAACAGAGGCCACAATGGCATGCTCAGTATCAACAGGCTCGCTGGGTGAGTTACAACCTGAAGAAATCCGCAAAATTTTCATGAAAAAAAAAAAAACTTAAATATTTTTTTAGGAAAAAAACAAATGGATTCCTTTAAAATGATGTCTGACTGAATCAAGTAACTAGCTAGCCCGTTGACGTGTTGATGCGCTGGTCTCGTCAGGTACGGGTCCGGCACGCTGACCCGCGCGTTCCTGCAGCGCGTGTTCCAGCAGTGCCTCACCTACGACGGCGAGATGGACTACAAGACGTACCTGGACCTGGTGCTGGCGCTGGAGAACCGCAAGCAGCCCGCCGCCATCGCCTACCTCTTCAGGGTGCTGGACATCGACTCCGTGGGGTATCTGGACGCGTTCACTCTCAACTACTTCTTCAAGGTAACGCGCGTCACCGGTTGTATTATAAGTGTATGGTACGCGCAACGGAGTCTGGGAGGTGAGTCGATGGATGAAGGAGGCTCTGGATCGCGATGTGGCGTCGATTGGGGGTGGACGTGTGTGGGCTTTTATGATGATTATGTTACAGGACATTAAATTCACACAGCGCCATCTAGCCTCAAACTAAGCTTGTAATTTGGGAACTAGATTACGGATATAATGTTTTGTAATTACATACTTATCACCCAAACACAGAACAAAAAGCTATATTTATCACACAAATGTTTGTCCTGGATGGGAATCGAACCCACAGCCTACAGCGCAAAAGATAGAGTTACTACCAGCAATGAGGTTTGTTAAAAACACTTCATATCAACACCCCGTTACTGTCCAGCATAGCGATTTTTAAACACACGGAAAGTTTTCGGATCGGAAACGTCGCTTTTGTCGGATCCGGCATAGAGTCCGATAGATTTCAACGCTATTCTCACATATGAAAATCTTCTGTGGGAAGCATTGAATTCTAATGTCAAAATATTTCAATTTCGGAGTTAAGAATAGCATTCTCGGAAACTTCCGATAAGGCTTTCCGAATGTTTGACAGTAGCCTGCTCATAGTTGTGCATATAGCCATCTCACCTGATTTTTCAAGCTATGAAAAGGCATATGCGGAAGCGCACTTCACCCGGAATCCTCAATAGACTGAGGAACTGGCTATCTTACCTTAGAGAGAGCCAGAAAAAAACAATTTAAGAATTGTTGATATAGCGACATAATTGGCTAGCCAGGTGAACTTTAACAAATTCCTACCACTAACCAAACCAAGCACAATACTCATAATACACAAACTTTACCGCCTCTGTGGTCTTGTAATTCCCCCACCACTAGACTAGACACTAATTGCTAGCTATCACCATCTTACCTAATTCTGTCTCCAAACAACAATTCTTAAAATGTTGTGTTCTGGCATTTGAAGGTAAGATAGCCAGTTCCTCAGACCATTGAGGATTCCTGGTGAAGTGCGCTTCCACCTCCTTATCATAACTTGAAAATACATCGTACAATAATAACCTTTGCAATTTATATTTCAATCGTCGCCATTTGCAGTATCAGTTACTGATTACATTGTGTCCGCAGGCGATTCAAGAGCAGATGATACTGCACGGCGCTGAGCCTGTCAACTTCGAGGATGTAAAGGATGAGATCTTCGACATGATCCGTCCCGCAGACCCCACCAGGATAACTCTCCAAGACCTCGTGAAGTCCGGCCACGGGCACACGGCTGTATCGATATTGCTTGAACTGCACGGCTTCTGGGCATACGAGAACCGGGAGGCTTTGGCCGCGGCTGCGGATAATGCCTGACCCTCATTACACCCTCCGGGGTTGGGTGAAGATGAGTTTCCTTTCAACGAGGTTCAGAGGGTTATGTGCCTTGATATGGATTCACGTAAAGTTGTAGGGATAAAAAGTCTTAATGATAGATTTTCGAGCAAAATCGATGGGATAAAATGTCGTGATGATAGGTTTTCGAACAAAATTGAGGGGATGAAATGTCGTGATGATAGGTTTCCGAGCAAAGTCGATGGGATAGAATGTAAAATCGAGGGGATGAAATGTCATGATGATAGATTTTCGAACAAAATTGAGGGCGTGAATTGTCTTGATACACTTTCAAACAAAGTTAATGAAAGATGTAATTTTTCAAGCATGAAGTGCTTGATGTCTAGGGATGATAGGTTTCCTTCCAACGTGAGGGTGCGAGGCATCGCTAAGATTATTGAAAAATAAGTTTCATACATCAACGACAATGGGTTTCGTTGCGAGGCTTTTTATTATTATATATAAATAATATAAATTTCTTTTGTATAGTTATTTTTTGAGAGCTATACCGTTTTTACTTATTACCCTGCAAAGATATATAGGTAACCTATTATTTGAGCACTTAATGCCTGTAGGCAAGAAAATTAAATTTCTTAAACATAAGGCGATCAGGGGTGGGGGGGGGAATAATAAAATGTTTTTCCATACCTCAATGTTTCTTTTGTGCTGTAATTTGTTGAAGTTAGCGCCGTTACGCGCACGGCGGCGAATGGCGGAAACTTTCTCATTTTTAACCGACTTTAAAAAAATAATCTTCTTTTTTGATGTATGTTCCCCGATTATTCGAAGACGCCTGGACCGATTTAGAAAAGTATTTTTTTATTTGAAAGAGTATACTTCACAGGTGGTCACATCGACATCAGGTCAGGATCTGATGATGGGATCCAGGAAAAATCGAGGGAACTCTTCAAATATTACAGGCGCACTTGAAGCGATTTGGGTGTATTGCTTCAAAAGTAAGGAGAAAACGGACCTCATTATAGGATCACACGTGTTTCTGTCTGTTCGTCCATCTGTCATCAAAATAATTGGAAAAAAATACGTCATCCAGGTAAACTAAATTGAAAGTATTCTTCATTGAAGTCGGTTTACTTTTTAGTTTTTAAAACGTAATTATTATATCTCTTAGTCACTGTCACTCGTAGACCTAAAAGTGGCACGCGGTACGTATATAATAAAATCAAATTATTTTTTCAATATTTTATTTCCAGTAACATAATATGTTTATTAAGTTTGTTTTAAATATTTGATCAAAGAGAAATATCTGCTAATAAAATATTTCGACAGCATTTAATTCGAACTCATGGCGGTGTACGTCAGTAGAAACATCTTGCTTTATTAATGCACACTGTTTGCTGACAAGATACGTTTTAGAGCTGACCGAAATATCTTTAATTAGCTGACCGTTAACATTATAGCTAAACTTAAATATATATAATCAAAAAGTTATTTTACTTATACTATTTTATAGGTATATTACTTATACTATTGTAAATTCAAGCAAATTAATATAAAATGTTAGTTAATATTATGCATAAGAAACATTCTATGATTATTACTTAAATATTAAATATTTTTGCTATAGATACTAGCATTTTATTGTACTTTTAATATATTCTGATAAAAACAAGATCTGATCTACATTTGGAAATGCAAATTTAAAAAGATAGCACCATTGAAAATAAATCTGTTCAAGGGGGTTCGGTGAATGGAGGCGGCTTGATGGATTTGACGACAGAAACGTCCTATGCACTTTTATACCTGAATTTAATATATTAGCGGTTGTAGGGTGTCGGTGGATGAAAGTGGCTCAAGGAAACACGTTTTTTTTACGACTGGGAGGTACTTTGCCTTCATTTCACCTGATTTTTCAAGTTATGATAAGGCCGAAGGTGGAAGCGCACTTCACCCGGAATCCTCAACAGACTTAGGAACTGGCTATCTTACCTCTAAACGCCTTAACACAACTTAAGAATTGTTGTTAAGGCGACAGAATTAGGTAAGATGGTGGTAGCTAGCCAGGCGGACTTAAACAAAGTCCTACCACCAACCAAACCAAGCTAATTGTACTCCCCTGGGGATCGAACCCGGGACCTCTGGATCTGATACTGGTGGGCCACTAGACCACAGAAGCGGCTAAACATCAGCATTGTGGAGTCTGTATGGAGTGTTAAACCATTATTATAGCGATTAAAAAAAATATCTTATGACATTAAGACCATCCCAGTCTATCTCTACTTGCGCCAATGTTAAAAACCATTACGTGGACGAAGTCGCGGGCATAAGCTAGTCATATTAATAAAATACATACATGCAATAATCTATAAGGAGAGGTAGTGCCCTTTAACTCTGTTCTTGAAGATAGCACGCGAGAGACCAGCGCGGATATCGTGGGGGACTTCCACAACCTGACTGAGTTCTCTGTAGGTATGTGAACCAACATAGCAACTTGCAGAGACAAAGTGAAGTGAAGAGTGTATTTAGACAATATGATCCATATTATGGTCTCCATAGCATTAGACAGACTCCTGCGCACTCCTGTATTCGAAGACGCTGCCTCTCTCTACGAACCCGGCGCGAGGTTTGTCTGTTTGTTTGTCTGCGACACCGTCCGCTCGGCCGTACCCGCCGCCGCTCGGCGAATTCATTATATATTTGTCCTGGAAATAAAAAAATACATTATTTCCGCAAGAATTTTCCCTATATATCTTACATGGGAAACGGATGAGCCATTTGAAAATAAACGACAAACCACGTTTGTATAGGAGAGCGGTATTATTGGATCTAGTTGAGGTGGATTGTATATTGTGTTTGGTTTGGTTGGTGGTAGGACTTTGTTTAAGTCCGGCTAGTTACCACCATCTTACCTAATTCTGTCGCCATAACAACAATTCTAAATTGTTGTGTTCCGCCATTTAGAGGTAAGATAGCCAGTTCCTCAGTTAGTTGAGGATTCCGGGTGAAGTGCGCCTCCACACGGCCTTATCATAACGTATAACTAGGCGAGATGAAGGCCAAGCGTTACACAACATACTTTCAAGATTAAACGGTTTTCTATAAAACGTAGCTTCAAAACATAGCGTGGATTTATAAACGCTAAATTCGCATATTGCAATATTGCCACATACGACTATTTGAATCCACAGTGTGTTTTAAACTACAATTTATCAAAAACCTTCAATCCAAAAAATCGTCAGAAAAGTTATTCTTACCCCTGGATAAGCTTCGATGGAAGCCTTTCCTCCGAGGTTGATGAGTCTACCATCCTTTCTTTGCAGTAGGTTGAGACCTCTTTCCCCTGGATCTCCTCCTAAAATATAACATATCATTTCATTTATCACCAAGCCTCATAGCTTAGTTGGTAGTAACTCTGCTGTAATACAGTAAAAACTAGCACGGAGGGTAAGGTTTTTGTAACAAAGCTGTAATACCTATACTAATAAATAGAAACACATTCATAGTTTTGGTTTGGTTACAAAGTAATCTTAATTCAAATCAATAACCGCCTCTGTGGTCTAGTGGTTCAACCCACCGATTTCAGATCTAGAGCTCCCGGGTTCGATCCCCAGAGGGAGTACTACAATATAGTTCTTGGTTTGGTTGGTGGTAGAACTTTATTTGAGTCCGCCTGGCTAGCTACCACCATCTTACCCAATTCTGTCGCCTTAACAACAATTCTAAAATTGTTGTGTTCCGGCATTTAGAGGTAAGATAGCCAGTTCCTCAGTTGGTTGAGGATTCCGGGTGAAGTGCGCCTCTACCTTCGGCCTTATCACAACTTGTTACCAGGTGAGATGAAGGCCAAGCGCTTCCCCGTCGCACAATAAAAAAAAACTTTATGAATGTTTGTTCTGTGTTTGGGTGTGTGAATGATAATTGTGTATTTACATAGAAAAAGCCTATTTAAGTATTATATCCGTAATCCAGTTCATATTAAAAGCTATGCTTAGTTTTGTACTAGATGGCGCTGTGTGTAATTAATGTCCTGTAACATATTTACCTACAGACTAAATTCATGACGTCAAAAGTACGGAACGGATTGAGCTGAAATTTTGCACAGATAATGTTGATGCTACTTTTTATCAGCGAAGCACGCGGTCGGAAGCTAAGTAAATAAATATGAAGGGACATTTCCATCAAAGTCCCACCAAGAAAATCTTGCAGATTGTGATTTAGTGGTTCGCCCACTGGTATTAGACCCACAGAGCCCGGGTTCGTGTTTACCTAATCCTTTAGACCACAGGCGGTTATAATACGGGGAATGAATTTTCTCGAGGGCTTTCTATAGGCAAAATCTGTACAGCTAATAGTTACGGAAACATATTGTCGCGAGAAATACGGAATGTAAATTACTTATTTTTTCAAGATTAGATTTTTGAGCTTTTTTTTAAACCGAACCTAGCCCACGAGAAAACTCACCTGTATGTGTGTGTTGAAACATATTGTCGCGAGAAATACGGAATGTAAATTACTTATTTTTTCAAGATTCGATTTTTGAGCTTTTTTTTAAACCGAACCTAGCCTACGAGAAAACTCACCTGTATGTAATTATGTTGCAAGATATTAATTTCACACAGCGCCATCTTGCTTGAAACTAAAAGCTTAAAACGGGAACTAGATAACAGTCAGAAGTCTTTCATACTTTTGTCATTCATATGATACAATAGTTCGATGAATCCCTGTAGTCTGAAAGAGGGGGTTGTGTGCCGGGAAACAGAATTTTCTTGTCCGGTACCCAATGCACCACTTAGTTCTAAAATTGTATCTACTTTTTTTTTATTGACCATTATTCATGTCAAGTATATTGATATCAAGCGTTTGACCACCAGATTACATGTAAAACAAGTAAAGATGTGGCTGTGATGGAGCACGCTAGCCTAAAAGGAACCTATTTACTCTGGACTTGAAGACTCCAAGATCATATTACCTACCTATAACCTACCTATATATTATACCTACATCATATTTATTCATAATTCTACTTAATTAATCTTAGATATAATCACAACTTGTTGTTTAAGTAGGGAGATAGTTATTCTATTCGCTCTAACCAACTGAGCTACGGGAGTACCTCAGTTCCTCCGTAGCTCAGTTGGTTAGAGCGTTTCCGGCTTTAGGAAAAGACGCGGGTTCAAGTCCTATCGCGGGTTGTGAATTTTTGTGTCATAATAACATTTGTAAAAATGAGACACATTAGGTTGAGGAGTGTCAAGTGTAGGCAAGTCAGTATTTAGAAACTTTCTGACTATTATTATTATGTTTTGTCTCGTCTGAGATTTCTCGATTTACTATGTAGAAATCGGTGATAACTGGGGCACACGGGCCTATGCGATGGGAGTGCGGTCTGCAGAAATTATTAAAAAAATGTTTTTTTTTATTACCGTTCATCCCGTACGGTTGGAAGGCGCGTCTCTCGGTGAGCACAGACAACTGCACAGTTCTCCGGAACACCAACTCGCGTGCCAAGCCCTCTCCGCCGCGCCAGCGACCTACGGATACGGACACACTCGAGCTGCAGACATGTAGCGGATTCTCGCGATCGAAGCTTCCCATATCATGCTCATTTTATAAAGGCGAAAGTTTGATTTGAACTACTGGGCTGAAATTTTGCTCAGATATTGCTCTACACCAGAAATAGAACAAAGGATACATTTTATCTGATAAATCAATCGCTATTCCGGTAGATTTGACCGCTTCTTAACCGTGGGTCGGTTGTGTAGTCCGGTCAGCCGTAATGTGGAAAATTTGATTTTTCGACTGTTCAGTGGCGATACTGTTTGGTCGATTGTACATCTGTACACTGTACCTTGGTCCGGTCGTAATTCAATTATATGATCTCTAGAATAGATAGATCTATGAGTAACAGTTAATTAAGAATTAGTTTGTGCTCTGCCATTTAGCAGAATTCTTATGAATGAATTGATATGAATTACCTAGATGTATATCTAAACAAATAGAAAAAAAATATATATAGGTCACACGCGACCCATTCGGTAAAGGTAAAGAAAAATATATCCGTCCAACCAGGGGGACAGAGGTTTGTCGGTTAATCATATCATAGACGATTAAATCTTCGTGATAACAGCGCTGCAGCCGCACCGTACCGCCCCCCAGACACGGCAGTGGTACGGTGGGTAATTATTTCATAAACAATACCACCAATTAATAGTGATGTCTATATTAGTACCTATAGAGTATAGATAGTACGATTTACAATAAAAAAAAACATAACAAAACACGAACTCTTCCTAATTCTGAGAACAAAACATGACACATTATCACACATTTATTTTTATTCCGATGAGATGACTATTTTCCATGGTTCGTTTGACCGGACAGCTGAATTTTTTTTTCCCATGGATCGGTCAACTGTAACACGGAAAAAAGCAATTTTCCATAGCCCGGTTGGACTACACAACCGTACCACGGTTAAGAAGCGCATTTGACGTTTCAAAATCTTAATGAACAAAAATGTTTGACTTTGACATCAAGTTTGAGTAGAATGAAACACGCGCGCTAGGCCGGCGACAGCAGTCAACGAGTTGAACTCACCTTTCCCCCCGGAGTTGGGTCTCAACGAGAACTTGGTGACCAGCATGGGGTACCTGCGCTCCACAATCTCCACGTCAGTTATGCGAGTGTTGGTCATGTGAGTGTGGACTCCACCAGACCCGTGCCAGCCGGGACCCTGGAAGGTATTTATTTTTTACCACTTGGAAGCCCTGACCCACATCTCATCTGGTTTCAAGTAATAAGGCCGAAGGTGAAAGCGCACTTCACCCGGAATCCTCAAATGACTGGACTTCTAACTCTCTTTCTACCTCTAACTGCTATTGATTAATAAAACATTACAAGATATTAATTTCACATAGTGTCATTACCCCCAAACTAAGCAAAGCTTGTGATAGATACTAGAATATGAATAGAAATAGAAACTTTTTTGTGTAAATACATAGGTATATACGTATTTACATAAAATACGTAGTACCTAACGTAGGTACCTATGATACAATACAACACCCAAACAAAACAAACATCTATATTCATCACGCAAATGTTTGCCCTGGAAATCGAATAGTTTTGTTTTTTTTATTGTACGATGGGGAAGCGTTTCGCCTTCATCTCACCTGGTTTCAAGTTATAATAAGGGATCTAAGTAAATATATTTATATTTGTGTATTATAATTGTATAGTATAGTATGTAAGTACATATTGTATAGTATGTAGGTATTTATATTATATAAGTAGTGTGTATATTTGTAGCATAGCTTTACTTATAATGTATTATTTACGTATAGTTAATTTAGCTAGACCCTAATGAATATGTGCACCACCAACCACCTATTTAGCCATGAAATCCTCTCCATCTAAAGGTTGTCTGGAAGAAATCGCTTCTTAGCGATAAGACCGCCCATTGTACATTTATTTTTAAGTTATCCAGTTTTTATTTTTAAGGTGTGCAATAAAGTGTTTTTCATTCATTCATGCATTAATTCATTCATTCATTCATTCAGAGGTGGATACTAACTCACCCGGAATCTTCAACAAACTGAGGAACTGGCTATCTTACCTCTAAATGCCGGAACACAACAATTTAGAATTGTTGTAATGGCGACAAACTCGCGGACTTAAACAAATTAATTGTACTTCCCTAAGGATCAAACCTGGGATCTCTGGATCTGACACCGGTGGGCGAACCACTAGGCCACAGAGCCGGACAAACAGTAGAAGTAAGTAGATGGCGTTGTGTAAATATAATCATCATGACAGCTCAGTAACCATACATTGTATGGTAACACGCACAGCAGGCGGACTGATGGTCGCAGTATAGAGCTACTTACTCAGGCGGGTTCCGCCGCCCATCCCCTGGTGTATTTTATTCCCTTAGTCGCCTTTTACGACATCCTCAGAAATACATGGAGGGATCCTTTTCATTAGCCGGTGCCCTCCGGGTTTTTAAAAATCTGCTGGGCTTTTGATTGAGGCGACACGTGACCCAAGGGCTGGCTCTTATTTAGGCCAGCGAATTAGCATAGCTATTCAGCGTGGCAATGCAGCCAGTGTCTTGGGCACGCTTCCGTCTGTAACAGTTGAGTTACCTATAGGCCGTTTGTAACGGTCCTTAGGTAATCTGACTGATTCCTTTGTACATAGTTAGTTTAATTGTACTTTTTATTGAGTAACATGTACGTATGCATTACCGCTCCACTGCCTCCTGCCACCGTCTCGTAGTACCCCCAGTCTGCTTCGCCCAGGGTCAGGTTGTTCATGCAACCTTGGGACGCCGCGCAAACCTGGGAAAACAAACATATACATAAAAAAAACATTTATTTCCAGCACAAACACTCATGAGTACTTAAAACTAGTTTCGCTTGCAACAACGCCTTGCATGAGGGCAGTCAATTTTAAGGACTGTTTTGTTGATGATAGCCAAGACTTTGACTACCAACTCACTTGAAAAAAAAATAACGATGCGGCCTAAGTTGGA
This sequence comes from Venusia cambrica, assembly GCA_951394065.1. Lineage (NCBI taxonomy): Eukaryota > Metazoa > Arthropoda > Insecta > Lepidoptera > Geometridae > Venusia > Venusia cambrica. The sequence goes on from OX596069.1 coordinate 5,865,752, forward strand.
GCGCGCTTGTCTAAGAGAAACCTATTGACTCTGGACTTTTTACTGTGCGGAAAATCAGACGACGCCAAGGAGTTCGATTCCTTACCAGTATGAATTATAAAGGTAGAGACAAATCGATGCAATGGAACATCTACGAGGAAAAGGGAAGGAGGGATTAGGTATCGAGCGCACACTCGCCGAAGTAGTATTTATAGAACACAGATAACCTGGCAATCACAGATCAATAACTATGTAATCTACTGGCAACCCGCCGTCTGTCATTAGGATTTGCAATCTTAGGCTCTAAATTAGGAAGATCCAGTCAGTTACCGCCGCGTTTCAACAAACGTAGTCGCTAATTTAGAAATGGCATATCCGAAATAAATTATATTCTCCCATAATTAGTTAAATAAAATAAAAATCCACGTGAAAGAGTTTACCGAAAACGTTCTTTTTTTAAAGAGTTTGTAAACTCTTACACAGCAGGTCAACAGGATTGTGTAGGACCTCTACCAAGCGTTATCGAGGCTATGCTGGTAGATAGGCGGTGGGGTATCTTGACAAAGATTTCCCACTCAAAAGGTAGGTTAATGGTACCATTGGTATAGGGTAAACATTAGCTATGTACCTACCTTTTGAGTGGGATATCTTAAACATAATTCCGATGTAATTTCATTCAATCCGTACCTAGATATTCTTCCTTATCGTGTTTTGGTGACGGGCCAGCATGATTTCTTGTAGACTTATCTTATGTATTCTTACATATTTTCTTATTTATTATACACAAGTGCTTTCTCAATATCAAAGTTAAGTTTCGATTAGTTACTTGACCAGTAGTTTAGTTTTATTTAGCTGTCAATAACAAAAAATATGTACTTATATCCAACGGAATAATTTATTGTTTTGTTACGTAGCTTGCCACCGTAACAGCTTCAAGCTTTACTTGGATAATGAGAAATTGATTTTAGACATAATTTTCAAAGTATATAGATACATGAATAGTCTACTTTATTTATTAGATTATTAAAAATCACATTTAAACAATAAACATACATTATTATTATTATATTACATAATGTACTACATAGAGGTATACCAGGAGGCCTTACCGGTAACAGCGATTATAAGAAAAAATCAGAGATGTAAATAAATATTACAGGACATTATCTTTAGACAGAGCCATCTAGTCGCAAACTGTGCATAGCTTGTAATATGGGAACTAGATTACGGATATAATACTTGAATACTTTTTTTTATTATCATACAATGCAACACCCAAACACAGAACAAACATGAATATTCATCACATAAATGTTTGTCCTGGGTGGGAATCGAACCCACAGCCAACAGCGCAGAAGGCAGAGCTACTACCAACTGAGCTGTGAGGCTTACTATCATCCAAAACAATAAAATTATTAAGATATTCGATACCTACCAAATTAAAAATTACACATAGACTCTGTTTTATTTATTCACAAACTACATTTATGTATTACAGTATTTCATTATCGGTAGTATTAAACAAACTATTTAAGGACAAGATCGTTTGTATCGATCCTTTGGCTAGCCAAATGCTTCTCTTGTAAATAGTTGGTAAATTATTATACCTAGGTAGGTTACTATTTTTATACGACATGGAGACGGAAAAATAAAGTAGCCCACCAGATGTTAAGTGCAACTCTTTTTAGGTGGCTGTTTTATAGATTGCTTTCACAAGTCTTTAAAACGATGCTTCTGTGTAGCTTCGAGGATTTTAAAATCATCGCACTGCTTAATTTATTGTTAAAGGTCGGGTAAAGCGTCAAACTACAATCTCAACATTCATTATATTGAAGCGTCTTATGCGCGTTCTATAGAAATTCTTTTGTCTTCTGTCTTATTTGTCTAGGCTGAAGGCAGGCAGGTAGCGATTGAGGTGAAAAGCGAGATGATTTGTCAGGGTTTAATGAAGATAGAGTACAGGTACAAACGTTAGATAAGTAGAAGTGAGAAACGATACGATATACAAGTAAGAAAGTTGGAAGTGAATACATGAAATATAATTCGATATTCGCGGGACCGGAGCAAAGCGGTACGTGTTCCCTGTCCGAAGGCTCTGGGTGACGAGTGTCAGTTGTAATATTGCTCCAGTAGTATGTAGTATGTAGTAGTATGAGTAGGTATACTCGATCGCGTTAGCGTTTGCCACGATTTGTATGCAATTAGCACATCGCCATCTAGTGTCATTAATATGAAACACAATTCGATAGTGCAAGATTTGTACGGCAAACCTATCGAGCATCGACTATCGGACTTCACTTTGACTTGACTTTGATTTTTAAAAGGATGCTAATCTGAAAATGTCTGTATGACGATGCGATGCGGCTATGCGATGATTGTCAATCAGTCAGTCAGACAGCTTCATGACGATTTTATGTATTTATATACATGTATACCTACATTACTATCTTACCTATTGCCTGGGATATGGCTACTTCAAATCACAAGTAGGCAAGTTGCAAAGGCTTGCGTCTGACTCGCCACTCGCGCCAAGCAGACATATTATCTTTCATACTACACAGGTGAACGCATAGAAAAATTAATACTATGAATAATGGAATAGGAGAGTAGGTAAAGCATATACCCGTTAATGACATCATTGTACAAAATATAGCAAACAACCCAGATACCTCAACATGTATTTTATCAAAAGATGTATATGTATCTAGAATATATAAAATAAAAACATACGCAAGCACCTGTATAATTAGGAAATTAAAAGGTAACATGTGCACAAAGTCGACCAAACGGTACAAAATACATGAATAGAAAATAATTGCCATCAACAGAGGCAACCCCCATGCAAATAAATACATTTTTAAATAAACGCTGGGTAAACAAATGCTACAAACTTCAGATACCAGATCTTTGATAGAGAATGTGATTAAAAACCAGTACAACTGTACTTCAAACAAAAAAAAGAGCACGGTATAATAAATATGCTCATTATCTTTGACACCGATCCATAAATAGTGACAAACGATAGTTACTGCGGTATGGCAACATATAATATTTAGGTAAGCACAGTTCTTCGGGGTCCGACATTTGGGCAGTAAAATCCACGAAGTCATACCGACCATTATCACACAAATCGATATCAAACATGTACATATTAAAACCGCAATCGATAATACACATAAAGATGTATTTGATCTGCACTCTGTTGATGGATCAGAAGAATTTCCCAATCCTTCCGCTTTGAAGGATTTGGTTTCACTTGGCGACACTAACGTCGTATTAAACAGTTCTTTTAATGTTGTGTTCATTTTTGTCACGTCGAGATGTGAAGTTTTCACGAGCCTCTGAAGCTCCTAACAGACTACGCTCTGAGTTACGTTTTATTTTTATGTGTATAAAGCTCACGAGTCTTTTCTGCACATTATCGACATGCACAAACTCACGATCGCGTTAGTATTTAGCATAATTAGGTATATGTATATTATATTATGTGGAAGTTAGCATTGACGTAGAGGAAACGGGGCAATTAGAGATTCAGGGTATTTACTTGAGAGATTCACTTACTCGCGAAAAGTAGGTCTAGATGTAGCACGCTTGTCTAAAAGGAACGTATTCGTTCTGGACTTGAAGACTCCAAAATTTGTACCGACTGCTGCGGAAAAACAGATGAGAGCATGGCGTTCCAAAGCATACACAATCGTTAGCATAATGGAACATATACAAGGTATGGGTTGTAACCTTTCGTACGTCTACTAGACTGATGGTGGAAAGGGAAAGGTGGGATTAGGACAAAGATATAGTGCGCGAAGTCGCCAAAGCTGTTTTTATATCCACATAAAAGCAAGTGAGGATGTGGCTTTCGACCATGCTTACCTGGTCAGGTTGTCTCACTATGTCCGGGTAAAGTCTCGTATAAGCTTTTAGTAGCCCTTGACCATTTGTCTGGTTTATTTGTGCTTAGGTATCACAAAAGACATATCAGATTAACTCGTTGGGTATATGAGCTAGGAGGAAAATAGTGGAACCCTATTTACAAAGGCAAGAAGTTCAGTGCAACGTTATCAGTGAAGTTTTTAGACGTTAAAAAAATCACCTATTTTATGTATATATGTTATACGTTATATCTTCTTTGACTATTTTTAGTTTGAGTAAGTATTATAAGTACAATACTTTACTTGTGTGCTCATGTGAATTGATTTTTTGGTCAAAATGTTTTGCCCGATTGCCCCTATCTCCCCTGCGGCCAGGTTAATAGGTAAAGTTCATGTTAAATTTTAATTACGGCTGTGAACTTTCGATAAGATAAGAAGTTTATCAAACTAATAAAAACTCTGGCTGAACTATGGAAAAAGTGAGGTTCTCTGGATTTGGTACGCGCGATATGGTTTTTGGTAAAGCTTCAAAAACATATCGTGGATTCCTAAAAGTGAAAATAATGTACTGTAGTAATGATGCATTATTCAACTGATATCCAAGTAGGATGGAAAAATCCAAAACTATTAGTAATAACTATATATTATATTCTCAAACGAAACTTGAGTTCGATTTTGAAAAACAAAAACGACATCATAGTTCTTTAAATTAATATTCCTTTAACTCCTAGACTCGCATTGGGTGAACCTTAAGCAGAACCGACAATCACTCTGCTCGCGCGTCAAAAAAAGTGGGAGATGAAGGAAGAAGAAGAAAGAAACTTCCATTCTCACTTTTTGGCACTGTCGGTTCTGCCCAAAGTTGACCCAATGCTAAGGAGTTAAAAAAAGCAATGTACCATAGAATATGTGCAATAACAACATAAGTTGTCTGAGTAAAGTTTTTATGGGAAACACATGAATGGGAAGAGAATATCTACATAATCTTATCTATCTTACCTACACTGCTGGGGTTATGGTTATTTCAACGCGTTCGTTTTCTGCTTGCCAACGGGCAAGTAGCAAACGCTTGCGTCTTTCGCGCCACTCTTGCCAAGCAGTCCTATTATCTTTCATCCTATAAAGGTATGAGCATGTAACAATTATCGGTAAAGGTGTTATTAGGGGCATTAATAACATGAGTAACGGAGTAGGAGATAAACCAAATAAAGCCAGATATATCATGTATGAAAAAGAAGAAGCAATTTTCACTGACCTCCTAATATTGCGTGTGGGTCGTATTTGCAACGGTTTTACATACCTTTCATCTATTTTTCCTATTATAAAAATAATAGTAAACAGCTGGACATTTAATATAGAAATCAGAATAAATATATGCAGAAAATCCCAAGAAAACGAAATACATACTACATATAACAAAATTGCCAGCAACATTGGCAAACCCCATCCAATTAAGTGCATCTTCAAATACACACTGGGTATACTTACATTAAAAACTTTACCAACATCCAGATAAATATTTATATATAAAATCAAAACCCAGTGCAACTGTGTCTCATAGAAAAAAAATAGTATCGTTACATGTATAACTATATTAACCTCAACACCGAGCCATAACTCCCTATAGAATAGGCAATATCTAATAATATTAACAGCGGTGTAACAAAACATAATATTCAGGTAAGCACAGTTTTTTGGAGTTCGAAATTTGAGCAGTAAAATCCACGAAATCACACCAATAATTACAGCGCATACGGACAGCAAAGAGGTACATGAGAAAATCGCAATTGATAATACACATATAGTTGTATGTGCATCGCACTCCGTGGGAAGATCAGTAGAATTTTCAAATCCTTCCCATTTGGAGGATTCGGTTTCATTTGAAGCACTTATCGACACTAAAGTCGTCGAATCAAACAGTTCTATCATCGTAGTATTCATTTTTGTCACGGAAATGCCGGATATAAAGTTTTACGTGCTAAAAGATACTAGGCTCTACGCACTAAAGACGTTAGTTAATTTAATAAAAAAAAAAATAGCTAAGAAGTTCACGGTTCTCTTCTGAACATTATCGACGTGCACAATAAGTCATGACCGCGTTAGTATTAAGGACGTACGTCGAGTTAACTTTTCAAACTTTTCATAGGGGAAATAGGGCAAATCGATATTCAGGACACTAGGGCAGCTCAGGGCAGATCTATTCAGATATTATTTTTACCAGACTGCTTAAGAATGAAGGTTAAACTCGAAATTTGGTAGATTTTTTTCGTTTTATTTACCTCCTTGCCTATCTATATATATATATATACTTTGTGTTCATATTTATGGTTCAGAGTAAAGGGCGGATTGCTGCCATCTTTCGGTTAACAAGTAGGTAAAGTAATTAAAAATGTTACATATTTAGCTTCAACACTGTGAACTATGGGTAAGATAAGGAGTTTAACAAACGAATTAAAATATAAACACTAGTAGTTCCCCCGAACTGAGATCTCGTGATGTCTGGTTTGTGTTAGGTATTTAATTAAGGCTATTATTTATCAAAAAGAAAGTAATTAATAAACAATTAAAATGTGCTTTCATTTCACCATTCCCAAGCACATACTTTTTCGGGAAAGATACAAGTGGGACGAATACAATTAGTGAATAGGTCAGTTACTAACATGAAAAGGTTGATTTCTTAATTATTAAAAGTGTGAAAAACCGTTGCTTAAGCAGATATGTAAAACCGCCCGAAATCCTCAAGTTTTTTTTAAATTGATAATAGTAAAGCATTTGACCACCAGCTTACATGTAAAACAAGTAAATAGACAGTTATCTTGCTCGACCTCATTATCATCCTAAGTAACCCATAATCTTGAAAACCTGTTCTACTAATATACTCATTTTGAAATCTGCTGTATAATAAGCCTTGTCATAATTATGATTCACGTTTTAACAAATTTTTAACGATCACGTGAACCGCATGCTTGTTTCCCACAATGATTTGATGATTTGACTTGTTTCCCACGTGTGTAATTGAATAAAAAGGCGGAGGATAAAACGAGATGGAGGAAATCGTTGAGGAGGTCAATTAAGTATGGGGTGTGAGGAACCTTAACTCATTAGTACAAAATCATTTGCATGATGTAAACGCTGGCATCTCTCGCACCACTCTCGCCAAGCGGTCCTGTTAGCTTTTATGCGATAGAGATAAAAGGATAAAAAAAATGTTGGTATCAGTGATAGTATGGGCGTTATTACTATAAATAACGGAGTGGGAAACAAACTTGAGTCCATAGTGGAAATTAACATCGCTAAAAAACAAACAGCAACTAGCGCAGACATTTTGAATGGATCTCATGTTATGTTTCTTGTTAGGTTTGATAAACCTTATCTCTATAACCAATATGATAAGCAAAAGAACAAGCCATTGGACTGTGAGTAACACTGGGATAAAAAATCGCAGTAAGCTCGGGACCCTACATATCAAAACAAATATATCTATAATAACCAGCAAAAGAGGCAAACCCCAAGCAAATAAGTGCATTTTTAAATATACTCTGGGTACACTGTTATTAAAAACTTTAACTACTTCCAGATATATAAACGTGAATGACATAAAAAACCAGTTCAACTGTGTATGAAAAAAATATCCAATCACAATTTTATTAATTTGTATATCAACTTTAACGCCGAACCATAATTCCGTAAATGTTTTCAAGTAAATATATGTAATTGCAGTGAATAGAATAGAATAGAATATAATTTTATTTGCAACAACAATTAATTATAACACAAAAAAAAATCGTGTCGCTGCAAAAAGGACCTTACTCAGCATGAAGCAGGTTTCACTAAGTCAACCCGCGCTGGTCTTCCGTACCATTTCAGCCGTTTTTTACTTCCCTCGAGCAACGCGTGAACCTGCGAGCAAGCATGTTTCTCCGTACCGCCAGCGCTCTGCGTTCCCTTTATGTCTGCCTCGTCCTTTAAATCATCAGTCACAATATGTCCCAAGGATTTAAAACTACTCACCATCCGCAAAGCCGCGCCATTAAGCATAATAGGTGGAACATGGACTGGTTTAACTTTTCCACTACTCTTGAATACAAGAAATTAGCTTTTTTTCAGAGTTATACCTCAGTCCATGTTCCGTCGCATATGCCTCACAAATCGTGACCAGTTTCCGGACTGATCCCACTGACGGTCCCAGCAGCACTATATCATCCGCGTTACTGATGTTGTTAACACAAACACCATCCACAAAACAACCTGTGTGAGTACTGCTGAGCTCACCGATGAGATCATTAAGATAGGGGTTAAACAACAGAGGAGACGTTATACCACCCTGCTGCACACCACACTCCATGCCGTATGCATCTGACAACATCCCCGCCCATCTCACCTGGTTTCGTTGGCATTGATACCTTCTACTACTAGCTTCTCAATATCGACAAGATTTCAGCCGGTACACCCTTAGTCTCCAACTTGTACCAAAGCCTATCATACATAACGGTATCGAAGGCCTTGGACAGATCCAGGAAACAGGCGTATACCGGCGTCTTCCGCTCCTGACAGCCTGCTTAAGACATAATATCGCACTCTCCGTCGATAGCCCAGCCCTGAAACCGAACTGGGCATCGTGCAATTGGAAGTGTTGCATGATTATATTATTAAGCAAACTGTCAAGCACCGTCGCCAATATTGTCGGCGGCGGCGGTGGGGGGTGGGGGGGCTGCTGCGACTCTGACACGAACGCCTCACGCTCGCGCGAGTGGGGGTTGGGTTTGAATCACGCGCATAGGCGGCAGCGGTGGCAACGACTGCGTCCCTTGCCGAGCTTACACGACTCAGAAGCGGGCGCTCCGAGCACGGCCGAGTAGAAGACGGGTCATTTACCGACGGCGGCTGCTCATTGACCCGGCCATGGAAGCAATCGCCATCGCGTGTGCTTACAAAGTGATCGTAGCGCTGATGAATAGGAGTATCCACTATGGAGTCATATTTATTAGAACTCAACTTTACTTCCAACTCATATAGCTGTTCAGTAGTGACATACTTGCTCTTAATAATCTCTACCTGCGCTCTCAATAGAGTTATGTCCTTCAGTAGCACCGAGCAATCCAAATGATCAAATAATACAGAAGGCAATCGATGCAGATCTTTGGCAACAAAAATTGGTATTACCTCAGGATCTAGACTTTATTACAATAAAGAATTACATTATTTGGACCGATTGGCTTCAGCAATGTTTTTGTATGTCCATTTACAAGCCGACTACATATTATCCAAAATATTTAAACGCAGCTCTAAATATCTTCAAACACAGGGACAAAGACCCTTATAGAACAATCTTAATAAAACGGTTTTTTCCGTATAAAGCGACTGGGGCAAGGCGTAGACTGTTTTTAGTTGTGTAGTTTTGTTGAAGTATTTTTTCGATTATTTATATTTTAACCTACTTCTAAATTGAACGACTGGGAAGCGCCTGGCCTTTATCTCACCTGGTTTTAAGATATGATAAAGCGGACGGTGGACGCACTTCACCCAGAATCCTCAACAGTCTGATAAACTGGCTATCTTACCTCTAAATGCCAGAGCACAACTATTTAGAATTGTTGTTATGACGGTAGACTCAGGTAAGGTGGTAGGCGGACTTGAACAAAGTCCTACCACAAACCAAACAAGGCACAATATTGTACTCCCCTCGGGATCGAACCCGGGACCTCTGGACGTGACACCGGTGGGCGAACCACTAGACCACTGACGCGGTTGAAATTGCAAAGCTTTAATTAATTAAATATTTTTTTACAGGACATTAATTTCACACAGCGCCATCTAGGCCCAAATTAAGCATAGCTTGTAATATGGGATCTAGATTACGGATATAATACTTAAATACATTTTTTTTTTTTAATTTGTAAATACATACTTATCATACAATACACACCCAAACACAGAACAAACATCTATATTCATCACACAAATGTTTGTCCTGGGTGGGAATCGAACCCACAACCTACAGCGCAGAAGGCAGAGTTACTACCAACTGAGCTATGGAATTGTTAAAATTTCAAGTAGGTAGGTGATATAAAGATAAGAATAACGTAACACGGATGACTAAAGAATAATTAGTACCCCCCTACCATCAAGCTCTGTGTACCTACTACCTTACATAATATACACAGTGCACAGTAGTATGGGGTGAGTGGGATGTAGGTACCTCTTTTTTTTTTTTTATTGTACGACGGTGAAGCGCTTGGCTTTCATTCACCTGGTAACAAGCTGTGATAAGGCCGAAGGTGGAGGCGCACTTCACCCGGAATCCTCAACAAACCGAGGAACTAGCTATCTTACCTCTGAATGCCGGAACACAACAATTTTAGAATTGTTGTTATGGCGACAGAATTAGGTAAGATGGTGGTAGCTAGCCAGGTGGACTTAAACAAAGTCCTACCACCAACCAAAACCAAGCATTATTGCTCCCCTGGGGATCGAACCCGGGACCTCTGGATCTGAAATCGGTGGGTTGAACCACTAGACAACAGAGGCGGTTAAAAAACCTTTAAAAAAAACTGCTCTACTTGTTGACCTTTTTTTTTACATTAATTTCACACAGCGCTTTCTAGCCCAAATTAAGCATAGCTTGTATGGGAAGGAACTAGATTAAGGATAGAATACTTATATACTTTTTTTGTAAATACATTATACATATGTATGATAAATATAATGTATATAATGTAACACCGGCTCTCGAAAGAGACACTGTACGCAATGTATGCTTTAACAAGCCTCATAGCTCATTTGGTAGCTCTACCTTCTGCGCCGTAGGTTTTTGGTTCGACTCCCACTGAGGACAAACATTTGTGTGATGAATATAAGTAGATGTTTCTTTGTGTGTGGGTGTTGTATTGTATGATAAGTATGTATTTACGAAAAAAAAAGTATGTAAGTATTCTATCCGTAATCTATTTCCCATATTACAAGCTAAGCTTAGATTGGGGCTAGATGTCACTGTGTGAAATATTTATTTATCTATACATTTTCTATACTGTCCAATCTAGCGACTATAATTGACTTACACCTGTAGAAGCCTGCGGAGCGAGTACGGTTCTTACCGAACGCATAATTTGACATTTAGAATCGTTTAAATTCGATAAAATTGGTTATAACGACCATCGCAATTCTGCGTTATAAAAAAGGATCGTTCAAATTATCGGTTAGAACCGTACTCGCTCCGCAGGTGGTTTAAACGTTTTTCCGCGTCACCGCACCGTTCCATAGTATAAATGTCAGACGCATAACTATTCGTCATCTTAATTTGGTTAACATCCCATTACCAAGGACTACGTTACCAGAAATTATTTATAATGTGCATTGCAATTTGGAATCAGCTGCCAGACTCGAGGTAAAGAGGAGAAGTACTACCACCATCCCGATTTTGGCATCATTGCTGTGTCTTGTTTGAAGGGTTGCTGGTAAAATTACGGGTATGCGATGCTAAAAAAATATCTAGTGCTGACCCATCGTAGTATATAATAAAAATAAAGATTCCACAAGATCCAAATATCCCCATCTCCTCTGTTAGCAGGAAAAACATAAAGTTCCTTCGTGTAGGTAGGTACATCCACATTATCCATTACTAGCAAATGCCCGGGACGTTCCCGGCATCCTGTGGGAATTTCCCAAAATCCTTTCTTACTGCACCCCTGTACCATGAAAGGATAAATACACAAAAAAAAATTGTACATATTAATTGACAGGTCAAATGTACCTACTTGGCAATTTTCACAAAGAAACATTGGCAGAATTTTATACCTACAGGTAGGAACTTAAAATCAATTTAAATAGTTTGGGATTGACTTCGAAACAGACGGACTTTCATACAAACATTCATCCCCAGTTCTACCCCCATAGTGCCCCAGTAGCATTTCCAAAAATCCTACCTTAGTGAATGCCTACACTCCATACAGTATGTGCAAAAATTCAAATCTCTAAGCCCAGCAGTTTGAGCTGTGATTTATCATCCAGACAGTCAGTTTACCATTTTAAATATACAGATTGATATGATAAAAATGTATTAAACTAATAATATCAGCAGTGGAAATAGTTAAATGAGATTAGAGCGTAATTAATTGGGTTTTTTTATTTTTTTTACTATACGACGTGGAACCGCTTGGCCTTAATCTCACCTGATTTTCAAGTTATGATAAGGCCGAAGGTGGAAGCGCACTTCACCCGGAATCCTCAACTAACTGAGGAACTGGCTTCTCTCTCATCTTACCTCTAAATACACAACAATTTAAGAATATTTGTTATGGCAACAGAATTAGGTAAGATGGTGGTAGCTAGCCAGGCGGAAAATCCTACCACCAATCAAACTAAACCTGGGCTGTCTTTGTCCATCTGGCTAAGTACCACTATCTCACCTAAAATGACGTCATAACAACAATTTTAAATTGTGGGCTCCGGTATTTGCAGGTAAGCCAGCTAGTTCCGCAGTCTGTTGAGGATTCCGCGTGAAGTGCGCCTCCACCTTCGGCATTATTTTGGCTTGACACCAGGTACGATATGAAAAACCAAGCGCTTCCCCGTCGTACAATAAAAAATAAAAAATATGTAAAAAAAAAAAAAACTATACGTAATCTAGTTCACATGTTACAAGCTTTGCTTAGTTTGGAGCTGGATGCCGTTGTGTGAAATTAACGTCCTGTAATATTTATTTATTTATTATCATTAGGTAGGTACTTGCCTGAAAAGCTTTTAACACGACGTCGACGATTCGTTGCGAAGTTAGCACGTTTCCTCCGACTACGGCTGCATTCTCCGAGGGGTCGAGAATACTTCCGGGAGGGATCGTCACGGTCACCGGCGTCAGGCAACCCTGGACAAACATACAGATTAGAAATAGGTATAATCGCTAGGTTTAGGAACTTTTGTGTCCGTTATGGTAGCGTACACACAATCGAATTCACTTTCGTTGTTATGCCAAATAAACTTTGCGTAAATAGAGCATAATTCTCTAGCCCCAATCGTTTGATTCATACATTTAATAACATTTTCATTATTTTAACGGCTATATCTCAGAAAGTATTCGTATTACTCTCCGTCCAAAAAAAATAATAATTTTAGGCAGGCTCGCTCTATCGTAGACCTCATCATCCATTCAGATTGTGCATTTGATTTATGTTCGAAACCGACGATGAAAATGGCCTTCATCTCATCATAGATTGAAGATACACGTTTAGAGGACCCTTCTAAATAAAAAACGGCTTCTTATCCACCATCTACCATCACCTAACACAGTAGGTGATGATGACATTGATGGATGTAGCTATCTCCCTCGCACGACTGAGCCCAATCTTCGGAATTCTCATCAACTCTCTGCCATCCACTTTATCTGCCGGAGGGCGTCCTACAGTACGCTTGCTTAGACGTGGTCTCCACTGAAAGACTCATTGACACGTCTAAACGCTGCTATGCAAAAAGCTACATACATAGCAAGACACAACCCACAAAATCGGGTTTCCCTAATTGATTACCCGTATGGTACAAGTCCAAAAAATGTGGAACGCTTCACGATTTTGCGTGTCATCCTTGCGCAGGGGCCATGCTAATCTTCTCTGTATCGTTCCAATTTTAGTATATGTACTGCCGAAGCAAGTACATTTGTAGAGCGAATTCGACTGCTTATAAGGTTATGGAAGCAAAAAATATCGTTTGCGCGATCTAGAACATTTGTGTGTAATTAAGATTTTTTAACGTTTTCACATATTTTTGTATATTTAATATTTACTTGAAATACAATTTAGTTTGCCAAATAGATCGTTGGTATAGTTTATTAGATATTAACAAATATATTAACAAGTTTCAAGAGTTTATCCATAAAAAGCCAACCTAACGCCATCTAGTGAGAATTAGGTAGAACTTCATGCAACGACGTGCCGACATTGCGGTGGTAACAGTAGGACGCGCGTTCAATCCCCTAGTGGCGCTAATTGTTTTGTACTTTTTGCATGTTTATTTAATATTTTTTTTATACATTTTCTGAAAATTTTAAATGTTATAATGGAAGCAAGTTTCTATTGAAATTTCCATAAGGTACACGGCCAGTCTTCTTATTCAAACACTGCCATGCAAAAAGTTACATAGTTATCTAGATGTACATATAGAAAGACACAACACGAATTTCTAATCTGACTACCCTAATCTGTCACACTATCAGACTAATAATATATAGGTATGCGAAAGTTTGTCAGTTTATGTGTGTGTTTGTTACTCCTATACGCTGAAACGGCTGAACGGATTTGGCTGAAACTGGGAATACCTATACATAGCTTATGATCTGGATTAACTCATTGCCATCCGGGGGGAGTACTTTTTTTTATAATAAATCGCTTTATATATTATAATGTGTTAATCTAGGGTATACCTATGAGCTACATTCACAACAAATTTCACCAAAATCCGTTCAGCCGTTTGAGCGTGAAGGAGTAACAAACATACTATGTATTAATCCTAGGTGTAGCTACCTTATCACTACCGTTTAAGCTACCTAACTCATAGTATGTTTGAGTACATACTTAATTGTTTTCTATGTTTGATTTGAATTGTTCTATGTTATGGTATATTTGATGAAGAGGCGTGTGAAAGAGCGATTATGGCGCCTAAAACGAATTGGTGGAAAATGGTGAGGTGATAGACTAGACCTAACTCATCTATCGACACGGCAATTAGGGGTGACGGTGCAACCAAATCACCTGTAAAATTTGTAGACTCACTCGAGCTGACGGGGTTACGTTCCACAAGAAGGTTGAAGTGCCTGTCATATCGGTAAAAAAAAAAATGTTTTTTCCCATCGTCTCATGTTAACCGCGGGGCGCAGGAATATTATGGGATTTGTTCAAAAAATGTGGAACGCTTCACGATTTTGCGTGTCATCCTTGCGCAGGGGCCATGCTAATCTTCTCTGTATCGTTCCAATTTTAGTATATGTACTGCCGAAGCAAGTACAACGATAAAGCGAATTCAACTGTTTATATGGTTAGAGAAGAAAAAAATATCGTTTGCGCGATCTAGAACATTCGCTTGTAATTAATTTATTTGAGGTTTTTACATATATTTTTTTTATTTAATACATGCTTTAACTATTATCTAGTTTGCTAAATATATTTTTTTTATATATGATTTGATATTAACAAATATATTAACAAGTTTTAAGAGTTTATCCATAAAGAGCGTACCTAACGCCATCTAGTGAGAATTAGGTAGAACTACATGCAACGCCGTGCCGACATTGCGGTCGTAATAGTAGGACGCGTGTTCAATCCCCTAGTGGCGGTAATTGTTTTGTACTTTTTGTATGTATATATATATTTTAAATCCATTTTCTGGAAATTAAATAAGGGAAACAAGTATGTATTGAAATTTCCATATGGCACACGACCAGTCTTATTATTTAAACTCTTAACACAATGCACAGCCTAACCGGCAACCGTTAGGGGTCAGCTCCCCTAAGGTTTCCGAGGGGACGAAATAGGGAAATATTATTCCATCTAGTCCTCCTAATATTTCGAATTTATTGCGAGCACTGCAAGAACTTGTAATTAGCTCCCAGGATCTGTTACGACCCTAATGTCTTCAAGAAGAGAGGTAATAGTCACTTTCTGGGCCGGCTCGCTCCATCGTAGATCTCATTCTTGCCTTCTCTTCTTGTCATTCAAGTTTCGTGGTCAAGAGCTGACCTAATAAAAAAAAACTAATGAAGAAATTCACCTTTTTTAACAGATAGTACTACCGTTAGTGAAGTACAGAGAATTGAATAGATTCAATTTGGAATAGAAATTTCGATGAAAAGACTCTGATACATACTACGAGTTGGGTTTCGTCATTTGACTGACCTGGTTGAGTGGCACATCGTGACCCATACTACGAGTTGATTTTTGTCATTTGTCTGACCTGGTTGAGTGGCACATCGTGACCCATACTACGAGTTGATTTTTGTCATTTGTCTGACCTGGTTGAGTGGCACATCGTGACCCATACTACGAGTTGGTTTTTGTCATTCGACTGACCTGGTTGAGTGGCACATCGTGACCCACCATACACCTGAGGCAGTAGATGAGAGCGGACAGTGCTATGGCTCGTGGCGCGTTCAGATTGCCCCACACCTCAACACCCGTACCGCTGGAAATTTACATCTTCATACACACAAGTTCCGGCCCTCAACTCAGCCCGCGGATGTCGTAAATCCGACTAAGGGATCTGTTACAAAGTGGGTTCAGAATAAGTTTAAAAAAAAAACTTAGAATAGAACTTATAATTTATTTTATAAGATTTCTTTTTTATTGTACGACGGGGAAGCGCTTGGGTTTCCTCTCACCTGGTTACAAGTTAAGATAAGGCCGAAGGTGGAGGCGCACTTCACCCGGAATCCTCAACTGAGGAACTGGCTATCTTACCTTTGAATGCCGGACCTCATCCCCCCATCCCCTTTCCACCACCGGTCTAGCAGACAGGTACCAGCGGACGAAGCTGCGAACAGAAGGTAGTGATACATACGTGAAGTCGCAATGCGCCGCGCCGACCTCCTTGTCTAGAGTGACAGTCAGCGCTATAGGAGTACCGTTGTCCATGTACTCCACCGCTTTTAGTACAGTCGACCCCGTGGCCGAGAACGTTTTGTGAGCTATTTCCTGTAACGATTGTACACACTTTTGATCCTTGTAAAAACAGGATCGATTGGCATCAAATGCATTATTGGATTAAATTACCATTTTCTAGCTAAATATATTTACATTTTTTTTCAAAAAATGTTATGGATCGTCTCCAAGGAACGTATTGCTGTAACAATAACGGTTTAAGATCCTTACTGTCCCGTTTCAAAAGTCCACCTGTATAGCTCGTAGTTGAAATTTGACCACAAAGGCGGTACTTGCATTAATTTAACATTCAACACAGGATTTAATACAGGGGGGTATTAAGTTAACGAAGGTAACCTAGCAACTGCAGACCTCTGTTATTGACTGAAAAAGTATCTGTCAAGTGAAAAATACGAAACTGTTGTAATGTTCTTTTAATATTGTGTTTATATAATAAAGTTAATTTGGTCTTTCAAAGCATTCTTCTTCTGTAAAATACACCACCTCCAAGAGGGGGTACAATTTTTACCGACCAGAAACCACCATCTTGTCTGTGTCTGTGTCTTGTATGTGATTCAGCACTTAGAGGTAAGATAGCCAGTTCCTCAGACGTTTCATGAATGTTAGGCAGAACACTAATATCCTAAATGATAGGTAATAATATGTCAAACTTGTCAATATTATGTTCACAAAAAGATAAACCCACATATTGTAAGTTAGATACACTACTCGTAGAACCTTCTTGGTTTTGCACAAGGAATTACGATTTCTTTGGACAAAACCGAGTAATGTAGGAAGAATAATTACATCGTAGTACATAACTGGTAATGTAATCAGTAATGTTCAAAGAACGAATGTTTCTTAGTCAAAGTCAAAGTCAAATATTTATATTCCGTAAATTTTTCAGTTTGACGTTTCACTTTGAAACGTCAAATCTAACGCCTGTTCGGCATCGCGACCAGCACACGAGGAGAAAGGCAAGACCGTCGGAACTATTTCGGTACATTACCCGGTTTTGTGAAAAGATTATTTTTTCTTTGTACATTGCTGGTAATGTAACACGGTAATGTACGAGTAACAAGGGAAAATATGTTTAAGAATAAACTGAAACATACCTTGAGCATGTCTCTCACGGCCAGTTCAGCGTTTTTCTGTATATGTCCCATGTAGGCTTGAACTACCTCCAACCCGTACTGGTCTATCAGCTCACCTACTAGCTGAATGCCCTGAAATAAACTGGTCTATCAGCACACATGCCAACTGAATGCCCTGAACTATACTGGCATATTAGCTCACCTACCAACAGCTGAATGCCCTAAAATATACTGGTCTATCAGCACACATACCAGCTGAATTCCCTTAAATATACTGGCATATTTGCTCACCTACCACCAGCTGAATGCCCTAAAATATACTGGCATATTTGCTCACCTACCATAAGCTGAATGCCCTGAAATATACTGGTCTATCAGCACACATACCAACTGAATGCCCTGAAACATACTGGCCTATTAGCTCACATATCACCAGCTGAATGCCCTGAAATATACTGGTCTATCAGCACACATGCCAGTTGAATTCCCTAAAATAATAATATACTGCTCAAACAGATCAATTACCACTTTCTGAATGCCCTAACAATCTTGGAGGTTTTTTTTTTTTATCAAGTTAAGAAGGAAGTTGTACCGCAATCCAAAACAAGCGTAGTTTGTCACACAATTAATTTAATTTATATGGAAATAGAGTGTTTGTATGTATGTAAAACCTCTTCATATATTTTGATTAGTATTATTATTTAGAAAAGATAACACAAATACAGATCTGCGATCACCAATCATCCAGCAATCATAGGAAGAGGCGCTGTCCAACAGTGGACATCAATGGGCTGTTGTTGATGATTCACTATTTTCTATATTTGTCACATACCCTTTGGTTGGCAGCGACTTGCGCCTTCAAATCCGACAGATTATCAGCCAAGTTCCTGGTGCCCGAACATCCTGGCACTTTTTCGGGCTTCATTAGCTCTGGGAAATATAGCTATATCATAATCACGATATATCTTTACGTGTATAATTCTTCTGCATATTTATCACTGAACTCCTACGTTTAGACCGAATTTTATGAAATTGTTGTGCTTGAGTATGTCCCATGATAATTTATGATTCACAATTGGACCCAGTAGGTGGCGCTGCGGTCGACTGGAGATCCCACAAGTATACTTTTAAATTAATTTAATTAATAATAATAGAAGTAATAAAGATAAATTATACCGCAGAGATCGACTACTTCCAAGTCACGTGGTTTTCCCGGAAGCTAGCATGACGTATGTCTTCTCCGACAATTATGTTCCTACTTTCAGTGAGTGATCACAGGTCACCTGCTAGCTCCTTGAAGGCGCGGGTAAGAGCCTATAGTTCGCACGTAGCCTAGGAAGCGACTACGTCCAGGTCACGTGGTCTTGCCGGATGCTATAATGACGTATGTCTACTCCGACAGTTGTGTTCCTACCTTCAGTGAGTGATACTTCATTGAAGCGTCCTCCATCCACCAGTAGCATGGAGCGGAAG
Organism: Venusia cambrica; assembly: GCA_951394065.1. Classification (NCBI taxonomy): domain Eukaryota; kingdom Metazoa; phylum Arthropoda; class Insecta; order Lepidoptera; family Geometridae; genus Venusia; species Venusia cambrica. The sequence goes on from OX596069.1 coordinate 5,884,784, forward strand.
GCGGCGCCCTCTTGCGAGAGACTGGTGGAGTGCGGCGGCATGGAGCCCGGGGTCAGGCCTCCGATGTCAGCGTGGTGGCCTCGGGACGCCACGAAAAATATCGGCTTTCGATCCGATCTAAATATACAAGTAGAATGTATTATTTATAAATATATAAATAAAATTCCGGAAGCTGGAAGCGCACTTCACCCGGAATCCTCAATAAACTGAGGAACTGGCTATCTTGCCAGTTGTTATGGTGAGAAAATTAGGTAAGATAGTGGTAGATAGCCAGGCGGACTTATACAAAGTCCTACCAGCTCCCATAATTATATTTACAATTGATAAAACAACGAGTTGGTAATAGTTGTTGTCTTTTTTCTTCTGGTACCTATGGCATTCTGTTCTCACAGCTGTTGGCAGTGAGAACGCATCCACGTTCAGCCTTAATCACTTGAAAAATCTATGAAATGAAGGCAAAACACCTCCCCGTATTACAATAAAAAAGAATAATAATATAAATAAATTAGGAGGTAAACACATACTTATGAAAAACGGGAGTTATCACGGTCAGGTCCGGTAGATGCGAGCCGCCTGCCTTGGGATGGTTTGCCAATAGTACGTCCCCTTCTTTGATAGAATCGCCGCGCACTTTCATCTGCAAACATCACAATGGTCGTTATTTTGGCTGTCTCGAAGCGGAGGGCGGTCACTAGCCCCTTTCATTTTCCATTTGTAACTGTAACTACTAACCAGGTACTTCACAGGTACACTTACCTAGCACTGCACAGTGTGTAAACTAACCTGGTACTGTACAATATGTACACTAACCTGGCACTGCAGTGTGTATTACTAAACTAACCTGGCACTGCACAGTGTGTAAACTAACCTGGTACTGCACAATATGTACACTAACCTGGCACTGCAGTGTGTATACTAAACTAACCTGGCACTGCACAGTGTGTATACTAAACTAACCTGGTATTGCAGTGTGTATAATAAACTAACCTGGTACTGCACAGTGTGTACACTAACCTGGCACTGCACAGTGTGTATACTAAACTAACCTGGCACTGCACAGTGTGTATACTAAACTAACCTGGTACTGCAGTGTGTATACTAAACTAACCTGGTACTGCACAGTGTGTACACTGACCTGGCACTGCACAGTGTGTATACTAAACTAACCTGGTACTGCACAGTATGTAAACTAAACTAACCTGGTACTGCACAGTGTGTACACTAACCTGGCACTGCACAGTGTGTATACTAAACTAACCTGGTACTGCACAGTGTGTACACTGACCTGGCACTGCACAGTGTGTATACTAAACTAACCTGGCACTGCACAGTGTGTACATTGACCTGGCACTGCACAGTGTGTACACTGACCTGGCTCTGCACAGTGTGTACACTGACCTGGCACTGCACAGTGTGTATACTAACCTAGCACTGCACAGTGTGTATACTAAACTAACCTGGTACTGCACAGTTTCCTGCATGGCCCCCAGATGCACCGGAATGTGCGGCGCGTTAGACACGAGGCCGCCGTCGGGACCGAACAGGGCGCACGAGAAGTCCAGTCGCTCCTTTATGTTCACTGATATAGATGTTCTTTGCAGTACCCTGTAACATACGTTGATATATATTGTAATACTTCAGCGCGACACTCTGAAAATTGTACCTAAATAAATAAATCTTACAAGACATTGATTCACACGGCGCTATCTAGTCCCATACTAAGCATAGTAATATGGGAACTAGATTACGGATAGAATACTTTTTTTGTAATAACATAGATATAGATGTTCTTTGCAGTACCCTGTAAGATACGTTGATATTTGTAATACTTTACCTATGAAGTTGCCGTACAACAGTACTGGCTAATTTTAAATTACTACTGGTTTGCTAAGAATTCTAATTTCGAATGAATCATGTAAAACATGTTTTTTTTTTATTGTACGTCGGGGAAGCGTTTGCCGTTTATCTCATTTCGATTTTAAAGTTCAGTCATTTGTTTATTGATACGTTGTTTTCGTCACTTTTAGAATACATAGTTACTGATCGTTTTTTAATCTTTTTCGCCGGCAAGAACTAGAGGTGGGCGCTGCGTCCAAAAAAGTCAGCGGCGGAGCGTCGGTCATTTAAAGTCCTGCGGCGCGGCGCGGCAATATTAGTTTTTTTTTTATTGGTTTTATTGAATCTAGCCCAAAATGTTCAAACACAGCGCAAATGATCTTTGCTGGGTTATGTACCTACTATCTAAACTGTAACCAATCTAGTATCATAATCAAATCTTTTTGTAAAAACACATTCACCGAATGTTTCGTGATGCTTTTTTTCGCTAGTTTCATTTTTAATAAATAGGTACTCATTACACACAAGTCAGTACTTTCAACAAAAGAACCGTTTTCACAAAAAACGTCCACACACGTAACTCAGGCGATCGTGATTTCGCTCTTTCGCCCGCTCACCAATTACATGCGAGTTAGTGATATCTTTAAAAGACAAAAAAAAAACACGCCGCGCACAAATGACCGGCGCCCACGTGATCGGTATGAATAGATGAACATGTTAAAAATCTAATAATTATGAAATACGAGTTCCCTCGCGGTAGAAATGCAGCTCCAACGACACGCTACATACGAACACTATAAACGAACGCACGGCCCGTTATTTGTTTCAAAGTTTATGTTCTGGAAATTTTGATCTGAATGAATCCCTTGGTCGCCCGAAACCGATGGTCAACCACCAAATAAAGGCGATTGTGGAAGCTGATGGTCGTTGCTGTCGCGGTAAACCCTCATTGCTCATTTGGTTCGAGCGTTTCCGGCTTGTGGAAAAGATGCGGGTTCGAATCCCATCGCGGGTTGTGACTTTTTGTGTCATTTTAACATTTATTTTAATCGGATCTGTGGTCTAGTGGTTCAACACACCGATTTCAGATCCAGAGGTCCCGGCTCGATCCCCAGGGGGAGAACTATTGTGCTTGGTTTGATTGGTGGTAGGACCACCATCTTACCTAATTCTTTTGCCATAATAAAAATTCTTAAAACTTGTTGTGTTACGGCAAATAGAATTAGCACATCCAGGGATTCCGGGTGAAGTGCGCCTCTTACGGCCTTATCTTAACTTGTAACCAGGTGAGATGAAGGCGCTTCCTGGACGTACAAAAAAAAACATGACGTCATCATTGAGGTGCCAGCTGGGTACCGACCTGCCCATCTGTTCGGCGATGCTCATGAACCGATGTCCGAAGATACTGAGCTGTATCGGCTCCAGCTCTGTAGTGATCACTTTGGGGCGGCCTGATCCGATTGTGATACGAATATCTCCCAGTCTTGTTATTTCAGCGCGACAGTCTGCAAATTGTACAGTAAAAAATATAAAAATAAATATTACAGGACATTAGTTTCACACAGCGCCATCTAGTCCCAAACTAAGCAAAGTATGTAAAGTGGGAATTAGATTACGGATATAAGTAATAGTTACAATAATAATATTTATTTACACAAAACTGATTGCCGACTTTTAGATAACACAGTAAAAAATTATAATCTATAAGCAGGTAAAACATACAAATTAGATACATAGAGTTTTAAATAAATGCACAGATATATAATACTCATTTACTTTTTTTTCGTAAATTCATACTTATCATACAATACAAAACCCAAATACAGAACAAACATCAATATTCAAATATTTGTCCTGGGTGGGAATCGAACCGAATTATATTAGTTAATCATTCACACACCGAACGCTTGACCGACTCTACGGAATGTAAAGACCCAATGTAGTAAAAAAAAAGTTTAACTTTTTATGGTAAGCAAGGGGAAGCACTTGCCTTCATCTCTCCTGGTTTTAAGTTATGATAAGGCCGAAAGTGGAGACGCACTTCATCCGGAATCCTCCACTGTCTGAGGAAGTGGCTATCTTACCTCTAATTGCTGGAACAAAACGATTTGGAATTGTTGCTATGGCGACAGAATTCGGTAAGATGGTGGTAGCTAGCCAGGCAGACTCAAAGTCCTATCACCAACCAAACCAAGCACAATACAGACCCCAATAGACCACAGAGGCGGTCGAATACGTGGTATTACGTACCAGGTTCCACTAGTATCGTGGATAGATTGTCCATAATAATGGCAGGTCCAGAGATCTCCTGTTCTGGCTTTAACTTCTCCAAGAGATAAATGCAAGTGTCTTGGTAACCGCCCTCGAAATACACCTTCGTGCTCTGAATAACACAAGATATATACAAAATAAATAATTAGACAACAGAAAGATATTTAGTAGCAAATCCGCTAAATTCGTTTGAAAACTCGGATCGGCAACACGTCGGCAGAGGGCGCGTCAGCTCAGCAGCAACACTACATTTTCTGAGGATGCCTCGTGTAGGGAATCGTGTCGATTTGAAAAAAAATATGGAATTTACCGGATTTGTTACTAAATATCTTTTCCGTTTTCAGATGATTTATTTTGAACAATGGATTTCCGCAAAATAACAACTGAATCAATTAGTTAACAAAATATGTAGCGATTCGAAAGTTTTAATGAAAGTTAATAGGCACCATAATAAAGTTAATAGTCCAAAGACTATTATCAAACAAAGTTTGATCTAATTAAGCATTAGCAGACGACGGAGCCTAAATAAAAAATCGTTGAAAAAATTGCGTTTCTTGTATGGGATTTATTTGATTTTTATGTTGTGTTGTTAACGCAGGAATATAAATAGAAAGAAAATAGCGGAGGCTAAGTGAAAGTTGTCATCCTTTTATTACGTATTGTTTAAATAGGAGATCGGCACTTCTTAAAAAAAAATACAGGACAGTCACTTTACGCAACGCCATCTAGCCCCAAACTAAGCATAGCTTGTAATATGGGAACTAGATTACGGATAGAACACTTAAATACTTTTTGTAAATACATACGTACTATATGATACAACACCCAAACACAGAACAAACAATTATATTCATCACACAAATGTTTGTCCTGGGTGGGAATCGAACCCACAGCCTACAGCGCAGAAGGCAGAGCTACTGCCTGAGGTATGAGGCTTGTTAAAGCGATACTTCGGTTGTAAGTTACTAGGAAAACGAACACTGGCAACTGGTTACCTTTTCTGGTGTGGGAATGGTCCCTTTCCCACTTGTGGGAGCCGTTTCCTCGGGTACATCGCTAAGGCCCACCCCTCGCACTCTGATGTCGTCGACGATGACGTCACGCTCAGACAGCGTGAACCCAAACTCGCTCTTATACCTATTACAGTAAGGTTGTTTATTGCTGGAACAGTATTTTTTTCTTTACAATGTGATAATTTTGAGAGAAGAGAAGCTTAATTTCAACTATCAACCAAGTAAGTGAGCTGGGTATTGAATTTCCTATGACACATAAGCAATTTGATATGACATTTATACATTATTGTACACACAATTATATAAGCATGAACACATAATTAAATAAAGAAAGCCAAAGGCAAGCTTAACATGACTTAGCCTTAAAAGAGTTATCTTCTAGCAAACCTAGGTAGAGAGGGAAACAAGAATGAATAGAAGGGAAAAGTGTACAACATTAATAAATAAAGTACCTAACATAATACTATTACATATATATCATTTACATTTTTAAGCTAAGGATCAGTCTGGTGATAGTATTATTTGTGATTAAGACATAAGTAAAGGGATGCTTTGTGCTTGTTGATTACACATATTATGCTCATCAATACAGAAAAATGATAAAGAGTACTACTTTCATTGATTTTCTGCTATATAGTGATAGTAATCTTTGCGATTTGGGAATAAAAGTGATGCTTTAGTCTTTATTCTTGTTGATTACATAGATTAATCAATAAGGAAAATGAGTCAGAATACTACTTTCATTGCGATTCTATCTAAGCAACGATTTTTCAATCTCGATCCCGACTCGATTCATAGTTCTAAAATTCGCCCGATTTTATATACGGCATTTGGAGGTAAGAGCCAGTTCCTCATCAGTTTTTTGAGGATTCCGGTTGAAATGCGCCTCCACTTTCAGCCTTATCTTAACTTGTAACCAGGTGAGATGAAGGCCAAGCGCATTCCCATCGTATAATAAAAATAAAAATATTATAAAGATTTGAAACCAATTTGCGCAACTCACCTATTTACCCTCACACACCCTTGCACACAAAATAATAAAAACCTCACAACACATCCTAGTTTTATTTCATTTTATCTTGAACTTAATTTTTGATTTTTTGAAACTACTGTAATGGACTCAACTGTCCCAGACCAGTACCAGACGGAAGCGTGCCCAAGACACTGGCTGCATTGCCACGCTGAATAGCTATGCTGATTCGCTGGCCTAAATAAGAGCCAGCCCTTGGGTCACGTGTCGCCTCAATGTGTCACAATATACATGTAGTATATTGTATTTTGTACCTATTAACGAACGCGGTATAGAAGTCGCCATGAGTACACGAAGGCACCGTTGGGTTGCTCGCTGGTATCGGTGACACCATGAGGGCGCAGTCGGTGCCGGCGTAGCGGAGGTGAAGGTACGGCTCTAAACGAATACGGTCGTTTGGGATTCCCTGGAATACATTTTTATCAAACATTTACCTACTTACGGTTCCACGGATCACAGAATTCAGAAAAAACCCATTAGTAATGAAATGGTTACCTACATTTATGCAGGTCAAAATAAAATGTAAACATGAATGAATGAATGAAAACTTTATTGTACACAGAAATAATACTATAGTATATATTAGTTATGCAAAACACACTGCATAAGTAAATTATTGTCTACAGCTGGAATTATACAACTTAGAGACGGAACAAGCAATCACTTCTAACTCTTGTCATGACAAAGCTTAAATGTGTAGGTCAAATCCACAAAGTATGCCTACGCGGCACTGCATTGCGCCAGTCAACTTAAGGCATTGAAAGAACGGGCAGGCTTAACACCTCAATGCCTTAAGTTGACTGGCGCAATGCAGTGCCGCGTAGGCATACTTTGTGGATTTTATTTATCTTTTATTCAATAAAAAGTACAATTAAACGAACTATGTACAAAGGAATCAGTCAGATTACCAAAGGACCGTTACAATAACCTACTAATAATTCTATAACCTACCTAGGTTATAGACACAAAAATGAGATGTCTTATTTAGCTTTACGACATTCACGGGCTGAGTTGGAGGGGTCGAATTTTAAGCCACGATAACGGCCTCATCACTAATTCCAAATAATAAAAAATACAAACGCAGAAAAATTTAATGGGGTTGTATGTGTAAGATAGAACTCAAGGTCTTTGTCTAGTGACCCCTAAGTCGGGGTTGGGGTTGGGGTCGATTCTAAGATGTCATACCTGAGCCCGTAGTTTGTCTCTACAGACAGCCGACAAGACATCAAGTTGCGTATCTATCAGTCCGTAGTGCTCCGTGTTATAGACCCAGGCGCAAGCGGCTTGGGACTCTTGGACTATGTGAGCTAGAGCCATCCCGTACGCCGATAAGATACCTGCGAATAATGTACAGTGAGAGTGTACGACAAATGTTTTAAGATAGTATTTAGGTTTATGATGTATTAAACATTACAGGACATTACAGGACATTAATTTCACACAGCGCCATCTAGTCCCAAGCTAAGCATAGCTTGTAATATGGGAACTAGATTACGGATAGAATACATAAATACTTTTTTTTTTTTTATATACATACTTATCATACAATACAACATCATACAGTGTATCTACTTAAAATATAATTTAAAACTGTATATGATGCTGAAGCACCTTCGCAGGGATTTATTGAAAAGTAATATAGTCTATGTTCACCAAAATGGACATCCTTTTATATATAAAGCAAGGAGCACAGTGAATATTATGTTATACTGTGTCTGAGTTAAAAGGTTTAAAGGTTATAAAATAAGCACGGTCAAGTAGAGATTTCCACATCAACATCATCAATAACAGTCCATTAGTTGTCCACAGCTGGACAGAGCCTCCTCCAAAAATGAAGGGTTTTGCCATAATCACCACGCTTGGCATACGGATGGTGATCGCAGTAAAGGTGGTTGGTAGTATATAGTAGATACAGAAAGATGCTGCTGCCCTTCTTCTGTTGATAAAATCCCTTAGACGACTTTTACGACATCCGCGGGCTGTGTTGGAGGGGTCGATGCTTAAGTCGCGACACTTTCATTTCCACAAAGATAATTATACTATTTATTACTTTATTTTTGAAATTCAAGTGATTGTACTTGGTTACATTAAAAATGTTATAACGTTTAGTGCTTGAGGAAAAGATCGAGTCCCGAGTCCCGTCGCAGGACTCGAACCCGCAGCTTTTGCTGCGAATCCACAGCAAACTGAGGTGTATTGTGCATTGCTATCCTGAACCCAGCCAACCTAAACCCTTGAAGCAACGAAGGGATGCTGACAGCATTACTTGTGCGCACTTTGTATTTTAAAAATTAATTCTAATGCAAAAAATCACATCTGGCGGGCGTCCCGTGACGGTCAGCTTTTTTTTAAATATAATTTATGAATTTATTTTAAAATTAATGAGTTATCTGCACATATTTGTGTATGAAAACGGTGGCTAGCCCCATATTTATATCACTAATAAATATCTACATCTACACAGCCGGCGAGCCGCCCCAGCCCCCAAAGCAATCAAACGCGGCAAATTGAAATAAGCGCCATCTTATGATTTCAGTGAAAACTAAATCTAGGTTGTTTATAGAGACGACTCTTCGCGCGTCTTCATCACTTGTATAATGTAGTTCACGTATAAATCGGTAGATGGCGCTATTCAGCTTCAAACGAATGTGAACGATAGAATAACGTCGTTACGGCGCCATTCGTAGCACAAATCTGTATCTCCAATGAGATCAAACCCGAGATTTCTGAACTTTGAGTTAATTCTAAAAAAAATACTTTGAACTGATATTGCTGAGCATAACAGATTCTTCCAAAATCTCATCTAGAGTATTTCATGACGCCTTTTTTTTTTTTTTTTGCATTTTTTTTTTATTGTACGACGGGACGGCCTTCATCTCACCTGGTAACAAGTTAAGATAAGGCCGAAGGTGGAGGCGCACTGCACCCGGAATATACGGCATACTGTTAAGGTTACAAACTGGCACACTGATCGCAAGGTGTTACCGTTGCCTCTTGACGCTTACAACACCAAACATCAATCGGGCGTTGCCGACCCTTTCGAAGGAGTTTCTATTTTATGTGGATTTTATTTTAGGCTAACATGTGATTATTTGTTTTTGACATTACTATCTAATTATTAATTTTATTCGATTTGATTATTATTTTTGTGACATTCCGCATCTTTACATGAAACTCGAGTTCTAGTGACATTACTGCAAAAACACACCACTTCAAATGGTAAGTAAAAAATCGTGCTATGCCTTACTTATCGGACAATAATAAAATTACCAGCATATTTGTGTATGAACACGGTGGAGACCCCCAGCTGCCTGGCCACGCTGCACGCGTGCTGGCCGCCGGCGCCGCCGAAACAAGCCAGCGCGTGCTGAGACGCGTCGTGACCTCGGGCTGTGGTCAAAGCCCTGGAAACGACAAAACAACATTCTCATCACACCTATTCGAAAAACAATCGGCTTTAGATGACACACAAACAAGAAACTTTACAAACAACCCTTTAGTGTCCATTGGTTGTGACATAAACAAAAATGAAGCACTCTTTGACAAAGAACTAATTTTGACCGCCTCTAGTCTAGTGGTTCAAGCCACCGATTTCAGATCCAGAGGTCCCGGGTTCGATCCCCATGGGGAGTACAATATATTGTGCTTGGTTTAGTTGGTGGGAGGAGACTTTGTTTAAGTCCGCCTGGCTAGCTACCACCATCTTACCTAATTCTGTCGCCATAATAACAATTCTAAAATTGTTGTGTTCCGCCATTCAGAGGTAATATAGCCTATTCCTCAGTTTGTTGTGGATTCCGGGTGAAGTACGCCTCCACCTTCGGCCTTATCTTTTGTTACCAGGTGAGATGAAGGCCAAGTGCTTACCCGTAGTACAATAAAAAAAAACAAGCTTTCTTAGCTTAGCTTATTTTGGTGACGAGGGCTCAACATTTTTATGTATTTTGTACAACAGCAATATTTTTTTAATCCATCACTAATACACAGAACGAAGCTGCCGCCCTTCTTATGAGATCCCTTAGTCTTTTACAACATCCATGGGTTGAGTTGGAGGATAGCGGGAACCAAATTCCATCTAAGAGTTTGCGCTTGCTCTGTTCTGATTGGTTCACTTCTGATAGATGAGGTTAGTTAGTATTTGATGTTAACCAAAGAGGTCGAACCACGGTCGAACGCATAAGGTATGAAGAAGTTACTGGCCGGTTAGGTTTTGGCGGCAAAGCGCGCTGAAAAAAAAACTGTCATATGCATCATATTCTTCTTTAAATTTATTTTTCTCATAGATAGTTATGAAAAATAATAGTGTCTATTACTCGAGGCCAAATTATAAGTATACCTATGTACTTTAGGTAAGTTGCTACTTAGGTATGCAAGTGAGTTTTTTTCAGGGCTACTGAGGTAAATTCTGAAACTGTGAGAGATATGAAAAAGTCATGTATACAGTAAACAAATTATCAATTTATTGCATACCTGATAGGACGGCACATAGCTTCGTTAGCTACATTAATGAAACCCATAGCAACTTCTTCCATAGTCATCTGAAAAAATAGGTTGTAAATATGTAATTGTTTTAGTAGGTGGTTGGGATAAAGAAAACACAATGAGAAGATTGAAAAGAACTAAACCTTTAGAGTTAATATAGTGTAAAATTGTGATAGTGCTACTTCGAAGAACACATCTACAAAGTGTCTTAAATAGAAACTGTAAGAAACGTGACATTGGACACATTCTTAAAATCAATTTCTCTATTACAATACTAAGTTAGTATAAAATTACTCATTGGCCTACGCAGGCTAGATTGTAATATAGTTTTAGGCCACGTAATGTGTTAAAAATGATTAAAAAAGAAAAAAAAATCCTATGTAATTGTTTAAGTAGTTGTGTGTGGCTTGTTTCAAATCCACCTGGCTTGCTACCACTCTTACCTTGGTATATCGCCATAACAACAATTCTAATTGTTGTGTTCCAACATATAGGCGGTGAGATAGCCAGTTATAAATTATATTAATTTAATAATAATAAAAGCAATGATGATATCATTACAGAACACAAATTTCTCACAGCGCCATCTAGCCCCCAAACTAAGCAAAGCTTGTAATATAGGAACTAGCCTACTTTTTGTTTGTGCCAGTTAAAGTAACAGCTCAAAGAGTGCAATATAGGACATGCTATAATCACCACGCTTTACAGGCGGGTTGGTGAGAGCAGTATTGATACTACTGCTCATCCGCTAGTATTATTGTAGGTAATAAACGTTAAAACTCTCTCGCTAAATCTCAAAAATAAAAAAATGTCTCAACTCAACTCAATTGCCCTAACTTAAAATTGTAATTTTTATAACACGTTATTTTAGAGAATGATGTACTTTTACTTTTAATCATCATCGTTTACATTAACGAACGTAATTTGAATAAATCATATCAATATTTAGGTTTTCACCGTTTTTCCGCCATCTTGTTTCAAAAAGGCATTGATTTCATCAGTCAACCTGCGAAAGCCGGCCGTAGTCGCTTCCTTATCCAATGACTCATTTTCACTGGGCCCGAAGATCTTCGGAAAGTATTCTGGTAGCAAACGACCTCGAAACAAAAGTAATCAAACAACATTGTAGGAACTCTCAATACTTTCAACACTAAAATTTAATGCAAAAATAAATCTCTCCGGCGGGGAATCGAACCCCGGTCTCCCGCGTGACAGGCGGGGATACTTACCACTATACTACCGAAGACTTATATGCATAAGTTGAAATTCATGATTTCATGGCTAATATTTTTGGGATTTAGTAAAAATTGCATTTAAGTACTTAGCGCTTCAGTCCTTCAAGGAAATAGATAATAATGCCTATTATCTGGGCTCCCAATATATTGCTTTCATTCATTCATACTGTGCGGCAACTACACCAAAATGCCGCTGGAGACTGCAGGTCAATAAATGGTGATTTCACAATGTAAGCAAATTGCAAATTAGATAGTTATCAATACTTTTAGGTAGTATACGAAGTATTTAGGTTATTTACTATTCAATGTTATCTGGGACAAAATGTTTAATTTATTGCAATTTCATAAGCTTATTATAATTACAATACTACTATTATATTGTTATAAAAGCATGCAGCTTATCTAATCGGCACCTAATTTACTCTAGACTTGCCATTGATTTGGATATAGGGAACGCCATAGGCTATACCTACGTTTTATCTGGGAATTAACAGGGTTCGATCTTAACCTCTCGCTCGCCAAAATTATTATGCAACCATAATTTACCATTTTATTCTTTTACAATATTTTTATTTGGGCATTTGGATTTTTATTTACTTTCCATCTTCACAACCTTTTTAAATAAGAAGACAATTATTATATTACAATAGCACCATGATTAATTGCTTCCGGTCTGTTAGGATTAGGAGCATTCGCACGACTAATGTCTACATAGAAAAATGACCAAGTGTTCAGATATGTCCATTCATAAAAATAATCATATAAATATCCGACCAGGGGCCCTACCGCCGACGGCGAAGCCGATCTCCATTGGCTTAAAATTAGCTTCATGAGAACTAGAAACGATTTTTACCGTCAAATGTACTGAACGGATAGGTTTCATAACATGTGTACACTTTTAAGATGGGAAACGCCATTTTGGATATGACACATACCCGGTAGTAAAAATCGTTTCTAGTTCTCATGAAGCTAATTTTAAGCCAATGGAGATCGGCTTCGTCGTCGGCGGTAGGGCCCCAGATATAATAACAACCAGCTATAAAAATATCCATCAAAGACATTAGACATATCGAGAGAAACGTCTCTATTTCCTTTTCCTCTAGCTTACTAGTGGATATACATGGCTTATTTAATAAGCTATGATTTATAAGTAATTTCTGTGGGCCGATCCCGGCGGCACTGCAATGCCGGGCCGACCCGTGACGGGAGTGGAGCGAGCTCCGAACATCCCGTCGCTTTACAAAAATCAGTTTAATATACTGGTCCCTCAGTGAGGGAACTTTCAGATATTAAGCTGAAAAGAACAGATACTACACTTTGATCTTAGCCAAAAGGCCGAGAAGCGATACCGAACTAAATGTATGGAGGAAGGTCGTCAAACGCCGTGTGTTTTCGTCAGCGCGATCCAGCGTCGTGTAGGTTTTAGCAGCGACATCTAGTTATGAGTTTGGAAGTTATCGGTCAGAATCCACATGTCATCGGTGACGTCATCCACTTTTATATTGAACCTCATAAAAGTAACGATAACTAAGTAAATACGCTTTGCCCGCTTTGTAAAGTGGAAGACAATGAGTTATTTAAAAAACATATTGGAATCGACTTGAATGATAATAGTTCTACTGATAAGCCCGTATATTTTTAAAGTTTGTGGTCATACAAAGGCTTTAGGTAGATTTAGATTTAATTTAACACAATTTTAGCACTCTTACAAGTCATAATTCACCACCAAAAGAGTTGAAAAATAAATAAAATTATTCAGTAAAATGTACAATTAAACTTACTGTATACAAAGGAATCAGTCAGATTACCTAAGGATTGTTACAAACGGCCTATAGGTGACTCAACTGTTTCAGACCAGTACCAGACTGAAGCGTGCCCAAGACACTAATAAATAATACAAAATAAATTGTATGTCCATTTTTTGATGGTTTCAAGAGTCAAGTCAAGCAAAAAAATTCTTTATCAAGAAATCTGTAAATATACGAGTAAAAGAAATCTCTCCGGCGGGGAATCGAACCCCGGTCTCCCGCGTGACAGGCGGGGATACTTACCACTATACTACCGAAGACTTATGACACTTGGTGAAATTATTTATCAGGACTGACTAGTCATATAATGCTTCTTGTATGCATATATCGACGCACTCATTAATGTCATGACTAATGATAAGATAAAAGTTTGTTTTACGTATACCTAATTAAATGATAAGTAAATAATGTTAAGAAGTATTAGTTTTCTTCGAAATCTAGTCCTTAAACTACATGTTTTGTTTGGGATAGATATTGTTGCTTATAATGTCTATTAATATTTATTTAATTATGTAAGGGAAAAACTATAATTCTATGGTGAGACCTGTCGTAATGTAGTGAGCTGAGTGCTGGGCTTCGAAAGTGACTAAGGAAACTGCACGCGGCTGAGATGATTATGATGAGATGGATGTGTGGAGTAACGCGAATGGATAAGATAAAGAATGAGTACTTTAGAGCAAGCATGAAAGTGGCGCCAGTGACAGATACGTTGAGAAGTATTAGATTAGCATGGTATGCTCATGTCATGAGGGATGAAAGCCATGGAACAAGAAGGGGTTGAATATAAGTGTGGGTGGATATAATAAGAAAGCGTAGAGCAGTCAAAACGCCGGGCAATACTACAGATATCTCCATCTCCCAAGAGCGTTTTTTTATTTTTCTTCAGGTATTTGTATAATAGCATGAACACAAATCTAAAATAGATGAGTTGATATGTTAAACAATGGTAATAAATAATCTCGTCATGAAGTGTGTATCTGTCTGTTTTTATTATTAATCTATTTTAGTTTTATTTTATTTAATAACTTGAAAAGTTATCGGCTTTTTTTTTATTTGGAAATTATAATTTTATTATAAATCAATCAAAAACCAAATCTACACGAGATAAATTTGTAAGACACTTGAGATGAAAGTTTTGCTTTAGCAATCCTTTTTTTTTTATTGTACTACGGTGAGGTGCTCGGCATTCATCTCACCTCATTTAAAAGTTATGATAAGGCCGAAGGTGGAAGCGACTTCACCCGGAATCCTCAACTGTTTGAGGAACTATCTATCTTACCTCTAAATGCCTCCAACACAATATCGATACAAACAAATATATCGTGCATCAATAAAACGCGACATATCGCGCATCGCTAGTAGGTGAGGTAATTTAATCTAATTATAAAATTAAACAAGTAAATAATTATAATTAATCAGAGTAATACATGTAAACATGTATTAGAACTCACTCAAAAACTGAAATCGATTGCCATAATTCGATTTGGGTAGGAGATCGCTTAGTATAGGTGTACCTACTGACACAACGCAACCGTACTTAGGTAATTTATAAAACGCAACGCCTGCGCGATTCAGCGAGTGTTCAATTTTAGCAGCGCCATCTAGTTATGTTTCATGGAGGTTGAATTTGTCCCGTACCAGAGCCAAATGGCTTCATTTCAATGCCACACCAAAAGCGAACAGTTGGTTCTACAAATTATACTGACTATGTACATTATACTACTATTTACTGCAGTCGTATAGAAGCGGTCTTTGTATAGTCATACCGCCTCTGTGGTCTAGTGGTTCAACCCACCGATTTCAGAACCATAGTCCCGGGTTCGATCCCAAGGGGAACAATATTATGTTTGTTTGTTTGGTTGGTGGTAGGATTTTGTTGAAGTCCGCCTGGCTAGCTACCACCATCTTACCTAATTCTGTCGCCATAATAACAATTCTTTAAAAAAAAATGTGTTCCGGCATTTAAAAGGTAAGCCTGTGCCTCAGTTTGTTGAGGATTCCGGGTGAAGTGCGCCTCCACCTTCGGCCTTATCTCAACTTGTTACCAGGTGAGATGAAGGCCAAGTGCTTCCCGTCGTACAATAAAAAAACATCATCAACAGCCCATTAGTTTCCACTGCTGGACATTGCCTCTCCAAAGCTGGAAGGTTTTTCCATATTCACCACGCTCCGCTGGCGGATTGGTGATCGCAGTAAAGGTGTACATAACATACAGAAAAAAGCTGCTGCCCTTCTTCTGGTGAGTTCATAAACTCAGATAATAAACTTTCATACACTCACTTTTCCAGAAAAACTATAAAAAAATAGATTTCCTTAAAGCAAAACAATTTTTTTTTTAAATCGAGCACGTAACTACATGACTTTTTGATAGCTCCCACGGTTTCAGATTTAGCCTCAGTGGCCCTGGAAAAAAACTCACCTGTATATGTTGAACATGAGAACATTATTTATAATTATGATTTATAGCCTTTATACCATGTTTGGAGGAAGGATATTTTAATTTGATAGAAAGTAGGTCTTAAGCAGAATATACAGGTACTACAAATGGCAGGTAAGTGAGTACATTACCTAGTAACAAGTTGGTGTCGGTGACCGCCAGTCGGCCACCTTTCCTGTAGCAAGTCGGGCCGGGGTGCGCGCCGCAAGACTCGGGACCGCACGAGAACATACCCGAACGGAATGCTATGATGGACCCGCCGCCTGCTGCCACTGTGTTTATATCTGAAAATAATACAATATGTCTACCCGTGCCTTGTACAGTCGTCTGCACTACTTACTTATTCACCTGCACAAATATGTATACACTACCTAATTATCCGCCTGCACTAATATGTATAGTATTCATCATTATCCGCCTGCACTAATATGTATAGGTATACTATTATTTGTTTCCGCCTACACTAGTATGTAATGTTTACACTCCTTGTCAGCCTGCACAAATATTAATACTATTCCTAATTTTTTACTTCACTAATATTTATACACTTCTATATTTTCATAATAAAACCATTACTTTAAAATGCACTCAGATAAATTCAGTCATTACTTTTGTATTGAAGCCACACACTTGATAACCAAATTAGTAAAAAAAAACCCACTAAAGTGGCCAACAGGCATACGGGCCTTTAAAACATCCCATATTGCTATAATATCCGAACCTGCATTAACGCTGAGTTGAGACCTTTTTGCAATTCTATGCGAGTTTAACTATTTATTTTACATTTTTATTTTTGTCTCTATGTATTTCTGTGGGTATGTATTTCTGTACGGTGGATAAGACAATATTTAAAATGTTCAGCCATTAGGGTGTTCGTGCCATGTCATCAGCTGCGTTACCACGAAAAAGCGAACGTTTTTTAATCCGATGACGATTCAATTTAAGCTCATCACGAACAGAAAATACAGCAAAAGAGGTTTTAATAGTTTAACTTACGCATAGTCTGAACGTATAGCCTTTACTAAATGCATAAAGTTGAATTTCTAAGTTTTTAATTTTGAAAGCGTTCCAACTGTGGTTCCAACAACTTTGGGCACATAGTCATCGTACATTATTTTTTTTATTATCAAACAAAGATTTTTTTTTTCAAATACTCACTTTTCCAGAAAACCTATAAAAGAATATTGATTTTCTTTAATGGAGAACTTTTTTTTAAATCGAGCACGTAACTCCTAACATGACTTTTCGATAACTCTGACGGTTTCTGACTTGGCCTCAGTGGCCCTGGAAAAAACTCACTCTGTATATCTAGTGAGTTGGAGACCAGGCACTTCCCTGGTCTCCAACTCACTTGATGAAAGTTAATGTTTGGGTAAAATTTTAAAAATGATTAGTGGCCCAACCATTTTCTTTATTTGAAAGAGACGGTAAAGACAAACAAGATAGATGAACCGAATGAAATGACCGCGGCCTTACCCAATTGCGGTGCTTGAATGGTGACTCCGGCCGTGGTGGCCTCGTGGACGTGCTCCAAGGTCCCAGCGTACCTCGAGACGTCCGTCGACGTACCGCCCATGTCGAATCCTGGGTACATTTTTGTTATAAACTTTCGTTGTTGTTGTTTGACATTATTAAATCGATTTGTTACCGTCTGCCCCCACGTACAACCCCCACGTGGGCAGACTGTAACACTTATGGCTATCTGCATCCACGTATAAACTGTGGAGGCACACGGTAATGCATTATTACCGTGTGCCCCATAATAATTTATACATACCCCATACGATAATCTATCTGCTTCCGTCTGGTACAGCAGCGTAATTGCATATCTTGAAATCCATTACCAGTAAACTTCAAGTCGATTACCCGTGGTCGACCCACTCAGAATTTCGGGGTTGACAGTTGAAGTCTAGGCTAGCTTTCAAATGTCAAAAATTGATTACCAGTGGACTACACAATTGAGTTAGACCGTTTATAACGGTCCTTAGTAACCCGACTACCTACTTCTAAATTGTTTGTGAATAAATATTTTGTTGGAAGTTTAAAAAACTGGTTTATTTATACACAAACAATTATGTAAAACTAAACTAACTATTTACTTTTAGGGGAGCAGTCGGATAACCTTAGGACCGTTGCAGAGTGCAGACAGTCTGTGTAGCTCAATTGTTCCAGAGCAGTACCAAAAGGGATCGTGCCTTAGACACTGGCTGTATGCAATGGCAATTCGCTGGCTGAAATCAGAGCCAGCCCTGGGTCACGCGTCAAACCCCGCAAGATTTATGAATATGTGTGTATTTTTTTTATTGTACGACTGGTAAGCGCTTGGCTTTCATCTCACCTGGTTCAAAGTTAATTATAATAATAAATAAATATGAGAGGACATTTATTTGACACAGCGCAATCTAGCCCC
This sequence comes from Venusia cambrica, assembly GCA_951394065.1. Taxonomy (NCBI): domain Eukaryota; kingdom Metazoa; phylum Arthropoda; class Insecta; order Lepidoptera; family Geometridae; genus Venusia; species Venusia cambrica. Next base: position 5,903,306 of record OX596069.1, read on the forward strand.
AACCTAAGCATTGCTTGTAATATGGGTACTAGATATGCTAAGGACTTCACTTCACCCGGAATCCTCAACAGCAACCGGAATCCTAAATGCCGGAACACAACAATTTAGAATTGTTGTGGTAGCTAGCCAAGCAGACTTAAACGAAATCCAACAAACGAAGCACAATATTGTACTGCCCAGGGACCGTACCGCCGACGGCGAAGCCGATCTCCATTGATGGCTTTAAATTAGCTCCATGAGAACTAGAAACGATTTTTACCGTCAAATGTACTGAACGGATAGGTTTCATAACATGTGTACACTTTTGAGATGGGAAACGCCATTTCGGATATGACACATACCTAAATCGGTAAAAATCGTTTCTAGTTCTCATGGAGCTAATTTAAAGCCATCAATGGAGATCGGCTTCGCCGTCGGCGGTAGCGTCCCTGGGATCGAACCCAGGACCACAGAGGCGGTTAAAAAACCTGTCCATACCTATAACTGGGAGTCCTGTTTCCTTCTCATAAGACGTCATAGCATATCCAACCACGCCACCGGCCGGCCCGGAGAGAATGGCTCGAGAACCGTTGAACCTACACAAAACAATTCATTACCCCCCAGTTTACTCACACGTACCTACAGCACAATACACCGATCTTAGTGTAGGTTCAACACAAATAAATGTATATATCATCAATAATATCTACTTATGTCATAAATAAGTATAATATGTATGTAACAATTTTTCTGTGCCAAATAAACTATTCTTATTCTTAATGTTCCATTGTGACGAACACATCGTTTTACCTCGACCTTTATCATTAATGCTGGTAAGGAATGGAACTCCTTGCCTTCGTCTGTTTTCCCGCTCCGTACAATCTTGGGTCTTCAAGTCCAGAGTGAAGAGGTTCCTTTTAGACAAGCGTGCTTCATCTTAGGCCACATCGCCACTTGAAAACACAGACCGTCTGCTGTATACTGTGTTTATTTACTGTACAAAGTGTCAAGCCCTAATTGGGCGTATTTATTGAATGGCGAACATTTTTGGTACAAATTAGAGTCAACTTTGGATTTTTTTTCTATGGAAAAAAATTGTGTAATCGTGTTTTCGAAACGCACGCGTTCTAGTATAATTATATCCTGAACTATAACATATATTAATTTCAAAGTGAATGCTACAGTATTGTGGAAGATATGATCGCTGAAGCTAAGCCATTTCACATGATACACACATCATAGACTCTTTGGTCATACAGAATAAGGGGGCTGGAGGCTGTCACAAAGGCGTTATCATCATCATTACAGCGCGCAATTCAGTGCTAACTCACAAATCCATCCGGGTGAGTCCCCCATCGCTCTGCATGAACAGCACATTGGTCTCCTTCAATGAGCCGCTGAACCCCGCGGCGAAGGTCCTCACATACTCCTTGATGTGAGGGGTCAGGTACGAGTCGGCTGCGGCGGTGAACCCTCGTGGTACCATCCTGACCATGGAGGTTACCGCGTGCGATAGCGAGACTTGCCTGAAACCTGGACACAAATCATACATCTACAAGCCTCCTGAAGCTTACTGCTTACTTCAGTTGGTAGTAACTCCGCCTTCTGCGCTGTAGGCTGTGGGGTCGATTCCCAATTAGGACAAACATTTGTGTGATGTTTACAAAAAAAAGTTTTTTTATTTTTATTTAAATGAAAAGGTAGTGCTTTGTCGCTATGCGACCACATCGCCCAATACATAACAAATCATACAACACTAGACACATAAATATAAGAGAGAGTAAACAGAAAAAAAAAAATCCTAAACAAACATAAAATTAAAAAACAGTTGAGCTTCTGTACACATTATAGGATCTGACAAAATACTATTCCATAGCCAACATCTAATTTATTATACACTATAAGACTTCGGTTGTTTGAGCTCAAAAAAAAAGTATTTAAGTATTATATCCGTAATCTAGTTCCCATATTACAAGCTATGCTTAGTTTGGGGCTGGATGGAGTTGTGTGAAATTAATGTCCTGTAATCATACATCTTAATTGATAGTTTTTTTTTTATATTTTTTATTAATAGATACCTATACATTATTAGAAGTACCTGGGAGTTTTGTCACACAGTGACCATGTCATGTATAAAAAATTATACAAATAATAAAACGAAACAAAACTACCTAACTAACTCATCTAGTAACAAAGACTTACCTAATAAATAAATTAAGTACCTGAATCTATATATTTATTTAACTTACTTGTTATAATTTTTACTTACTTTCTAATGCCGTCTCTCACTTTTTTTCTTTTATTTGTTTCTGTCTATGAATGTTTGTTATTGGCTTTATGATTCTATTCATTACCTATCTTACTCTGTTTTTATAGCTGTAATCTTTCCTTAAAAAATAAAATAGGGAAATCAAATGTTATGTTAAAAATCAAACTTCTTTCGCACAGTACGGTTCAAGATAAAATTACGAATTAATTGCGAACCAGAAAATTCTGGAATTGTCTCCGAGGTACCTACTAGCTACAGTATGGGATTTTTCAAAAAGGGAGAATGTGGAAGGACGTAGAAGTAGACAGAGGAACAGATGGATTGATGAGTGAGCGATGATATTCATGTGAGAGGAGTAGATGCTGAGGTGACAGGAGACAGGGGAAGATGGAAGAGAAGAACGAGCTATGCCAAGCCCATGCCTTACTGATAACAAACGTATCTTACCCAGTTGTTCAGCAATCTTCCCAATCCTGACTTCATGCTCATGGTACGTGTAGCTATGAGCCAGAACCACGGCAATGCTATCTATCCCTTTCTCTCTCAGCGCTTGTAGATCGTTCCGCACCGCTTCCTCCTCAAGCTCTTTCATTATCAGCATCTTTTCTCCTGTTGAGCCTGGACATAGATTTATAATTTAACTAGCAGAACGCCCTTCGTTCCTAACATCCCGAGGAAATTTTTTCAAAACTTTACTATTCTCTACTAGACTCTACTATTTTTTCCGCACGAGTACAATCTTGAAGTCTTCAAGTCCAGAGTAAACAGGTTCCTTTTAGGCAAGCGTGCTCCATCTTAGGCCACATCTATACTTGATTTTCAAGTAAGCTAGTAGTCAAACGTTTGGCTATCCAATAAAAAAGCACACATCAACTGCCCCAAAATAAAAAACCAAACCCAAAAAAAGGTGATTATTTTTTTTATTTGTACGACGGGGAAGCGCTTGTCCTTCATCTCACTTGGTTTCAAGTTAAGATAAGGCCAAAAGTGGAGGCGCACTTCACCCGGGATCGTCAACAAACTGTGGAACTGTCTACCTTACCTCTAAATGCCGGAACACAATGATTTAGGAATTGTTATTATGGCGACAGTATTAGGTAATCCCGGAGATCAATCAAACTTGAGATTGATCTCTGGATCTGATACCGGTGGGCAAACCACTAGGGCACAGAGCCGGTTAAAATACAAAAGCTTTTTTTTATTGATGGACACATGCATTCAAGAGCTGGTGGTAGAACCAGCTCAGTAAAGCAAGTGAAACTGTGGTCTAGCTTGTCTAAAAGAAACCTATTCATCCTGGACTTAAACTCTTTACCGGTAACTTGTTTGAATCCTTTGGTGATATCCTTCATCTGACATCGGTCGGGTAAGGCAGGGATTACCCGGCAATCCACTTCCACGACTTCCGAGTACAGCACTCCTGGTCGTTTGATATCCTGGAAATAATATGTAAACAAAATGGCTACAGAAAAATTATATCAGCATATCTCAATGTCCATAGTTTGGCTATGGGGACTTGGCTCCACGACTTAAAACAAAACCTTTTAAACTAACTAACTTTTGGTCCGTTCGGAAGGTTTGGTTTTTAGTTTAGATTCTAGACTCTGTAGTCTAGTGGAGGTCCCGAGTTCGATCCCAAAGAACCAAAATTTTATGAATCATCTCAATTCAAGGTTGTCTGGAAGAGAGTACTCGATAATACTGTCCATTGTATTGTAATCTACAGTTATCTATATAAATATCTATATAATAATACCTAACCATTTCCTTTTTTTTTTCTAAATACACAATCCATAGTATCTTTGTGGTGCAAAATAAATACCTACTCTTCATTAATTAATTCCATACAACCAAATCACAAGTCTCAAGTTCATCTAATAAGTCCCAGACACAGTTTCTTAACTAATTCAGGCATCATCGTTTCTTAAATATTTATGCACACCATGTTTTACTATATCTGAAATGTTATACTGTACAGGCTGTACCATGATTATGGGACTTAATTTTTAGGAAAATTAAGCGAGTTTTTAGATGGCACAGGCTCTTTCTTCGATGGAACCCGCTGAACTGCTTGGTTCCGTACTTGGACAGAAGGGTGGGTCCAATCCAGGACAAGTCCTACTATCAGTGGTGAGAACATTCAACAGTACATAAACACTAGCAAAGGTCAACCCATATTCATCTTTTATTTGTGTCAATGGGTTGAGGAACTCATGTTTTATTAGCCAAAAGTGCCCACTTTATGTTAGTATTAATCACTTGAAAATGTTATCAATAAATTTATAGATCTATTTGATTTCAGTTGCCTGCTCTATATTTTCAATCCCTAGTACCTACATACAGTGTCACCTAATGTTTGTAATGTTCTATGTAATTTTTGTGTTCAATATAACTAGCTATTTGTTTAAAACATTACATACCAGTTGGAATATATTCGGTCTTGCCTGGTTTCCGATAAGCAACAAATCTCGGAACCCTTTGTTGATGACAAGCGCCATCTTGGCTCCTTTCCTCTCGAGAAGTGCGTTAGTTGCCACTGTGGTGCCCATTCTGATAGAATCAATCAATGAGGATTTCACTTTGCCGTCCTTGTCTAATGCGTTTCCGGTTTCCTAGAATAATAAGTAAAAAATAAGTTTTTTTGGGCTTAACATAGAACCTAGAGTATAAGGACATTTTTCTTATCAAACCTTTCAGGAGCAGAACCAGTTACCAGCATGTTATTGTCAAATGTTTACTTGTAGCTCCATCACAAATGGTCACCCTGTATTTGATAACACAACCATGATATGGCAGTGTAAATTGGTAAGTCAAAAAACAGGTTGATTGAGTTAAGAACTTTATATCATTAGAACTTAGCCTGCCCACTATCACACACTAGATGGGGTCAGCAATACATGTCTTTTTCAAAGCCATGTTGTTAATTTTAAGACCTGCCTAACTGCTAACATCATCTCTTCATAGGAATACTTGTTTGAGCGGAATGAGTGGAAAAGGTTTAGGTAAATTTATTAAATAAACTAAGATGGTTGCAGTGGCTGTTCTATGAAGAAGACAGTGAGTGTTTCACACCCAAAGAGTTAAGCGAATATGGAGGGATGAAGATAAAGACATGAATAAGGGGGGATGCGGATACTTATGTCATGGGATAATAGTGACTGTGTCACTAGCAGCTAATCTGGAGTGGTTTACCTGTAATTATTCTCTATATCTGTCTGATATCTAGCCGGAATATAATCTGGAGAACGACCTTAACTCTGGCCTTAACTAAGAAAGTTTCTTTATCAAATATACTGACCTCACAGCTTAGATGCTAGTCAGTCATTCTATGCTTTCTTTGCTGTAGGTTGTGGGTTTGATTCCCACCAAGGACAAGCAAAAATCTATTAATATAGTTATGTGTATATAAATGTAGGTATATTCATAGTCTCCGCAATCTTATTTTACTTTATTTTTATTTTTAAAATTTTTGGAAAACTTACAGCTAGGTTTGTACAATAGATTATTGAATAACTATGCAACCAAATGTTACATAATAGGAAGGCCAATTAAAAGTTTGCTTGTTGCCATATACTTAGGTACGAGCTTTGCTTAGATTGTGTTAGTGTTTTAATTTATTTAATTCATTCAATTTAATGTACCTTCCTACATATAGTAGTAGAATATATATGGTTTAGGTGATTAAACGAAGGTAGATGTAGCTACTGAGTACCTATACCTACACATACCTTGTAGGTACTTGTGCTTAAAAAAAAATCTGGCCTTTCCGCTTCCATGCTGTTCGCTATACTAAACTGTGGATTTGGTGTTTAAGAATTATCTAAAAATCTTACTGAATGAAAACATTTTGAATATTGACTAACCTCTTCCAAAATTCTTCTAATGGCTTCTCTCGGTGCATCATCATAGTTTTGAGGGTCTACTGACAAGAGCTTCATGACTTTAACCCTCCCACCCGGGCATCGTGCATACACATCTGTGAAAGTACCTCCTCGGTCGATGGCAAAATGAAAGCCTTTGCGGGACATGCTGATCTGGAATATATTCGTTTTGTGTTTGGTTAAGTAAGGAATTATAACCAATAGTTACCCTACCTAGTGCCTTTGTCTACTAACCTGATTTAAAACGAAGTGTCTCTAATAACATAAATAACTAACCTGATTTAAAACGAAGTGTCTCTAATAACATAAATACTACCAGTCATTGAGAACAACTACCTACTGTCTTATTCTTATCACAATGAGATTCATTAACATTTGACTGATAACCAACTTTTGTGTTGTCATTGGTCCTTATCTCACAAGGCTATAGGTAGGTACAGTCGAGAAAAGTGTAATACAACTAGGTAGGAACTTCCTACCTAGGTATGTAAGTAGTAAGTAATACAGACCGACATAAACAAGTACCTAGGTAGGTACCTAAAAAAAGTTTTTGCCCTTTCTTGTCTCTCTCTTGCTTAAAAAATATTATTACAAAACATAGGTAGTTATTAGGTAGGTACCTACCTAACGACAAAAACACAGGTACCTACCTAGGTATGTACCTAAACTAATATCAAGTACTCAGATTAATTTTATTTTAACTTTATCAAACTGTAAATAGGTACATAATATAGGTACCTACCTAAGTAGGACGTAAATAAATTACAGACAAAAGACAGGTTACCTGCATGTAGGTTCCTACTCAGATCAGTCAATAGCATAGAATACTATTTACTGAGCATATAAGGTATACTCACGAGGTCAATAGGTACTAGAGTAGGTTGTATGTACCTAGGTAAATAATCTTACAAATAATAACAAAAGAAGTTATAAAAACAAAACAAAATGATATGAAATGAAATGAAATTATGTTTGACCCGATCATGCACGGCCCTTAAATGCTCAGTGTGCTAACCAAAAGTCGATACGTCGAATCTACCTATTATGCTCAGCAATCGAAATTGTAGTACCTAGGTATAGGTAGGTTAGTTTCGTATTATTAGTATTGGCTGTACCTACATTAACATCACAAACCACTGATTTCCTATGTGGCCAGTTGGCCATGCATTTTTTGGCTGTGTTGTGCAAGTGCAGTATCAACACATGCGACGATAATGAACGACTCAGTTATTCGAAACTACCTACCTAAGGAAGGTGTTTGTGGGCACAAAAAATACACTAATAAGCTACTGACGTACCTACTCCACCATTATATATTAGTATTTAGAGTCGATAGGTTTAAAGATAATTATAATTGTGTAAATGCTTCTCTAGCTAAAGTCCTTGATTGGTTTGCAGTAAATAATCTCCTATTAAATGAAAAATAAAGGTATCCGATTCACCTTGCCTAATGTTTAAGTCAGCAATGCTAACATTATCTTAAATGGTACTTTAGCAGTACTTCCTTTAAAAAAGTTAAGTATTTCCCCATTTTCTTAGGTTTAAATATTAATGCAAAGTTGCAATGGGGTATTCATATTGAGTCATTAGCTAGCAGATTAAGCTCGGCTGCATACGCTGTACGTACAATAAGGCATCTTACTGATGAAGCTACGGCGAGGTTAGTTTATTTTAGTTACTTTCACAGTACTATGTATTATGGCATATTTTTATGGGGAAGTGCAGCTGATATTGAAAACATTTTTACCCTGCAGAAGAGAACTGTACGGGCAATTGATAAAATGAAAACTCGAGACACCCTCAGGGAACGTTTTATTCTTACAGTCAGCTCCCAATACATTTTTGAAAATCTAATGCACGCTCACAGAAACATTGATGAGATTAGTAAAAGAAGTGATGTACACAGTGTTGATAGAAATAAAAAATAGCTTGATATACTTACCTAGGTATCGCTTAGGAAAAGTAAATCATTCATTCTTAGGAAACTGTGTGAGATTCTATAATAAGCTCAAAGCGCTACCAAAGTCTATTCTCGTAAATTCAAATTATATGTAAAGAATAATTTAGTTAAAAATTACTACTACAAAATTAGTGACTATATTGGTGATAAGAACGCATGGCCCGATGTTAACAAACTGCCCATTAGGTAGATAGGTACCTAATAACAAATGTTTTAAGATAGTATTATGTATTTAGGTTTATGATGTCTTATACAATGTAATTTAAAACTGTATATCTAAATGTTGAATGGAGAATAAAAAAAATACCAGCCCGAGTTTCTTGCCTTTCTCCTTGTGTGCTGGTCACGATTCCGAACAGGCGGTAGATTTGAAGTTTCAAAATGATCCTAAAAAATCCTAATGAATAAAGAAATTTTGAGTATGCTAAGTCATAGTCAAATTTTATTTATTCATTAAGATTTTTTATCTGCTTGATACATTTTCGAAAATGACGTCACGTGCACTAAATCAAGGTACCTAGGTATGCGATATACCACGGCCGCCGTTCTGCAGTTCACGGCGTGGTATATCGCTGCAATAAAACTTATACGTAACTATGCTTAATCCGTTAAGTAGAGCATTCGTTGCTTTCTTTACTCGTACCTGCTATAAATAAACTGTTAGGAAATATACTAGCGGACAAAAATGACAAATTTATCACTCTTGTTCTTTTGGGCCGTGCAATATTAACACGTGACGATAATGTGCGAGGGTTACCATATATCCTGAGATATCAGGATTTTGAGGCTTTTCTCAGGATTGCGGCCGGATTTCGGAAATCTCAGGAAATCTCAGGATTTTAGAAATAACACTTGATTTTTCAGATCTTATTTTTAAGAAAGCAAATTATAATATTTTTATTGATTAAGTCATTTACTATGATCACGTTCATTGAACAAATAAAATCAACACGTAAAATATATAAAACCTTTTCTAATCATCAGTTTTATCATTTTAATTTGGGATGATACTTTATTAAGCATACGTTTGTCTTTTACTATGATTCTATGTAACGCTTCGCATGTTAATCTAAAAATAAACTGTGTTAAAAGTAAAGCTCGGACTCTGAATACACCGTTCAGGGCTGATATAGCAATATATCTGATAATCTTGAAGCACCGATGGTCCTGAAAATGCTTGCCCACAATGTATGGAGCAGTACCTACATAAAATAATGCATCTTTTTGTGTTACATAAATGCGCTTACTTTTTGTATAAAGGGGTCGATGGTAACTGCTGTGCACGCGCGTCGTGCCGCGGGCTACGAAGCTGTAAATTACGTTTGCGAGAGAATGCGCAAAATTTTTGAAAATCTCAGGATTATTCAATGGAAATCAGGCTATTTCTCCGGACTTTAAAATTTTCTATCTGGTAACCCTACCGACCGTATAATAGCTATATCAATAATTATTGATCGCCAAATTATTTTTGTTCGAATGATTAACAACTATTATCAGCCCATGCATTATAGGGCTGTGCATTATTTGGCTAATCGTCTTCTTTTTATCTTACACATCATCAAAAAATGGTTTACTGACTCTATCTGTTATGAATAAAATAACGCTGCGCCTACATTGCATGTGGATTCAAATAAAAAAGGTAGATAGATCACACGCAAAGAAAATGTAACCATTTTTCAAAGGATATGTGTGTGTCAGTCAATGCTGCTGATTTATACAAAAAAAATGTGGCATGGGGTAATCCATCAAATGCCACCAATAGGATTCCGCTAGGAATTGAACAAAATTTTAGAATGGCCGATTGCGAACTCGTCTTGTTCGGGGTTCGGTGGGCAAGTAGAGATAATGGAGGATGCCAGAACACCAAAGTGTCTCCTACTTTATTTGTAAACGACCTTTCGTTTTCAATGACCGGTAGGTGCCTTTGACCCTATTTACCGGCCAAGCCAACAAATTTTGTGAAAGCGAATATTACTGATAATGTGCATCGATGAAATTCCGCCTATTTATGTTCCAAACATACTGCAATAGTACGGTTTGGCACCTACTGATATATCTTCAGAATAGCTATAACATACCAATGAAATGACAGCTGACTTTGCCTTTGCTTACGTTCAATGTTTCGCATTCGCATGTGGGCCATTTTCTTAAAACTTGACCCGGTATAAAATATGCCATAAATTTAATTTTGTCACAATGTAGTAGGTTTTTAGGTCATCACCAATAGGAAATACCTGAAATTTATATTAAAAGCGAATTGTTTATAGCTAAGTATCTTTATTATTTTTTTATTAATATTTTTTCATTGGTCCAGGTAGCATGACGCTCCATTCCGAAACCAAGTAACTGTGATGATAATAAAATATAGAATATATATATTTTATGACTTGTATTTAAAAATAATAAACATGCACACAAATTATTTAAGTAACAATAAGTAATTCAAATACTTTCTCAATAAACATTTAATAATCAATTTTTTTATCAGTTCCGTTACTCTTTGGAATGTTTTTAACTTATAATTCTTTATCTATTCGACATTAAGGCACATAAACGAGATCTTTGAAGATATACTATAAAATAATGGAATTACTTATTCAATACATAACAATCACTATTATAAACCTTTATCAGTTTTAGTTAAACATTATTAATCACACAAAATCATTGTGGGACAGTCACGGAAAGGAATGCCCTGGTCACGGAAGAGAATTGTAAAGGTTGCTTTACAATATACACGATTTTTGAGATAAAATTACTATTCTTCCCCAAAACAACGACGGCAAATATAATCAAAGTCGTTCTGACCGCCAGTGCATCGTATGCAATATATTTTTTTACACGCCATGCATTTAACCACGTCGCTTGATCTAAATGGCAACTTAATTTTGCATCCGACACACTGCAGTTCACGAGAAACTACAGTTCTTATTGATGGGTTTTTCTTATATACATTTTTTTTTTACTGTCAGGTATATTTTGTACTTTTGTAAATTGGCGTTTATTGTCGTATGCAGTAGGTATAAGATGACGCTTTAACGAATTATTTTCTGTTTTGACCCTCCAGTCAAATTTATCCTTTTCCTTTTTAATTTTAATATCGCTACATTTCTTTGTCAAGTCAATCATTTCACCCTGATCTTTTCTCGTAAGAGTTGTAGTATCAGTGCATTCCTTCGTTAAATCAAAGATTAAAGTATCACTATATCCATTCTTCATATTATCATTAGTATAAAACTCGTTATTTTTTATATTATTATTATTAGTCTCACTGCATTCTTTATTTTCATCACTTTCTTTCTGATTTTCATTATTAGTAGCTTCCTTAAAGTTATCAATAATAATGAGATCACGTTCGCTTAAAACTATACCATCGTTCCATTCTTTTATCCAATCATATATGTCAGGCTGATCTTTTTCCGTAATAACCAAAGGATCAGTACATTCCTCCTTCATAGCGTCATCAATATTTATATGATACTTTTCTTTTAAAACCTTACATTCTCTTGTCACGTTATCAATTGTATCTACTTCTTTAGACGAAGTATCACTACAGTTAGTATTCACTAGATCACTTTTCCTTATAACTTTTGTCTCACCGCACTCTTTTTTTGCATTATTTTCTTTCAGATTTTGGTTTTCAATATTTTGATAGGCGTGTATTTTTGGCGAAAAGCATTGACATATTCTATTCTGTGTATTATCTAGCCCGCAAAAGCAACTTAATTGCCTATGCTGAATTTGGGGCAGGCCAGTGTGACTTATAACTTGGTGAATTTTCATAGTACCTGGCACTGGTCGCAAATCAAGAGGCAGCAAGATTTGTCCTATATCATCAATTTTATCATCCTCAATAAAAAAAACATTTCACTGATTTCATCACCAACTTCAAAATTTCAAAAGCCTCTATTCCATCAGTAATGTCATGCCCGTATGCAACTTGCTTGTCAAGTGCTCTTTTTACGGCTCCACCTATGCCGTCTGCTACCCCTTTTCCGTGGCCGCTCTCAGAAAAGTTCCATGTACAGTATTTCATATTTAACTGGGAGGTAAAATAGTTTAGTAAGAAGAAATTTTTTTCAATAATATTTTTTTGATGGGCATTTTTTTTAGCTATCGCTTCATTTTTACGAACTAATGCTCTATACAATCTTTTTGTTTTTATGTGCTGTGCATTATCTATATTTGGTTGTGTAGATATCGACTCTTTGGCCTTTTTCTTTGTATTTTTAGCTTTTTGTTTTCTTTTCTGTTCTCTCCATTTCTTTCTTCTTTGATCTTTTTCTTGTTCTGAGAGCTCTGAAATTTTCTTAGTCTTCGCTTTTATTCTACATGTATCCTTTTTTTTGTATTGTTCATATTTTTCGGGGTCTTTTTTTAACTTCTCCCTGTATCTTTTCATTTTTTCTGCTGCCGTGAGAGGCATCTGAAAGAAAAATAAAACGGTCAAGTGCGAGTCGGACTCGCGAGGAGAGACTTACGAAGTTTTCTTAGGTTTTCCTATAAAATATAAGTGACGGCCAGTATTCCATATTTTTTTCAAACTTGTAGGGTCAGTTTCTTCGGAGATAGGGGGGGGGGGATCATCTATTTTCGTCATATATATCATATTATATTAACGATCGCGATACACATTTAAAAAACACAATTTCCGTTTCCTAACAATCCCCATGCAAAATAACTTTGAAAATCGGAATCTTGTTTAAAAACCAGCGCGCAGCGTCTAATTACAAAAAAGTTCAAAATACAGCTCAGAGAAATCTTACTAATTAATTTGAGATAATTAATAGTAATTTTAATACAGAAAAATATAAAAAACCGCATATTAATCGGATAAGCTATTTTGGAAAAAAAATTAAAGACAATCAAACAGTTATTTAAATTCTAAACATTTTTTTTTTGGATTTCAATCGTACAATGTAAATTGATTATAATTCATTAAAGTACTTATTTTATAGTTCGCAGGAAGTCAGAGATCGTATAGGTGTAGGCTGATCATGATGATGGTGATTTTGAAAGTGTAAAGTCTCTCTTAGTTTCCATTCCGAAACTTTCTTATTCCGCTTCTACGTTACCATCAATTTGGTTTCGGAAGAGAGGTTTCGGAATGCTGCTCATGCCGAAATATCACTCAATATCTTTGTATTTTTACAACCAAAACGCTCATGCTATGCAGAGCTAGAATTCTAAATAGTTCTTCTCCGTTTATAACTACTGTTATTGAACAAATAATGCCAACTTACCATACATTTTGGTTTCGGAACGCGGAAGTCTTCAATCGTACCACGGCGCTACGTGTTGTTGCGAGGCTCGTTACCGGTTAAATGACAGATCAAAACAAAATGGCAGTAGTTTGATTTGGCTAAAATGTTGCCATAATCCTACAAATAATCCCAAAGTGGTAAATTTTTACATGTGTTGTTAAAATATCATGGTTTCGGAATGGAGATTTCCACTTTCCGTTTTTTGTGTGACTAAATATTTTGTTTAATTATTCGTTATTTTATGACAATTTAAATAAAATAAACATTGCTACATGTGTAGGGAAATGTACATTTAAAAGCTAGTAAATAATATTGCATGCGTTAATAGAAAAAAAAGTTACAAATTGAATATAAAATTATCAAAGTAGGCATAGGACATGTGAAAACTTGGTATATTAATGTGGTAAATTATTAAAAACATACAAGTTTCTAAGCCGAGGGTGATGTAAAGCAGTTATTTTTCTACGTGATAGTCATAGAAACATAAATAAAATTCTACATCCCTGTCATAAATAGTAACTTTCAAAAAATAATTATTTCAAGTTCTGGGACACTCCTAAACCGTCATGTACAAGTTTTAAGAAAACGGCCCATGTGTCTTCCATTAGTTCAAAACTTCAAAATCAAAATGGAAAAGGCTATTCCCCAAACCCAGCAAATGCCACCAATAGGATTCCAGATAGATTCATACAAAATGGCCGAACAGCCAATTGCGTGCTACATTTCAGAAGTCTTTGCCAATCACGTACCTATAAATAAGTAAACAAATCATTCGACCTTCATGCGACAAGGACGTTCGACGGCCATCTACCTCGTGGTCTGTCTGTGTCTTTGACTATATCTACCTACCTTATACGCTCAGTGTATATACCGGTAAGGTTGTGATATTTGCTGACAGTTTTCATTGATGAAATTTCGCCTATTACTGTTCCATACTCTTCATTGATGAAATTTCGCCTATTTTTCTGTTCCATTCCATACTCTCCAATCAAATTTTTCCTACGGTTAGTGTTTTCAATGCGATGATGTACTAGGTGATGTGTACCAAGTTGTTCGCGACTGGACGCGTTATTACATAGACTTCCAGTGTGTGAGACGAATCGCCAAAGTGACATACATTTTGAAACTGCGATAATTTGCGCAGCACAAGTGTCCATGAGCCTGAGCCTCAGCATGCATGCATGCATGCGTGTTCTTGGAATCTGAAATTCGCAATGGGACACTGCTCATTATCCGCCTGATCGTAACTTTTGGAATTTATCCAAAAGTAATCAGGCTTCAGACATTGCTTCTATTGTTTGACAAATTTCACTCTGGCTTCCCTTGTAGCGGCGGCGCAGTGAACAACCACGTACCTACCTACTGCTCTACCGTTTTTTCCTCTTGAAAACATTTGGAATCTAATACTAAATGTAAGTACCTACTGATTGAAACATACACATATAAGCCCAGCAAGCAATCTAGCGAGGTGAACCCAGTATTTTATATTTTAGATGATTTTGATTACCTCGGCAACATCACAATAAAGATGAGTTCCTTCAACTAGTTAGCAAATCAAGAATTGGACTCATAGTAGGTAGGTGTATGATGATCAGCTTGGTTTCAGTTCTGCCATTAAGATTAAAAGCCGGACCAGACCAGCATGTATGTGTTGGCCCTAAAACCTACTACCGCAGGTAGAGAACTGGTGAGCAGAGAGAGAAAGAGTTTTTACAGACATAATACCAGTTTTCACTCCGATTCAAAACAATTGAACTGGATAGCTGTAGTGTGTAGCCTTTATTATAACTAGCTGACCCTGCACCTGTTTTGTTATAATTGATTTAAACTTATTAGCAATAAATGAATTTGAATTTGAAACTGCCCACCCATCAGCATAGGACCAAAAACATTACCACACAGTGATTCGGTCAAATACCTAAGGAAACTGCCCACCCATCAGCATAGGACCAAAAACATTACCACACAGTGATTCGGTCAAATACCTAGGAATGCATCTTGATCATAGACTTATTACCTGGAGAACTCGCCTACAAAAAAAAGAGAAGAATTGAACCTTCAAGACCGAAATCTCCTGTGTCTAGTAGGTAGAAACTTGGTCCATAGTATAGACAACAAACTTCGGATCTATAAGGTTGTATTAAAACCCATCTGGAGTTATGGCATCCAATTGTGGGGTTCGGCCTGCAACTCAAACACATCCATCATAGGTACAAAGTGTACAAATAACATCCTAAGAACGCTTTCAAATGCACCATGGTTCTTGATGACTGCTGAGCTGCGTAAGGAGTTCCTTAATTTAAAGAAATGAGCACAGTCACTGAGGAAATCAAGCTCTACTCATTGAAATACAAAAAACGTCTGGCTACACATCCAAACACCCTGGTGACACTATTGATGACTATTAGCTATCCAAAGAGGCTATAAAGACAACACATCATAAAGCTTGACAGAGATGATACATAACAAAAAGGAATTGCTCACTGGAACACCCCTCCTAAATGCCCAACTTCCTACAGAAAATCTGCTCATAGTCAGAAGACTGACCGCAGATCAAAAAAAAAAAAACTGACCCTTCACAGTTGCACTTGCCCAAAGTTTGTCAAAATTAAGCACCAATATTATTATTACAAATTCATGATTGAGCAGCTAATGCTGATGTGTCCTTAACTCAGTGTTGGAATTTTAATGTTGGTAATTCTCTCTGGCAGATGGTTCCAGTTGTGAACAATTCTGTTACTAAGGCATTGGTAGGCCACTAGTGAATTTGTACGATCTCACCTTCTTTCCTGTTAAAGATGTCTTTGGAGAATATAGTGCAACATTGTTATGTTCATTTCAATTGAATCAAGTACTGAAATGTCGTCACTCTTAGAGTTGATCGTTTTTCAACTGGTTACATATCGGTATCGTGGTGTAGCGGAAAGACTCTCGACCTAGGAGCGCGAGTGCGTGCGTTCGTATCCTGACATATTGGTATTTATTTTTGTTATTTTTAATTTTATTTCCTTTAACGGCTTCTACCAGGCACTGTCGGGTGTTACTAATTGATGCAAAAATGTAGGTAGGAAATATATTTGAGGCTCTCAAATATATTTCCTATTCAGCGAGATTCCTTTCAAAGGACAGACGCTTTATTTTTTATACTACTAGGAGACGGGACAAGCATGTAGCGCACATGATGTTAAGTGTACTCTTGCCTATGACAAAGCCTTACTGCATAGGTCACATCCACAAAGAACATAGCCTACACGGCACTGCATTGCGCCCGTCAACTTACATTTTATTTGTTTTAGCCTTTGGAAACGCCCTACTTACTATAAATTATAAATAGATATAAATTGTATTTTATTTACCAACCTGACCCGTAACAACATTACAAAGCCAATGAGATATAACAGTGTGTGAAGTCCAGATGCCACCCCCACCCAACAATGGAAAGGTTGCTAAATTAATATAATCCCTTAGTCACCTCTTAAACCATCTACGGCATATTCATATCACCATATTTATTTCCGGGGACTGCACCGGAAATAAATATGGTGATATGAATATGCCGACCTATTAGTTATTCTGTGGCAGTACCTAACATCGACGCAAATATCACCGATCTGCTTGCGAAGAATAATTATTATAGTTAATTATTAGCCTTTAGTGGACGCTCATGAATAACATACACCTTTATAACTCAAAACGACGGGCGCAATGCAGTGCCGTGTAGGCTTTGTTCTTTGTGGATTTGACCTACGCAGTAAGCCATTGTTATAGGAACTGTATGTCAGAGTGCACTTAACATTAGGTGGGCTTCTTGTTTGTTCCGTCTCCTTGTTGGTTTGAAACTAGTTTTTTTATGGTTTGGCAAACTGAAAAGTACTCCAGCAAATAGTTAGTCTATTCAACTATCTGCCTGTATAATTTTAGCTCAATACACTCTGAAATTAAGGAGATATCATAAAAATACGTAAAATGGTCCGTGCAATGGATAAATAGACCAAGTTTAAATGACAACTGAAAAGCGGCCTTACCATCGGTAATTTTCTTCACCTGGGGTTCCATAATTAGAGTTTATGTAAGGATCCCTGATATAGTCAGTTACACTATAGCATTCTAATAGTGAAAGAAGGTCATATAAAACAACAGGCCTCGCCACTGATCATAAGCTGCCTCTTTCCATCGACACCAAGGCTTTATTACATTACCACTTCCCATTAAAAATAACGCTAAATAACGATACATTCAAATTGATACCTATTTAACGGTATTAAGATAGGTATTGTTACCTTTGAAAAATATTCCCATATTATACCGTTACAAAATTTAGTTAAAAATGCACATTGCCGCTCTTACTCTAATTCGCTAAGTAGAGCAGAGCGGCAACGTGCATGCAACGATGGCGCGCCGCGTCGCGATAATGTAGGTATAGGTACAATCCGATGTTCCGAATTCAACGTTGCATGCTTAGCTGTGTTGCATTATGTACTTATTACACCTTCATAAATTAAGGACGCTAGGTCATTTAGCCACATGAAGTAGCTAGGTACATAAAATTAAGTAGGTACCTATTAGAAAACATACAGCTACCTAGTTACCTCCGAAAATTTTCATTTAAATTACATGCCGCAAAGGGCCATATTGATCTAGGTATGTTCTGTGCATAACGTACCTAATTAATGTACCTACCTACCTAATTGGATAAGGATTAATGCTGTATTGCTTAAAATAGCTTCGTAAATAAGGCATTATTTCTCGTAAAAGTACAGGATCAAAAATGGTTATTGTGTGTAGTGTATCCCTAAGAGATAGACATAGTAGGTATAGGTACCATCGCGGACATTTTTGTATACCTTTTTAAGGTGTACAATACTGTAGTACATTATTTTGAATTATCTCGTAGAGTATTAGCCAGCGTTTGCAATGTAAGCGCAAAAAAAACACATTAGAAATCTCTAAAATTATCAGTGTTTCTCTACTAGGTATATTATGCATTTAATAAACATATTAACCTACCTCTTGAATCACTCTATTGGAATCATCAAAGCATCAAAATCCGTTGCGTAGTTTTAAAGATCTAAACCTACATATGGACAGACAGACAGCGGGAAGCGAATTTGTTTTATATATACGAGTGATAGTGATTATTTTGAAATGGTGACGAGGCGATAAATGGCTGTGTAACTCCGCCACATTTTATGCTTGATAATCCCAGGCAATCTTAATGGGTACGAGTACCTAACCATTTATAGCCTACCTGTTGTTCAGGTTTGTCAAACATAAACTTGTGCCGGTCCTAAGCCCGGATAAAGGAGGAAGGCGCACACATACATATCCTATTTTGTTCCGTGTGTCTTCAATTTATGTATAAAGTTTAAGAATAGTAGTTTAGTCTGTTATTCTTTTTATATTAGTTATCTTTATTTTTTAATCTTGTCGTAAACCTGTACATCTAACTAGTATTTAATTATTTTTTTATTGTACGACGAGGAAGCGCCTTCGCCTTCATCTCATCTGGGATAAGGCCGAAGGTGGAGGCGCACTTCACCCGGAATCCTCAACAAACTGAGGAACTGGCTATCTTACCTCTAAATGCCTAATCTCTGGATCTGACACCCGGTAGGCGAACCACTAGACCACAGAGGCGGTTAGATGGATATAGGTGTTTGTATAAAGTTTTGAAAATAGTTTCAGATTAACGACTTCGCAGTAGGATTCTCCATCATCAGGACGACGCGACGCCTCAGCTCAGCACACACACCTAGAATAAATTTTGCTATGAATTTAAATCTGCACTTTGCGATCACTGTACTTTTTTTTTATTATTATTATTAATGCCCATAAAAATCATAGAAATGATTTAAACGTTTGTTATTAGGATAGTAACCATATTTAACACCTGTTTTCATAGAAATAAAATAAAAATTATTTATTTCAAACCAAGATCCATATTTATGTTAGTAAATTGAAAAGCTTAGGAACTAGGTGTTAGTAACAATAAAATCAAGAAAGAAGTAGGTACTTACTCGGTGTGCACATGTAGTATGTAGAAATGACAACACTTGCTTGTCTACTGAAAATTACTAAACAAAGTATTTTATTCTATAAATAATCCTAATACCTACGTCTGCTACTACCACCAACCAAACCAACAAGTAGGTTGGTTTGGGTTTAGGTTTAGGTACCTACTGCCCCTGGGGCCTATAGGTAACTCAACTGTTCCAGACCAGTACCAGACGGAAGCGTGCCCAAGACACTGGCTGCATTGCCACGCTGAATAGCTATGCTAATTCGCTGGCCTAAATAAGAGCCAGCCCTTGGGTCACGTGTCGCCTCAATCAAAAGCCCCGCAATATTTTTGAAAACCCGGAGGGCACCGGCTCCCCAATTTAATATAAATCAATTATATAAAGTAGTCTTGCAGCTGACTGACTGACAATAAACGCAAGGCTTTCTAGGTAGGTAGCTTACTTTTGTTGTGTAAGGGTGCACTTAGAAAGTATTTTTGTAAATCCTATCTATTAGATTAGGTATGCATGGCATGAGTACCTAAATCAAATGGTATAAATAAAAATAATAGAAATACCTACGCAATGTATTATAGATAAGCCAGTCGGTAGCTAGGATTATGTCGGAACAAACCCCCCGCCCCTGGACTGGCGACATTATCTACTATACCACGTTGGATCGCAATAGGTAGGTACTGTACCTCTGAGCAATATGCAAGCCGGCATTCTGTACTCTCTTATGTCTACCCCAAAAAGCTCAAATAAAGATATTTACTTAATATATGACCCATAGCCAGGATCGCATACTTGCGCCGATAAAGGGACTCTGCTGATGTTACTGCGGTGCGGAGCCAGCGTGCATGGAAATTTTAGGGACGGTGCTAGGGTATCGACGCATGTGGCATGCCAAACAAGCGGCCGTCCTAATTTCCAGGGGACCAAATGTCATCAAAAAAGTACCTACTTTTGTTTGTCAAACTGTAGGGGAAGGGGGGGACACTTGATCCCTGGGTGTTATTTCGGAAACTATAGCATTTTAATTTTATACTGGTAATACTGTTCTTTGCTCAGCCAGAATCAGAAATGTCATTTTGACAGTGACAAGCCGACAACAAAAACGACTGCAGTGGTGTGTTAAGGCTTTTAGTGGGTCGCAATATTTTTAGTGAGTATTTTGTTCGTATTTTAGTGCTAATTTCTCAATACAAGTAAAGCTTGATGTTGATTATTGGTCGACTTAATTTAAATTTGAGTGGATTACTTTTCAATAAAATAATATTATATTCACGTAAAATAAACTGAATTAGAAATATGAAGCCTGGGTAGATTTGTTCCCCGAACGATAGGGTAGACTTAATCCCGGGATCAAGTCTTCTCCCATGCTGTCATATAAAATAGCTTACTATTATTGTTTCTTGTCGTAAATAATGCCAAGAGTCTATTGAACAAAAAACGGAGTAAAAAAGCGAAAACCTGTCGACGAAAAAAAGCTCAAAAAAGTGGTTCAGCATTAATTCAATTCAATTCAAAATAGTACCTATTAAATAAGTCTTAGACTTACACCTGCATTGACTTATTTTGAGTGAGAAGAGTTTGATAAGATATGTTGTTGTTGTTTTCGATAGGTACAATAAGACTGCCTATTTGTTACAAATAGTTTTAATTTAGCTTAGTTAGTAGTTACTTATCTGCTTTGTTTTTTGTTGTAATCAATAAATTATTATTTACTTACTAACTTAATAACAATATTAGCGCTCGAAGGTTGATATGACTGAATAAAATTAAGCTAATGATTTTTTATTTCTTAACTTTATATACAGTATTGCACATTTGATGCCCGGATTAAGTCAACTGTATGTATACCAGGGTCGGCGAGTGTGCGCATGATATCTTTAACCTAATCCCTCCATCCCCTTTCCACCACCGGACTAGCAGACGTACGGCTGGCTACAACCCGTACCTTATAAATGTTCCATTGTGCCGAACATATCGTTTCGCCTCTACCTTTATCATTAATATACTGGTAAAGAATGGAATTCCTTGCCTTCGTCTGTTTTTCCGCACTTGGAGTCTTCAAGTCCAGAGTAAATAGGTTCCTTATAGGCAAGCGTGCTCCATCTTAGGCCATGTCTTTACTTGTTTTACATGTAAGCTGGTGGTCAAACGCTTGACAAAAAAAGAAAACAACAAGTCTCCCTCAATAGGGAACTTGTTTCTTTTAATAACACTTGTTTAATCTTTTTGCTAAATAAAATGATGCAATATGGTATGGTATTATTGCAATATTAAAATTGTTTATACAGTGATCAATAAAATATCTACTATATTATATGAGATAATAATGTAAAAAAATCAAAAGAGGGGATCAAGTGTCCTCCCCTTCCCCTACTTATACTTACCTATTGTTTGATAACTGAATACAATTTGCAATCTTTTATTATAAATACCTACCAAGGTATTTATTATACTATGATTTAAGGATACATTTTGATATGAACACAATTAACATATATTTGTAAACTAGTCATATCATAAATAATGTAGGTAGGTATCATAACAATATTGCTAGTCAATGAGTAGGTACCTACACATCAAAACAGGGGCTGTGTTTAGTATTGATAACCACTCAGGGCCCATATCAGCTTTTGGGCAGATCCAACTAACAAAACTTGCAAGAAATGCAACATGGAACCTAGGTGTGATAAGTGAATGACTATTGTCAGAAGTCTGGTTCCAGTAGATTTTTAACTCTCTTCACCATCTTAGCTACAATGTTTATTGCTAATGTATTCATGTTTCCCCGGAGAGGAACCAATGAATGCACTGAATTAGGTAAGTACCACATTGTTTTTTTGGAAACACCTGTTCACTTTTGATTTAACCGTGCATGTAAGCCCTGATTTTCCAAGTGTATGGCAGGGCAGAGTTATCTACTAACCAGCTCCTAACATAATGGTGGGTAGGTATACCTACCTATTATGGCTTACAAATTTACCAGAATTTTAAAACATGTGCATATTTCAATCACACCATGTCACATAGGTAGGTAATAGTTGAGCCTCCGTCTCTCCGTCATCTTCATCAGTTAGAAAAACAGTCCCATCAGTGCATTTTCAGTCATCAACATCCTCGTACCTACTGCGGTTGAATTCAATGTTTTTGGTTTTCATTGTCTCTGTTTCGGCTCGTATCGTATCGTATCCAGTTAGTTTTCATTACGATGTTCTTTTTCTTTCTGTTTCTTGATAGGTACGAACAAACTGTAGGTAGGTATTTGTTAAATTATAAATAACAAAGTTTGAATCACTACCTACCCATCTAGTTCCTACTAAATAGAGATTTACGGCAAAATTAAAACACTGAAAACAACTATCATCACTCAGTCATTCAGTAATTAACACAGAACACTTATATCCTAGTAATTAAACCCAGTGTAATTGACCGTATGTAAGTATGATATTAATAAATAATATGAGTAGGTCCTACTCTGTGCACTCAGTTACAGGAATTATAAATGAAATGCGAATTGCGAATACCTATACCTACGTTGACCGAAATTTGAGACGAGAGTGCAACACAATGAACATCAGCTGATAGAATACTATTACTCACAAGCAGATGAATGGCTGGATCAGCTGATTCGGTTCGACTAAGGTTAGGTCTTGAAAGATGGCGGCTATCAGGGTCACCTCCAAAAATGTCTTCAGAATAACAAAAACAAACCATTACCGGCTGATTTTGACAGATGCGAGACTAAAGTTTTTCAACCATACCGCCGTGACTAACATTATGTTCAAATGAATGAATGATTTGACAAAAGAATGAATGAAATGATGATGTCTTCAGAACAGTATTGACGAATCAAAATACCTAGTAGTAGAGCATTGGCGAGCTCAGCTCTGTTTTCAAATCCATATAAAATTTATTCAACAAGAATAAATATTCTCTTGTGAAATTATCATAAAATATGGGCCGGAAAAACCGTAGCGTTAATAAGTTCGCTCAACGAAAGAGAGATCGCAAGGAACAAGTAAAATCCCGATTCATCAATGCTCATTTGTTTACGTGCCGAAACATGTGTTTACAGAGGTTTGCCAATGTTTACAGGAGAATAACCCTCAACCAAAACCGGAAGGTGACCAGCGAAAGCACTATGAGGATATCGTGAAAGAGAATGCTACTTTTGAAGAGTATTACAAGGTAAAAATAATATTTAGGTATTCTAACCTATTACCTTACAACATATAGGTACAAGCACTAGCTGACTGTATCATATAGTAAGTATGTATATAAAAAAAGTATTTAAGTATTCTATCCGTAATCTAGTTCCCATATTACAAGCTATGCTTAGTTTGGCGCTGTGAAAAAATAATGTCCTATAATATTTGACTATGCGCAGTTACACTTGCGCCAAGGTTCTAAGTTCATTACTATCGTTTTGGGCCATATAAGCCACTGCTGAACAAAGCATTTTCTTGGAAAGCTCACTCCATTGTAGACCCTAATTCTTGCCTCAACCTGCAAACCTCCAAAACTTAAGATCCAAGGCAGACCCTACGTATATAATCATCAACCGCCAATATCCAACAAATCCACGTGACCGCCGCTGGCTCAACACAGCTCCCAGCCCCAGCAGATTATTAGTCTGCTAAGTGTAGAGTTTCTAGCGTATGTATACACAATTCAAGCTGACACCCATTTCTAAAAAAAAAAAAAATGTTTTCTTAACTCAAATCACTGAATCCTAGTTTAGCTGTACTGCAAAAATGTTGAAGCAACCACTGGGGGCTTTCTCAAATTCAAGTCTTACTTGTAATTGAATTTAGTTAATCTATAGAAAGAACATCCACATCAAACTACTTGTGAGTAGTAAACTCTTTGTACAGAGAGCTCATATCAGGTTGGTTTATAATATATTGGTTTCTTAAATTGCCTATACAAAGTTTTGTTTAAATCCATCCAGTTTTTTTTTTGGTAACATTGTTTAAATTCACGATATCTATTGGATGGAATGTCAGATTTGAATAATCCGAACCAGCCTTGACTAGGAAGTGATTTATTTGGATATGAATTAATCGGTGATGACCTGTCCACCCACTGAACTTTCCCACTGATTCCCACTGTGCTAGTGAATAAGTACCTAGTTCTCGATTTATTTTGTAATTTCGATATATTCAAATAAATTGAAACATTTATTTCGCTTTCATTTTATTAAAGAAAACTATATATAAATTAATTAAAAAAACAAAGTTTTCTAAAATATGGCCAATGATTTCTGAAGGTAAGATCACCAGAAATCCGCATTCAGGATTTGGTCTAGGACCAGTGGGTGGAGGGGTAATCGTGAATTACCCGTTCACCCATGAGTGGGACAGTCCAGTGGGTGGACGGATCGTCACCGGAATTCATAAAAAAGGTACAAATATCCTGGTATATTTTCTAACAGTGTTTATATCAAATATGGTTAATGTGACATATCTACAATAGTTATTTCTGACTTTTTTGTAGGTATTTATGTGTTCTCTAAAACTATAGAACATTACTTTATTCTATTATCAAATAGTTATCGCAGTGCACACACTGTCAGGAATTTCATCTGTAATTTTCCTTCACTTTGGGTTCCATTATTAGAGTTTTCGTAAGGATTCCTAAAAAAACCTGATAAAAAATATAGCTAATTATATGGGTGAATTTTTTTTTTAATCTGTGCAGTAGTTTTTGTGTAGTAATACAAAACAAAATACAAATATTTTCTTTTTATCATAATAGTGTAGATGTCAATGTATCATAGTCAGTTTTATCACTTCCATCAAAAAATGAAAACATATGCCTGGATAAGTTTAATCATTACAAGTACCCAGTAAAAATGTATTAGTCATGTGTGTGGCCGTGCAGTAGCCAGTACTTGTGAATGCCTGTCTACCTACTTTACAATGTTTATGCTCAGCTCACATGCAAAAAGTGTTTTGGATGTTAAACTCATATAGTGGTTCTTGTTATTGGTTGTTCAGACAATTCCCAAATGGCCAGATTGGTCAGGCTACTAGTGCATAATTGTGTGACAGAGCTCCATGCAAAGCACATGCAATCCTTGTTCCTGGATGGATCACATGTGTGTTTACTTTTGTGTGTGCATGAAGTCTCAGTGTGTGAGCAAGTCAATGTTTGCAGTAAGCACACATTGTGTGTTTTTTAAATATTTATTTAGTTTATATAAATCAAAATAGACAAGCAGTCTCATATTGGGCCTCACTTACAATTACTTTATTCAGACTTGTTGAGAGCAACAGTGTTGCAACATTTTGAGCAGGGGCATTCATTCATCTACCTACTTATAGCTCTATTCTTTAAAACATTGTGAAACACAATATGATTATTTTATATGTTTTGAATAAAAACTAATGATAATAAAAAACTTTTCAGGTACAAAAAATATGCCCAGAAGAAGAATGGCCTGCCTTCATGTCTTCCCTCAGACAGAGCTTGCCGACCTCATTCCGCATCACAGGCTCCAAGTGCGAGGCTGATGAGCTGATAAGGATTGTACAAAGCCAGTTCTTCTCCGAGATCCTAAATCTTAAGCTGAAGCTTGATGGCTCCGAAGAGGAGATAAAGCCAGTCAACTTACCCTGGTATAGCATTTTTATAGCAATCATTAATCTGTTAAAAAAATTACAAAGCTCACGTCGGAATGTTAATGCTGCTATTATATTCGTGAAAACAAATGAAGATGCAAAACGATAAATGATTCATCAAATCAAAACATTAACAAATACCATACCATACGCTACAGAATGGGGTTTTTCTAGAAAGTGTTTGTGGATTGTTAGAGTGAGATGGTGATTTTTAAAGGGATGGCAACGAAACACCGGAGCAGGTGCTTCTGGTGCTGTGGGTGTTATTTTATATGCATGTGTAGAAATTTAAAAGCAACATAGCAATATTTTTATTCAATGCTCTATTTAATTTTGCAGCAAAGCCTTCCATAATTTTGTATTGTGTCATATTATAATACTAGCCAGACACATGCTATACGAATTTTTGCTCCTAGGGGCATGGCAGTTTCCTCAAAATGTGGCCTTAACCGTCAGAGCATGGGCATGTGCATTTGTCAAATGCACATAAACTTCCGAAAAAAACGAAAAATTCATTGCTCACAACTGGATTTGAACCAACAACCTCCGGATCGAAATATGGGACCATACTGCATACAGCTATTATTATGAAATAAGAAAATATGTGCGAGTGAACAATGGTGTTCCTCAAGCACATTTAATTACCAATAGTAGTACCTGGGCTATCCACAGGTACATTAAATAGCCTATAGTACACCTGGGTTGACCACAGAGTACAAGAGAAAGTTTTTTTTTTATTGTACGATGGGGAAGCACTTGGCCTTCATCTCACCTGGTAACAAGTTAAGATAAGGCCGAAGGTGGAGGCGCACTTCACCCGGAATCCTCAACAAACTGAGGAACTGGCTATCTTACCTCTGAATGCCGGAACACAACAATTTTAGAATTGTTATTATGGCGACAGAATTAGGTAAGATGGTGGTAGCTAAGCAGGCGGACTTCAACAAAGTCCTACCACCAACCAAACCAAGCACAATATATTGTACTCCCCATGGGGATCGAACCCGGGACCTCTGGATCTGAAATCGGTGGGTTGAACCACTAGACCATAGAGGCGGTTAACCACTAGACCACAGAGGCGGTTATAAGTATATAAGGTATACTATTTATGATTCTAATCCTGTTTTTAGAGCTGTAAACCTAGATCTTCCTGATCCAATTAAACCTCTAAATTGTGAAACTCATTGTTACACTGGGGTCTTCTTAAATCTCACTCACTTTAGAAATACATATTCAGAATGATCTGGCAAAAGGCCCAAGCATCATCACTCACAACATCAGTGTAATTTTCATTGTCGCTGTCGCGAACTCAGGCGCTCAATAAGTGACACCAACCACACAGTCTTGCTGGCTTACCCTTGAACACGATTCCGATCGATCGGTATTGAATTTGTGTCATATCTTACTCTTGAACACTCTTGAATGCGAACCCAGCGCCAAATTGATTTCATATTGTGTGGATATTGAATAAACGAATAGCGATTGGAATTGAATTGTCCATTGTATGCCATAAGCAACGGGTGGACAACCATGCCGCCATAAATAATAAAATTTTGTCAAAACAACGATTTTTATATAGGATTTGTTAGATTGATGTTTTATACCATTTGTAATCACTGTGTGACTTCGTCTTCTGATGGAAAGCCCACATTTTGAATTTTTGAACACAATCATAATCCAATATTAGCGCAATTCCAATTTCAATCTAATGCTTTCAAATTGTTTTTCAAGCAGCAATTAGTCAATATTGTTAGAGTATTGGATTGCGATCGGTGTTGGATTTTTTATTGGGTTTGAGGGTAAGCCTGCTGCTCGGGTATTTTAAAAAGCTGGGTTTGCTCGGGTAACGTTAGTTAAAACACTTAGTGCAATTCGCTGTTAATTGATTGTGTGACATATTTTTATTTTATTGTATGACAGGGAAGCGCTTGGCCTTCAAGTCTCATGGTTTCAAGTTATGATTAAAATGAAGGTGGAAGCGCATTACACGCGTAATCCTCAACGATTTGACAATCTAATCGATTGATTTTGACAATCTAATCGATTAATTGAATGACTGAATTAATGCCACAGGTACCCTGGAGGCCTAGTCTGGCAGCTCCCAGTATCTCGTACAGACATCAGGAGATGTGAGCCGCTGTACCGTCTTCACAACTTTCTGATCTCAGAGACGGCAGCCGGAGGAGTCTCAAGACAGGAGACCGTGTCCATGATACCGCCTGTAGTTTTGGATGTAAAGCCACACCACAAGGTACCTAATTTTTGATAATGGAGTAAATTATTTATTCTTCCTCAATGTTATAAACGAAATTGAGGCATTATTTTCTACATTTATTTGCCTCTGTCGTCTAGTTTCGCCTACCGGTGTCAGATCCAGAGGCCTTAGTATGAGTTTCTGACTGCTAACTGAAACTATTTTCGTTTTCGTATAGGGCGCTTATTGCCATACATTTGGTTAGCGGAATAGTAAAGCAACTGTAGTTCCTTTCTATGTCCGCTAACCAAATGTATGGAAATAAGCGCCCTATATAAAAACGAAAATAGTTTCAGTTAGCTGTCAGAAACTCATACTAACGGTACAGAGAAAGGTCCCGGATTCGATCCCCAGTGGGAATACAATACTGTGCTTGGTCTGGTTGGTGGTAGGACTTTATTTAAGTCCGCCTGGCCAGCTAGCACCATCTTACATAATTCTGTCGCCAAAACCACAGCTCAATAAAAAAATTGTTGCGATCCGGCATTTAGAGGTAAGATAGCCAGTTCCTCAGTTAGTTGAGGATTCCGGGTGAAGTGCGTCTCCTTCGGCCTTATCTCAAATTGTAACCAGGTGAGGATGCCAAGCGCTTCCCCGACGTAAAATAAAACAAAAAAAATACACAATATTTCTTGGACTATGGAATTTAATGATTAAAACACGTTATTTTAAACTGGCTTCAGCTAACAGTGGCGGGCACAGAGTAGTTGCGAAAGGCAGGGGCGCAGTTTGAGAGAGACCTCACATGCCTCACAGCCTCATAGCTCAGTTGGTAGTAACTATGCCTTCTGCGCTGTAGGTTGTGGGCTCGATTCCCACCCAGGACAAACATTTGTGTGATGAATATAAATGTTTGTTCTGTGTTTGGGTGATGTATCCTATAGTACGTATGTATTTACAAGAAGTATTTAAGTATTCTATCCGTAATCTAGTTCCCATATTACAAGCTATGATTAGTTTGAGGCTAGATGGCGCTGTGTAAAATTAATGTCATGTAAAATGTTTTATTACCTACGAGCAGTGTATTGCGATAAGTTGATGATGACGGATTAAACCAGTTTTACAGGTGTTGTCGTGTTATTTACCATTTTATTATCGCCTCTGTTTCGGCTGGGTTAAGTAATCATTAACCGGCCACGTGCCGATACTTACGCCAAAGGTTTCTATACACTTTTAAAGGTAAAAAATCACGTTACTTTCCCTTTCATATTTTATGTTATAGCGGCAGTAGAAATACATACTATGTAAACATTTCAATTGTCTACATATTACGGTTCATAATATACAGCCCGCTGACAAAGATTACAACGGATAGCAAACGGAGGCTTAGTTGTAGGGCCACCTTTGCTTCGGAACTATATAAAAATAAAAGGAAATGTATATATCATTTTAGGTACTTGATATGTGCGCAGCTCCAGGCTCAAAAACGGCGCAGCTAATTGAATTTCTCCACGCAGAGGAAGGCAAAATGCCCACTGGTAAGTCTTCTCATAAATAAATTATTGTCCTGTAATATAAATATATATATATTATAAAGATAAAGATAAATTTATTCTCAGAAATAAATGGCACAATAAATTACGTAACAAAGCTAATTATTATAATAATATCCTGTCTATTCATTTATATATGACCCCGGAGTAACACTGGTTTGCATTCTAAAGTACACGTAGTTTCGTCGTTAATTTAAAAATGGCACGTCCGTTTTTTTTAATGTTTCATGTTTTTTTGTTTTTTTTATACAAATAGGAGACGGGACAAGAAAGTAGTACACCTGATGTTAAGTGCATCTCTTGCCTATAACAATGCCTTACTGCGTAGGTCACATCCGCAAAGAACAGACTACACGGCACTTTATTGCGCCCGTCAATATTGAGGATTATAAGTGTTAAGCCTCGCATGCCTGTAATTTCACCGTAGGTACACTGCAACACCTTTTATACTACTGAATTTGAGTTTTTCCCAGTGGTCAGATTGATGGTCGGACTAGTATATCCAACAGGATTTTTTTCCCGTTGGCCAGATTTATTTGCTGGAAAAGACAGAAAAAAGTACCTACAATCAAAGTAAAAACTGTTCTGTATTTTGTTATTTTTAAATTTTATCGTAGGCGTTCTTTTATGATATCTCTATTTTTAAAGTAAGTGCACATATTATCTAACCATTCCATTGCAACTTCTCTTTCCAATAGAGGGTCTGCTGTAAGATTTTACATTGTAACATTTTTATGTGTACAATTTAGAATTTAGAAGATATTTTTGAGCTGACTCTGTTTAAATGGGTCTGTTGTGTGCATCCATCCCACTCACTAGCATGCGGGCCAGATGTCTTTGTGGTGGTCGCGGGGAGTCGTTAGATGGAGGGGGCTGAGGTTCACTATTTGTATCGTCGTTCGGAGGTGGCCTACCAGAAGTGGATGTATGTAGGCAGGCGACATCTTTTTTTCTCAGTAAAAGCAGACTTACGACTTTCCGCTTCGATACATGATAATACATTTTCACGTTTGACCATGGATTGGTTAAGGGCCTTTTTTTAACAAGCTCCATAGCTCGGTTGGTACTAGTAACAACTCTGCCTTTTGCGCTGTAGGCTGTGCGTTTGATTCCCATCAGGGACACACGTTTGTGTGATGCAGATAGATGTTTGTTCTGTTTGGGTGTTGTATCATATATTGAAGAAAAAAGTATATAAGTATTCTATCCGTAATCTAGTTACCATATTACAAGCTATGCTTAGTTTGGGGCTAGATGGCGCTGTGTGTAATTAACGTCCTGTAATATTTATATTATTTATTTATTTATAATTAAACTAACTATGTACAAAGCATTCGGATTACCTAAGTACCGTTACAAACGGTGTATAGGTAACTCAACTGCTCTAGACCAGTACCAGACGGAAGCGTGTCCAAGACACTGCATTGCCACGCTGAATAGCATAATAGCAAGATATGTTTTTTTTTTCTTCAGGTTTCGTGATGGCTAACGACGTAGATAACAGCAGATGCTACATGCTGGTGCATCAAGCGAAGAGGCTCAACTCTCCCAATATAATGATATGTAACCACGACTCGGCCACCATGCCCGCTCTCCTGGTGACCGATCCTGAGGTATGTGCCACGTGACTCACACATTTAGGGGGTAGAGAAAAGTGTTACTTTTTATTGCACGACGGGGACGCGCTTGGCCTTCATCTCACCTGGTAACAAGTTGAGATAAGGCCGAAGGTGGAGGCGCACTTCATCCGGAACCTCAACTGAGGAACTGGCTATCTTACCACTAAATGCCGGATCACAAAAAAATCAGAATTGTTATTATGGCGATGGAATTAGGTAAGATGGTGGTGGGTCCAGGCGGACTTGAACAAAGTCCTAGCACCAACTAAACCAAGCGCAATATTGTACTCCCTCTAGGATCGACCCGGGACCTCTGGATTTGAAATCGGTGGGTTGAATAACTAGACCACAGAGGCGGTTAAAGTTACCTTGACTGCTAATATTTTCTGATCTTTGGGGTATTCCACCCTGGGTAATGGAATCGCTGGCTTTTGCTAGCGTTAACGGCTGATGATCACGACACTGGTGATAGACCTGTAAAGATCCACCTGACCGAAGCCCTATGCCAAAAGGTTTGCCGAGTTCCGTCGGTGCGCGGGACAGCCAGTGGTATCTGGGAGGGTAACCATCCTGGCTCTGGCCTGTCATTAAATAACCCATGATTTGTAAAATAAAAACGAAATAATTCCAAATGATGTATCATTTGAACAAATACCGTACTCCACAGCGGTTACGCTCACATGCAAGTTGTTGACGCAATACTAATAACATATGCTTTGTTATTGGATATTCAGTCACCTATGCCTAACAACCAATAACAAAGACCAACCGGCCGTTCGGCTTGTGACTGAACATCCAATGACAAAGCAGCATGTGTATTTCTTCTTTGCATGTGAGCGTAACCGCTATATGGGGTTTATCTATACAGTTTATTGAGTGATGTACTCCAGGACAGCAGTAAGAGGACGCAGCTGAAGTTCGACCGCATTCTGTGCGACGTGCCGTGTTCCGGCGACGCGACGCTCCGCAAGAACCCCGACATCTGGCTCAAGTGGTCCAACGGGAACGGGAACAACTTACACGGGTATGTATACCTGCCCCTGCCCCTGCCCCTGCCCCTGCCCCTGCCCGTATACCTGCTGCCGTCTTCTAGTCCAGATGATCAGGTTCCTTTTAGACAAGTGTGCTCCATGTAAGGTCTCATCGCCATTTGTTTTTCGAGTGAGTTGCTGGTCAAACGCTTGGATATTATCTATAAACAAAAAAAAATGTACGACGGGGAATTGCACCATTTCAGGCGCAATGAAAAATATAAATAGTCCGCTATGGGCCACTGGCACTCATGGCGACCTCTATCGTTTTTTGAACTTTCCTTCAAAAAACGATAGGTTTGATTCACAAGACGGAACAAGCAAGTAGCCGACTCTTGCCTATAACAATGTCTTACTGCGTAGGTCACATCGCCTACACGACACTGCATTATGCCCGTCAACTTGAGGCATAAAGGTGTTAACCTCGCGTGCCCGTAATTTCACCGGTACCCTTCAAAGCGGAACAGCAATGCTGTTTGGCGGCTGAAATAGGTATGGTGGTAGTACTTCTCCGGACGAGCCCTTTCACTAGAGGCTCTACTACTCTTAGTACCTTATCAGCTGCCCGATGAAGATAGATAGAATTCCGGTGCCAAACGTTTTGCCATATTCCGTTGGTGTCATACCTAGAGGTCAAAAGATAATTTATATAATTTATAAAACAATTTTTTTGCTGTTTTTGAGTAAAGTTTTTATTTTGAAATAGATATTTGGTGCATATTAAATTGATATATGCTCTAAAACTATATTACAATCTAGCCTATGTAGGCTAATGAGTAATATTATGCTAACTTAGTTTTATAAAAGTTTTTATATACACTCAAAACGAAAAATTCGAATTACGAATTCAAAGACGGTTCTATACAGACGCACTTTATAAACGCATATACATAAAATAAGGAATAAAACTCATTATAGTACCGCTATCTTTTTTTTTATTATATCATTAAAGTAGTCTATGGTTTTAGGCTGAATATGAAAAAAAAAGCGCACGCATGCGCAGTTCGAACTGTGAAAAAAATGGCGCACGCATGCGTAGTTAGAACTTAATTTTTCGCGCTTCCCATACATTTTTTTGCCGATCGTGTTTTTGTATTTGGGATTCCAAAAAAGTTTACTAAAATCCTGTAAGTGATTAAAATATGATCGGAGAAGATAGTAGTGACGGCGAGATTTTCACTCCGCCAGATATTCTAGACGCGGCATTGGCGTTAACTGAAAGTCTCCTGCCAGAAAAATCAAAAAAATTGTACGACAAAATGTACCAAGAATTTATAGATTGAAAATTACTTCCTTGTAACCTACCTACTTTGTTTAATTTCAATTTTTCCTATGAGTGAAGATAAAGTAGTGTATGAAACTGCCTATAACTCAGGTATTAAAACAGACTCTCGTGTTTTAATACCCCTTCTTATATGACAGTTGTATAAACTACTATTTTTATTTTTTTACTGTACGACGGGGAAGCGCTTGACCTTCATCTCACCTGGTTACAAGTTAAGATAAAGCTCAAGGTGGAGGCGCACTTCACCCGGAATCCTCAACAAACTGAGGAACTGGCTAATCTTACCTCTAAATGCCGGAACACAACATTTTTTTAAAGAATTGTTATTATGGCGACAGAATTAAGTAAGATGGTGGTAGCTAGCCAGGCGGACTTAAACAAAGTCCTACCACCAATGAAAATATAATTATATTACAATTTTAAAGAATGTGTCCAATAACAAGCCTCATAGCTCAGTTGATAGTAACTCTGCCTTCTGCGCTGTAGGTTGTGGGTTCGATTCCCACGCAGGACAAACATTTATGTGATGAATATAGATGTTTGTTCTGTGTTTGGGTGTTGTATTGTATGATAAGTATGTATTTACAAAAAAAAAGTATTTATGTATTCTATCCGTAATCTAGTTCCCATATTACAAGCTTTGCTTAGTTTGGGGCTGGATGGCGCTGTGTGAAATTAACGTCCCGTATATTTATTTATTTTAATGTCACGTTTCTATAGTTTTTGTGTGAAGTAGAATCTTTTTGTTGTTTTTCAGGATCCAGTATCGCATCCTGAGGCGCGGAAGCGAGCTGCTGGATGTCGGCGGTCGGCTGGTGTACTCCACGTGCTCGTTCAACCCGGTGGAGAACGAGGCGGTGATCCACAGGCTGCTGGCGGAGACAGGCGACGCGATGCGACTGGTCGACGCGAGCGATCTGCTCCCGGGACTCAAGTACCGCAAAGGTTTTTCAACTTACTTTATTAATAACACCAGTTGCAGGTAAAAAAAGCAAAGGTTGGAATACCGATTCATTGTGTATTGCAGGCTCAAGTTGCTTTATTAATAACACCAGTTGCAGGTAAAAAAGCAAAGGTTGGAATACCGACTCATTGTGCACTGCAGGCTCAAGTTGCTTTATTGACAACACCAGTTGCAGGTAAAAAAAGCAAAGGTTGGAATACCGATTCATTGTGCACTGCAGGCTCAAGTTACTTTATTAATAACACCAGTTGCAGGTAAAAAAGGCTCAAAGTCAAAGTCAAAGTCAAATATATTAATTCAGTAAGATTTTTTAGGATCACTTTGAAACGTCAAGTCTACCGCCTGTTCGGAATCGCGACCAGCGCATAAGGAAAGGCAAGAACCTCGGGCTAGTTTTTTTTTTCATGATCCATTACAATAGCTTAAAATTATCTAATACTAATTACAATTTATTCACTGGAGCAAATTCATTTTTTTTAATGCCAGGCTTATCTTATCTTATCTTCTAGGTAATCTGAAATTTTATAATAAGCTTTCCTTGATAGCTTTTGTTTTACAAAATTTTTGAATTTATTATTTGACAAGCTTAGCACATCACTTGGCAATTTATTATAAAAGCGTACAGTTTGCCCTATGAACGATTTATTAACTTTATGGAGCCTAGTTGTGGGAACAGCGAGTTTATTCTTATTTCTAGTATTATAATTATGCTTATCACAGTTTTTGTCAAATAAGCTTATGTTTTTACGCGCGTACATAATATTTTCATAAATAAGGCTGTCCAATAAAAGTAGCAAACGATTATCGGTAAATACAATAATGCAATAAAATAACGTCCCATATTGCAGTTTGCCTTGTTTTCCTATATTGTATTTTATGACATTGAATTGAATAATAATGTAATAAATATTACAGGACATCAATTTCACACAGCGCCACCTAGTCCCAAACTAAGCATAGCTTGTAATATGGGAACTAGATTACGGATATAATACATAAATACTTTTTTTTTGTTGTAAATACATACTTATCATACAATACAACACCCAAACACAGAACAAACATCATCACATAAATGTTTGTTCTGGGTGGGAATCGAATATAAATGATGTATAATAATAATTATAATAAA
Source organism: Venusia cambrica (assembly GCA_951394065.1). Classification (NCBI taxonomy): domain Eukaryota; kingdom Metazoa; phylum Arthropoda; class Insecta; order Lepidoptera; family Geometridae; genus Venusia; species Venusia cambrica. The sequence continues at coordinate 5,939,071 of OX596069.1, forward strand.
TAATTCATATTCAATTGAATGTCATAAAATGTCAAGAATCACAAAAAAACGAGTAAAAGTCTCAAACTGATCAAACAAATATTATCTTAATTAGATTAGGATAATATTTTTTTATTTGCTTTAATCGATGCCACAAAATTGGTGCTGTGGTTGTTACAACCTGAAAATATAAGCGATAGGTATTTTGATATTTTATTGTATGCATAATATTGTATGATTATATCTATCGTTTAATAGTAGGCATCTATGTATTACATCAAATATGAACATATTTTTAAAAGTTTTTTATAAGTACCTATCTCAACTACAGAATACACCACTAACTACTTCACACAACACAAGGATATATCTATAAGAAAACGCTACATAGCGTTAAGCGCCAATGTACTTTTTTTATTAGTGCAATAAATATTTTCCCATCTATCCAACACTAAGCACTATCATCATCTATCACTAATAAAACTCCTCTAAATCAACCTGTTAATATTGCAAAAGGTAACCAAAGGTAATGTAGGCGACCTATATATAAAACCATACCAATAAAAGGTATGTGATATTGAACACAGCGCCATCTAGCGCCGAACTTAGCAAACATTGTAATAAAACCAATACCAACTAATAACAAGCCTCACAGCTCAGTTGGTAGTAACTCTGCCTTCTGCGCTGTAGGCTGTGGGTTCGATTCCCACCCAGGACAAACATTTGTGTTATGAATATAGATGTTTGTGTGTGTATTGTGTGATAAGTATGTATTTACAAATAAAAAAAAATGTATTTAAGTATTATATCCGTAATCTAGTTCCCATATTACAAGCTATGCTTAGTTTGGGGCTAGATGGCGCTGTGTGAAATTAATGTCCTGTAATACTTATTTATTTATTTGTAATACTTATTTAATAAGGGTTTTATTTTTGTCCATCAGGTATGAGCGACTGGCGTCTTGCGTCCAAAGACATGGCCTTCTACGACAAATTTGAGGATGTACCGGAGAGGTGGCAGACTGTAGTACGTCCTCAGATGTTCCCACCCAACCCTGAGGACCTACACAAATACAACTTGGACAGATGGTGAGGACATTATTAACTGTTAATATGAAGCACTAGTGATTGAACATTTGAGAGGAAGAAGGAAAGGAGGAAGAGGAAAGAGCTGTCCTCCATTATGTTATTTAAAATTAGATTAAAAAGGTTTCTTACGCAAAAAGCCTACTATAGTATAAATGACTATTTGAACGACAAATTATAAACCAGTAACATAATACAGTAGTTTTAGTATTTATTAACATGACTGTGCATTTTAATTTATATTCTATACTATTTCTTAATTGATATATCATGCGAGTTTAATCCAATTTTAATTTAACAATTTGTACACATTGACATTGTAATAATTTTAATATTTGCATGCTGTTATATTGATCATGGCTGTACAACCTAATTACAATTTCTCATCTATATATGTTAAACCCACGTTCGCAAATAAATGATTATTATTATTAAGATACGGAACATAGAATCACGATTTTTAGTCTAAAGTCAAAATGACCTTTGATCACTAGTCGGTTTTCAAATGTTTTGTAGATCAAATACTAGGAGGTAGTCCATTGATTTCCAAAGTAATAAGTTAGCTTGGTATTGGTTTTTTTTTCTTATTGTACGTCGGGGAAGCACTTGGCCTTTATCTCACCATTGTACTTAATAAATATTACAGGTCATTAATTTCACACAGCGCCATCTAGCCCCAAACTAAGCATATAGCTTGCAATATGGGAACTAGATTACGGATAGAATACTATTTTTTTAAATAAATACGTACCTACTTAACATTTTACGCAACACCCAAACACAACAAAAATCTATTTATCACACAATCTATTTAACAAGCCTCATAGCTCAGTTGGTAGTAACTCTGCCTTCTGCGCTGTAGATTATGTGTTCGATTCCCACCCAGAGCAAACATCTGTGTGATGAATACAGATGTATGTTCTGTGTTTGGGTGTTGTATCATATAGTGCGTATGTATTTACAAAAAGTATTTAAGTATTCTATCCGTAATCGTGTTCCCATATTACAAGCTATGCTTAGCTTGGGGCTAGATGGCGCTGTGTGAAATTAACGTCCTGTAATATTTAATTTATTTATAAATGTTTGACCTGGGTGGGAATCGAACCCGCAACTTCCGCACGGATGTAATGTGACATCTTTGGAGATACAACACCTCATCTGCTCCTAGCATCAGAATCCTCCCCCACCACCAAGACACGGGCGGGTTCTTCGTAGCGGTCCTCGAGAAGAGCGCCGCCCTGCCGTGGGAGAGGGAGCAGAGAGAGCCGGAGATAGCGGAGGAGAAGACGGAGAAGTCCAGAGCCGAGCCGGAGAGGAAGAAGCGAAGGATGGGCGGGTACCGGGAGGACCCTTTCGTGTTTTTCAAAGGTAACTTGCCCACACGCTAAAGATGGCAATAAAGGTTAAAATTAAATATTAGTTAACTGTTAATTGATAAAAAAATATATCGATATTTTTATTGGTTGAAAATATCAGTTAATATTATTTGTTTAGTACACGATTTGGTTATTGGTTGATGTTAATGCAGTTGATTATTTTATTCTATTGATCAAATAAAAGTAACCGCTAATTCGTCTCTATCATAGTAGCACTATGGGTATTTGTTTAAAATATCACATCACTTTGTATTGAATAAAAATATCATATACAGCAAATCAGAGAAATTTAATGTCTATAGTGAGGAGTCGAAAGCATACAATTGAATGAAGTCAACCTAATACATAGTTGAAAACTCTGCGAGCAGCAACATACGAAAATGTTTCTTATTTGTAGCACTTTAAAGTTAAAGTTTCAATGCATTCAATTATGTTAGTTCTAACTCAGGCTGAAGTAGATATGATATTTTTATTCTATTGAATATAATGGTTGATTTTAAATATTAGTTAAATTTATTGATTGATAGTTATATTCGTCATCTCTACTACACGCCTGGCTAGCTACCATGTTACCTATTTCTGTCGCCATAACAACAATTCTAAAATCGTTGTGTTCCGGCATTCAGAGGTAAGATAGCCAGTTCCTCAGTTTGTTGAGGATTCCGGGTGAAGTGCGCCTCCACCTTCGGCCTTATCTCAACTTGTTACCAAGTGAGATGAAGGCCAAGCGCTTCCCCGTCGTACTATAAAAAAACATCTGTGACATAATACAAGTTTTTTGTCCTAGTATGAGGAACAGAACTACGTATGGTTCAACTCTGCCACCATCACTAGTTTATATACATATAACTTATAATGTAAAGTGACCAATGATAGTCCTTTGCGCTTAGTAGGAGATTTCATAGCTAACTGAAAGATTTACGTTTTCGTATGGTTCCCTAAGATTCCATACATCTGAACAAAGCGCCCCTAGCGGAATAGTAAAGCAACTGTAGTTCCTTTCAATGTCCGCTAACTAAATGTATGGAAATAAGCGCCCTATACGAAAACAGAAATAGTTTAAGTTAGCTGCCAGAAACTCGTACTTAGGCCTCATGTGACCGTACAATACAGCCTTTAGTACTAGTGTAGGGGACAATACCTTCCTTACGATTTTACAATTACATATATTATATATTAATATGTACCAACACGTACTAGTTCTTTGAATTAATAAATTTTATCTTATCTTACATAGAATTATCGTTGACTTGAACTTACCCGGGAACAAAGTAGCCTATGTTGATCCTCATGGTGTACACTATATCCATGCCGAATTTCATTACGATCTGTTCAGCCGTTTAGTTTGTAAAAAATTACAAACAAACACAGTTATTTTCGAATGTATAGTATTGTTATAAGCGTAACCGTGTCTTGTCGCTTTGTTCGTGTATTTCAAAGGTAACTTGCTCACATTGCTTTTTCCCGCAGTTTCTCCCGTGTGGTACCTACCTGGGTACAAAGTAGCCTATGTTGATCCTCATGCTGTACACTATATCCATGCCAAATTTCATTACGATCTGTTCAGTCGTTTGGTCGTGAAAAGATAACAAACAACCACGGTTACTTTTGAATGTATACTATTGTTATAAACGTATGTGTCACCCCACCAAATCAGCCAATGGGTGTCGTAAAAGGCGACTAAGGGATCGCACCAGAAGAAAGGCGGCAGCTTCCTACCGAGTATTATCTACACTATTACTGCCGATCACAATCCGCCTGCCAAGCGTGCTGGCAAAATCTTCCAGCTATGGAAGAGGCGCTGTCCAGCAGTGGACACTATTGGGCTGTAGATGTATGAACTGAGCACTGGAATCAGTTTTCCCATCTCTTTAAGTCTCTGATACCTTTAAAAAAATTGATGAACCGCCTCTGTGCCTCTGTGGTCTAGTGGTTCAACCCACCGATTTCAGATCCAGAGGTCCCGGGTTCCGGGTTCGATCCCCATGGGGAGTACAATATATTGTGCTTGGTTTGGTTGGTGGTAGGATTTTGTTTAAGTCCGCCTGGCTAGCTACCACCATCTTACCTAATTCTGTCGCCATAATAACAATTCTGAAAAAAAAAAAAATTGTGTTCCGTCATTCAGGTAAGATAGCCAGTTCCTCACTTTGTTGAGGATTCGGGGTGAAGTGCGCCTCCACCTTCGGCTTTATCTCAACTTGTTACCAGGTGAGATGAAGGCCAAGTGCTTCCTCGTCGTACAAAAAAAAAAGTTTTTGTTTTTTTTTTCCTTTATTCTTCATAATTTTATCAACCTATTACACTTTATTGACGTAGGTCTCTTTTTTTATGACGGGGAAGCGCTTGGCCACAACACTTGAACACAACAATTTTTGAATTGTTATTATGGCGACCGAATTTGGTAAGATGGTGGTAGCTAGCCAGGCGGACTCGAACAAAATCCTACCACCAACCAAACCAAGCACAATATTGCTCCCTCCCCTGGGCATCGAACCCGGGACCTCTGGGTCTGAAATCGGTGGGTTGAACCACTAGATCTTTGCCTGCCGCCGAGCTTTTTTGTATTTTTGTTGTGTCTGTTTAACAGAAAACTTACCTAAGCTTAACCCTTGCACAGATATTTTCTATGTGTTTTCTAGGTGACGATGAAGACGTATTCCCGTCGATAAAGGAGTTTTACGACCTGCAAGGGTTCGACTCGAAATGTCTGCTGACCCGTTGCTTCGTCGGTAAAAAGAAGAACATTTACCTCGTGTCGCCGACTGTGAAGGACGTGGTCCAAAACAACGAGGATAAGTTGAAGATTATCAACACGGGGGTCAAGACTTTTGTGCGTTGTGATAATAAGAACATGACCTGCGCTTTCCGGTGAGTTGTTCTCGATATAGCAGGGAATAATGGAATAACATGAAAAAAAAATGCCCAACTAATCCTGGTAGGGTCACGTGGTGTAAGCACGTTGAACCCTCATTTCACTCACTTAGAGTTCAGGTGAGTTCTTGATAGAGCAGGGAATAATAGAATAACATGAAAAAAAATGCCTGAAGATAAAGTTACAAGTACATTATTGAGTAGTGTACAAATCCTGGTAAGGTCACGTGGTGTAAGCACTTTGAACCCCCATTTCACTCGCTTATGGTATGAGTATATATGAAAGAAACAGCTAATTATAACAGACTGATAGACAGCGCAAAGCCTACACAGTAAGATAACCAGTTCCTCAGACTGTTGAGGATTCCGTGTGAAGTGCGCTTCCACCTCCGGCCTTATAACTTTTAAGCAAGTGAGATGAAGGCCAAGCGCTTCCCCGTCGTGCAATAAAAAAAAACGTGCCTATCAATCAGTGATACTTGATTAAGTTCTTTCATACACACTTTGAACCCCCAATTCACCTGCTTATGAATTTTCTAGAACTATTTTCTTCTTTCTCTACGCTTCTACATTCATCAGTGACGGTTGTGTGTTGTCTTTCTTTCAGTTTTGAGAATTCGTTGTTTCTCTAGCCCGGTCTGGTTTCTGATAAGACTCATACTAAGGCTTTCCCAAAAAATTAATTAAATTAAACAGACCCAACGACTTTCTCGTTTCGAAGATTCAGCTCTGATCAATATTCAGAGCTTGGATCATTTGAGGATCACTTTACTAGAGACGCATCCCCATCGCACAATAATAAAAAAAGAAGGTAGACAGGGGCACGTCTGAATGTAAAGGGGTCCCCCTGACTTGGCACTAACTAGAAAAACACTAATAAAATTATATTCCTGCAGGTTATCACAAGAAGGGTTGCCCAGTATATCTCAGTTCATAGGGCCGCAACGTCGGGTGCGTATCAACAAAGAGGATTTGACACTCGTACTGCAGAACGACAACCCTAGCGAACCGCCCTTGACAACCCTATTCTCCGCGGAGACCCAGGAACAAGTTCTTGGCTTTGGTAAGATAACTCTTCGAAATAAAATATGAAAACAGAAAATAATCTAGTAACAAATCCGCCAAAAATTTGGCGGATTAGAAATATCTCCGCAAAATAACGCCTGAATTTAGTAAGAGTATTCATATAACCACCATCATACTCAAAAAGTCCAACTACAGAACTTGGGCCTACCAACTTACAAAGCAAATCTTATCACTAGGGCAATCATCACAGAAAGGTCACTAGAATACCGAAAAGCACCCACAATGCGTCAATGGCATTATTATTATGAATTTATTGTACTACAGGTAAGCATATGGCCTTCATCTCACCTGGTTATAAGTTGAGATAAGGCCGAAGGTGGAGGCGCACTTCACCCGGAATCCTTAACTAACTGAGGAACTGGCTATCTTACCTCTGAATGCCGGAACACAACAATTTTTAGAATTGTCATTATTGCGACAGATTTAGGTCAGATGGTGGTAGCTAGCCAGGCGGACTTAAATAAAGTCCTACCACCAACCAAACCAAGGATCGAACCTGGGACCTCTGGATCTGAAATCGGTGGGTTGAACCTCTATACCACAGAGACGGTTAAAGAGAGATAGAGTAGAAGGGCCCTGGTCATACCACCTACATTTACTTTTTTTTATTAATGAATGAATATAATTCCAGCTTCCGGCAGCTGCGTGCTCGAGTTCCAAGACCTGGAATCGAACCTGCGACTGAAGCTGGTCGGATGGCGCGGCGTGCACTCGCTGCGAGCCTACACCTCCACACCAGATACCGTGCATTATCTACGACTACTCGGCGCCGATTACAGCAAACATGGTGCGTATTCATACCACTATAGAGATTATATTAGATAGATAACTCTTTATTGTTCACCATTTACAAATAACATAACAAAACACAGATATTGGAAACTTAACCTAGTCACTGGTAAAACAATGGGCGGCCTTATCGCTGAAAGCGATCTCTTCCAGGCAACCGCTGGATGGACAGATAAGATAACGACTTTCAAGGATGGCGGACTATACGAATAACGAATATAAAATAAAATATACATGCATAAAATTACATCAATAATTATCATGATGATAATAATAATAATAATGAAGGATAATAATGATAATTTAAGAATAAACCGATAGATAATACTGATAAACTTTCAATTTAAAAGTGTGTTGCAATGTCGTCTTTTTAATATTATCAGGTAATGCGTTCCACAGCCTAACAGCTTCAGCTGTAAACGAACCACTATAAAAAGAAGTTCTTTGCGTCGGGGTTTTTAACAACAGGGTGTCTGATGACCTAAGAGAAAAGTTGTGGGAAGAATACAGAAACTCGAATCTGTCCTTAAGATAGGAAGGTGAAAAGGGATATATTTGTGTGACAAAATTCTAGGAGCCAAGTCTTACCGTATTGACGTCGGAACCGATCTTTATTTCGGATATTATATACACTATATTGCAGATTACTGTAATATGGTACATATTTACAGTGCGATAGAGCTCATATTTCTATAGCCGTTTGTTACTAGCTCTAGGCCAGAGCAAGGATGAGATCTAGGTTGGAGCGCATGGACGGATCACGGCAAACCGTTGGGCGTCAGGTAGTAAGCAAAAACATAAAAGCTGAAAGTAGTATTATTGTCACAGATGTCAACAAATTCACAAAGAAAGCCGAGGAAGCCGAAGCAAGCACTTCAGAAGTGACAGAAAGCAAAGATGGCGACGAAACTAAAAATGGTGGGTCCGCCATTTGCAAAGATGGCGACGTTGACATGGCGGAGGTTCCGACGAGTTCAGAAAGTACTACGAATAGATGATAATAATGTTGTAAGTGATATTTTTGTATCGACATAAATATTATTGTAATTAATAATTGAGTTTGATTTGAAATATCTACATCGAAATTGACCGAGTTTGTTATCTTGCAGCGCATCATTCTAAGTGATATATACATATTTTTTTATACTACTAGGAGACGGGACAAGAAAGTAGCGCACCTGGTGTTAAGTGTACTCTTGCCTATGACAAAGCCTTACTGCATAGGTCACATCCACAAAGAACATAGCCTACACGGCACTGCATTGCGCCCGTCAACTTGAGGCATAAAGGTGTAAAGCCTCACGTAACCGTAATTTCACCGGCAACCATACCCTTCAAACCGAAACACAGCAATGCTGCTTGGCGGCTGAAATAAGTATGGTGGTAGTAATTCTCCGGACGAGCCCTTTCACTAGGGGCTTCTACTACTCTTGTGCGTACAACAACGAGAGGCGCTCAACTCAAACAGCAGATAAAGCTCGAAAAACCACTATATAAAGTGGAACTGGGCCTCGTCTGTCAAAAGTCAAAGTCAAAGTCAAAAATTTTTATTCATTAAGATTTTTAGGATCATTGTGAAACGTCAAATCCGCCTGTTCGGAATCGCGACCAGCACACGAGGAGAAAGGCAAGAACCTCGGACTGATTTAACATTTAGGTACAGTGTTTATAATAATTTAATAACATTACAAGTGTTACCTACATCATAAAACTAAAAACTTAATATTATCTTACAACACTGATTATTACATAACTATCTAATGGGCAGTTTGTTAACATTGAGAAATCACCATTTAACTGTTAACTGGTATAGCCATATCGGGCCACGCGTTCTTATCGTCGATATAGTCACTTATTTTGTATTAGGCTCTTTTAATTATATTTCTTTATATACAATTTGAATTTACGAGCAGAGAGTTTGGTGGCGCTTTGAGGAAGCTTATTATAGAATCGTACACAGTTTCCTTTCACGCCGACTCAACATTGGACAAGGTCTCCGAGTGGCGTCACAACGCAGCGAGTGGCGTCGCGGCAGACCAACGCTACAGCTCAGGATAGGACGGTCTGGAAGGAGACGGGAGTGACGGGAGGCCTTTGCCTAGCAGGGGCTTTGTAGTTGTGCTCGGTTTGGTTGGTGGTAGGACTTTGTTGAGTCCGCCTGGCTAGCTACCACCATCTTACCTAATTCTGTCGCCAAAACAATAATTAAAAAAACATGTGTTCCGGCATTTAGAGGTAGAAAGCCAGTTCCTCAGTTTGTTGAGGATTCCGGGTGAAGTGCGCCTCCACCTTCGGCCTTATCTCAACTTGTAACCAGGCGAGAAGGCCAAGCGCTTCCCAGTCGTACAAAAAAAGTGGGACACTTAAGGCTAATAAAAATAATAGACAAGGAATAATAGAAAATGATTGAAACGCCATATTCACAAAAACCCTTTATTGCCATACCATCGTTCCATTCGCGTAGTTGCGATAACAATCTCATTTACTTCACCAAAAGGTCTAAAATTCAACAAAAACTACAGAGTTCATAAGTTAAACACTTGGGCATATTATTTCTATAGACATAAAATAATTAATACTAGGAAAACAAAAACGATAACCTTTTTTTGCGTCCAGGGCTCACCATGATTTTGCAAACTACTCGCTAGTTTTAACGGTTCAACTATTAGGAAAACTTGAATAGCACCTCTAGCGGATAGTAAGGAACTAAAATGCATAGAATTGAATATAGGTATGCATAGATGGCTGTCTTCGCGCGCTAAAATCCGTACTTTCCGAACGACTGCCGGAAAGACTATGAATTGACTTCCGCAATCTACTGTAGTCACGTTGATGACTTTATTACAATAACCCATGGAAAGCCCAAAAATTACTGTTTAATGCACAGCTTCGACTTTATATTGTCTCTCTGTCAGCGGCGACGTTTCATGCGACAAAGACAATCTCTATAAATTCGATGCCGATTGTCTATTTCTACAAATCAATGTGTATTTTTCAGCAAAATCTTATAAACAAATTATTATTTTGGAAAAAATGTATCGACGTACCAGCATAAAATTAACCCCTCCACAGCGGTTGCGCTGACAAGCAAATGAGTGCTTTGCCATTGGATGGTTGGTACTAATGGTGACTAACAACCAATGACAGACCAGCCGAACATTGACTGTTCAGCCAGTGACTGAACATCCAATGACAAAGCGTATTTATGTGTATTGCGTCTATACGACATCTGGAGGGTTAATTAGGCTCGTACATCTTATTAATACGTGTAGATAATAAAAAATGCTTCCTTACTTCAGTCCAATTGTTTACAATAATACTTGTATATTACCAATACATTTTTTACTTGGCGTTTTTTATGTGCGATGTAAATTAATATTTTTTTTTTTTATTAAACCATTATATTTAAAAAATAATTGTTTATATAGCGTGTAGGTTAACTATGCATAAATGTGCAAGTGCTTTCGATATAAAATGTAATGCTTATAATACATACTTAATATGAAAAATAGTCGTCAGTCAATTGGATGTTAATATTAAGATATACGTTTAGGAACAACCAAGCCTTGACCAAGGTAAATTCATCTTCCCTGTAAGATGTTCTGAATTCAAAAAGTTATATTGAAACACAAAATACATTTTATTATTATAATTATAACCTGTTGGTTATATTTGCTCGTTTCGACTGATTCACAGACTGATCGACTGAACAATCTGTTTCACAGATTTTAGATAATTACTCACTATACATGTTAAATAACTTGACCTAAACGGTGAAACTAATTATATTATTTATTCAGAAAGATAAAAAAAATCTGATAAGCAAGCATCTACTATTTTCCGTCTTAAATATATTGAGCAGGGACGGGAAACTTAAAAATATTCTAGTAAACACTTAATTTTATAATATCTTAGCTAAGGAGAGAAACGAGAAGTGAAAAGGAATCTTAAAAATCTGGACATACAGTACTAGGCCGATGATATTGCACTTCGACATGGAAAGAGAGTCGTTTAAATTCGATTAAGAAGAACGTTATATCTGTCATTCATACACGCTAAGACATATAATTCCTGAGTTGTTGGACAGACGACCTTCAAAAAATGTAATCTAGCCAATTGTCTCTTTCCAATCTTTCTCTTCGTAAACAGACAGCTATATAAATAAGAAAGAGATATAGAGATAGGAACAGATAGCGCGAAGATTCTTACAATTATATTACAACTAGTACCGACATCATTCTTTATATCCTTTCCTTTAAATCCAATTTCAAAATTCTCGACCCTATATCACAGAGGGCGATGTGGTGCCAAAGCTATTATATATTAAAGCTAATTTAATTCTAGACCCATTGTATATGGAAAAACTAACTAGGAATCAAATCACGTTCACAAACAAACATACATAAAAACCACGGTAAGACAAGTTATGCTATGTTTGGGACTTGTGACGCTTTGTGATATGTTCCAAAATCATTTTATTACACTTATACTTTTGCCGCCTGTTGTTTTGACGACCTTTGGGTTTGGTCCCGGGATCGATCCCGAAGAGAGTTTAAGTCCGCTATCTACCACCATCTTATCAAAATCTGTCGCCATAACAACAGTTTATAATTGTTGTGTTCCGGCATTTAGAGGTAAAGGTAAGTTCCTCAGACTGTTGAAGATTACAGGTGAAGTGCGCTTCCACCTTCGGCCTGAATCCAGAATTCAAGTTATGATAAGGCCAAGCGTTTCCACGTCGTACAATTAAAAAGAACTTTTTAGGGGTCCGTTCCTTCGATGACAAAACGGAACCCTTATAAGATCACTCACGTGTCTGTCTGTATGTCTTTCAAACCCATTTTCTACGAAACTACCGGCTATATTTAATTTGTAGTTAGACTAGATAAGTAATCCGAGTTGTAAGATGACCCAAAACCACCAATCAATTAAATCATTGGGCACAGTATAAGTTTTTTGATTCTGAAATCCTGAATGGTTGTATTATGTACCTAAAATGTTGAACAAGTACAAAATTAAAACTAAATTATTGGCATTATACCACCATTGGTAAATTTCTACTATAATACCTAATAATGAATTGAATTCTACACAGCTAAGCTTATAATCTAAACCTAATCTATACTACGCTACTGTGATCACAACAAAAAATACACGAATTAATATCCATTTGACTAACGACTAGATTACAAGAAATAAGCAATTGATATCTAAGAAATAAACCAGAATTATTTCGGTAAATGCAATGACAACAAATATGTTCAGAAAGCCGCCGTTTTCATAGGTTTCAATGAAACAACGACTGCAACCAAAGATACATTCACCGTACACGTGTTGCAAGCGTGTATAGGCAACGGTAAACGCTGGTTTATAACCTGCGTTTCATTTAGGTTTGAATAAAAATGGCGGCTTACTTTAATCAAAACATGTTATAAAAATAGATCATGTTAAGTCTGTACTATTGCACCCAAGCTGTAGAAAGAGACGATCGTCTAGCTTCTATTATTTAGAGACATCTCTTTCACTCATACTCATTTGACGTACATCGAACTGATAAAAGAGACGCGCAATGGACTAGCTGTAAAGCGTCGATGTGTGAGTAGCGCTGTGCTACGTGCGACAGAGATGCCACTATTCAGACGAAGGAGATTCTATGTGATTGTATCTCCAGCACGATGTGCGTTATTAACAGCCGGGTACTGTAATATAGGCGTAGTTAGAAGTTCTATAAATAAAGCCAAGTGCGAGTTGGACACGCACACAGAAAAAGCGTTTTTTTGCGTTTTTTGTCATTCTGGTGATAGGTTACCGTACCAAGATTGGGCTTTGTAGGTGTTACCGTTTTCACTATAGATAAACCCAAAAAAATGTATCTTGGATAGGGTCCCATAGATTGATGTCTATGGGACCCTATCATTTATGTATGTATCGTTTTTTATGTAATCCGTCATAATAACACATATTCTCTGAAAATGACAACCAGCTACCTATTACAAATCAAAAGATTAACACCTACAAATGTAGGACAGACAGCTTAGGCTTAGTAATAGGGTCCCATTGGCATACTTTGGATACGGAACCCTAAAAAGTGAGCAATAAAGAACAAATAAGTAGCAAGACGGTCTTCTTAAATTTGGACGGTTATAATGGACAAAAGCTGTGCTTTCACGCAAAGTTCTATCAAAAATTGCTTAATTACGCGAAAACAAACTCCAGTGTAATTATTTTACTCGAGTACTTTTAAAGGTATATAGGTTAAGAAGGCACAGTAGTACCTACCTATCTCCCTGCAAACATAGTTTATGGTACATTTCGAAATGGCTTGTCCTATTCAAATTAAATTTTGCAGGTATAATTAGATAGAGATCTAGTTTTAGTTTTTTTAACGCTTTCAGATTTCATTTTTTTTTAATATGATAGGCGGTTAAAATATGAAAAACTATCAGTCAATAAAGGCCATACCAACACTCGTTTGCATTTTTTTATTTTAATTATGTTATTCGGCAAATTAAAGCGATGCAAACCTAGATTATCGATATCTAATATACATGTATGTATAATATATAATACCTGCAAATTTCTATTGAATCGAATATGCAATTTCGAAATAAACGACAAACTACGTTTGTACTGGAGAGCTATCTAATCAGCGGCAATATATTATGTTGTAATTGGACGCAAAGTGCTTTTAAAAGTGAAAATGGACAGATATAATTACATTTGCATAAAATGACTTGAGTTGTCTTAAGTATAATGATTCCGTTTGTTCCGAATTCAACGAAGCTACTTACTATATAATACATCAATTTAAGTACCTACTTATATTTTAGATGAGGACCTGTATGTCGAGCCAGTTCATAAGGAGAAAAGGAATTTTAAGGTGCTATTTTATACTCTAAGGTCGCACGTCTGATGGCGTACCTAACTCTGTTTCAATTTGGTTTCAGTAACGATGACGGCTTTTCTCTCTTTTATTTTACTTTCCAATGATTATGATAAAATGTTGGATTCTAATGTATAATAATAATTATAATGTATTTTACATACAAATATGGATTAAATGTTGGATTGAAACTGGTGGTTGGATGCTGTATAATGATCACGGCGTGTGATAGCTAGGAACTTACAACACGTTAGCTCGTTGGATGCTGTAACACACTCATGGGGTGGTCTTCATACATCTAGAAACTCACTAACCAACGAGAGATAAACCCGCCATTTTTTTTTTAAGAAAACGCTAGTTAGTTAGTTAACTTCTACCTGGATGTGTTCTTTGGTTGCTGTCGTTGTTTCAATAAGACCGACAAAGACCCTGCCGTCACAGGTATAAATAGCACGGAAGATAAGGTTTCTTTAACTTGACTAAAAGTACTTGACTATACACACAAAATTGCGCTACTGTCATTAATACTTATTAAGCTTAGTTTAGCGAAGTGAAATTGACCATGTAACTTTGGAAATACATTATCTTTAAAAACAGCGGCTTTATGAACGTTTTGACTATTACAGATAATAAATGTTCAGAAAGCCGCCGTTTTTAACCGTTTTATTAAAACAACGACTTCGCTAGATACATTAGTCCAGCAGAAACATGATTCGCGGGTTACCGACCCTGTAAAATGTTAAAACGCCTTTGAATAACCTCATACTGTAGTATCTAGGAAAAACTTCGGCAGGGGTTAGGGGGAGCCCATTCCACAACTTAATGGTTCACAGGAGGAAGTTCCTTTCGCTTGTTTCGGCTAATCGTTATATCTATTAGGTGCCAATAGTAAAATAATTTGGAAATTACTATTATCTTCGCAAACTACTTTGTAAACATACAAGTTTTAAGTGTGTACCCTAAACTTGCAAAACACGGTAGTTAAATACTCAACATAAACAGAGAAAGTATTTGTTTAATCCTACTAATACGAATGAAAAACCTACTTGAGTCTCAATAGATTTGGAAACCTACCTAATTTCTAAAATGGTGGAGCAAATTTAAAAGATTGAAGATTATCTGGAGCTAAGTAACATTAACTCGTTGAGTGCTGATTAAGGCGATGTAGCTACTTACTACAGCATGTGTGTAGTAAGTAGCCACAGGAAATGATCAGCACTCAACTGGCTAAAGTTCTATTAATTATTATATATTATATATATATATTATTACCTTACTGAAAGTTTTTATAGTCTTAAGTTTTTTTATATTTTCTCTGCCAAGTTACTAATGTAATCATTTAAAATATGGAGGACTGAGGTGAATTCAAAAAATAATAATGTAGGTATATATATAAGTATATATATGCCATGAGCGTTTTTATCGCTTAAAAGCGTTTTCTTCCAGGCAATAGATGGTGAGTATTTTATGGCCAGAGAAATAATCGATGGTGCACATTAATATTCGTTTTCATAAGGTTTGGCTTACATTGAATGTATTCACCTCTAATAACTTATTACATAAATAAAAACCTGTACAAATAACTCACAAACAGCAAAACGCTAGGAGGCCTGAGAAATCCTCGGGTTTCTGGGACACTGCATCAGATGGCGCTGCCAGGGCATATCTCTTGCCAGCACGTTCTTGAAACAGTAAGGACACTTCCATTCGTCCATGCCCAGAGCTGTAAATAATGAAGCGAATTAGCATAACTACTCAACGTGGCAATGCAGCCAGTGTCTTGGGCACGCTTCCGTCTGGTACTGGTCTGGAACAGTTGAGTTTCCGACTGCTGTCTCTTGTACATAGTTAGTTTAGTTGTAATATTATTATATATTAATCCATGTTTATGTTTGTTTGAACGGATCATCAAAAAATTAACTAGCCTTTCGCCTTGCTGGTCGTGAATCCAAACAGGCGGTAGATTTGACGCTTCAAATCAACAGTTTAGGTAACACACAGCTCGGCATAAACCCCACACGCCACTGTAAACTGTTCGGGCCTGTGGTTTCATGTTTTATCCTGTACGGCAGCAATGTCATCAGTCCGCCTGACCTGGTGGTCTACCATGGTCCCTACTGAATCCTCTGTGCCACCACTCCGTCTTGGTCTTCAGGCATCGCGGCATTTAAGGGACTTGAGAAGGTCATGTGTTTGGTTGGTGGCAGGACTTTGACTATGTCCGCCTGGTTAGCTACCCTCCATCTTACAATCTTATCAGTTCTAAATTGTTATGTTCCGCCATTTAGAGGTAAAATAGTTCAGTTTCAGTTCCTCCATTTCCTCAGATTTAGAGGATTCCGGGTGGAGTGCGCTTCCAACTTCGGCCTTATCATAACTTGAAACCAGGGTGAAGGCCAAACGCTTCCCCGACATACAATAAAAAAAAATGCCTAACGATTACAAAATGATAATTTTACTGAATGAATGTTGACTAGACTAGCCAAGGAGGTCAAGAGATGACTTATCATGTATACACACAAATCAATCAACCATGTCTAAGGAACTAACTTGAATTAAAGAACATCTGAATAGAATAGTTAGGTATGAGGGAATCCAATACAAATACAATATCCCTAGACAATGTTGATGTGTATATTTAAAAAACTTACGTATACAATTGACGTGGTAATCGCTTTCGTCCACCCTCAACGCCACCCCGCACTTCTGGCAAATCTTCCAACAGCCTTCGCTCATCGTACACTCCTCTGCGAAAATAAACAACCCTGAAGAATATTTTATTTATAAAAAACAGATACGTATACAACAGCAATCAAACCAAACCTGAATACCAAAATACTAGACATTTTACACAGCGCCACCTAGCCCCAAACTAAGCATAGCTTGTAATATGGATACTAAAATACGGATAGAATTTTTTTGTTAATACACACTTACTATTGCTTGGGTGTATAACACAAATAGATGTTGGTCAGATATCAGAATATTAACAAAGCCTTAATTTTTAACTGGTTTTGATAGAACATTATTTATCGAAATTGAAGGATATGGAAGAACCCAGAAACCCTTTGCTATTTGGCTTCGAAATTTCTGTCGTACATCATCACGTGTTTAATATCAACACAACCAGATAAATGAATTGATGGATAATGGACAGTTAATAATCCGACGTCAATCACAAAGGTGTAAAAAGTGGATTTATTGGCACTATCGGGTTGAACAATATAGAGAACTGTCGCCTTTAGTAGTGTGCCTCCATTGACGTGCCTCCAGGGCCAGTTGTAATTATAACTTTACCTAGTAGATGTGAATGCAGCATCCTAGCCTCTAACGCGACGCGGCAGTGCGGGCATCGCGCCAACATCACACACCGCCTCCAGTAATGTGCCTCCAGGGCTTCGGCTTTCACCCTTCTACCGCACCAGGTGCAGGTTGTTCTGAAAGTTAAATAACCAATGGCTGTCATATACTTTGGTCACCTCGTCGTATGGACACAAACTCGTTTTTTTTTTTGTTGAAGATTATAACCAGCACTCTTGAAAAACAACTCTTTACTTGTTTTTCACACATTTTTATGTGGCCTGTAATGGATAAACTGTGGACTTGGAAGACTCCAAGATTTTACTGGTGCGTAAAAACAGAACAGAGTTTTTTTTTTTTTTATATATATACAACTTGGAACAAGCAAGCAACCTTTGCACATAACAAAGCCTTGCTGCGTAGGTCACATCCACAAAGAACATGATCGACGGCACATTGCGCCCAACTTGAGGCATAATGTTATGAAGCCTCACGTGTTTGTAATTTCACCGGAAACCATACCCTTCAAACCGGAACACAGCAATGCTGCTTGGTGGCCGAAATAGGTGGTAAAACACCGGATGAGCCGACAAGCTCTACGTAGGAAGGAGGTACATATAGATTATCACTAGTTAAGTAGGTATAGGTACTTACTGCAAACTGGCTGTTTCAGAAACGTTCTCCCCACCAACGTCGCTGCCTTCGTATACCTCGTATTGAGTTTCAATGCTGGATGCCTGATTTCTGCGACCTGGAAATAATGAAAAATGATAAGCTGATACAACCTAGTATTTATAATGATGAATGAATAACTGAGAATACACTTACCAGGACTATAATACCCGCTCTCGTCCATCCCGCTCTGATCTTCCAAATGGAGGTTCCTCATCCCAGCAACTAGCTTTGGAGACTCAAGCGCGTTATCCCTAAAGTAATCCGCCCTAATCTTCGGGGAGTCCAAGCTCCGGCTGTCCGAATCGCATCTCAAATCGTTCCTCGACATTTGGGGGGAGTCGTTTAGTGAGTCCATGGACCGGTCGATCTTGGCCTGGCCGAGGCTGGGGGAGTCTCTGTAGTCGATGTGGAGGGGCTCGTACACGGTGATAGGTCGCTCCTTGAGCTGGGGTTTGGATGGTTCGTGGTCGTAGTGGATCATGGAGTGACGGTTTTCGGCGTTCCGGTGAGTGCGGCGGTAGACCACCTCGGATGCTGCTTGGCTTTCTTGGAAGTGGACCTGGAAGAGGAGCGATGTGACACCGACCGCTAGGTTTGTCGAGCTCTAGGCCAGAGCAAGGATGAAGTTCATGGTGGTGCCAGCTTTCCTAGAAGGCACTGGCTCTCCCACGCACCGACGGCACACGTCAAACCATTCGGCGCCGGGCTTCGGCAAGAGGGTAGTCACTAGCCAGGTGGACTTAAACAGGTTGTACCACCAGTGTTGTGATGATTCAGACGCTAGCAAAAGCCAGAGATAACATGTTATCATACCATAAACCCTCAAACACAGAACCAACACCAATATTTATGACACAAATGTTTGTCCCGAGTGGGAATCAAACCCACAACCTGCAAGAAGGCAGAGTTACTACCTCAGCCTCAGCTTGAGAGGCTTGTTAAAGATCTAAGAGTCTAACCTTGTCCACGGCAGCGGTATTCGCCCTAGGCGTGTGTTTAGGACTAGTTGCGCTATCCAGTCTCAGTTTATTGTACCCAGGGTAGCTGGAGAAGTCCTTGGCAGTTCTGGCGGGAGTGTACTTCTTGGTTGGAGACTTTTTCAGGCTGCTTTTGGTCTTGTTCGAGGCGTAACTCCCTGTGAGGCTTGGGGCTAGGGTGGCTCCACTAAAAATAAAAACCATACTGATTCTCAGACAGATTTCCACGTGTTGCGTTACATTTACCAACAGGTTTTTTTTTGTTGGTCTTGGCTAGAGAGAAGACGGGCCTCAGGCCATCGTCACCACATCATCGTTGTCGCAAATTCAGGCCCTTAGGCGTTTAAAATCTGCCCTGCAGTTCTCACTGCTGTGCTTGGTATATTTTAACTGGTTGGTTGATAAGCTGTAAAGTTCCGATAATTCTATGATTTCGCACTCTACCTGGCACTAGAAGTCATAGACTTGAGGCTGTAGGAGGAGACAGCTCCGACGGATGACGTCATGCCGAGTGATGACGTCATCCCGCTGGTTGTGCTGCGCGTTGATTGGCTCACGCTGGCCGTTTCCAGCGTATCCGCTGCTGATTGGTCGTTGAGCTGCTCTTCTGTTGGCGCTTGGCTTAACATTTTCTGTTAAAAGGAGAGTAACTTGGTTGGGAATCGATTTATGTAGGCTTAGATAGTTGAATGTGCAGAACTAAATTCTCCGAGGGTGCTGAAAACTGCTCAAGGTGCTTATCTTATCTTATATCTGGCTACAAGTTGAGATAAGGCTGAAGGTGGACGCGCACTTCACCCGGAATCCTCAACTTACTGAGGAACTGGCTATCTTACCTCTAAATGCCGGCACATTTAAGAAATGTTGTTATGGCGACCGAATTAGGTAAGAAGGTGGTAGGTAGCCAAGACTTAAACAAAGTCCTACCACCAACCAAACTATAAGAACAATATCGTACTCCCCTGGGGATCGAACCCGGGACCCACCAAGACCACAGAGACGGTTAACATTGAAATAACATTGTGTTGAGGCTGCAGTCAAATAATATAGTAGACAGGAACTTCTGTATATCGCTTGAGCCTGTAGATGTTACCTGCATATCAATCCTATCGAACTGCTGGAACAGATGCCGGTATATGAGGTTCCGCCTGGTAACCGCATCGTCCGGAGGCAGCTGGGCTCGCACCACTCTGGGCGACCGAGTGTACGCGGCCAGCAGGATCCTCTCGGCTGCGGCGCGCACCGACCCTGCAGCGTGCTGAGCCCCTGCGGCGCCGCACTCCGCGAGGCGGCGCACCGTCAGACCACTGGGGAGAAACCAGAACCTATGGGTTACGGGACTATGTCGGAAACCTCTTCCTTGGTCTAGTGGTTCAATCCCTAGGGGGTACAATATTGTGCTTGGTTTGGTTGGTGGTAGGATTTTGTTTGAGTCCCTGGGTCCATCTTACCTAGGTCTGTCGCCAGAGCAACAATTCTAAATTGTTGTGTTTCAGCTTTTAAAAAGTAAGATAGCCAGTTCCTCAGTATGTTAAGGATTCCGGTGGTTGAAGTGCGCTTCCACCTTCGGCCTTATCATAGCATAACGTGAAATCCTCAAGAATCGTTGTACTATTTATATATGCTGTGGCTGTTTAGCCAACTGAGGCCGCTTGAGCTTATCCCGCGGGATCAGTTGGCCTAAGAAATATTACTTTATTTATATTCTATTTTCACCACACAAATGTTTGTCCCGGTTATAAATCGAGACCACAACCAAAATAGCTAGGAGGCCAGTTAAATAATTAAACTCACTTTACTTTCGGGTTAGTATTTTATTATCTGTGCATTGGGTTAGTTTGACGAAAGAAAGTTGTTTACCTGTTCTTGTCAGTGCTAATCCCGTGGGTAAGTATCAGCTGTTCCAGCATTTGCAGACGGGACAGCGCCAGCCGAGGATGCATGGACGCGGCTACTGGACGGACCAGCTGCTGAGGTATCATGTGAATGCTCCTAGGAACACAATGAAGGTTAAACTACGCCCAAAATTCCCTATAACATGTCACCCCCAAAGCAGTTTTCAGCTACTGTCTTCCACCAGCTGTGACGGAAAGTAGCAACATCGAATTGCAATATTTATTCCTCCAAAGAACGGAATTATTATGGGTATCGGCATTGCTTGCGGTCACGCGCCGGTGCCAAGCAGTTTGACCCTCCACATCGACAGCCGCATCATCATCATCATCATCATCAACCTCACCATCGCAGTCCACAGCTGGACGACGGTTTCTCCAAAGGTACTGAACCCGATCATCGGCATTTCACATCCTCTCTACCCGCCGCTGAACGGAGGACGTCGCTCCATCTGCCCTAGCGAGAGCCAATGTCAAAGGTATCACCAAGGGTATCACCTGTTTCTCTCACAAGTTTGCTGGTAGAAAACTCTTTAAGGGTTAAGCTCGCCTCTGTACATAATGTTTTCCTATGACATGTTTAAATCATGTTTATGTGTACAATAAATAATTACAATAAATAAAAATGAATAAATATTACAGGACATCTATTTACACAGCGCCATCTAGCCCCAAACTAAGCATAGCTTGTAATATGGGAACTAGATTACGGATAGAATACTTAAATACTTTGTAAATACATACGTACTATATGATACAACACCCAAACACAGAACAAACATCTATATTCATCACACAAATGTTTGTCCTGGGTGGGAATCGAACCCACAGCCTACAGCGCAGAAGGCAGAGTTACTACCAACTGAGCTGAGACTTGTTTATAAAGGGTTTATTGAGTACCTACTATACCTACCTATGTATAATTGATTACAATATCCGTGTCAATTCGCGTATGAAAAAAATGCCATAGATTCTTAAATACTCAGCATTTAAACTTAACACTGCTTCCTGTAAAGAATGGAATACACTGCATGGTATGGCATGCCATAAGCATAACCATTTCATAAGGTCTATGGCGTTTTTGCTTGACTTTTTGCACATATTGGGTATTTGGGACAATCATTACTATCGAGGTTGAGATGGAGCGTTTAGTTGTGTTGTCTTCGCATCGGGTTCCCTCACCTGACCGGAGGGCACTCAGCAACAGTGAGCACAGTGTGTTGGGCGGTGGAGTGGACCCTGGGTGCTGGGTCTCCGCACGCTCGCAGCAGTTCTGGCAGCAGCTTCTCCAGGCATCTGCCTACTTCCGCTGCACACACCCTGGGGATACAAATACCGTCAGTCTAGTTAATTGTGGTGGCCTCGAAAAAGAATAGAACATATTTTACTGAGCCCATGGATGCTGTACCTTTTTTTTTGCACGACGAAGAAGCACTTGGCCTTCATCTCACCTGGTAACAAGTTGAGATAAGGCCGAAGGTGTAGGCGCACTTCACACTGCAACAAACTGAGGAACTGGCTATCTTACTTCTAAATGCCTGAACACAACAATTTTATAATTGTTGTTATGGCGACAGAATTAGGTAAGATGGTGGTAGCTAGCCAGGCGAACTCAAACAAAGTCCTACCACCAACCAAACCAAGCACAATATATTGTACTCCCCTTGGGATCGAACCCGGGACCTCTGGATCTGAAATCGGTGGGTTGAACCACTAGACCACAGAGACGGTTAAAACTTAGAAGATAACTTTTTTTTGTATTGTTGTAATCTCGCCATACGGTATCACGCACCAAGATCACTGGGCATTGGGGTTGGAAGTGTCGGTTCTGCCACTCATTTCTTCATTTCCTCACCTATCAGGCACGAACTCCTGGAATAGCGCACGCACCACCTCATTGGCCTGGCTGTACACCGAGAACACCTTGTCCCTGAGAGCCCTCTGCAGCATCAAGGCAGCTGCCCTTGCAGTCTTGTTGGGGGAAGTCTTGCTGCTCCCGTTGGAAGGACAGGTCAGCTCCGAGCGGAGACGGGCCAGCCCTTCTTCTTTATCGAGGTAGTTTTTGGAATAGAACTTTTCAACCTGAAACGAATTTGAATAGAAAAGATATGATAGATTTATATTTAGAATATAAAAAATATGGCTCTTGACCTCAGGCTTGTCTAGGCTAGAGGTTAAAGCAAGTTCTGAAAGTGATATTACCAGGGGGTATCCAAAGATGAGAATAGGCAACGCAGCCTGCTTCCTCTCCCGTTCGTTCAGCTTGTGGTGCGCGGTGCGGGGGTGGGAGGTGGCGCTGCCTCCACTAGCCTCTTCCTCACGAGCTTCTCGAAGGTACTCGTTTGTGTGGGAACTACAACAGATTTTGGGGTAAGTGGGATCTACCTCTTGCAACTGGCGAGATGCCTACTGGAAAAAAAACATGCACTTACTGCCGTAAAGCCGGAAGAAGCCTCTCCTCATAAGCTTCAAAAGAAGACCTGGGACCAGCGCTTTTATTCCTCCTTCTAATTAACGTTCCATTAGCAGCATTGGGCGTGATACTCCTTCTAGGACTATCAGTATCTTTCTTTATTTCTTCCTCTTCCATCTTCCTCTCTTCCTTCATTTTCTCTTCTTGGGATTGGAGTAAAGTCTGTTGTGATGGCAGAGACTGTTGCGGTATGGACTTATATGGCAATGATTGTGGTTGGAGGGACAATGGCTGTGGTTGAAGGGACAAAGGCTGCGGCTGGAGGGATAAAGACTCTAGTTGGAGGGACAAAGACTGTGGCTGGAGGGATAAAGACTGTGCCTGCATGGATAAAGACTGTTGTTGGAGGCATAAAGATTGTGGTTGTTGGGATAACGACTGTGGTTGCATTTGTGGTTGGAATGAGATAGAATGTGGTTGGGCATGGAACGGGAGCGACTGTGGTTGCTGGTACAAAGACTGAGGCTGTTCAGGGATCGAGTGGTACTGCTCTTCCGGTTCCTCTTGAAGGATTTGTTGTGATCTGGTGTGGACTGGCGACTGGAAGAGAGACATAAGAGTCAAACCAATTTCTTCCTAACTCATCAGGATTCTCAGGATATACGCAGTTGATAAGGCTAGTTCCTTTACTGATACAATGTAACTAGTCCAAGGTTTTAAATTAGCTAAGAGGTATTACAAATTTTTTGATGTACAAAATCTCGACAGAAAGCCCAGCGCTGCCTCACCATGATCCACTTAGAATTCTCATAATATTTTTTTCAAGGTTACACCTGGAACATCTGCATTCTGCATGCAGACAGCATTCAGCACTAAGCTAGTTGTATATCGGTTTTTTTCTTACCTCTGGCTCATTAATTGCCTCCTCCTGGTTTCCATTTACATACTCCCCAGGGTCTATCGGTGGCACCGGCGAGGGTATGTCCAGGCTGAGGGAGCCGGCCGCGACGGACGGAGACAGGTGGTGTGAGAAATCGTATTCTACTGGCATAGAGGAGTCGTTGCGGCGATCAGGCTGAAAGGAGGTTTTTATTCTAAGAATACTTAAAATAGGTATATCCTAACTACATTGCAATCAAACCAAGTGGCTGATGAGTAATTTGACATTGACCTAGATTTATACATCGAGTTACGATTAAGAATGTGCCCATCGGCAGTTTTCGAACTGTCTCTATTTATTAGGTTTATTCCTTTTGTTCATGTGTTTTTAAAAGTAGCACTTTTGTGCATATATTAGGAGAGACAGCTACTCTTAAAAATCTCTTATATATTTAGTTTCTTAGGTTGAATTTATTGCGCGAAACCCTTTCAACTTTCAATTAAAAGACAGACTTGGAATTCTGGACCTCTAGATTTGACACCGGTAGACGAACCACTAGACCACAGAGGTCGTTAAAATACCGTTATACTTTCATACATCACCAACAGCACATTAGTGTCCACTGCTACAGAGCCTGCCCCAAATTTGGAGGGTTTTGCCATAATCACCACGCTTGGCAGACGGATTAGTGATAGCAGTATAGGTGTTGGGTAGATACAGAAAGAAGCTGCCTTTCTGTTAAAAAAAAACTACTCCATCTATACATATCTAGGTACTCTAGAGTACCTAGATATGTATAGATGTGATACCTAGCAGGATAGAGTACCCAAAACTAGGATATCGTAAGATCGTAAGATTGGTATGGATGAATTATTAAGTTGTGACTTACTCCAGTTTCCTCAAACAGTCGACACAGCTGAGGATCCTCCTTAACCCCACACAGCGCATCAGCGATCCTATCCCTCATCCGCCTGGCCAGCTCGAAGTCATCCCTGGCCGCTGCCGTCCGCTTCCTCAGCCTCCATCGACCTATGCGGATGCCAGCTGCTGCTAACGCTGACCCAGCAGACTTGAGGCGCCGAGCGTATTCAAAACGCTCCTCTGGAAACAGGGTTTGATGCAATGTGTGACAGTGAGGCATCCAGCCATCAAGACGTGACTGATTAATAAATACCAGTAGATTTTGGGAGGTGTGCTTTAATCCCTAGTGGTTTACCGCGGGCAACAGCAGTTACAACAACACTGATAACAACATACTGGTGGCAGGACATAGACATAGACATTCATTTATTTACTATTATAACACACATACACAAACATAACAGAATGAAATTGTCAAACAGAAAAACAAGAGTAGGTAATAAGTGAATACAGTTTGTGCTATGTGTTACAGCAGCAAATGGGAAAAAACTCAGCATTATGCCTCACTGTAACACAGGTCAATGCTGATATTCTGTTGTGACCCAGCCCAGTCAATGGACCTCATGAAGTGAGAGAACATTTAATACCAATAAAATCATAGAAAAATGTATGACTGTAAAGGTCCACCTACCTAGCGGCTACCCTCATATAGAAGTCTAGTGCAAGGCTATCTGCCTTCAAGGAAAGCTCGATCGATAGTAGAACTCTTTCTTACTCTGGCCTAGCTGGGGGTCAAGAGCTAACCGACAATTTATAAAAAAAGTTGGTAGACAGAGCCTCTCCAAAGCTTGGAGAGATTCGTCATAATCACCACGCCTCGCAGGAAAGTAGGTGTTAGATAAATATACAGAAGTAAGTTGCTATCACCGCGCCTCGCAAGCGAGTAGGTGTTACATAAAAATACAGAAGTAAGTTGCTACTCTTCATCTGGGGAGATCCCTAAGCCGGCTCTAAGGGCATCCACGGGTGCAGTTGGAGGTTTTGATTCTTCGTGACCACCTCGGTAGAAAACATTCTACCGCGCGGCAAGACGTGTAACTTAACGTTTGCCTTGATCTGTCATACGTCATAAGAGGCAATGCGCCAGGAGATGGACAGCACCATTGAGGGAAGTCCATGTCCTGAGCTCATGCCCATGTCATGCATGCATCATGCATATGTGATGATGCATAAACAGAAGCACGGTCATCAGACCTGTCGTTTATCATGGATCAGAATGTTGGCCAATTAAAAAGAAGGATGAAAAGAGAGTGCGTATGCCTGAGATGCGAATCTTGTGGATATATGGTATGACAAGGAAGGTTAAGATAAGGAAACATGGGAAGTCTGAAAGAAGCGCCAGTGACGGAAAAATGAGCTAGCGTGGAATGTCATGCGGTGGGAAGAAAGTCACGTAACTATTAAAATGTGTTAACTATATTCACATTATAACAGAGCCCCACGTGAAAGGGCTCGTCCGAGGAAGTACTACTACCACCATACTTATTTCAGCCATCCATCAGCATTGCTGTGTTCCCGTTTGAACGGTTGCTGGTGAAATAACGGGCACGCGAGGCTTAACACCTTTATGCCTCAAGTTGATGGGTGCAATGCAGTACCGTGTAGGCTATGTTCTTTGTGGATGATCTGACCTAAGATAATATGTCCTAAGGCATTGTTATAAGCAAGAAATGCTCTTAACATCCGGTGGACTACTTGCTTGTCCCGTCTCCTAGTTGTATATAAAAAAAAAATTGTTAGGTATGAATGTGGACGGACGTAGGAGAAGGGGTGGCCCGAGGAAGAGATGAGTGGGTTGTGTGAGTGATGATATCCATGTGAGAGGAGTGAAAGCTGAGTTGACGGGAGACAGGGAAAGGTGGAACAGAACATGCTGAAGAACCCTAGCGGGGTTCTTCAGCATGTAGGAAGAAGTATAAACAGAAATACAAATTCTCTAAAAATACCTACCAGTGACGGCATTCTTCTTCTTCTCATCCAAAGTCCTCACCAGCTCGGCTACATCGGTGTCCACATACATCACGAACGCTAGGTCATCGTATGGGGAGTACAGAGCCTCCGCCTTAGTGGATACTGGGGACTTCTCTGCGTCTTCCACTTCCTCGCCTAGCACATTCACTGCCATTAGAGCTACCTGGAAGCAAAAACGTTTTTTATTAAGCAGGATCTGAAAAAAGGACACGTTAATGGTGAAAAAAAGGTATACGGTACCTTAAAAATAGAGGTGTAAAACGGGCTGCTAGAGGACACCCTGGGACCTACCGATCTGCAGTCAGTTGCTATACCACTGAGCAATTTTTTAGAGAAAAACATTTAGAGAGCAAGAGTAAAAAAGATGGTCCTAGGGGACACCCGGGTTTGAACCGGGGACCTACCGATCTGCAGTCGGTTGCTCTACCACTGAGCTATATCCCCTACACTTACTAAGTTCTAATCAATAGACTATTATTTTAAAACAATTGCTTAGAAAAAATCACTTAGAGAGCAATAGTAAAAAAGATAGTCCTAGGGGACACCCGGGTTTGAACCGGGGACCTACCGATCTGCAGTCGGTTGCTCTACCACTGAGCTATATCCCCTACACTTACTAAGTTCTAATCAATAGACTATTATTTTAAAACAATTGCTTAGAAAAAAATCACTTAGAGAGCAATAGTAAAAAAGATAGTCCTAGGGGACACCCGGGTTTGAACCGGGGACCTACCGATCTGCAGTCGGTTGCTCTACCACTGAGCTATATCCCCTACACTTTCTAAGTTCTAATCAATAGACTATTATTTTAAAACAATTGCTTAGAAAAAAATCACTTAGAGAGAAATAGTAAAAAAGATAGTCCTAGGGGACACCCGGGTTTGAACCGGGGACCTACCGATCTGCAGTCGGTTGCTCTACCACTGAGCTATATCCCCGATGAGTAAATAACATAAAATTATGAATCTGTTGAGTCATAGACATAGTAGTATACGTTACATTGCATTTTATGGTCACGTACGTGGGTGGTTGATGATGCCATTCCTTAGCGGATTGCTCAATGTACCTAATCATCACTTTTGCTAAATCATGTTTTTTTTTTTGCTTTTTGTCGGTTTACCACTTGGCCTCCATCTCACCTGATGTCAAGTTATGATTAGGCCGAAGGTGGAAGTACACCCGGAATCCTCAACAGTCTGAGGAACTGGCTATCTTACCTCTAAATGCCGGAACACAACAGTATATAATATATTGGTTCATATGGCGACAGGACTTAGGTAAGATGGTGGTATCTAGCCACTGACAACTAAACCAAGGACAGAATTGTACTCCCTGGGAAAATGGGACTTCTGGGTCAGATACCAGACTTTCTGGCTAAGTTACAATCACACTAATGTTAACAAGGCGAAAGATTGTGTGGTTGGAACTCCTTTATAGCAAAATGACAAAACAGAAATTTGATTACATGAAATCAACAATCTTTGTAACAGGGTAGTTTTCCCCTGGATAAACACAAAGGCTACTTTTAATCCCATGAATCAGTTCCCGTGGGATGAAAATGGTTTGTATTGGTTCTTTGTTGCTCTTTAACACAAAAATCACAAAACGGATTGAACTGAAATATTGCATATATGTTGCTTCTAAGCTAGGATAAACACATAGGCTACTTTTAATCCCGTGAATCAGTTCCCGGGGGATATATAAGAGATCACACTCACAATGGACCACTTAAGAGTCTAAGTGCGGAAACGGGAGTCTTTTTACATTTTTAGATAAGAGATGTTAAACATCGCCATACAAAACTAATTAGTTCCTTTTTACGTAAAAACTGACGTACTAATCAGAAAATATTGAAATGAAATGTTGTATAGATTGTTCTGGACCAGGAAAACATATACGCTACAATTTTTTGGATACCACGCGGACGAAGCCGCGCGCAAAAGCTAGTATACCCGTATGATAAGACACCATATGACCCAACCTGATCATTGTCCTTAGCCGGTGGATGGGGACCAGAAAGCTTGAGCTTCACGAAGCGAGCGACAGTTGGTTCTGGAAGGGCCGCAGACCTGGAAAATTACATGATTATTTTTAAAGATGTACAGCTCTAACTCTTGAGTATCTTCAAAAGGTTGTGGTGATTCTCCGTTATCTGGCCGGAATCGTATGTTGATGAATTGATTGTTGAACTCTCTAATACCTCTGCTATGTCTTTTTCAAAAATGATTTCCATCTAAAGGTCAAACAAACCTGAGTTCCCTGGTCCTGGCTTGCGGCGCTGGGCAGGCCAAAGTGACCTTTCCAACGCTGGTGTAAGTCGCCCCGCAGGGAGTCGCCGCCCCCTCGGAGACCAGGCCACCTGACACCAGAACTTCTACGGATGAAGCTGAAAAAGAAACACTGACTTAGCTGGTACGTTTTTGGGGTATGATCTACCTCCATTGGTCTACCCCGGGCAATGGAATCGCTGGCTTTTGCTTGCGGATACGACTGTTATCACAATAGTGCTAGGACCCACCACCAGGTGCTAGGCTTTGACCGCCTCTGATTTCTAGTGATTCACCCACAGATGTCAGAACCAAAGGTCCCGGGTTCGACCCTCAGTGGAGTAGGTACAATATTGTGCTTGGTTTCGTTGGTGGTAGGACTTTGTCCACCTGACTAGCTACCATCTTACTCGTCTGTATCCATAACAACAATTCTAAATTGCTGTGTTTCGTTTTAAGATAGCCATTTCCTTAAACTGCTGAGCTTCTGAGAAGTCTACCTGGTTTGCGATCTGCTGAAGTCCAGCGCCAAATGGCTTGCAGAGTTCTGTCATTGCTCAGAACAGCCAATGCCTTCTGGAAAAGCTCACTCCATCGTAGACATCATCCTTGCTCTGGTCTATAGCTAACCCATCAATTCAAAGAAACTTATGTCAATGTCAACTTACGTATGAGCTGATGGTGAGCCAACAGCTGCAGCTTGTGGACCTGGGTGACGCTGGCGAGCCGTAGCAGCAGCTCGTGGGGAGCTGGGCCGTCGCTGCGCCAGCCCCGAGCTGCCGGCCCCTGGGAATTCAGCTCGCATGCTGGATACGCACTGTCCTCACCTAAACAACCATTTCAGATTACTTATTTTTTAATCTTTGCAGTTTTAGAACTCTGATTGAATAAATTAACACTTTGTAACCTTTTTTCATCATCATTCGGACTTTGACCTCAGGGTAGCGTGACCCAAAGGTTTGCTCTATTTCAGTATTGCCAATGTAACCTGTCTTACAGTTTTACACCTTTAAAACGAACCTGGGACCTCTAGATCTGACACTGGTGGGCGAGCCATTAAACCACAGAGGTGGCCAAACTAACTTATAGTCGAGGTAGATTGACTGCTTCCATAGTAAATAGCTTCAGCTCACAGCTTTGGATTCAGTTCTGTATGGCTGATGTATCTATTGTGTAACGGAACAACTGGATGGTGCCTTTATCCCCTGATACTGCCGCACTCCAGCAGCATGCCCACTGTTAGATTGCTCCTCTAAATTTGCAGGGTTTTATCCCTTAGTCGGTTATTACACGCGAATACACTCGTATTAAGAACTTAGATATCAGTGATCCGGATGTTTGGGACCTTGTTTATGTCAACACGTGGGATTTTCCCAAAATCCTTGCTTATTTCTTGGTATAAGAAGTTAAGAAAGAAGATGCTCTAAAATATGGATTGAAATTTTTGGAACCCTAATATAAAAGTACTTCTTATAACTTCAGCTATCTCCCAGTGAAAATCGGTCCACCTGTTTTTATTTTTATTTTTATAGATGATAGCCAAGCGTTTGAGCACCAACTCACTTGAAAAACAAGTGGCGATGTGGCCTACGATGGAGCATGCTTGTCTAAAAGGAACCTCTTCACTCTGGAATTGAAGACTCCAAGTGTATTAGTGCGGAAAAACAGACGAGGGCAAGGAGTTTCATTCCTTACCAGTATGAATAATAAAGGTAGAGGCAAATCGATGCGTTCGGCATAATGGAACATTTACAAGGTACGGGTTGTAACCTGCTGTACGTCTGCTGGTCCGGTGGTGGAAAGGGGAAGGAGTGGTTAGGTCGAAGATATCAAGCGCACACTCGCTAAAGTGTTTTGGAGATCTTGGACTCTAAGGTCTCTAAAACAGGTGGAACGATTTTAATGAGGCTACCTTCATGTTAGGGTTTCTCGCAAAAATTCAAACCCATTAGAGACTTTAACATCGACTTTTATAAACGTTTCAATTTGATTCATCATAATAGAACGTCCACTATCGGACATGAGCCTCCTCCTAGACGGAAGGGTTTTTGTCATAATCGCCACGCTTGGCAGGCGTATTGGTGAACGCAGTATTGGTGCTACGTACTCAGGCGGATGCTGCTGCCCATCCCTAGTGTATTTGATTCCCTTAGTCGCCTTCTACGATATCCTAAGGAGGAAATGGCAGCTTCAATTTGATTAGGCAAATACAACTTCGTTGTATTTGCCTAATCAAATTTATTTATTTATTTATTTATTAAACACAATACACTTTACAACCAATTGAAAATACAACTAAAAAAATAAAACTAAGGTACAAATCTAGATTGTAAGGTAAAAAACATGTGCTTACAACTAAGTTAATACATTTGGTAACGAACGGAGACTAAAAAAAAAAAAAAAATGTGAACAAAAACATGACAACAATTAACATAACAGAGTTCTACGGGTTGACAAATTAGGAATTGGTATATAAAATAGATTTTAATTGTTTACTGAATTGGCTTAAGTTGCGAACAAAGATGTCAATTTGACTAAATTCTTTCAGTAAATCATTGTACTGGCGTAACATTCTAGTTAAAGGATTATAAAAAGAGATATTATTTTTATAAACTTGAAGTATAAATATATTGATTTTATTGGAATTTCGTGCTCTGAATCTAATGTTAAACGATATCATCGATAATAAATGAGGGGAGTCAATGAGAGAGTGAATTATTTTATAGAGATATATGAGATCAAAGTATTTACGCCTAGTTTCTAGGGATTCCAACTGAAATTTACTTAATCTTTCTTCGTAACTCAAGCTCAGACGGCCAGGTTGCAAGCGATAACATAATAACCTTAAACACTTTCTCTGAATCCTTTCAATATTATAGATATGCACTTTGTAATTAGGGGACCATATCGGGCTACCATATTCTAATATACTTCTTACTAGAGAGTTGAAAAGATATATTACACTGCGATTCTTCTTAAAAACTTTTGTCGATCTCAGAATGAAACCTAGAAGTTGATTGGCTCTTGTTATAATATGTTGATAATGCGCATGAAAGGTGAGTTTATCGTCAAACAATATTCCTAAGTCCTTCACAATATAAGAGCGGCTTAAAGTTCGACCTTCAATTTTGTAGTCATTTAGAATTTTATTGCGTTTGTTTGTAAACGAAATTGCAAAGCATTTGTCAACGTTTATAGTCATTAGATTAGTATTGCACCATTGAAAAATGGTATCTAAGTCGTTTTGCAATGAATAACAGTCCCGTGTCCCAGAGATGGTCTTAAAAATTTTCAAATCATCAGCGTACAGGAGGCACTTACAGGACAAACGATTTACAAGATCATTCACAAACAAAACAAAGAATAAAGGCCCAAGATGAGATCCTTGAGGAACACCCGATGTTACTATCACTGGCGATGACAGAAATCCCTTTAAAGCGACTAATTGACTCCGATTCTGTAGATAAGAGCATATCCAACGATATAAAGTTCCATGGAATCCATATTGGAAAAGCTTATGACATAATAAACGGTGGTTAACTTTATCGAAAGCTTTAGAGAAATCGGTGTAAATTGCGTCGACTTGACTTCGCTCAGCAAAAGCCTGACAGAGATAATTTTTGTACTCTAGCAGATTACTTACAGTGGACCTATTTTTTACAAAACCATGCTGCTTATCAGAGATTAATGGCTTGACATGGTTATAAAGATAACTGTATACAAGAGATTCAAACAATTTGGCAAAACATGACAGGATACTTATTGGTCGATAATTTTCACATTTAGACTTATCCCCTTGTTTGAAAATAGGAATAACATGAGCTGTTTTCCAACGCTTGGGAAAAACACCATTACAAAGAGATTTATTAAATATTATGCACAAAGGTAAAGACAACTCTTTACTGCAAGATATCACAAACGACGGTGGAATCAAATCGGGACCAGGCCCTTTATTATTGTCCAAAAATTCGAGTAATAAGCGACGCCCGCCTAAACTTGCGATTGCATAGGCGGGCGGGACGCTACATCGCGAAATCACATTTATCAAACCAACTTATAGGTCTAGTGGTTCCACGCTATGCTATGTAGATCCAAGGCGCAGATAAAATAGAACAATATTTCTTAAACAATATTGTAGACCACAAAGTAACTGCACTTTGGGTTAACTTAAGAAACGTTTATTTGTATTTAATTAATAACAAAAACTTCATCGCGTACCTTTTTATATACCCGCCAGTTTCGACCGTATTACAACGGCCCCGGTACGCGATGAAGACCCGTTTTTGCTATTAATTATGTATAATAATCGCGATAATTTAAAAAACGCATATTTGTATTGTCCTATAATAACGTTTTAAAAACAAAAATAAAACAGACTTCAATGAGGAATATGATGAGGATATACAACTTCTGGGTGATGTATTTTTTTCAATTATTTTGATGACACGAAACGACAGATAGACAGACAGACGCATGATCCTATTAGGGATCCGTTTTTCTTTACTGGTGAGGTAATACACCCTAAAAACACCCTATATTTAGAAGAAGAAGATATAGATATATATATATAGATATATATATATATCTATATCTTATATTATATATATATATATATATATATATATATATATATATATATATATATGATATATATATATATATTATATATATGATATATTGATAGATCACTATCTGAAAGTCTAAAGGACTGACTGACATAGTGATCTATCAACGCACAGCCCAAACCACTGGACGGATCGGGCTGAAATTTGGCATGCAGGTATATGTTATAACGTAGGCATCCGCTAAGAAAGGATTTTGATTAATTCTACCCCCAAGGGGATAAAATAGGGGTTGAAAGTTTGCATGAAACTTTGTCAATTTTAAACCGATCGGGCTGAGACTTTGCATGCATGCATAAAGCTACTATGACGTAGGCATCCCCTAAGAAAGGATTTTGAGATTTTGCATTTGTTTTGTTTCGGTTTAGTAGTTTTGGTTATAGACTCTGCTTTGTATTTGGCATTTGTTTTGTTTTCGTTTGGTTTAAGTATAGGTTTTGTCGGTAAGACTTGGCTAGAGAAAATCTGAACGTTAATGGAGAAGTTGAAGTGACTGTCGTTTTTAAGTTTTGTAGGCCCTAATTTTTTACACACGCTAAACAAAAGTAAAGCCGCAAAAACTATACCTAATTAATACTTCTTAAGGCGAGCGAAGCCGCGGGCAAAAGCTAGTACATTATGAAAGTATATAGAGATAAAAATTAAGGTAACTACAATTTCATTTCAGTGTTATTACTGCTACCTAAACTAGGATATTTATAACCCTGTATGATGATAGGCAATAGTGCCCACACCTTCAAAAGGGATATTCAGAACCAAAATAACTCAATAATTACTCAATAATATTTAAGAGTGTAATTAAAAGATAGCCATTCGTATTTTTCGGTTTTTATGTTAACAATAAACATATATCTACTTACTGGTAGCATACACGACGTGAAAGGGTATCCTTTTTGGCATTTCAATCTTCCCTCTCCGCAGGCTCCAAAACCTCTTCCATCTTCATCTCACAAACCAAACTGACACTCAAAATAAAATTCGTCAGAAACGTTGAACTGTCTGCATGTTATATGGAGTATTTCTTATTGCTTCAGAACAAAACCATGGCAATAATAAATAATTTTAGTTTGTAGGTCTAAATAGGAGTGAAAATGGGTAAATTAAAGAAAGGGGCTGCAAAAATGAAAGGCGACTGCTAAGATCGATTCAAGCACGGAACTGAGCGTTAGTACTGCGCATGCGTCCGCCATTGAAGAGGGGGTTGGCTGCTAATTGGGTTCAGCTTAAAAGGTTAGATATACGTTTGCATAACAAAACATCATATTAATTGCCTTTATACCAACATAGGTGTGTCGGCATCTATTTTAATCAATAGTATTGGTGAGTAATGGAACTCATTGCCTTCGTCTGTATATCCTTATTTAAATTATGTTATATTGCGTTATATCCTTTACACCAACCATACAGTATATATTTATTATATCTCACAATCCATTAATTTATATTTATTTGATCCGCCAATGGAAGGTACACAAAATGACAAACTATTTAATGAACTAGTGAAA
Source organism: Venusia cambrica (assembly GCA_951394065.1). Classification (NCBI taxonomy): domain Eukaryota; kingdom Metazoa; phylum Arthropoda; class Insecta; order Lepidoptera; family Geometridae; genus Venusia; species Venusia cambrica. Next base: position 5,974,566 of record OX596069.1, read on the forward strand.
TGCCCGGGACTTTGTTCCCATCATCCCTTGAGAAAAGCTTATAATCGTTTATTAGTGCATCCTCTCACTACTAACTACTAAACCCTGAACAGTCTCTAGGATCTCTGGTTTGTGCGTTGATTGACAAACAGTCAGTCAGCTAATCGACGATTATATTTTATTATTTGTCTTACCCATACTATAACAAAACTATAATTCAATTCAATTCAATTCAATAATTTTATTTCAGTTTAATAATTAAGATTAACACGAATATCAAAAATTACAGCCATATTTATAAAAATAATAAGCAGCATTATCATGGCCTTCATCACTTGGTATCAAGCTACGATGAGGCCGAATGTGGAAGCCCACTTCACCCGGAATCCTCAACTGTCTGATGATACTGACACCGATGGGATCACTAGACCACAGAGGGGGTTAAACCTGGGTGTAAGTGTGATCTACCTAGTATATCTATCTACCCTGGTGACCGCTGAATGGTCACAATTCTGGTGGTTGGACCTGTAAGCCCACCTTTCTAGCAACGCAGCTCCTGCTGCAGTCCAGAACGGGTTGCCGTGTGCTGTTGGTGCGCGGGAGAGCCAGTGACTTCTGGGAAAGCTCCATCGTAGACCTCATCCTTGATCAGTAGTATGTTATAGTATAGTATGTATAATATAGTATAGTTTGTGTAGACTATAGTATGGTATAGAATAAGACCACAGGTCAACAGCTAACCTTTCATTTAGAAAAAAACACATTTAAACATATATAAATAATTTATATCATTTATTTTCAAAACTAATTACACTAACATAAAAACGAACTTCAAATAAAACTCTTAATAATATACATACATATTTAATCTTTATACCACTAGGTACGTACTTAGTAGGTACGTAACATGTAATAAAAATATTTCGTTGGCTATTAAGCCTCATAGCTCAGTTGGTAGTAACTCTGCCGTCTGCGTTGTAGATTGTGGGTTCGATTCCCACCCACGATAAACATTTGTGTGATGCATATAGATGTTTGTTCTGTGTTTGGGTGTTGTATTGTATGATTATGTATTTACAAAAAAAAAGTATATTAGTATTCTATCCGTAATCTAGTTTCCATATCACAAGCTGTGTGTAATAAGTCCTGTAATATTTATTTATTATATTGTACGAAATGTTGACCAGAGATGAAGTCAGGCAGGCGGCCGGTCTTAAAAGTTTAGCCAAAATTCTTACAATATGGACTTGATGTGGAGGTAGTTGACAAGTTATGCCGACACCGCCTTGTTTGGAATAACGGGCAGTAAGATGACTTATAGTGTTATGATGACTACGGCGGTGGCAGGACGCAGTAGTCAGCAGGCGCGTTGTTGACGATCCACTGAAGGAACTCTGTGACTCGAGTGTAGAGCCCGGGCCGCCTCGACGCGCAGTTGGCTCCACTGGAGATGACTCCCATGTCGACCAGGCGACCTGAGCGCGCGTCGACTATCATCAGCGCCCCACCAGAGTCGAACTGAAACATGAAAGGAATTCATTGGACAGGACACCTGCAAACATGAGTGATTCATGCCTTTCAAAGATAAAGATAAAGATAAAGATCATTTATTTGCTAAGCCATGTGTACATTAAGATGGTATCTATTTTAATAGTGAGTGTGTTAAAACATGCTTTACCGATATTGTCGGTGTACAAATTGAGAGAGATTGGCGTGCATTAATTAACAAATATTTTCGATTCAATATGTAATATAAAATAAAAAAAAAATACAGTTAGGTACTTAATTCTAATAATGTATTATGTCATTAAAATATTATCATAATCAAATAAGCATTAAAGATGTCATTATTAATCATTATACAAAACAAATTAAAATGTATTGTTTAAGAATTCATCAACTGTATAGTATATAGTTTTCTGTTAGGATTTTTTTAAATTTAGCTTTAAATAAATTGGTGCCTAGTTCCTTGTATACCTTTGGTATTTTATTGAAGATTTTGGGAGCCATGCAGACTACACTTTTGTTCAACAATTCTGTCTTTGCGGGATGAAAACATAATCTATCCTCGCGTCTGTTTCTAATAACTGAGTCAGATAAATGTGGAAATAAGTGGGGATTATTCCTAACAAACACAGCTATTTCTAATATATATATCGACGGAAGTGTAAGAATATTGTGCTTTAAGAATAATGGTCTACAGCTGTCAGTTATTTGTTTTTTAAACAAATAAACAAATAGTCGCAGTTTGAAAGGAATAAGCGCGACTGTAGTAAAATTGCAGTAGCTCCTTAAATTCCAAAGGAAAAGTGTGACTAAAACAGTCACAGCAGTTCCTTCAAGTACAAAGGAAGCAAAAAGATAAAAAAGTCGCAGTAGCACCTTCAATTTCAAAGGAATAAGCGTGCCAAACAAAAAAATGCAGTACTTCCGTAAATTTTAAAGGAATAAAAGCGTGCGACAAAATAGTTGCTGTAGTGCCTACAATTACAAAGGAATAAGTGTGACTAAAATAGTCATCAGTTCCTTCAACTTCAAAGGAATAAGTGTGACAAATAAAGTTGCAGTAAGTTCTTCAATTCAAAAGGAAGTAAAAAACATGCCCTACGGCACGTTTGGTACACTACTACGACCCGTAGGGACACAGATGTCCTGAACGGACACAGAAGAGAATCCCCGATGGAATAAAGTCGTGAGTAGTTCATACAGACGAATATCAAATATACTGTGCTCACCCAATATGTAAAAAGTAATAATTGAATATGAAAAATACTGTTTCGTAAATAAACAAAAATTATAAACAATTAAACTAATTGACCGAGCGAGCGTAGCGTTTCAGTTTCGAGATTGATGCTCTTGTCCGCTGTCTGTCGGCTGTCGGCTGTCGGTTTGTTCTCGCCTACAGGTCGCATTTTTCAACCGATTTTGATGAAAACTGGCACATATGTTCCTTGATTTATTAAAAGTTTTTAAGTCGATCGCGATTTTTGATCGGGTTAGAAATAGTGGTGGGGGAATAGGAGGGATGTTTCCTGTAGCGTCAAAGACACACTAAGGATTTAATTCTACACAAGATGTTGTGAAAAAAAAATCAAAAAGGGAGAGTGGAGGGGGAAAAAGGAAGAGGTTTGCTGTAGGATTTCAATTTTTGATTATTTTTCGAAAAATGTATACGTTTACTAATCAGACTACGCAGTCCTCTCCGCCTTCACAGGACAAATCCGTAGACACCAGGTTACACCATGTTCGATCTCAGATCAAGGGAACGCAAGTAATCGTCAAAATGTCTACCCCTATTTGCTCAAAAGTCTAAAAGGCGAAAAGTGATAGAGGAAAGCAACGGTTATAGCATGGTAATAAGGACTCGCGAGGTCCACTGTTTTTACAGAACCACTAGTTATTTACCAAGGAAGCATTCGGATTACCTAAGGACCGTTACAAACGGCCTATAGGTAATCCAACTGTCCCAGACCAGTACCAGACGGAAGCGTGCCCAAGACACTGGCTGCATTGCCACGCTGAATAGCTATGCTAATTCGCTCTCCTAAATAAGAGCCAGCGCTTGGGGTCACGTGTCGTTTTCGTAATTCGTAAATTTCACTCTATTTTACAGAGCTAAAAACGCCCGTAACATAGTTATCTGTGCTTACTGTACGACGGCTTTCATCACACCCGGTTTCAAGTTATGATAAGGCCGATGGTGGAAGCGCACTTCACCCGGAATCAGGAACTATATTACCACTTAATGCCGGAACACATGAATTTAGAATTCTTGTTATGGCGAAAGACTCGGTGGTAGGACTGAAATTAAGTCACCACTACCAAACACTGCACATTGTACATTGGGAATTGAACCCGGGGTATTACCGTCTCTGTGGTCTAGTCGTAGACCACAGAGGCGATTAAAAGGTGGGCGGCTCGTATAGTGTCAGTAAGTTCTGGAACTGCAGATGATGGGGTACCTGACAGGCGTCCTTCCCAGGAGTGTAGGAGCAGAGCTGCCTGGAGGTGACCACGTCCGTCTTTTGGCACTGCTGGTTGCTGATGATCTCCACGTTCACGTAACGTAGGTCCTGTGCGGTCGGACCTCCGGGGAATAATGTACCCCAACCTTTAACACGGGAAATATTGGCCGTACAAAATAGAACCTTTTCTTGTTGCGAAACCTGTATAAGAGGAGTCCCTTCTTTGTGATTGTCTTATCTAGGAAATAAAATAAAATTAGGTAATAAGAATGAAATAGCAATACATAAATAAATTTTTGTTTATTTATTTGTTTATTTATTTATTTATTTATTTATTTATTTATTTATTTATTTATTTATTTATTTATTTATTTATTTATTTATTTATTTATTTATTTATTTATTTATTTATTTATTTATTTATTTATTTATTTATTTATTTATTTATTTATTTATTTATTTATTTATTTATTTATTTATTTATTTATTTATTTATTTATTTATTTATTTATTTATTTATTTATTTATTTATTTATTTATTTATTTATTTATTTATTTATTTATTTATTTATTTATTTATTTATTTATTTATTTATTTATTTATTTATTTATTTATTTATTTATTTATTTATTTATTTATTTATTTATTTATTTATTTATTTATTTATTTATTTATTTATTTATTTATTTATTTATTTATTTATTTAAAAACAATTATAACACCATAACAGATAAAAAACCCAAACCGGTGCCATAAGTAAAACAATAACAATACACTTTAGGTAGGTAAACATTCTAGTTACAAAAAATAAATTTATGTAGTTGTTTCTAAGAGAATCTGTGCCATAAATAGGACTTTCGGCATAAATAATATAGTATATGTAATATATAATATGGGTTATACAGAAAAAATAGACTCACGATGTTTCCCTTAGAGAATTCATCTCTAAACTATATTCAACCGCATCTGTGGTCTAGTGGTTCAACCCACCGATTTCAGATCCAGAGATCCCGGGTTCGATCTCCAGGCGGAGTACAATATTGTGCTCGGTTTGGTTGATGGTAGGACTTTGTTTAAGTCTGCCTGGCTAGCTACCACCATCTAAGTATGTCGCCATAATTACAATTCTCAATTGTTGTTTTCCGACATTTAGAGGTAATAGCCAGTTCCTTAGTTTGTTGAGGATTCTCTCATATCTCATAATTGACGAAGCTTTTTCTGATAATTATTTATTTAAACAAGACAGACAGGCGTTTGGGACCGCTGCCAAAAGGGACCGTGGTCGCCTGATACATTTTTTTACTAAATTCGTGATTCTTAAGTTAATGTTTTCAGCTCGTATCATAGTTTATGTAGTTTTCTGTTTACTTTACATATAAGGTATAGAGGCCTATTGGGAAAATTGTAGGAAAATTTGTTTTCTGTATTATGACATAAATCTAAGTGCATGGAACATGTTTATAGATGTAATAGATTATTTGATTTGATTTGATCATGTCTCTCTCATCATTAAGCTTCGTTCTTGTCAAACTGTGTTGTAAAACTATTATACTTATTCATTGGTCTTACCCGGTATAGTAGAATTAACCCCGGTTAAATCCACGCCCTGGTAGTTGAAGGGTAGACATACAGGGCTGACGTAGTCGCTGAAGACCATTAGGACGTTCACTCTTATAATGCCTATATCGTAGTCCAATGTAGTTCTGAAATGTTACATCTAATAAAATCTAGGTCTTGATAGGCTTTGACAAGCCTCATAGCTCAGTTGGTAGTAACTCTGCCTTCGGCGCTGTAGGCTGTGGGTTCGATTCCCACCCAGAGCAAACATTTGTGTGATGAATATAGATGTTTGTTCTGTGTTTGGGTGTTGTATCATATAGTACGTATGTATTTACAAAAAGTATTTAAGTATTTTATCCGTAATCTAGTTCCCATATTACAAGCTATGCTTAGTTTGGGGCTAGATGGCGCTGTGTAAAATGAATGTCCTGTAATATTTATTTATATTTATGTGTACCGGGTAAACTCGATAAAAGTATCGGGTAAACTTGGTAACAGTACCGGGTAAGCTCGCTGGCGTCTGTGGTAAGCAATATGTATGAAAACGGTGTCAGATCCAGAGGTCCCGGGTTCGATCCCCAGGGTAGTACAAGATTGTGCTTGGTTTTTTTGGTGGTAATACTTTGTGTTCGTCTGCTGGCTACCATCATCTCACCTAAATATGTTGCCATAACAACAATTCTAAAATGGTGGTCCGGCATATAGAGGTAAGATAGCCAGTTCCTCAGACTGTTGAGGATTCCGGATGAAGTGCGCGTCCACCTTCGGCTTTATCACATCTTGAAACCAGGTGAGATGAAGGCCAAGTGCTTTCCAGTCACGCAAAAAAAAAAAACAACGCTGCACGATACATCTATTTATTTACTATAAGAGGTTTTTTTCAGACTTTTTCATTTGACAGCAGTTACGCCCCAATGACAGTCGAAGTGCGTCTCAACGAAATTCAAAATCTTTTTTGCGCGTACATGAACCAGAGTAACACGCCTACTCGAATGAGTGATATAACCGGCAGTCGTAAGAATTATATGAACAAAATACCTATTATTTTTCATCTACGGATTTTTTTATCTACAGATGACATTTATTCAATAAAAAGTACAATTAAACTAACTATGCACAAAGGAATCAGTCAGATTACCTAAGGACCGTTACAAACGGCGTATATAATAACTTACGGATTGTAATTTTGGTGAATCAAAAAGCTTTGGACGTCGTATAATTTGCCTGTGAACAAAAGTATATTCAAACTTTAAACAATTCAAAAGAAAAGCAAAAGAAAAGTATTGGACTTTTCAAAGGATATTTAAATTTTAATCCGTAACGGGTATATCCGAGACTTGTCAAAGGATATCTAATGCTGTAGCCATCGTGGGCGTAGAAGATCTACGGCGTAGAGGATCAACGTGGTAGAGTGAAGAGTGTTTCGTTTACGTCATATTCTATCTGCTTCATCATTCGTTGGAATGTCCGTATTGAACTTCGATCTAACAAATCACTCTCGTGTGTCTCGTGTCTGTCCGAATGTCTGTACCGCTGATTTTAGCTATCCCATACAGATGTAGTTTTTTGTTAATTACGAAAAGGCCTTTCCAATTTAAAAAGCATGTTGCAGGTTATCGAATTTTTGCGAATAATCAAAAAACAAACATAATAATATGTGCATATGTGCATAAGGGTGTTCACAAGGGAAATTAATTTGCCATAAAATGCTGATAAAATCCTAGATGATTATAATAAACGATTTTTAAACGAAACTATTTGAATGTAAATATAGTGCTTGTGGTTTGTATGGTAGTAAGTAAGGCTTTGTTTAAGTCCACCTGGCTACTACCAAGTTACCTAATTATCTCGTCATGTCATAACAAATGTAATGCTTTTGAAATACAAATGTAAAATTTTTGTGTTCCGGAATTTAGAGCTAAGATACCCAGTTCCGCAGACTGTCGAGGATTCCGGGTGAAGTGCGCTTCCACCTCCGGCCTTATCATAATTTGAAATTTAGGTGAGACAATCCTCCCCGTCGTACGATATCAAAAAATGGGCATTCTTAAATACCTCTCCTATCCACCATAATTCGTGAGGAGTTTCACTTCAGGGGGGTACCACGACATCTTAGAGCATTCTTGTTTTGATATTACTTTACTTTTGTTACTATCTATCCAGTGTAGAAAAAACGAGACAAAAGTAACGTAATATCAAAACGAGAACGCTGTTAGACGTTGTGGTTAGGACCTCTCTCCGACAACTCCTCACCGTTGTTAATATTCCCGTCTCCGACCGTGATGACGAGCCCCGCCGGCGTCTGTTTCTCCAGACAATGCCCCGCTGTCAGCAGGAACGGCGCCGCTATGATGACGGCCCCGCAAAGGATGGACTTTATCGCCCGCTCTATGACACCGGCCACCATCGGAAACTCATGGGTTCCAGCTTGCGTGCCTCCCACTATACGGTTCTGTAAGCATATCACATTTTAATAAATAAAAGTAATATAAAATGTATATAAAAAAAAATCCCCTTCGAGGAGTCACGTGGATCTTATGAGGATCACCTACAAGGGAGTCAGAGGCACGTCCAAACATTCGTTCGTCACATGCCCACGTTTTGCAAGAATTCAATACGTGACAGGTTGCAAACCCAGCGCCGCTTAGCGGAATACTAGCCATTGACACATGTCATTCGAACTTTTGGTCGTAGGGACTTGCCGGTTTTCTCACGATGTGACCTTCACCGTCAGAGCATGTGCATGTGTTTTATGCGCACATAAACTTCCAAAAAAACAAAAAGTCCATTGGTGCACGACCGGATTTGAACCCACAACCTCCGAATCGGAAGGCGGGCCCATACCCACTTGGCCACACAGCTCTTTTTAATAATACGTTACACACTTTACATATAACACAATACATAACATTTTTATAATAATTTAATAACTTTATTTATTTATGTCTATTTAATATGACATGGTAATGACATTCTATTTTTTATTTTTTTATTTTTTTGTACGACGGGGAAGCGCTTGGCCTTCCTCCCAACTGATTTTCAAGTTGGTTCAAAGGCCCAAGGTGGAATCGCACTTCACTTGGAATCCTCAACAAACTGAGGATTTGAGGAGGGATGATACCATTGTCATAGTGGAGCGATTGGTTTTTAAGAATCGGGCCGCCCCAGGTATATAATGAATGGTACTTGCCTGCTTCCTGACGCCGCATATGCACGACGGTTGAACTGGCGTGACCACCTGGGCAGTCAAATTGCAGATGAAACGACCACCCGAAGAGTCAGCCGAAGTGATAAGCCCTGGGATATAATGTTCAATTTTACCGCTAAAATTAGTCTGCGCAAGCGATAGCCGCGGAGAGGCAACGAAACTAAGTACAAAAGTAAGTTCTTGAATTGAGCTCGTTTAGTTCAGTTTAGCTAAGGGTCGGTAAGACGATGTTCAAATGGATGCGATAGCGGCATTTCAAGATGCTAAATGTAAAAAAAACTAACTACCTATAAAGGTTTTCATTAAGTATGTCGACCACAAATAAACGCGAAAAGTCTGTCTTCCTACACTAAACTCTGTGCTCCTTCACTATAGTCAGTGTTCCTACACTAAACTCAGTTGTTCCTACACTAAACTAAGTGTTCCTAAACTAAACTCAGTTGTTCCTAAACTAAACTAAGTGTTCCTACACCAAACTCAGTTGTTCCTACACTAAACTAAGTGTTCCTACACCAAACTCAGTGTTCTTACACTCCGTTTCGCGTACAATATCCCAACGTGATCGACCAACCAAATTGTAGCGGGCGCAGAGTTGATGTTAGGCTGGTATATTGGTATTCGTCAAATAATTTACCGAAGATTCACTAATGACTCCGTGAACCTCCCGCCAATCCTACTAAAAAAAAACGCTTTTTTTATTTTATTTTCATTTTTTATTCTATTTCCCTTCATTCACAGCAGATTAATGTCTACTGCTGGACAGAGCTTCATAAGAAATTTGAGTTTATTGCCGCTCTTGACAGCCGCATCAGAATATAATAAATGATAAATTGGTTTCAAATTTGTAAGGTCGGTTAAAAATTGACATTTTATTTATTTTATTTTACAATTTTAAGAAAACTTACAGCTAGGCTTATACAATTAGGTGTATGTTTTAGATATCATGCATAAAGTATACATGTTATGCTGCTGAAGGCCAATTAAAAGTTTCCACTTATAGCTATTTTGTAGAAAATCGAATGTGAAAGTAAGTAAGTAGGTGACAGAAAAAGAAATAATAAAATAAGTAGGTACTAGATTTAAGGATTTAGTTTACCTATCGAATTAAAAAGAGATTTTTTAAGTAATATGCTAATTACATAAGTGGACATTTATGTAGAAAATCTGCTAATTAAAACTAAAAAAAAATTAACATAAATAAGTTGTTTAGGGAAGTTAGGAATGTTTTAGGAAGAATTTATCGCTAACAATACGTTTTAGAGTGGATACTGATGTGTAAAAAATATCAATAGCATCATTATCTTTTGTCAGTAAATGAAATGATTTACTTGCTCTGATAATAAATGCGTTCTGTCTATAGTTTGTACCTACTAACACGCGATACATTTAACGTATTAGGGTTCCTCAAAGCTCTGCACGTACGTAATCCCACTAACTCCAGTAACTCGGGACAGTCTTTGCCATTCGCTATGTTGAAAAGATATGCTAGGTCGGATGTATTCCTTCTTTCGTAGAGGGGCAGAAAATGAAACTTACGACATCTCGTTATATACATACCCATACTGAGGCTCTGGGCGGCGGACAAAACAGCGGGCAGCGTTTGACGGCCGCAGTATCGCTCAGCATTCTGCAGTTGAGGATCCCCGGTCCTGGAGATGAGGACACGGTCTCCCGTGCAGCCTGACGTCTGAGGACACAAACCTTTTATAATGTCCAATTGATGTGTTAAACTTGTCAAATAATAAATTCAACAAAAACGGCAGTCTTAAATTTTGCTCCAGAATGAATCTATATTCAATGCAAAAGGTAGCTAACATTACAAAACATCTGGTAAATAAAAAAATATTTCGGACAACTTAATCCATATACACGGTTAGAAAATAAACATAGCTTAAAATTCCTAAATTAGAAGGCACACACGTTTCAAATAAAATAAAATAAAAAAACAATTGCAGGTGACCAACCTCATAACAAAACATTTCCATAGCGGACTGGTGAACCTATCCGATATGACTCTCAGGATGCTTTTGACTAACCCGCACACTGCGAATCAGGGAAGCAATTTTATTGCGGAGGATGGTTTCGTAACAATCTGTTTGGTACTCCGCAAACATCCCCCATGCACTGCAGAAGCGTGGCAGCCCCAACATCATCCTGAACATGTTATTACATTGGACAAGTAGGGATTTATGGTGTAGTCAACCCATAGGTTTCCCGTGTAAATGCTTTAATTTTATAAAACGTGAGTTAATAACATTATTTAAATAAATTAACATAAACTCACTATAGGTACAAACTTACAAGTAGTTAAATAGAAAAATATCAAATGGATTAACTACAAAAATAACCCAGTCGACCGTTGTCACCACCCAGATTGTAACGTGGCCAGAATACTGGCGGCATCACCACGATGGATGATCTTTAGATGTTGGATAATCAAAATACAGTCCAGCATTCTCGCACTTCAGCTACACTTCTAAAGTTCAGCTCTCAGCAAAATCCTTACTTAATCCTCACCTCAAATAATACCCTTTATCCAGAAGCGCATATTGCGCCTTTTAATCCGCTCATGTTGCTGCGGAACCAGCCTGCATGGAAGTTCTAGGGATATGGCACAGTGTAGCATCCCAAACAAGCGGCCAATTTAATATCAATTGAACTGAATACAGATCATAAAACTATACCATTAACACACACATAACGGTGGCAACATAATTCAAATCAAAATGACCAACAAAAATTAAAATCAATTATGAGATTTGTAGGAACATTTTGAATCGATTTTTTTATTTAGAATTGCCAACCCTTTTTACATCTAAATAAACTCTTGACCTTGAAACGAAGCGAGCGTTCCCAGAAGGTGCGTTTAACTCTCTTCTTGAAGACAACAAAGCGGAAAAACACGTTCGAAGCTTAGTTCGAATTGTTGTAGTGCGTTTAATAAAATATTCTTAAAAGTAATTATTCTTTCTCATATTTGGCATCAACCATCAAATCTACCGCTTGTTTATAATCGTGATCAGCACACAAGGAGTAAGGGCAAGAAACTCAGGGTAGTAAGTTTTTTGACCTGTTTAAGCTGTGCGTTGATTGTCAGACAGCCATCATCACGATTTTATATATAATTAAATTTTACCAACCGATTAAGAACCAAGCTACTCTGTTTTTCACGTCTTGATAAATAACAGTTCAACACTTAAAAATAATTACTTGACTTGCGCCTTCTTTCGTGTGTTCGTGTGTGATACGGTTCATGTAGTTCAAAAAATCACCGCGAAATCAGCGCTTATTACCTAGTCGAGCTGTCTTCCCTAAAACAATAACTAGTTCTTTATCTTATACTAATATAAAATGCTAACTGACTCACTGATAACAACGCACAGCCTTAACGGCTGATCGTAGAGACATGACACTTGGAGGGTATGTTATGGTATGTTTGTCTTGATGAGAAAATGAGTGCTAAGAAGGGGATTTTGAAAATTCGTACCCTAAGGGCTTCAAAAAGGGGTTGAAAGTTTTCATTAAAAGTATGCCTCAACTCTGAAAACTATTTCAAGAAACCAATACGCGGACGAAGTGGCGAGTAAAAGCTAGTTTAAATATAAAATTTAAACCAGCTGCCTATTACGGTTTAAAAGATACAGCTTTTTACATTTTTAAACGAACTACGATGTCTATGAAAGTGTTATGAAAGTAGACGGGTATTCTTACCAGCGGCATCTCCAAATAGCAGTCCAGCCGCAACTGGTACCCTGAAGGACAGTTTGCGACCCACCGACAGACTTTATTCCGAGGGTAGCTTCCGGGGTAGTTTGCGCTGGCTATGACATATCTTTGGTTAGGCTGCACCTAAATATCACACAATTATTATTAGAGCGACAATTTGTATGGTTAAAAACTGTCAATCTATTACATTAATCTATTCTCATTTCTGTGCATGTATTTCTCAAGACCAGGAAACCACTACTTTACTACTGCTACTTTTTTACCGCTAGTAACTAAATAAGTATTTTAAGCAAACAAAATAAAAAAGGAAACATTCTCTGTCGGTGCAACAGCTCTGCGGTCTAGTGGCTCGCCCACCGGTGTCAGATCCAGAGTAAGGGTTCGATTCCAGGGGATTACAATATTGTGCTTTGTTTGGTTGGCGGTAGGACTATGTCCGCCTGGCTAGCTACACAACAGTTCTAAAGTTGTGATTGCATTTAGAGGTAAGATAGCCAGTTCCGCAGTTTCTTGAGGATTCCGGGTGAAGTGCACCTCTACCTTCGGCCTTATTTTAACTTGTTACCGGGTCAGATAAAGACCAAGCGCTTTCCCGTCGTACAATAAAAAAAGAGGTACGAAGATTACATACCTATACCTACATCTATAGATATTATGCGCACATACATACACATACATTGCAGTGGTATAGTAAAGCTGCAGATGATGATGAGTTTATGAACAAAATGATGATAACCTAATTAACGTAACGAACTTAAAAAGTTAATTGCAATTAATTACTGAACTATTTATAGTTACAATTAATAGTTTATCAATACCTACTAAAAGTTTATTAAAACCAGTGTGTTCGAACGTAGTGAATTTTAGTACCGAATATACTTACATTGAGTTAGTATGTTTCGATTGTGATAATACGTCCCATGTTTATAATATTTAAGAAGAAATTAACATAGGCCTTGAAATTGAACGGATTTCAGAAGCTCTCGCTCATTAAGACTCATCTGAGGTAATAGACGCAAGATCTTTGCTGTTTCATCTGAAACCTCAAGAGATATCTCCGATTGGAAGTAGTGTAGCGTGAGACTGGAAAACCAGTGTGCTTGTGTCGTGTATGGAAACTCACAATAAACGTGTTTAGGTCAATGGTACCTACATCATTTGATTTGTGATGGACAGTAGGAATATGACAGCAATTAAAACCGATTGGTTCTAGAAGTACTCAGCTAAAGGAAATACAACTGCAGACTAAGCTTGTTCGGTTTCGGTGACATGGATGTATCAAATCATGGTTGTTAAAAACACTGGAAAGCGGACTCGGTTGAGCTATGAACATTTTGTGTTAAAAAAAATATATTATAAGAAGATCGCAATTATTGGTAAAGTAAATGAGAACTGACGTTAATTTAAAAATGTTACTCGTCGTCATTTCAGGAATTATTAGCTTTTGGCTTTTAGCTACCTTCCTTTTGCATTCCCACTTGAATTTGTAAATACGTCATTTCTGTTTCGTTGAAAATAAAAACTCAAAATAACGGACTCAGTGGTGTTAAATGAACATTTTATACTAAAAATATTTTTAATCGTGAGATTGCAATGATTAGTAAATTAAATGAGAAGTAAGAACTGACAAAAAAATAAAAATGTTAAGCGTCGTCATCTCAGGGTCTAGCTTTTGGCTTAACCTTCCTCCCACTTTTACATTCCCACTAGAATTTGGAATCGTATTAAAACAGTTAATAAATACGTCATCAATATCTCGAGTAGTACTAGCGATTTATTATACTAGCATATTTATGTCATGTTGTACTTGCATTTATGGTGTGATATCCTGGACACTTATTCCAAAATTTCGCAATTTTAAAAACTATATCTATATAAATCTCGTATTATGCTACGTTATGGTAAATTTAGCCATTGTTATAGGAGCATATATTTTTATATATATCATCAACCTTTACATGTCATCTGATTCATGGGAAAATATGATGTTTATCCGATGGATAGTAGACACTTTTGCTGCACCACTAGATTTGTTTTTCTATTACTTTGTCCTCGCATATGCCTGCTGGTCTCTGATAGTCAGTTTAATCCTATACTTGGATGTTGTTCAAGTTTTTCACAACGTTTCGAGGAAAATGTTGAAGAGTAACTTGTTTGCGTGGGGCGTATCATTACTATCCGTTTTGAAATTAAATGAATTATTGTTATTATTTCCTTATAAATTGAAGATGGAACTTATAACGATTACTGTCAACTTGTTACTGTTAAGTGTCAGTTTTATTGCTTTCATAAAAGTTTTGAATAGTTTATTTCAAACGAGCAACAGACAAGTATTTCTGATAAATGATACGACAAAAATGTGGCGAAAAGTTCTGTTAGCAACGTTTGCTTTCGTCCTAAGCGGGGCTCCTCTGTTATTCTCGTATGGTGTTGTCTACGCTGAAAACGATATGGAAGTTTTTTCTTTCGATTCTAAGTACCCTCCTATTGTATCGAGTGTAATTGTTACTTTGCTATCGATAAAGGCGATTGCAGTCTGTGTTTTCGTTGTATTTCTGAGAAATAATCGGAAAGCTTGGCGTGAAAGATTTTCACGTAACAGGCTAGACTCCTCTGCATACCAGCTGCGGCAGCTGAATGCTAATTAAACTGAGACTCCGCCATAGGACAGAAATTGGATCCTTGAGTTTTACTTGAGCAGTGCACGTCTTTTTTAAAAAAATAGCATTTCATCTGACTCTAGTGAAGATATAGTAGTAGAGATGTTGATTAAATTGCAAACTCTAGCAATTTAATCAACATCTCTACTACTTTAGGTAAGGTTTAGATAAGCATAAAATGTGTTAAAAATGTTTTATGTGTTATAATTTATGTTTCAATAGCTGTATGGACGATGTCGTTAAGCCCTTCAAAAAAAAAAAGTACGACGGGGCAGTGCTTGACCTTCATCTCATCTGATTTTCAAGTTATGACCTGAGGTGGAAGCGCCCGTCACCCGGAATGCTCACCAATCTGAGGATCTGGCTATTCTTACCTCCAAATTCCGGAACACAACAATGTAGAATTGTTGTTATGGCGACAGAATGATTAAAGATAGTGTTAGTGGTAGCTAGCCATTTGATTTAAACAAAGCCCTACCACCAACCAATCCAAGCACAAAATTGTACTCCCCTGGGACTGAACCAGGGATCATAAGCTCTTAAGGTATGAAACAAGAAATGGAAATAAACAACTTAAACATGATATATTTTTATGTATTTAATACCTACATATTCATAGTGATGATCAGAGGATACCCGAGGACATATACCACCTACTTATAACAAAGCAATACATTCCAGTGATCGTAACAGACATTTTATAACTTTAACAAACTTACAGTCTAGTTATAGTCCATAATAAAATGCGTATTTATTATATATGTGTTTGGGTAGGTCTGGAGAGAAAATATGTTTGGCTCTCATCTGAGACATAAGTGTTTACAGCGTTAAGGAATTATATCCAATTATCAGGAGCATGCAAGCATAGCTAACAATAAATATTTTTGTAATATTTTTAATTCCAATTAAGCCATTTATTTGATTTCCAACACGTCACCAGTAAAACATATTTACGCGGACAAACAAGACGCTTCCAACGATACCTCATTTGACAAATTATCATAAGTAGGTAGTTTATAGAAGTTGTGAGTGAACAGATGAACATACATACCCACATACATTACATACCTGTCAAAATCATAATTCTCCTTTTTGCTTCGCCGTAGTCGGATAAAAATGGCAACTCAATGGATTTTCCTATTATTTTAATCGTTTTTTTTTAAATAAAATGGGTACTTTAATCATTATTTCACCAGCAATTGCACCGGCGATACAAAACCGGTACACGCTGTCAAGTAGCAGGTTAGGTAAGTTCATTCACAACTAGCTCTACTAATAAAAAAAATAAGGCATAGCAATTTATTGTAATGGCATTATACAATACATACTTATCAACGGTTGAAGTTGGGGCATGGATGCTGATAACCTAATTAGGTAGGTTACGTAGGTACCTACGTTACGTAGGTAAGATTCGATATCAAAAAGCTTATTAAATCACAGTGTATGATTAATTATTTAGTCAACGAATAACAAAAAGTACCTATTTAGTTGGTTTAAACTGATCGTGGTTATGGTGTGACGTGTTGAACACTCTGATTTGCTCACGAAGTTTATTGAAGCAAACTCTTTGCTGCTTCTTCTGAAACCTCATTAATTTTACCTCAGATCGCAAGTAGTGAACACAATGAAATACGCTGTCTTGTTTGGAAGCTCTACACTCTTATTGTACGTTTTTAGGTCAACGGTACCTGATGCTTTTTGCTTCGCCGTAGTCGGGTAAAAACAAGGCACTCCACCGAAAACACAGCGAAGTGCAAAGCGCCGTATGGAGCACGCTAAGTGGACTGAGGACCAACAGCGAAGGATTCAGCCGGTGTCCGTCAATATCAAGTCTATTGATTCTAAACGTTTTTAGCAAGTAAAACATTGGCAGAATAGCTTCCGCTATTTTGTTTGGATTTCTACGTGCGACTCAATTATTAGGATCAAGAGAAAAATAATACTGGAAAGTAAGTCAAAAATACACAATGGTGTTAAGTGAACATTATATATTAAAACTATTTTGTTTAAGAAGATTAAATATATTTTTATATGAAAATTTGACTCAAGGAATTAAAGATTGCTTTATAACAAGATTACGTAGGCTACGTGCTAACTAGCTAAGTAAGAAGTAACGTACATTTAGAAATGATACGCGTGGTCATCTCGGGATCTAGTTTTTGGCTAAAATTTCCTCCCACTTTTGCATTCCCACTTGAATTTGGAATCGTATTAAAACAGTTAATAAATACGTCATTACTATCTCGAGTAGTCCTAGCGATTTATTATACTAGCATATTTATGTCATCTTGTACTACCGTATACGGTGTGATATCCTGGACACTTATTCCAAAATGGCGAACTTATAAAAACTACACCTATATAAATCTTGTATTTTGCTTCGTGATAGCAAACCTATCGATTATCAGAGGAGCATATAATTTTAAAAATGCGATTGAAGACTATTATGTATTTGTCCTGTTATACGATTTATGGGAAGATATTTCATTTATGGACTGGCTGATAGACTCAACGATGGCAACACTTTTTTTGTTGTATTACTTTGCCCTTGCATATGCCTGCTGGTCACTGATAGCCAGTTTGATATTATACATGGATGTTGTTCAAGTTTTCCCCAGCGAATTATCGAGGAAGAAGTTGAAGAGTTCCTTATTTGCGTGGGGTGTGGCTTTACTATCCGTTTTAAAGTTAAATGATTTTTATAAATTGTTTCCATATAATCCGAAAATGGAATTTCTTATGATTACTATCAATTTGTTATTGTTAGGCGTAAGTTTTTGCACGTTTATAAGAGTTTTATATAGTTTGTTTCGCAAGACCAACACACATCAAGTTTTCCATATAAATGATACGACAAAAAAGTGGCGAAAAGTTCTGTTAGCGATATTCGCTTTCGTCCTAAGCGGGTCTCCTCTGTTATTCTCATATGGTGTTGTCTACGCTGAAAACGATATGGAAGTTTTTTCTTTTGATTCCGAGTACCCTCCTGTTGTGTCGAGTGTCATTGTTACTTTATTATCGATGAAGGCGATTGCAGTCTGTGTTTTTGTTGTATTTCTGAGAAATAATCGGCAAGCTTGGCGTGATAGATTTTTGCGTAACACACCTAGGCTAGGCTCCTCTGCATTCCAGCTGCGGCAGGTCAATACTAACCGAATTGAGAGTGAGTCGTAAGGACAGTAATAATTCCTTGAGTTAATTTATGCTTGAGCAGAGCACTGGTTATTATTTAATCATAATATGATATTCATAATTTTATTATGTTTTTAAGAGAACGATCTGCCAAAAAGATTTTTTGTTTATGGCAACATTATCAGTCTTAAAAACTTTCATAATCCTTGCTACTACTAGTGTGTTTATTTTTTTACCTGTTCATCAATTAGGAGCAAATGTTGTATCTAAGACTTGTAGACTGTTTACTTAGCTAGATTATAAGTAGATAAATATCCTACTATACTGATGCTATAACTTTATTTAGGATCCATTGATTATACATGATGTGTAAGCAAAATTATATACCTAGTTTAAATTATCATTCAGTGATAAACATCAACGCTGATTTGTCTCGTGATAAAGTATTTTGACCGCAATCTATCATATGTTTTTATCATTAATTTCTTCTTCTCAGTCGGGCACTCTTGGCAGAGTGGTCGTGGTCATGGGTGGGTCTTGATGAATGCCGGTTCTTGCTATGCGTCTCCATTCTGCTCTATCGGAGGCATTATGATCATTAATTTAACCGTATGAATAAAATAAACAAAGAAAAATATACCTACGACACGTTTATTACTCGGACATAGCTCAGGAATAAGTAATATCTATGAGTATCTAACATATATTTTCTAATTTCCACTGTTGATAACTGATAGATATAATTTTGTAAGATAGTATTTTACGCCAGGCGAGATGCCTGGTGTCATGGTAAAAAAGGTGGAAGTGCACTTCACCCGGAATCCTCTGGCATGAGGAATCTTATCTCGAAATGCCAGAACACAACCATTTCAAATTGTTGTCATGGCGCCACCGACCTACTTAACTTGTAAACATAGCTTTTTTTTAATGATGCGTCAGCTGTTGACCTCAAGGATTGTCTACGCCAGAGCAAGGATGAAGTCTACGATTGAGCGAGTTTTCTCAAAAGCACTGGCTCTAGCACGCACCGACAGAAAACTGCAAACTGTTTGCCAAGGTGCCTCCAGCCAGGCTATAATACTTAAAAATATTAAGCTATTCACTTGATTTTTTATAACTAATAAAAAAATGAGATGAAGGCCAGGTCGCACATTCAAGAGACGGGACATTAAAGGGCAGGTACCTCCACCGTTATGGTTACAGGAATACGTTCCTAGTAGACTATCTAAAACTTTTTGAGACATTCTGAATTGCTGCGTTTTTTCTTTATTATTTATTACACAAAAAGGAGAAATAAAAAAAATCATGTCAAAGGTGAGCTTCCTGACAAGAGTCCTAGAGCTTTAAGCAAAGGTGAAAGAGAAGAGAGAAGAGAAAGTGAGAAATTGTTTAACGAGTGGGTACGCGCAAATAACTGAGATATTTATATTTAGCGTTTAAAAATCACTGAAGTACTTACATATTGCGAATAATCGCAGTCAGCATCTTGGCCAAGCGCGTGAAAGAACATAAGACATGTAACCAACAAGGAGAACATTTCTGAAAAAAACATATTATTAAATCAATAAACACCTATCAGATCTGTAATAAGTGTAATAAGTGAATAAGATTACGGGTAGAATACGTGTGAAATTTGGCATGGTGTAAAGTCCTTAAAAACATATATGATTTTTTTTAAGGGGACAAAGATATGAAAAAACATTTTTTTCGAGCTACACTATACCATTTTAAAGAAATGGTAGACTGTGAATTTCAAAGAATTCTTTTTTATATCCTTTAACGTCTCGAAAATTATCTATACAGACTTAAAGGACTCTGAATTTTAAAGGTTCGAACTTGATTTGGCTTTTTTGACTTGATTTGTTTATTTTTTTAATATTAGGTACAGCAACGCAAAGGTACAGTATTTTACGCAAAAATAGTATTTTTGCGTAAAATACTATATGGGTTACGATTGTCTAAAATGAATCAACTCATTCTGGACTTGGAGTTTCGTAGAACTGCGTAAAAACCGGCAAGGGTTTTTTTTTATTGTTGACCGGGAGGTTCTTTGCCTTCATTACACTTGATTTTTCAAGTTATGATAAGGCCGAAGGTGGAAGTGCACTGCACCGGGAAACCTCACCGGTCTGAGGAACTGACTATCTTATCTCTGAATGCCGGAACACAACAATTTAAGAGTTGTTGTTATGGCGACAGAATTAGGTAAGATGGTGGTAGCTAGCCAGGCGGACTTAAACAAAGTCCTACCTCCAACCAAGGCAAGCACAGTATTGTACTCCCCTTGGGGATCGATCCCGGGACCTCTGGATCTGACAGCGGTGGGCGGACTACAGACTCATGGTCACACCAGGTTATCACACTGGTGTGACTATAAGGAATATATTTTACTCGTGGTCACACTGCATCACAAAGGATCGCACTTGACTGAATTATTTTTAGTGATGTCTAATGTCTCCTAGCCTTAGTCTAAATAAAAAAATGATGGACGTCACTTTTTAGAGATTTTGCGATAGATTTCTTAGAAGTAACACGAGAATATATCATATTTATTAAATGCGAAAGAACTATATTTCTGTTTATTTTTGGTTCATTATAATTAAAATTATAATAACATTATCCGATATTAGTATTGGAGTGCTTACATATATATATTTTTTTTTTTTTGGTGAAGTTATGTAAAATACAATCCTGATAGCAATATGTCTAACTGCAATTTGTTCTGTAAGCAACAGAATTCGTACTTCACATAATTAGAAAAATTAGGCATTATTTATTAAAATAAGAAATGGTAAAAATAAGACTTTTTACTAAAAAAAATTGTCCCGATATTAATTAACAAAGCTTAATTACACGTAGTAAATAAGGAATTAGGAACTAATCAGCGATATTAATTTTTAGGGCAGGATTATGCACTGACTTATTAAATTCCCCACACTAATAGTGTGACCTCGAGTCTTTTGTTTTAATAGCTTACTATTGACCACGAGTAAAATAAATTCCTAATAGCCACACCAGTGTTACAATCTGGTGTGACCACGAGCCTGCAGTCGGTGAGCGGGCCACTAGACCACAGAAGCGGTTAAAAATGTGGAATAAATGTTGTTCGGAATCGAATCCCTTGGTGAGCGGGTTTCATCGCACTTGGTCGGTTTATTTGTTAATTGGGCTTACTCATGACACTTGACTAGGTTGGTCTGGACAAAGATGTTTTACGATAGAGTCAGCTTTCCAGAAGGCTCTAACGGCTTCCCGAACCGCGCAGAATAAAAAGAAAAATAATAAATATCACTTAACTACGAAACTATAATATTTCGTTCGTACCCATCGAAAAATAACATTGGAGTGCGTCAAACAACTGTCCTCTCAAAAGTAAATATGAATGTATAGTTGCTACCATACTTTTTCATATAAGTAAGTCAGGTACGACTTTGAGCGTGCTTTGTTGAGGCTTTATCCGTGGTCCCACTGCTTTAACCCCCTGGGGTGGGTTCATGGGTAATCTTTTTTCACCGTAGTCCCACTGCACTAGATATTGAACTTTTCTTACATAATCGGCATTTTCAGGGGGTCCACGGGTAATCTTGATTAAACGCGATTTTTACCCGTGGACCCATTCATCACTTGGAATGTAACGTAGTTTGAAGTTTGACAGCTGTCATTAAAAATGTAGATCTTGGTCATAGCTTTCATTTGAACTAAAAACGGAGTCTAAAAAGAGTAGTTTCAGAGATATGGCCGTTTGAAGTTTGACAACTTCGACATCGACGTCGTCAACAAAGATTGGTCTAAGCCATCGCCGCATTAAATATGAATAAATTACAATGATCCTCAAAATTTAGAGATTTGTGTTACAGTTACTATGCTTGGCAGGTGGATTGGTGATCGCAGTAACGCTGTTAGATCATAAACAGACGAAAGCTGCTGCTTTTTATCTGTTGAGATCCCTTAGTCGGCTCTTACGACATCCCTGGGCTAAGTTGGAGGAATCGATTCTGAAGACGCAATACCACGGCAAAAATAAATCACGTTTTGAATACCAATAAATACTTAATTTACTTGCACCATTAACGGTCACTGATCCTCTGCATTTATTATTTTGTTTTTCACTGCAATTCCAAATAGATTTAGAAAATTGGTAACACTTATAAAGCACTACCTTTTCTTCATTTAATTTTAACCTTTTCCATTTTGCAATCTATTCAAAATATTTTCTATGTAGGCTCAAGAATAAAAAATGGTACATGACATTTAAATAATACACAATGGCGTAGAGAAAATGCAAAGAGATAACAATGATTCCAACCTATTTTGAGTGGGACTCCGGTTAATTGATATTACCCGTGAAATTACCCATGATCCCATTCCAGTGCAGTGGGACTACGGGAAAAAAATACCCATGAACCCCCAGTGGGTTATAGCAGTGGGACCACGGGTAAAGACTCGCTAGGCTCTTGTTTTTCTCTACTCAGTTAAACTCGCGATACCAAAATACTATTTTCACAGACATTAATTTGTTTATTTCCTTTCTTTTCTAGGTTGTATCCAAAAAAAATATTTAAATATTATATCTGTAATCTAGTTCCAGTAAAAGGCTTTGTTTACATAGAAGTTGAAGCGCACTTCACGCGGAACCCTCAACTGTCTGAGGAACTAACTATCTTACCTCTAAATGAACACATTCATTTTTAGGATTGTTGTTATGGCGACAGAAATCAAGCAGTCTTACCGCAAACCAAATCAAGCACAATATTGTACTTCCCCTGGGATCAACCCGGAACCTCTGGATGTGACAGCGGTGGACGAAACACTTGACCACAAAGCGGTTAAAAGATAAGAATATCGCGCAAAACCTACCTAACTAGCACACAACATTTCTTTCCATACCAATATTTGCATGTTCAAATTTTAGTTCTTCACGTCTGCCATCTGATTAAACTTTAAATTTAATTATTTTTTACACACACATATATAATTTTAACAAATAGAAATGTGCGAGGAATGTCATTTGTCTTTTATTACGTAGGTAGGTTTTCTTTTATACGACAGTGAGGCACTTGGCCTTCATCTTACTTTTAACTCCTCAAGTTATGATCAGGCCGAAGGTGGGAACACCCTCAATCCGGAATCTTCTACAGTCTGAGACAGTCTATAGACCTATAGTTAGTTTAATTGTACATATTACCATATTAAATACTTGTTTTCTTTGTGCATAAAATCACAAAAAATCGATACGTGTTTTTCCGTATCTTAATAATGTGTTCTAATCGCGAAAATATTTAAAAGAGACTAGACAATTCCTTTCTGACTAAGTATATCTTTTAATTGTAAGGTATTTTGGTATTTTATCTTATTTATCCAAACACTCTTTTAGACATATATTTTAGAAAGTTAATTCCGTTCTTTTGGTAGGTATCATCATATTTCCTGATTCATCTAAGCACTGGCTGTTTTAGATATATATTTAGGAAGTTTATTCCATTGTTTTAATTTAAAAATAATACACATACCTTGATATTTTCCTGATTTATCCCATACACTGAATCTATCAGACTTATTTTATACTCGAGTTATGTAGACACAGTGTATTTTTTTTTTTAAAGAAAAAGGTACTTTCCCAACCGCTGCGGTAGTAAGACTTGAAGCCCATACGGGTCGTGATAATTAATATAACGTAGTAGGTACATAGGTATTTGCACTGATAAGAATATAGCAAGGTTCTATAGATAATGCTATTGTTTTTATTGTCGCACAAAAGGTAGCAGCGTTTTCCTCGAGCTCGGTTTGTTGGAGATACTTAATTGTTAAGGTATTCAAGTGTGGTGAAAACACTAACGAGGAATATTGTCCTATTCAATAGAATACATTAAGTAAATATTAATAGACACTTTACATAACGCCATCTAACCTCAAACTAAGCGAAGTTTATACTATCAGAGAACTAGTGGTGCTGTGGAAAATTTGTGTCATGTAATGTTTATAGATATAACTAGATTACGGAGAATTTGAATAACAATATACTTTTTTTTATAAACGCAAAATCTCTCTTATCTGTCAATCACACAAATGTTTCTCCCGGATGGGGTTCAAACCCACGAACTATAGTGGCATACGGCAGAGCCACACCCAACTGAGCTATGAGGCCTTTTAAAAAATGTATCATGAAGCTATGAGCTTCATGATATTGGATATTGATCCATCGACAGAAATTTCATCCACATACTCTGAAGACCACCTTCGCGCGCCGTAAGCTTTTTTTTTTTACTGATGTCGGCTCTTGACTACGAAACTTGGTGCAAGCTAGGGTTCTATAATGGAGCAAGCCTTCTCAGGTGCCTAATAATTACATTCTTGAAGAAATTAGGGTTACACAGCGGAAATATAGACGCTAGAAGCTGATTCCAAGTTGCTGCAGTGCGCATAATAAAAGATTTGTAGAAAGCGCTTAGTCCTAATAAGTGGAACATCAACCAGATGGGGATGATGATTAGCTAATGTACGACTGGAGTAGGGACTGAGATTAAAAATTTACCCATACAGCTCACGGATTTCGTAAAAGCCGACCAAGGGGTTTAACAAAAAGGCAGTAGCTTCCGTCTGTGTATAAACAAAACTTTAACTGCGATCACCAATATATCTGCCAAGCGTGGTAATTATGACCAAACCCAAAATGTTGGAGGTTATTTTTATCACTGAAGTGGACATTTATGGACTATTGTTAACGTGGGACGCGCGTGCGCAGTCAAACCCATGACATTCCAAAATGTATCGACACTTATGGCAACACTATTGAGTGAAATTAAATAAATAAAATTAACATTTTTAATTTAAATACGAAGTCAGTTACCCTCACGACTCCTTACCCTCTTGCAACCCTTAACAAAAGTACCTTTTGAGGACAATAACACAAAAAAAACATCCTGCTGTCTAAACCCTGTCATTTAACATTTTAAAACACTTCAAGCTTATAAAATACTCATTTGCAACCCTTAATGTCAATACCACCCCCGTTTTCAGTAATTAAACAAGTGTCTTTGTATCGCTACAGGACCCGCGTGGCTCTATTGGTTAAGAGCATTTCTGGGTTGAGGAAAAGATGCGGGTTCGAGTCCCACCTCGGGTTATGTCTTTTGTGTCATTATAACATTTGTAAATAGTGACTTGTGAAGTCAACCCCCTTTAATATTATATCTTACCAGACATACAAGCGTTCACCCTCAAACCGCGCCCCCATGTTACGAAAATCTCCCCTGTTATTAAGTATTTTTTTTATAAGTGCTGCCAATACTCTTTTAAATGACCCCACAAGACAAATGTCTTCTCGTCTCAATTAACATCCCAAAATTCTCAAAAGCGGCCCAAACCATTTTTACTCGCTTTCTTTATCAACACTTGCTGACGTTTGGGAGTATGACAACCTCGTATAAAATGGGTCGTATTATCCCTTAGTTAGTGGTTACACCAATCTACTATTTTAATGTAAATTTCATAATTTCAGAGGTTTTTCCTTACAAATTTAAAGTAGCATGATTGACCTCGGCAAAGATAAATGGACGCCCTTATAGGTCGTGTGTTTAAATTTGGAACCTTGACGAAATTTAGATAATACTTCCTCCATTGCGTTTTATTCTAAGACAAAATGCAAATATAATTATAGAGTAGGTAATTTTCAATGGTAGGTTTCTGATAAATTATGATAGCTCTTGGATTGTTATCCAAGAGCTATCATAATTATTCAGCCAACCGCTTGGCGCCGGACTTCGGGGTGGTCGCTAGCCAGGTGGCTAGCAGGTTTTTACAGGTCCTACCACCAGTGTTGTGATGATTCAGCTGAAACCGTTGGTAAAAACCAACGGAATCACCGTTGCCCGGGGTAGACCACCAGCTAGAAATTACACAAGTAATTATATTTATTAAGCTCGATGGGTGCTGAAAAACACTCATGGTGTGCATAGAGAACGGGACGCGCAGCACTTGGGTGATACTATTGGTCAAATATTTTTTGACCAATAGAATGCTATAGGTTCACTGTGTTACATAGGGTATATTTTTTATCAGTTTTTATTAGAAATTCAAACGAAAACTCAAATTATGCAACCCAAGGAGGTGGGAAATTACCTTGAAATCCAAAATGTTTTTTTTTTTACAATCTGCAATCGGCTTCAGCCTTAATTAGATACGTTCCAGGAGGTATGTTGTGCAATTTCATCAAATTACACCGTAAAATGGCTAGAGACTTTGAAATATTAAATAAAAAATATGTATTTTTTTTGTGGTAGGTATTCCTTTCGTGGTATTGGAATGCAATAAGAATATATTTTGGGGAATTCCCATGGATAACGGGAACGAATTCCCAGGCGTTTGCTAGTAGGTAATAAAATAATACAGGTACATCAGCTGAACAACCTTAAAGAGCCATTAAAATCATGAGTAATGTGTAGGTACCTGCCACCATATTAGCTATTTTAAGATACAGGAAGTAATCATAATAACTATTAATTACCACCATCACCATAGAAGCATGGAAAAGTCCACTGCAGGACACAGCCTCCCAATTTTGTTTTTTTATACCATCTACTTAGTCCCAAACTAAGCATAACTTGTAAAACGGGATTAGCTTACGGATAGAATACTTTTTTTATATACGAGTACATAGTAATGGCACAGATAATAAAATACTAGGTACATTTAACCGCCACTGTGGTCTAGTGGTTCAGCCCACCGATTTCAGATCCAGAGGTCCCGAGCTCGATCCCCAGTGCAATATTGTGCTTGGTTTGGTTGGTGGTAGGACTTTGTTTGAAGTCCGCCAGGCTAGCTACCACCATCTTACCTAATTCTGTCGCCATGACAAAAATTCTAAATAGTTGTTTTCCGGCATTATTAGAGATAAGATAGCCAGTTCCTTAGACTGTTGAGGATTCAGGGTGAAGTGCGTTTCCACCATCAAAGTGAGAGGCTATCCGCATATTTTTTTTTCATGCTTTTATGCGTTAGCATCGTCTACTGCTTTCACAGTCCTTATCTTTACTTGTTACCAGGTGAGATGAAGGCCAAGCGCTGCCTCGTCGTACAATAAAAAAAAATCTCAGGGTAACTCACGACTTTTTCCCCTTCTAGGATTAACCTCTGTTCTATATTATTAAATCTTATGAAGATCCCTATTTCGTGGTAGTCAGAGGCACGTCCAAACTTGCGTTCGACACAAACATCGGCCCACGGCTTACAAGTAGCTAGCCTCTTCCTTTACGTCTTAGGATAGGGGTAAGATAGAGACAAATTCTAGGTATATCCAATTAAAAATGTTATTGCCTGATACTGTAATGTAGCACATTTACCTAGTTTGGATTAAATAACGGAGACCTTACTTTTATCCTACAACTATATAGTAACAAGGTTATCCTTCATTAAAACAAAAAGTACAGTAGGTAATGTTTTAGTAGCTTCAACACGCGAGTTCCGCGAAAGATTCAGGTTTTTTAAAAAATAAATAAATATAAACAGGCCAAAAATTTCATATGCCATCTAGCCCCAAACTTAGCAAAGGGAATATGAATTAGTTTACGGATATGAAACTTCGATACTTTTTTTTGTAAATCCGTTATCATACAATACAACACCTATACACAGAACAAACATCAATATTCATCACACAAATGTTTGTCCTGGGTGGGAATCGAACCCACAGCCTACAGCGCAGAAGGCATAGCTACTACCAACTGAGCTGTGAGGCTTGTTAATATGTTCAATCCGTTCAGTAGTTTTGACTAAAAGGAGAAACAAAATGTCGCTTTTATACCTATACATAGTTTATTGTACTATGTACATATTTGTCTAAACATAACGAAATTGTGCAACTGACTGATAAACAACAAACGAGGTAATTGGAACGGAGTTTGACTAGAAAATGATAATTTTCAGCAACGCACAACACTACAAAAACGAAGCTAGGTTTGGGTGTTTTTTCTTTTTTCACGCGAACACTACTGAAGGCTTAGCCGCCTCTGTGGTCTAGTGGTTCAGATCCAGAGGTCCCAAGTTCGATCCCCAGGGGAGTACAATATTGTACTCGGTTTGGTTGGTGGTAGGACTTTATTTAAGTCAGCGTGGCTAGCTACCATCTTACCTAATTCTGTCGCCAGAACAACAACTCTTAAATTGCTGTGTTCCGACATTTAGAGGAAAGATAGCCAATCTGTTGAGGATTCCGGATGAAGAGCGCATAACTTGAAAAATCAGGTGAGATGAAGGCCAAGCAACTCTCCGTTAAACAATAAAAAAGGCGTTACTTTGAATTTTTGTCACGCTAGGCCGGAAATAAAGCTAAGGAATGGAAATAATCTTCGGAATGGAAAAATAAAAATAGGGATGAATTCTGTTACATCCTAGGGAAAATTATTTTGTAGTCCTTTCGTGGTATTGGAATGCAATAAGAATATATTTTGGGGAATTCCCACAGGATAACGGGAACGCACAGGCGTTTGCTAGTAGGTAATAAAATAAATAAAACTAGGGAAAAAGTAGCTTATGCCTTTTTTCCGGTCTAAGCATTGCCATACATTTTTTTTTTAACAAATATGAACTTTGTTATCGTACTTTTCGTGCTGTATTAATATTCAAAAAAACACCAGAATATACATTATTATTTTATTTACGTACACAATTATTTACATAGAATAATATCTAACTTTAATACCGACAAACAAATATATTGACAATAATTATAGCGGTAATACAATGGTAATTAATTCATGTAATATATCGAAAATCGCTTAATTTGGTATTCTAGAGGCCATCGCAGAATGGCCACTATAGAAGTCTTTTGGTATTCTAGAGTAGAAACCATCCCCTAATGGCCACTATCGATGTCTTTTGGTATTCTAGAGGCCATCGCAGAATGGCCACTATAGAAGTCTTTTGGTATTCTAGAGTAAAAAAACCATCCCCTAATGGCCACTATCGATGTCTTTTGGTATTCTAGAGGCCATCGCAGAATGGCCACTATAGATTTCTTTTGGTATTCTAGAGAAGAAACCATCCCCTAATGGCCACTATCGATGTCTTTTGGTATTCTAGAGGCCATCGCAGAATGGCCACTATAGATGTCTTTTGGTATTCTATAGGCTATTCTGCGACGATAGTAGTGTCATAGTGAAGCTATTGTTTTAGTAGAATCGGGCCCCTGAAATCACATAATTGAATGGAGTGTTTTAACATCACTAGGTCATCTATTTACAACAAAAAAAGTTTCACATTACAAAATATTATCATAACAATTAATACTAATTAGAATCATCCAAATCAGATAAACGTTTTATATTGACTAGAATAAATTGACATTAATTTTACATAGCGCTACCTAGCCCCAAGTTAGCAAAGCTTGTAATAGGGGAACTAGATTACAGATAGAATACTTCAATTTTTGAAACATGATTACATAAAATTTCCTCTACAGAAAAAAATCCAAAGTTGACTCTAATTTGTACCAAAAATGTTCGCCATTCAATAAATACGTCCAATTTGGCCTTGACACTTTGTACAGTAAATAAACACAGTATACAGCCGGCGCTCTGTGTTTTAGATTTTCAAATGAATATTTGTTTTACCGTAAAAAAAACAAAACGTAGAAATTCGCGCATATTTCTGTCATCTGGTGGTCATAAGCGCCGTGATTGAGCGCACAGCAATGCCACCTTTATTATAACTGTATCTTAGTTCGAAACTAGAGTAAAGTTGCGTTGAGTTGCTAATCTGAGGTTGTATAGGCCGTTAGTAGTCATCATACTTATCATACAATACAACACTCAAACGTAGAACATCTATAATAATCGCATAATTCGCATCGCATAAAATTTGTCCATGGCGGGAATCGAACACGCTATCCAATCCATGATACTTTATTTTCGTAATTTAGTGCGACCTAAATGCATAAAATGACAACTACAATTTGGTAGCTAGTATAATTTGAAGTGCGCTTCCCTTCAATATTATCATAACTTGATACCAGTATAGAGATTCTCAAGCGCACGAAATGTTTTCGGATCGGAAAATCACTTTTTGTCGGATTCAACCTAGAATCCGATAGACTTCAACGCTATTCTCAAACAAAGTCTAAAAATCTTCTGGAAAAGTCTCGTATACCGATGTCAACAGACTTAGGTGAGATAGTGGTACGTTTTTAACACATCATAGATTAAAAAATAAGGAGATTCGCCTCTACACTTGTTATCTACCACGCGGGCGCAGCCGCACTAAAAAACTAGCTATCCCTTTCCTTTTCTCTTCCCCTCTCTATCCTGAAAGAACCCCCCATCACCTGGTATCAGTTTCACATGCTTAGCTTCAGGTGTCTTATGTTCCTGGGAAGACTTAGGATCCTGTGAAAACCTGGAGTATTGTGGGGTTTTGTGATCGTGTGAAGACCTGGGATCATTTGGAGTCCTATGCTCCAAGATCCTGGGTTCAGGGTCTGATGGAGACGGTTCCGGGGAGGTGTCCAGGATTCCCTGGAGACGGTGGGTGTTGGTTTGACTCAGTCTGTGGACAATGATGGTGTGTATGAGTATCATTGCAGTTGCATTTTACACTTACTATTTAGGGTCCTGTAACCAAAGCTCTAATTAAATATATAGTTACACCTGCATAATTCAACAGATAATAGTCCTTTCTAGATGATATCTGCAAATAAAGCTGGCCAAGCGTGAGTCGGACCCTAGAAATGCTCCAATTCATGTTTTTCCTTTATAAGTGGGTTGGAACCTTCGGTGTGCGTGTCCATCTAGCACTTGGCCGGTCCATAAGGCAGATTGTGTCTGTAAATAAAAAGGAAATAAAAGCGGGTCCACATATGCAGTAGCTAGAGGTAACAGGTTTGCCCACTGGTATCAGATCCAACTGTTCCCCTGATACCCAGGGGGTTACGACATTGTGCTTAGTTTGTGGTAGGAGTTTGATTAAGTCCGCCTGGCTTTCTTCATAACAATTCTAAATGGAATTAGAGGAGCAACTGGGGATATACACAGTCAGGTCATAAGTATTGTCACACAGTAAAAACTTTTCTTTTAGAATGCTGGCCACAAAAAAGTTTATTGAATTCGAATTTCGAATTGTTCATCAATAAAAATGAAAATATGAATAATAATGGTTACATAATGAATGAACTTGTTTCAATTATTTTATATTAAACTTGTGACAGAATTTATGACCTGACTGTGTATATGATGAGTATGCGAGGATGGTAAGGGAGAGAGAGTATCTGTTAATAAGTAGGTCACCTGACTTCCTCGACATCCGCCACCTTATCGATAAGGCTCCGTATGATGGACTCCTTGTGCTCGATGGCGAGCTGCGCGCGCTCCAGCTCGCGGCGGTGCGCGGCGTGCGCGTGCGCGGCTCGACTCTCCTGCTCCACGATGCGACGCTCCAGCTCCTCTAGCGAGCTGTACGCACGGGATTTCACCACCTGCAGACCACCAACTAAAAAACTATAGCCAAGCTATTTCACCACCAACTCACTTGTATAACAAGCAATCTGGCCTAAGATGGAGCGCGCTTGTCTAAAAGGACTCTGTTCACTCTGGACTTGAAGACTTCAAGATTGTATTGGTGACCGGTGTCAGATCCAGAGGTCCGTGACACAATTCACAATCCGTGACGGGACTCGAACCCGCATCCTTACATACACCAAAAAGGTAGAAAAGTGTACTTGAATTAAACTAAAATTTTAATAGACACATAAAATATACATACATATATCAAAAGCATACCTACACATATATGTTTAATACCTACAAAATAAAGGGCAAAATTATGATATATAAATACAATGTTTTAAACTGAGCATTTGTAAATGTTGTGACCAAGTTCAATCACTTGAAATACAAATTGTGTAATATATGTACGTCACCTTGATCTCTTGTTTGATCTTATCCAGCGCGTGTAACGCCTGCCTGAGCGGCTCGTTGCGCGCGCGCTTCACGCTCGTACGCACGCGCGCCGCTCGCGCACTCGAAGCCTTCAACCGCGCGCGGAATATCACCGCCGCCTTGCGGTACAGCCTTCACAAACATATTACGTTACATGTTTAGCTTGATAAGTCACTTTCATGTGCGAATAATGACAGGTGCGAGTCGGACTCGCAAAAAATTTTAAGGGTCACTAAGCATCAGTATACTCGTTAAACATATATTACGGTTAAAAGTTAAGAAGGCCCAGTAGTCTCACTTTTCCATACGTAGTTCCATTTTCATTTCGAAATTGCAAGTCTGATTCAAAAAGATTTATAGCGGGTATACTCGGTCGGATAGGGTTAATCTGTCTGTGGCGTTAGTTTTTCAACTAATACAAAATTATATATATGGAAAAAAGATTATTCAATTCAAACACTATTTTTCATAATATTATTGATTACGAATCCGTTTAAAATATATGGAAAATAGTTTTTCCATACAAACATTATTTTCCATAAAATTTTCATTGATAATGTGTTGTAAGAAAAAGTAGCGCACCGCAGACACAGATTATATCTTTCCGATTACACTTGCAAAATTGAATGTGAATCGGACTTACCACTTCGAAATTAAAATGGAATTACTGGAGTACTGGAGAGCGAAAATCAGCGGCACTCCGGGGCCCTCATAAGTGTGGCTTGTTGATCAAGATTATTTTTTTTTACCTAGACTTATACTAACTAATACTGGATAATACATGAATCCCATTCAACATCCCATTTATGTCCACGGCTGGACAGAGCCTCCTCTGAAATTGGAGTTTTCATTTATATTAAGATAGACCTACGTTTGACCACAATCTCGGCCCTACGATTTAGCACGCAGTCTAGAAGACACAGCCCATTCATTCTCACCTTGAAGAAACCCATAATGTAATTTTCAGGGAAAACAGTTTGTTGAGGATTCCAGGTGAAGTGCGTTTCCACCTTGGGCCTTACGTCCCCGTCGTACAATAAAAAAAAGTTGTAAAATAATACATAGACGGAGTCTGCTGCCCTTCTGATCACCTGAAGCCATCACTCACCGAACATTCTTCAGAGCCTTCTCCAGCTCCTCCTTAGCCCCGTCGAGCTCCTTGCACACCTGCTGGTGTTTCCCCTCACCGATCTTCATCTGCTCCTGGAGCTTGGTGAGCTGTTCCGACTTCCTCTCCGCCTCCATGCCGTACTGATGTTTTAGCTCTTCCAGCAATCTGAGGAAACCCAGGCGCTAAATAGGTCAATAGGTGTCACCAACAACCCAAAGTCCCGCTCCGGTATTTTAAGGAGCTGTACTGGCTGGTGTAGGGTTAGTTAAAACCTTGGGGGGACAATGCACAATACACCCCACAGCGGGACGTCAGCGCAGGCCTTGGTCACCCCCACTCAGAATAACAATAAGAATCTGAGGACAAGGCGATTTCTCCGATGTCAGGTCCACGCATGACAGGTGGCTCGCTCCATGGTAGACATCAGACTTGCCCAGGCAAGCCTCAAAGTCAAGCACTTACTGCCACGGAATTAATGAAATTAACGGAAATTGTTAATGAACTTTTTTTTTATTTTATTGTACGACGGGGAAGCGCTTGGCTTTCATCTCACCTGGTAACAAGTTGAGATAAGGCCGAAGGTGGAAGCGCACTTCACCCGGAATCCTCACCAAACTGAGGAACTGGCTATCTTACCTCTGAATGCCGGAACACAACAATTTTTGGAATTGTTATCATGGCGACAGAATTAGGTAAGATGGTGGTAGCTAGCCAGGCGGACTTAAATACAGTCCTACCACCAACTAAACCTAGCACAATATATTGTACTCCCCATGGGAATCGAACCCGGGACCTCTGGATCTGAAATCGGTGGGTTGAACCACAAGACCACAGAGGCGGTTAAATCGATAATGAAAGAACGATTGAATGAATTAATGAACGGATGAATGAATGAACAAAGTTACCTTTTGCAATGATCCAGCCTTCTCTCGTGTAAGTCAGCAGGTACAGTTCTCGCCCGCAATATATCCAACTGCGCCATTTTCCCTTCGGATAGTTCTAGAGCGTTCTTTACTGTGAAGTACTCGCGATGGACCGTCTCGTAGTCACGCATCATGGCCGCCACTGAATGAATGAATGAATGAATGATCCCTTACTTTCAATGAACTACAAGCCTCATAGCTCAGTTGTGAGATGAATATAGATGTTTGTTCTATGTTTGGGTGTTGTATGTTATGAATGTATTAACAAAAAAAAATTAAGTATTCTATCTATAATCTAGTTCCCATATTACAATGTATGTTTAGTTTGGGGCTAGATGGCGCTGTGTGAAATTAATGTCCTATAATTTATTATTTATAATTAGACGATTGTCATGTTGTATGTAAGTTATTGCAGGTACTAGTTTTATAATTTGTAATGTGGGTAGTAAAATAAATATTCAGTCTTGGTCAGCTCGTCTTTCAATCACGACATGGTGACAGCGGTGATTTAAAAATAATTCGGAACAACGCGTTAAAAAACTTTTTGTGTGTTCAAAAGATAGTTAGAAAGATAGTGTTTCGTATTGTTTATCGAAAGTAATGGAACACGCGCGACCCCCGACGGAATTATGCCTCGAAGGCGGCCCGGCTGCTCGGGCCGAGTCATGGCAAAAATGGCTGTGTCAATTCAATGTGTTTCTCAAAGCATCTGGTGTGCAAAAGGAATCTTCTGATGTGAAATCGAGCTTATTAGTGAATTTGATTGGATCGGAAGGATACGACGTGTACACAACGTTTAAATTTACCAAAGACGAGCTGACCAAGACTGAATATTTATTTTACTACCCACATTACAAATTATAAAACTAGTACCTGCAATAACTTACATACAACATGACAATAATAACAGTAGATAACAATGGAAAATAATACTTAAAGAGCTGTGTGGTCAAATGGATATAAATAATAAATATTACAGGATATTAATTTCACACAGCGCCCTTTATTAGTCCCAAACATTTTTTTTTTGTGCATACATCAAACCCAGAACAAACATCAAAATTCACCACACAAATGTTTGTCTAATAAATAATAAATATACGCTCGCCTTTTGATCCAGAGGTTGTAGGTTCAAATCCGGTGTGGCCCAAAAATCTGAATGGCGTGTGTAACTGGCTAGTGCTCCACTAAGCGGCGATGGGTTTGCAAACTGTTCTAAGAGTAGTAGAGCGCCTTGTGAAAGGGCTCGCCGGGGAAGTACTACCACCATACCTATACCATACTATACCTATGCCTCAAGTTGACGGGCGCAATGCAGTGCCGTGTAGGCTATGTTCTTTGTGGATGTGATCTCCGCAGTAAGGCTTTGTTATAAGCAAGAGTGCACTTAACATATGTGGGCTACTTGCTTGTTCCGTCTCTTAGTTGTATAAAAAAATTGCTAGCTTTCAAAATGTGATAGTTTGAACATGCCCACTTGACATGGAGAAAAGCAATTATGTAATGTTTATTATAATGAGAATTTAGAAAATTCCAGAATAAATAAATCACATGGAAACTTTTGAAACAGCGCCATCTAGAAAAAAGCTGAGAAACAAACTAAGATCCAACACATACTTTTATCTTCATACAATTCATAAACCTCCTTCAACTTGGTCTCAGCTCGTTCCGCTCTCTCCACAAGCGTAGCTTTCTCAATATCGACCGTCTCTTTCTCCACCGTGGTCTTCTTATAGCTCTGTCTCACTCGCACCA
Organism: Venusia cambrica; assembly: GCA_951394065.1. Taxonomy (NCBI): domain Eukaryota; kingdom Metazoa; phylum Arthropoda; class Insecta; order Lepidoptera; family Geometridae; genus Venusia; species Venusia cambrica. The sequence goes on from OX596069.1 coordinate 6,010,511, forward strand.
CCTCCTCTTCCAGAGAATTGACTCGCTCGGTGAGAGTTTTGTTATCTGCGACTATTAGTTTGGACTTTTTGTTGATGGTTTCGAATTGTTTTTCGTAGTCCAATATAAGAGAGTCTTTCTCTTGCAGGTTTTCTTGGTAGGCGTCGAACAATGGAGCTGGGGATACGAAAATAAAACTTTTGAAACTATCAAGATGGTTGTCCATCGATCGACCTATTCATTGTTCAAATATGAATGAATGAATGAACGAATTAACTCTTTATTGGTCACATAAATAATATTCTAGAACAGCACAAACATTTAGTAACAAAATTGTCTAAGCACAATGGTCGGTTCAGAAATATGATGCGATATTAATTCTGCACCATAGTATTAAGCCATAATTATAATGGTCACTATGCAGATTTTTTGTCGACCGTAGTAAATATTACTATATAGAGCACAGTAACGAATTATTCTATATCCATGCATCTATTTGAATCTGTTCCTGGCTATTTCTAGCATTAACAGAAGTGATATATGCCTGGTCATTATTATTTAATTGGAGTTGTTGGTAAAAATGTATGGTTTTATTCAGGTACATATTGCTTGTATTTTTTTGTTGAATTAATTTGCCATATATATATATTTTTTCCTAATATTTGCACTATCATCAGATTTTTTTTTTACTTCTTTCCCTTTCCTCTTTTCCCTGGGCGTTCCCATTATACATATATATTGTGTCACTATTATTTATATGTTTCGATGTATTTTTTGCGTACAATAAGGTGTTCGTTCATTCATTAATTCATTCGTTATTCTAAAAATAATTATTGACAAACAGTAACAGTAAATCAAACCTAATGCTTGTGCGCTGAGTAATCCAGATAGATCCACCAATCTCGCTGTGTTCGATTCATCAATAGTTTTATTCGTAGAGCCGCCGCCATCCGCCGATGTAGTATCTATCAACATACAGATAATATACTACGGTACAAATCAAACATCACCAAACAGAAAAAAAAAAGCTGCAAACTAAGTAAAGCATGTACTAAATTACATAAAATACTTTTAAAGGGGCTCCGTAAGCGAGTGGGACCATAGTACCATTCATCCATACATAAATGTTAAAGGGGTGCCGTAAGCGAGTGGGACCATAGTACCATTCCTTTATACCTAAATGCTAAAATGTATATATTTATTTGTTTGATTGTGATATATTCTCAAAAAAATAATCGTTTCAGTCATGGCGATTGCAACGCCACCTACAGGTTTAATTGTGAAGCTAACCCATCATAACAATCACTCAATCGCATAAAAAAAGTCATAAAAATCGGTTCAGCCATTTAGGAGGAGTACAGTGACGAACAAACATACAAAAAAACGATAGATAATAAAACGATTTTCAGTATATTCGTTATTGAAATATCTGATGCACATAAACATGGAGCCTTAATCCGTAAGAGGGCCCCGGAGTACCGCTGATGTTACCAAGTACCAACGTTGTTCGTTTTTCATTTCGAAGTGGTAAGTCCGATTCACATGAAATTTTGCAGGTAAAAACGGAATGAGATAATCGGTGTCTGTGGTGCGCTACTGTATCTTAATGCGCAATAACAATGAAAGTATTTGGAAAAAAGCGTTTGTATTACAATAAATAAAAAAAATTAAGAAATGTAAACACTCTTTTCCACATATTTTGTAAAAAGTAACGCACCACAGACCGATCCGATTATTCCTGCAAAAAATCTTTTGAATCAGATTTGCCATTTCCAAATGAAAAGTGTGTCTGCTGGGAGAGTGAGACTACTGGGCCTTAAGTCTTAAGTCTCAAAAAAAGCCTCAGATGTCTAAAGTAGGCTGAAAACCTCAACGATAGACAGCTGAGCTCCCTCAGCTATGTTACCGAGGGGAAAGGATATCTATCATTCATAAAAGAAGTTAATTGCGTTCAGTTTTGACAAGCCTCACAGTCGAGTTGGTAGTAGCCAACTGCGCTGTAGGTTGTGGGTTCGATTCCCACCCAACATTTGTGTGATGAATATAGATGTTCGTTCTGTTTTTGGGTGTTGTATTGTATTATAAAACAAAATAAAATAAAAAGTTAACAAGCATTTTATTTTTGTTTACTTTTGTTACTGTTTGCTTAGTTTGTGGCTAGATGACGCTGTGTGAAATTAATGTCCCGAAATATAAAATTAATTAAAAATATGTGCCAAAAAAATTGTATTCATATTAATTTACATATTATAATTCTATCCCTTAAATCTAAATAAATAAAACTCAAAGGTGACTGACTGACTGCCATAGTGATCTATCAACGCACAGCCCAAACCACTGGACGGATCGGGCTGAAATTTGGCATGCAGGTAGATGTTATGACGTAGGCATCCGCTAAGAAAGGATTTTGATTAATTCTACCCCCAAGGGGATAAAATAGGGGTTGAAAGTTTGTATGAAACTTTGTCAATTTTAAACCGATCGGGCTGAGACTTTGCATGCATAAAGCTACTATGACGTAGGCATCCCTGAGAAAGGATTTTGAGATTTTGCATTTGTTTTGTTTCGGTTTGGTTTAAGTATCGGTTTTGTCGGTTAGACTTTTTTTTAAATGGCTAAAGAAAATCTGAACGTTAATGGAGAAGTTGAAGAATGTCGTTTTTAAGTTTTGTAGGCCCTAATTTTTTACACACGCTAAACAAAAGTAAAGCCGCAAAAAATATACCTAATTAATAACAATACTTCTAAACGCGAGCGAAGCCGCGGGCAATAGCTAGTCTACAAGTAAAATGCCAGAAACATAGACAGATATATTGAGAATTTACCTTTGATCCCAAAACTAGCGTTGATGAGTGAATCCAGTCCGTCCGTCGGTTTGTACGGCTCCGTTGTGTTATCTCTGTGGTGGACGTTGGCGCGCATCTTCTCTTGATACCGCGCCAACTGGACGTTTAATCTAGACACAATTATAAACTTGAGACATCTTGAGACATCTTTATATATAGATAGAAAATTATTTATGAGTTACGAGCTGGGGTTCGTAAGCATTAAAAGCAACCGGTCATTACTTAAAATAAGACACGTTTATTCAGCACCAAACTAATTACTCTCAAACACAGTACAACACTACTTAGTTATACTACCGAATCACTAAACACTGTTGTTGCACTCAAATATCACTTGTTGTTATCTCGCTGTATAGTCATCGAATACTGACTTGCTTCCGAATCGCGCGTCAATTTATATCCAAGTCTATCGAAAGTTCTAGTAAGCTCAGGAATGGTAACGGTAACGGTCATAAATCATCCTTTTGTGTTATTGATAAACAAGTTGTTATTGTCTTATTTTCTCGGAAGTATGCGAAGGCTCCCGAATATTCTAGACGTTTCCGACTGGCGTAACAATAATTAATATTGCAGGACATTATTTTACACATCGCTATCTAGTCCCATCTAAGCAAATAAAAATGAAAATAATAATAATAACAGACAATCATTACTTTCCGAATGGACCCTGAAGGTTATCCATGGAAGACCGAACGAAAGGCTCAGTCGAGGCGAACTCTTCCCTGAGACTGAAGGGTTAAGGACAGACAATGGAAGACCAGGTAATAGAAACACGGAACTACAAAAAACACATCAAGATCCGTAACTTGGCTTCCGACATGTGCAGACGCCGTAATAGTTCTTCAGAGACCAGCCAGCACATAAGCTGAGGCAGGACCAATTTGACGGACTCAGCACAGAGCGGATCCTATATATTATTATGTTATGTTATACTTGTACCTATTTATGTTTTTAAAACTAGTTACCTAACCTACTTGTGATTGAGATTGTGACATAAGTAGTCGTATATTGTACCTATGTAACTAAATGTGTAATGCTCTGTATGATGTTTGTTTGTCAAATAAATGTATTTATTTCTTTCTTTCTTTCTTTCTTTCACATCACGAGGGCGTGTAAATCTATAGCACAAACGGACTTAGGCATTCATCCACTAGCGCTTAGCGGCTAAATACAATCTTATAGAAACATCAACGAGACCGATTTCGTATTACCACCATCTTACCTAAGTCTGTCTGTTGCCATAATAACAATTCTAAATTGTTTTTGCATTCAGAAATAAGATAGCCAGTTCCTCAGCCTGTTGAGGATTCCGGGTGAAGTGCGCCTCCACCTTCGGCCTTATACTCCAAAGTATCAACGGCATCCTGCAGATGATTGTTTCGCGCCCGATGGTCCCATGCAAAGCTAATGGACAAGCCCATCCCCAACCCCATAATACTGATGGGGTTGGGGATGGGGATCATACTTTTAAATAGTCCTATGCGTATTTGTAGATGTTTTTTTTTTACTTTTTGATTGAAAAATAAATTGTTGTGTTCCGGCATTTAGAGGTAAGATAGCCAGTTCCTCAGTCTGTTGAGGATTCCGGGTGAAGTGCGCCTCCACCTTCGGCCTTATCTCAACTTTTTACCAGTTAAGATGAAGGCCTTGCTTAGGCTTGCGCTAAAGCAATAAAAAACGCCATAAGCCTCATTGACAATTAACGTTATCATCGTCATCTGGTAGAGATCTCTGCTTTAGCGATAAGACCGCCGGTTGTGTCATACAAATTTATTTCCTAGTGTTATATAACTAACTTGTATAACTAGTAGTTCGCCTCAAACTGAGATCACGTGATGTCTGGTTTTTCTTAGATATTTTACCACGAAGATTATTTCTCAAATAGAACGTAATTAACAAACGAGAAAAGTGTGCTTTCATTACACCTTACTTAGGCATTGATTCTCTCGATCTCTCTTTATTCATCTGACCGCACTTCCCAAGTCATAGGTCCTAGAGACATAACATTTACTGGGTAGCTTATTTTTATATCGTTACTGCTTAGTAGCAGTTATAAAATATTTTTGCAATCACTATTGAAAACTGGTACATACCTATAAAGTACATCCTTCATAGCTTGCATGTCTTTCTGAAGCCTTGTGTTGTGATCACGCGCTTGGCCGAGGATTATCTGCCGACTCGAACAGCTCATACAGACTTCCACCAACGGTATGGCTTGCGTTGCTGGGTTATCTGAAAATGGCATTTCGCATAAGTAGCTCTATTATTTTATTTAAATTTTAACCGACTTTCAAATAAAAGACGATATTTTTGTTTGAAAGGGAACTTCACAGAATAGAATAGAATAATATTTATTTGACACATAAAGAAATAGGAACAGTGGTTTACAATAATAATAACAATCACAATTTTAACATAAATAAAAATAAGGTTTACAAAAAAAAAACGAAGGTATACACAGAAATAAATAGATGTATGTGCCAAAATGGGCCAGACTCAGCTTTGTGTTGCACCTTGCCGAAGTGAGGTGCAACGCTGGTTTTCAGACTGACCCTGATTGTTTGACCATAATAATCAGGTGCACAAAATAATTATTAACATACAATCAAACAAAGTGTTTTAAAATATAAGATCGAATTTAAATGAATTGACCAGAACAAATTACACGTAGACCAGACACACAACAGATTACAAGAGAGAGAGAGATAGAGACACTGAGGGCGGATAGGTGTTGGAACACTAGACATATTGAGGTGGACAGGTAAGGTATGGATTAAGGTCGGGGTTGTGGAGCCAAGTACAAGTAGAAAAGGAAGACGACACTACTCGTATCGGAGAAAGTTCTTTTCTGTAAAATTTGTACATTAATTAATTATTTTTTAAGCGCAAATCTGAAAGAATTTAATGTTTTAAGGGCACGTAATGGTGGCAACAAAACATTCCAACACTTTGAGGCAGCGAATCTAAAAGACCCTCGAAATGCCATAGTCCTATGCCTCGGTGTCAGGAGAATCAGGTTACTACATGCACGTATTGGATAACGTCTGTTATCCCTGGCCCATTCTAATTTTGAATATAGGTATGTAGGTTTTTTATTTCTAATTAAGCCAAACAGTAATGTCGCAAGATGTTCTCTGCGTGCTTTCATTGCGTGATATGGGACCGAGGGGGGATATTGACGATTGAACAGAAACGACCACATGAATTTTGAACACGCTGAATCAACTGTTCAGTCCTGCTCAAAAGACAGGGGCCATATACAGTGTCACAGTAATTCAGACGAGACAGAACTAAGGCTTCGCACAAGGAGACTCGCACATCCACGCTTAGGTACGGACGAATCCTGTACATCAGTTTAAGTCTGAACAGTGATTGGCGAACAGTTTCAGCTACATGGGATTCAAAGCGTAGTTGGCTATCTATTATTAAGCCTAGATTTTTGGTCTCAGCGACATGTTCCACCAATTCACCATTGACGCGTATGTTTATACATTGAGCGGCAACTCCAAGCTCATTTAACTTATGTTTTGTCCCGAATATAATAAACTTTGACTTTTTGGGATTGAGGACCAATGAGTTTGCAACAGACCACTGCGAGACTGAAGGCCTGAGAAGATGAATCGTGGCTGATTTCCGATACAGCGTTGTTTAAATCCGTCGGTAGGAACGAGTGATATAGTTGCATATCGTCGGCGTAAAGGTGGTACCTACAAGTAGACACTTAGTTCACTATGTCACCACTATACAAGATGAAAAGGATGGGACCAAGAATAGACCCCTGGGGAACTCCTCGCGGAACTGGGCAAGGTGAAGATCTCAGAGGATTTCCATTAGGCATATTGTGACCTGCGTTCAAGGTAGCTGGAGAACAACTTTATTGCATTGGTCTCAAAACCGTAGTATGCTATCTATGACAGAAGCAACACAGGAGGTCCCATTGTAATCAGGTCAGGATCTATTATCGGGTGTATTACCTTAAGTAAGGAAAAAACGGACCCCATATAGGATCACGCGTCTGTCTGTCTATTCGTCCTTCTGTCATCAAAATAATTGGAAAAAAATACGTCAGAAGTCGGTTTTCATTTTAGTTTTTAAAACGTAATTACATTTTAAACAAAATCCACAGCTCTAATAGAAGAATACATAAGACTTATATAATTAACCTACAGCCAATAATGCATTTACATATAATGGGTAGAAATACAAGTATGTCAGTCACTGAGTATTAAGTGTAGCTGTGTGTGTATGTATGATGTGTGTGTGCATGAGAGTGAGTGTGTGTGCATGGTGGGGTCTCCTGAGAACACCAGTATCTTAAGATTCTGGGCATATATGAATGCAGATATAAAAATCCTACAGTTAGAGCTACGAGACATTTGACACAACGCCATCTAGCCCCAAGCTAAGCAAAGCTTGTAATATTGGATCAAGTTTACATAGATATTTATGATACAATATAAAAAACACAGAATGAACATCCATGTTAATCACACAAACGTTTGTCCTGGGTGTGAATCGAACCCACAGCCTACAGCGCAGAAGGCAGAGCTACTACCAACTGAGCTGTGAGGCTTGTTAACATTTTGAAATTGTTGCATTCCGGCATTTAGAAGTAAGATAGCCAGTTCCTCAGTTTGTTGAGGATTCCGGGTGAAGTGCGGTTCCACTGAAGGCCAAGAGGCACGGTTGACCCGTGCATCTCTTGCCTACAACAATGCCATACTGTATGCAGTACATGTGACCTATGGGTCACATTCACAAAGAACATAGCCTACACGGCACTGCATTGCGCCCGTCAACTTGAGGCATAAAGGTGTTAAGCCTCGCGTACCCGTAATTTCAGCACATTTTACATTTACAGCAACGCTGCTTGGCGGCCGAAATAGGTATGGTAGTAATTCTCCGGACGAGCCCTTTCGCAAAGGGCTTCTACTAGATGATTCTCTTGAAGTTCTCTTCCAGTGACCCCCAATATCGCCTATAACACTTATCTGGAGCGGCTTTCGCTGCCCTACGCTAACTATGTGAACATAATATATACAAACCTCTAACAGGCACCTCAAATTTGTTCACTCTATCTTCCAGCTCTCTCCTCTTTACCTCCAACTCTCTATTCCTATCTTTTTCATCTCTTATCACCGTTTTGCATTCTTCCACGTACTAAAACCAAAATAGGAGATTATCGTATTAAACACTATTTGAAACTATTTGAATCGTCCCCTCCAACTCGGTCCATGGATGTCGTAAAATCCGACTAAGGGATCCAGAAGAATGGCAGCAGCTTCCTTCTGTGTGTTATCTACACCTTTACTGCGATCACCTACCCGCCTGCCAGGCGTGGTGATCATGGTAAAACCCTCCAGCTTTGGAGAAGGCTTTGTCCAGCAGTGGATACTATTTTTGTACGTTCATTGGACCTTTCCCCTTCCCTTATATTTATTCTTGTTTCTCTCTCTATCTAGGTTTGCTGGAAAATAACTCTTTTTAGGTTAAAGTTCACCTTTGCCAAACTTTTTAACTCTTTGCTAATATTGTTTTTATTGTATGACGGGGAAGCGCTGAAGGTGGAGGCGCACTTCACCCGGAATCCTCAACTAACTGAGGAACTTTAGAATGTTATTACTTATAGCAACATAGTACTTATAGCACTGGTGGTAGCCAGGCGGACTTAAACAAAGTCCTTTCACCAACCAAACCAAGCACAACATTGTACTCCCCATGGGATCGAACCCGGGACCTCTGGATCAGACCCCGGTCGACGAACCACTAGACCACAGAGGCGGTTGAAGAGTCAACAGGTTTCTTTTAGATGTGTGCTCCATCTTAGGCCACATCGCCACTTGTTATTCAAGTAAGAGCTGGTAGTCAAATGCTATCACCAATAAAATATATATATACAATGGGAGGATATTTCACACAACAACAAAACTACTGGGCAAGTATGCAGGACCTTCCCGGTTTCGAACCCGAGATACTCCCGAAAACTACTCAGTCTGAAACGTGACAAACTCCGACGTATCATCGGTATTGTCACAGGACACTGCTCACTAAATGTGCACTTTTACACAATGGGTATCACAGACAGCCCTCTATACAGAGGGTGCATGGCAGCAGAGGAGACGGCCGCAAACGTACTCCCAGAGTGCAGTAGCGTAGCGTCTCAACGCCAGCAACACCTTGGGACACCGAGGACACCCAGGGAAGCCTGCACCAGCATCAGCGAGCTGCTGGTCTTCCTGGAGGACATCGGGTGGCTGGAGTAGCAAAAGCCCACCCGTCACGCAAAAAGGGCCCATAGGAGGCCCAGTTGCGGAAAATAGTCCGCGCTCCAAGTACCAAGTACCAAGTAATGGGAGGATATATATTACCTTGACCAGTTTCTCATACTGTGTGCGTAGCGTGTCATTCTCTTCAGCGAACAGTCGATTGTACTCCAACACACTGCGCAGTTTCTCTTTCAGCTTTGATATGTGACTGTCCTTTTCTGACAACTGGAAAATAGTTCTTTACCTATACATTACAGGAAAACCTATAAGAAGTCTTTGTTTTGTAAGTGATGGTATTTAAAGTAACATAGAACATTTTCTCAATACTTGCACGTATAAACTTCATGTACGGAAGCTTCTAAGCGCGAGTTTAATCAACGGATGAAAATACAATATAATATACTATATATTTGAGAGAATGTACTTTTAAATTGGTCCCATAGAAATTTTATCAAAATTGGTTCAGTGGTTTGGTTTTCAAATATATTTGGAAAAAATTCGTCATCCAGGTAAACGAGAATGTATCATATTTAAAACGTAATTATTAATAATTCGTTTCACGCGATTGCCATTTCAAAATGAATAATAAACTACGTTTGTACTAGATATCGAAAATCAGTGTTACACCGGGGCCTTCTTAAGAAGCGACTAAGATTACACTATAAAATGTCCATCAGCAGCATCCACTTTACAGTTTTGTCGTAAAATTTTAGTGTTTTCATACTCCCGGACAAAATCTCACACAGCAAGATGAGATGAGATCCATCTCCCAATTCTGTTTAATTCTGTCCTCTGCTAGGCTGCAGGGGTCATTTATCAGATCAGAATATAATTTAAATATTTGAAGTGTTTGTAAAACTCATCTTCATGCCGTTCCTGTCGGCACAACATGTCTTCTTCCTCCACTCTACTATCGGACTTCATCTCATCAGTCACTCCATTCTTGGTTATGTCTTCCCTCACACAATCCATCCATATCTTCCTCTGTCTACCTATACCTTTATCCACCTACGCTTATATTCCACACTCTTCTTGATCCATGGCTTTCATCCCTCATGACATGAGCATACCATGCTAATCTAATACTTCTCAACGTATCTGTTACTGGCGCCACATTCATGCTTCCTTTAAAGTACTCATTCTTTATCTTATCCATTCTCGTTACTCCACACATCCATCTCAACATTATCATCTCAGCCGCGTGCACTTTCCTTTCATCAGTCACTTTCGTAGCCCAGCACTCAGATCCATACATTACGGCAGGTCTTACGATAGGCTCATAGATTTTCCCCTTGAATTCGCCCCAGGTTGGGCGCCAATGTAACATTGGCGCACCTAAACGTGGTATCCTGTGGCCTAATTTTTGCTTTGCAATATGTATTCGTGTGTGTGCATTTTGTATACTGTGTAAATCGCTTCATTTTATTATATTAAAGAATTAAAGAAACATTCTGGGTCGTAGATGGTAACGGAAACCTCGTTTATTATATTTTTCACGTCACGGTCAATGTAACTCTTCCCATACAATATGATTTGTATTATTTTTTTGAAAACGTAACGCACTACAGACACAGGCCAAATATTAACTTGAAAACAGAAAAAAACCTCACAAAAAAGGAACTCACAGTTCAGCGCAGAGGGCAAGTCAGCTTAGCAGCGTTCTTCAGAATGCCTAAATTCAAACTGGTTTATCAGATTTGTTGTTTTCAGGTTAATTGTAAACCGCAAAAAAAAGCCTGAACCAATTAACTAACTATCTCGACAATTGGCCGCAACCATCATGGCGTAACAATACACCAAGTACTCACTGAAACAATATTCTCTTCGCACCTCTCCATAAGAGTATTTATAAGACTCTCATACTTCTTGGTAAGTTTCCGCTTCTGTTCGCGGAGTAGTGACTTGTGCTCTTTGCTCTGCCGTGGAGACGACACAGCTAATGCTGGGATCGTCCGTTTGCGAGGAGGCTTGGCTGGCTTTTCTGAAAATAATATGAGGTACTTTATGACTAAAAACAATATATAAATCAAAAGCACTGCTGTGGACCATCTTGTATAAAAAAACAATTGAATTAAATCATATTACAAAACCATATCTACATACCTAGAATCCTAGAAATCTTCAATTTTATGCGTTATTAAACACATTCCTTGATATTGAATACGGGAGAAATAAATACAGGACATTTAATTTAACACATCCTTTTTTTTATTTTTTATTGTACGACGGGTAAGCTCTAGGCCCTCATCTCACCTGGTTACAAGTTGAGATAAGGCCGAAGGTGGAGGCGCATTTCACCCGAAATCCTCAACTAACTGAGGAACTGGCTATCTTACCTCTAAATGCGGGCACACAACAAATTATTTTGTATTTTTGTATCAATTATTATGGCGACAGAATTCGGTAAGATGGTGGTAGCTAGCCAGGCGGACCCAAACAAAGTCCAACCACCAACCAAACCAAGCACAATATATTGTACTCCCCATGCGGATCAAACCCAGGACCTCTAGATCTGAAATTGGTGGGTTGAACCACTAGACCACAGAGGCTAATAAAAATAAAAACAGCTTAATAATTAGGGTTACTTAACACACAAACTATAGCAATATTTATAATACATCATTACACCACCATGGAACACCGTGCCCCACGAGGGCACCGCCTCTAAATACTTTTTTTTACATATAAAACGATACAGGAACAAACCAAACATTACTATTCACCACACAAAAGTTTGTGGAAGGTAAAAAGGGAAAAAGGTGTGAATTGAACCTACAACCACAACCCGAGCTGTGAAGCTAGGTTTAAAAGCTATTATTGTGTTTACTCTATTGTACATTATAATTAGGTAGGTAATTATTATTTTGTGTTAATCTGTGTGTTTGTTTGTTGTTTCTCTGAGTTTCAGGCTCGTGCCTTCAGCGCCAGGTCCGCGCAAAGGTGTTGCCCTCCCGGTTTAGAACAAGGCCAGCATATTGTCCTTTCAAAAAAAAAATGTTTCTCTGAGATGTGTGTTATTATGTTGCAGTAGTTTTAGTATATGGATCTCTGTTATCCAAATAAAGTTTAACACATTGAACATAAAATTCTCAAGAAACAATGTAAAACTTTTCAACTGTTTTTAAGTGCTTGCAATTTTCAACATACCAATAACATCCCTAGGATCCTCATACATAGGGTTCTCTCCATCTATCACAGACTCTGTCTTCTTCATCACCTCGTCAAGGATGCTCTGCCTCATGCTAAGTCTGCGTGAAGGTCTGGAGACGGTGAACAGTCGGAGCTGCGGTGTGAAGTTAGCTGTTAGTATACGTCTGCCTGGACTTGGGTTCAGGGTGTTGTGTTGGTTCTGGAATTATATTAGTTATTACACTTTTGTTACAGATACTCACACAAAGACGCGAACTAAGTATGTGTTACATCCTAACTGGATTAACTGACTGGCAATGAATACAATTTTGGATCATAATTGATACAGTGACATATAGATCAGGTCATATAGACTGTATTAATGCATAGCTCCTTCCCACGACAGGAATAGCACATGCACGGAGCAGTATCATCCTCGTATATACATCGTTAATGTCCTACCCATCTGTACTATATCTGATAATATTTTGGTTGCACTCTGCAACTAAGCAGACTTAGCGTCTAAGGAATGGATGTGGATCTGTTTTGATAATTGCAATATAGGTAGGCCTCTTCAAGGAGAGAGTGAATAGGTGTCTTCTAGACTGGTATGCTAAATCGGAGGACAAATTGTCGCTTGCCATCAGGAAAGATTGAGGCCAAACTAGGTCTATCTTATTTTAAAAAGATATGTACAGTTATATGGAAAATCACTTTTGCACCAACCTACCTTGAGCGGAAGTCCATCCATATTCAGCTTTTGAATTTATAGCAGTTCCAGTTAACTTCCATTTTACTGATTATATCAATAATCTTCGTGAAATCGACTTTGTTCTTTGTTCCCGATACTCCCCTTTTCACTAATATGTATGAGACATTAGCTGCTTTCGCATAACGTGACTTCTATATCCTTTATTTATTAGGTCACGAAACAGGTATAACTGATAAGTAGGTCACTCAGTTCAGTTCGATCGACACAAATCTACAACGAAAATGACTAGTTCTGTTTGGTGACTTTTTAGCTTGTAATAGTATTTTTTTCTATCTATGCTTTTTTATTGATGCAACTTTCTAGACCTTATTATCTGGTATAATTTATTTTATGACTCTTTGATTAATAATATCGCACTTTTGTCGTTATATTAACTCATTAATTTCTATCAGTTATTCACTATTTTACTGTAAATGAAAGAAAGAGAGAGAATACAAACAAACAAACAAGCCTACATGTGGAAAATGTGGAAATAGTTACCACATCTGTCTCATGTCTCACTCACACAGTTTTCTTAATTTTCTTTCTCGCTCGCAATCGCAACATAATGTAAACAAAACGCACACAGGTTTGAAGCTGCTGTGTTATTGATAACATGACAGCACTGTTGCCATGACAACTTGAATTTGGGTAGCCGTCATCTAAAATAGAATACTATTGTAGTATAAAATATTAATATAATAGAATACATCATCAACATCATCTAATTCATCTTCAATTACACCATCCAATTCGATTTCTGGCTTCTTCTTTCCATCTTATTAATCCGATAGCTCTTAGGTCCTGCTCCTCTGCTTCCTTTCCGGCCACCCGAACTTGAGTCCCCTACTCAAGCTCCGTGGTCTCTCAAGTGTCCGTGACATCTGCCATTTTTGCATTTCGATAAGAGCAGTTTGTTGTTCTGACGTCTTCCATTTTCTCCACGGGGTGGTCTGCCCACCGAAAGCAACCCACAGTGATGAACTTTACAAAATTTGGCTATTGGCCACCGCACCAAAGACGCACCGAGTATTTTTCATCCGACTACCAGCAGGATGCTTTCATTCTGCTTGCTTTACCTATACCCAGAATTCATTGCCGTACCAACATTAGAACGGGCTTTGTATAAAAGGTTTTGTACAATAGAAGTTCGGTTTTCGTATGCAGCAATTTAAAATTGAAAAGGTTAAGATTTTAAAAGCTACTGCAAGTATTTTTTGCATTTGTTAAGATGTAAGATGGTTAAAGATGTTTTTTTGCACCTACCTAAGTAAATTCAAGTAAAAAGTACCTATGAAACAAGAAAATATTCTCATCTGAAATTGTTATGTACCTACAAGCTATTTAATATTTATCGTTTAAAATAAAATAAAAAACTTCAATTTTCACATGGATAATAATATATTTTCATGTATTTAATAGAGAGGTACATATTTAGACCTACATACATATTCATAGTGTTTTTCAGAGGATAGCCGTATTAGTCGTGTCGTGCCACCTACTAAAATACCGCATACCGTAGCAAAACCTTATTACTTTGGGCCACTATGGGTCTCATTTATCTGCTTGTTCCGATTGTGTGAACGATAATAAGTAATTAGGTTTGTAATGTGTGAAACGTTTATTTTATTTACTGAGCAGATTTATTTTTATTTTTTTTATTTATATTTAGGCCAGTGATTTAGCATAGCTATTCAGCATTGCATTGCAGCCAGTGTCTTGGTCACGCTTCCGTCTGGTACCGGTCTGGAACAGTTGAGTTACCTTCTTATATTCCGTTTGTAACGGTTGGTCCATAAGTAATCCGACTGATTCCTTTGTACATGCCTAGTTAGCTTATTAGTAAAGTACATTTTATATATTATTTTATTTATACATTTTGAATATTACCATCAATGAAATATCTATTTAGTAGATAGTAGGAGGCGTGGATGTGGATGCAGAGTAAAGCTGATAAGAGATATTGGAAGAGGAGAACAGGTTGTGGTTGTGCATGCTGATGCCGAATCCGATCCGATCCTATTATAGCGTGGGGTTGGACCGTGGAATGATCAATGATGGGAATTATTATTTGGACAGGAGTAAGAGTATCATGATGGAGGATCATCAGGAGGATCATTTGCCATCTAGCACAAAAGTAATGTAACTTAGTAAACTTTTCTTGGTGGTGTCGATAGGTAGCAGCACAAGTAGAGGAAAAAATTTAAAACGTTAGTGGCTTATTTAAAAATCCAGGCAAACACGCTCCATGGCATCGGAGCTACTTGTCTCTTTATTTAGTAGTACTATAGGCAAAATGCTCATGCGCGAAAACAGCTGAGCGATTTCAGCGACGTGCTGCGGCTTATTCACGAACTAATCAGTCAGTCGCATCATGTCTGCCCGCCGGCTCGGTGTATGACAATTTTCGTGCATTGCTAACCTCTAAAACAGTTTGTTATCACTCCGTCCTCTGACTTTTAAGGACCCTTTTGATATTTCCTGCATCAATGTCAGTAAGAGCTTAGTTAATATTGTTTATCAGTGAGAACAGTAAACTAACTTTGTGTACCTACCTACCTGACACTGAACTGAATACGCATTTCGCCGTATCCTTCGTGATCGTAGGCATTATCGATTTTTCTACAATGAACCATACTATTTGTTTACATTTTCATTTGGTGTAATATCTTTTTGATTTAAAATGTGTGTGTTGTGTGTTTGCCGTTAGTGTTTTGTGTTGGATCGATTCAAGTATGTGCGAGAGTTCGCGCGAGACTTCGTGTTTTGGATGACAGAAAAATGGAATTTGAGAACGACTTTAGCTTGAAAGAATGGGCGAAGGACAAACCTTTGTCCATTCTTCAGCTGGATCCGGCGGACCGTGCAGTTTTGAGGATAGCAGGTTAGTTTGGCACACAATTTTCATTACCTACCTAGGATCGGACGATTTCATGCTCATTGCCGTTGCCGGCGTATTCGGCGGGATCGTTGTTTTTGTGGTACCTAAGTAATCGGGTCACGTTATCGTACACGATGACGGTTCTGAGATTAATGTTTGCACTGCCCTGATAGTGGTTGATAAATGTATAAAGCCTGTTCGCCTAGTTTATATAACTCTGTAACAAGTGCCTACAATTTGTTGAGCGTGATCATCTGTTGTTTTCACTTTCTACTGTAAATTATCGTTAGGTATGCATTTGTTTTTCTGAAGCAATCACAAGCTATTATTTAATTTTGGGATTGCTTATTAATTAGGAGCTAACACTAACTTACGCAGTGACGAACAAAACCGATAGTTCTGATTTTCGAAGAAACGAATTTCTTTGAAAAAAAATACAATATGGTTTACGTTCTATAGGTACAATAGGACAGCTGCCACACACAAAACAAAGTGAGGTCTTTTTGTCGATTTTTCGGGACACACGAGCGCATAGCGCAAATAACGCCAAAAAAATGTAACAAATGTGCTTATATACTTAGCTCTGCTGATGAGCAAGTTTCAAGGTCGAAACTTGCTCTTGTCGATCCAGGGAGAACTATGAGATGATCGATAATTCTATATGCTGAGAAAGCGCACATAGGTGTAGGTACTTTATTTTGCTGTAGGATTTCAAGTTTACTTTGTGATACAGCAATGCAGTCAGTGCCTTGGGCATGCTTCCATTTGGTATTGTTCTGGAACAGTTGAGTTGTATAAAGACCTTATAAAGGTCCTTAGGTGACCCAACTGCTTCCCTTTAGCTAGTTTAATTGTACATATTGATTGAATTAATTTCTAATTATTTTTGTTGTGATGTGTGATGGAATACATTTCCCAAAATAATGGATCAAATGACAAATCCATATCAGCAATTCAGTATAGGTATAACAAAGATATTGTAACAAAGCCAAGCAAGGCTTGGTTTTGTTATAATATGTTATACCCTTACATTGTTATGATGAGTGTGTGTTTAAAATTTTCTGAATTCCCAACATTGAGCTAACCTTATGGTGCAAACATAATGATATATTATATTGCTTTGTTTTAGAGTGGGTAACTAAACCATTTCCAACTCCATTTCCTAATCAAATGGTAGGCTATTTGAAACCCATAGTAAAATTTAAGTGATTCAATTAAAAACCAAGTTTTCCGTTTTCCGCGTGGCCAACCCCTCCAATTGATTCAGAGGCTGCAACAAAAGCCAACCAATTGATATCACCGGAAGATTAGCTGTAGCTTACTTCTGTGTACTATCAATTTCTTTATTATCTGTACTGCCATTAACAACCCCCCTATGAAGTGTGTTGATTATGTCTCAGACCTCCAATTTCAGAGCTCTGTCTATTTATTGATGATAAATAACTCGAACATAAGTGGTTGTTAAACCACTTATGTTCGCATTCCATATTTTAGCTAGTAGTTAGATTTTGATTTATTTTACGTTTTAATATTTTATAAGACAGAAATAAACTATTCTAAACTATTGATGATAAATGGTCCGCTGAAGAAGAATAATACAAAACCCTTAATAAAATTATATTTATTTATGTACCTACTTTTCTCGGTAAATAAATGAGCTTAATCTTTTCATTTAACTTTTTTATCATTGATGAAGTACCTACCTACTTTGTTATGTTATAATATAAATAAAACATTATTCCAGGCAGCAATAGAAACATTACAGATTTTATTCTAATTTAGTCTATGGCCCGAATATAAAGGTCAAGAGCTGATAATATTAATAATTTAGGTAGACATCTAGGGCTTGCAAGTCACGCATGCGCAAGCCGGTTTTTATTTCTCCCCTAGCCTAGACTGTTGCCATTGGTACCATCCACCTGAACGGAATACCCTATGCCGTGCGACTTTCCCATGACACGCCAAGACCATGACTTATTGAGGTCTATGGTTTTATTGCATTGTCCATTGTAGAAGTAAGATTGTTTTAGTAGTTTGTAATTCTGAAGAAATCGTAAGTAGGCATAATGTTCAACATTAGATTAGTACTACATGAGGGTCTGTTTACGAGTATGTATGTGGGTCAGGTAGATACGCAGAGAACTTACTTATTTGGCTAATTCTGTTACCTATGTTTCAGATACAGGTAGATCTAGGTTAGGTAGCTGTGTACCTTACATTAATTTTTTTTTTTTTTTTTATTGTACGACGGGGAAGCGCTTGGCTTTCATCTCACCTGGTAACAAGTTGAGATAAAGCCGAAGGTGGAGGCGCACTTCACCCGGAATCCTCAACAAACTAAGGAACTGGCTATCTTACCTCTGAATGCCGGAACACAACAATTTTAGAATTGTTGTTATGGCGACAGAATTAGGTAAGATGGTGGTAGCTAGCCAGGCGGACTTAAACAAAGTCCTACCACCAACCAAACCAAGCACAATATATTGTACTCCCCATGGGGATCGAACCCGGGACCTCTGGATCTGAAATCGGTGGGTTGAACCACTAGACAACAGAGGCGGTTAATCCTATATATATATACAGGTTGAGTTTTTTCCAGGGCCACTGCCAAGTCTGAAACCTTGAGTTATCGAAATTCCTGTTTAGACTTGTTTTTTTTTAAATCGAGCACGTAACTCCTAGCATGTCTTTTCGATAACTCAGATCTTCAGACTTGGCAGTGGCCCTGGAAAAAAACTCGCTCTGTACTGTATATAGATAAATAAGATCTAAGGTAGGTAAGTAGTTAAATTAGGTGCCTACTACCTCAACCTAGATATACAAAAAGATGCGTTGGTTGTACATTGACCACGGAATTTAATTACGAAATTAACTAGGTACCTACTACCTAAGTAAGTAACTTTAAATACTCCCAGAATCCTGCTTTGAGAGTTTAAGCAATCTGATAACCCTTGATTCAATTTAAGAAAGTTTACAATAAACATTGAAACTAAACCAAATGATGTTCCTATCTATACAGTAATTCAACTGTCATTCATTTTACTAACCACTAAGCTAATTCCACAACATCTATTGTCTTGATCGTTGAATGATGTGATGTTTCGAATTTGAAATAAACCCATTAAGTACAACTCTTTAGATCTTGGAAGATCTTGTAGATAGGTAGTTGTAGAAGATAACTGCTAGGTACCTTAGGTACCTACAATTTCTACACTACTCTTGGCACTGTCTGTCTTGTATAGACAGGCAGTGTCTACAAATAACGACTATAGAGTCGTCCTGCCTTCATGCTGAGATTCTGTGACTAAAGACAACAGTTATAACGTTGAGAGTTAAAAGAGCTACGAGTATTTTATACTCGTAGTTGTTCCCGCGCGTACCTACCTAGGCTTCGCCGCCGGCGCATCAGTAATCAGAAGAAAATTAACTTCCTCTTTCTGTCCTGCTTTACCTCATTACATCTTAGTACCTTACATCCCTTTTGCTCAAAAACGACACTGGCCTTCATGAACGAACAATGCAACCCTTTGTTCCAAAATTAAACCTGGAATCCTACTTTTATGACGCGTTCTCCATTTTTGTTTCTGGCCAGTTGATACGAGGTTTTAAATAAAGAATCCATTTATTATAAACTTACTGATTGTACATACTTCGTAAAAGAAGCGACACTGTGAAAGACCAAGAACTATACAAAGTAGTCTAAAGCGGACCTTGACATTATATACGTAGGTAGCTAATGCTTTTTGTGTCAGGAATTCAGATGCGTCGTATCACAACATCAACATTGATTTACGAAACGGAGAATAAATACTTCTATAGATGTATAAAATCATCGTTTAGCTGACTGACTGACAATTAACGCACATCCCAAACCTCCTAGAGGTCCTAAAGACTTGACATTTTCAGACAAGGGGTGCACTAAGTAAGGATTTTTAATTTTCACGGTATAACGGGAACGAAGTCCCAGTAGTTTTACTTGTATTCAATTGTTCATATAAATTAGGTAGGTACCTATCTATATTACCTATGTACGGTAAGTTAGATAGGTATGATTGACCACAAATAATAGCAGTGGTGTGTCATTGTCCCATAGCTAGTTTAGGTAGTATCGAACCTAGTTGATTTGACTGTGCACAAACACTAAATGAGGTAGATAAGGAATCTAATTTAGTTTTTACCACATATACTTTCACGTCACTATCTATCAATCAATAGTTTTTTTGCGGCATGATCCGGTTACAAATTATCATTGGCACAATAATTAGCTCACAAAAAAGAGACATTCGGTCATATGCAATTTGATAGGTAGTATAAAAAACCGTTACAGTGTCACAAAATGACAAAAACATGGCATAAAACAAAAAAAATATGAATACTAGGTGTTTACATATTAATCTAACATGAGCGTTCATCTGATGTAGAGAGGGTTGAAACAAGTATGTTGTGTCAGTTGATCTCACAATACGCATACTAGCGCCACACAAGCCCGTAACGTGAGAATCAAAGGCGAGTTAAAACAAATGAAAAAAAAACATATAAAATTGTGGCTGACAGACTCTCTGACAATCAACCAGAGTCCAAAGAAATTGATATTTTCAGGTTTTTTTTCATTGTACGATGTGGTGGTTCTTGGCACTTGTTCATCTCACCTGATTTTCAAGTTATGATAAGGCCGATGGTGGAAGCGCACTTCACCCGGAATCCTCAACAAACTGAGGAACTGGCTATCTTACCTCTAAATGCCGGAAAACAACCATTTAAAAATTGTTGAACAACAAAACTGAAGAAAGAAATCGACGAGTTTATTTTGTGGAACCGGCTGATGGAACTAATAATTTAATTGAGGAAACAGCAAATATTATTATTATCTATTGTAGTGTAGTACAATTAATACCTATGGTAGCAAATATTTAGTTTTCTGCCCTCCTGCTCAATACATGTCTGAGTCTTTATTGCGCTCAAATGGGTCCATACTTTTCTCTTCACTTATTCATAAATTTATTTTTCATTAACTAGGAGGTTTGTAACTTAAACAAATAATTAGAATGTATAAGTAGTACTAGTATAAGCAGGCACGCAGGCGTTTTCCTGCTTATCCATCCAAACTTTCAGTACTGATTATTACTTGTATTTCGTTTCGAACTGAGATATCGTGATTTCTTGTTTGTGTCAGTTATTTAATCACGGAGAGTTTTTAGTAGTCAGTAAGACACTGCGTTAAATGTTTGCTTTCATTGCACTTTACTCTAAACATACTTTTATTAATCTCTCTTTATTCACCTGAGTGTTCGAGGCTCTCTCGCGTTGCTGACTCTCTCGTCTCTACGCAAAGTCAGAATGCAAGCAAAGCACCATAACACTGACCGTACGTCATGTACGTCAATTTAATTAAAATCGGATAACGCTTTAGAGTTATGCCGTCACAAACATTGCCACAATATACAGTGCCCGATTTCCCAACTTAACTCGGTGAATAAATTCGAAAGGGACTCTTGTTTGTTTGTTTTTTACGTTTTCACGGCTAAACGGCTGAAAGGATCTTTATGAAATTTAGCAAGGAGATAATATCCTGGGATTTCTAGGACATCTAAATATTTTTATCAAGATACCTTGTCATAACTATGACTATGGCCTTATCATTACTTGAAAGCAGGTGAGGGAAGGTGCTTCCCTGTCATACACAAAATAAACAAGTTCGCAAAGCCGCGGGCAAAAGCTAGTCTGCAATAGGTACAACCTAGTAGGCCTTCGTAGTCTTTTTTAGCGCAAAGTTAATAACCCGTAAATTAAAACCAAATAATTGTACCTACTTAAGTAAGTAGCTGTAGTAGGTACTTAACAAATCACTTAAATATCTATTTAATATTTTTTATAGTCTTATACTGCACTGACTGATAGACCTACTGGTGGATCTGGAAGCATGTAATATTTTAGTAATTTTATCCCGTGAGAGAGAAAAATGGGCATCTTTTGTATGCAAGTTCGACATCTTTTTAAGTTAAAAACAGGTAAGTCAAGATTTATGGCTATTAAAGAGAACAAAAAAAATGGGAAACCAACCCTGTTACGAAATTAAATTGAGGTGAATGCTTGTATTGGATTTTCTATTTCTTACAAATAAAAAATAAAAATATTCAACGTTTTTGGAAATATCAAGAAGGTACCTAAATAAAGAACGAATGTTTGTAGGAATTTGAGAAGTTGTGTTGCTCCTGAGATTTTGGGATTTCCTATCGGGTACATTAGCTTGTCTATGAATAATTCCATGCTAAACGTTTCGTGAGAAACTCTCGTCGAATTCGATTCGAGGACGTGAAACCTGTTTAATATTTTGTAGGTAATTCCGCGACAGATTTAGTTCACAAAACGAGTTTGGATCTTCATTTTGAATGTCAAGTGAAAAAATAACAAATGTCTCTATCCAAAACTAGGTAGGTAAGTAGTAGGTACTATTTGAAGAACTTCCTGAGCTGGATCACTGAACGAACATTCAATTCCTCCATCCTCAAAGCGAGCCACTAGCACACTCCAACTAGGAAGTTGAGTCCCGGGTTCGATCCCCAGTGGGATACAAATTTGTGCTTGCTTTGGTAGGGTTCGCCTGGTTGGGCTTGCTACCTCCACGCTATAACAACAATTAGTTTCGGCATTAAGAGGTAAGATAGCCAGTTCCTCATTCCGTTGCGGATTGCGGGTGACGTGCGTTTCCTTTGGTCTTATCATAACATGTGAGATGAAGGGAAAACGCTTCCCCGTCGCTTTGAAGAGTGGGCTTTGTGATATTATTGACTATGTGGTTTAACTTCTGTTAAACCTGTCTGTCGGGGCTGTCCTCTGGGTCTGGCATTTCTTCCTGCACACCTAGATAGATCGAAATAAAAAAGTCAGTAGGTCTATGAATATTGCGGCCAGCAATTCATTGCAACAGACATGAGTGTAATTTAGTCAAATACGGTCCATCGCAATAAATGCAATGTCAAACAAACGTGGATGATAATTAGCTGTGCGTATAAACTTTGTTGATATAGCGGCAATATGAATCTTAGTTGTTTTTAATTGTCCGCCTATTACGATTCATGAGATTACAGCCCGCTGGAAGAAAGACGAACGGACGAACAGCGGAGGCTTAAAACAGTCCCGTTGGTACCCTTTGAGTACGGAGCCCTAGAAATGAAACAGTTGGGTATCGTTGCAATGCGAGCTGGCAACACTAATCACCGCCTAGCCAGTTACACACAATCATCGTAAAACAAAAGGTGACATGTCCTCTCCATCCTCCAAGATTTACAACTACCAGCTAAAGAGGAAGCAGTTAATTTCGGAGTTCGTTCACCCACGTGATGTAGTGAACACGCTTAGTAATTTAACTTTCAATTACATTAGAGCTATAATCTGAAACTAAACTAGTCGTGAATTGTAACGCAAATTTCATTATCATCTGCTTTATGGGTCTTGGAGCTGACCAAAACCTTTTTATGTAGCTGACCGTTTATTTAATTATTATTTTCGCTAACGTTTAAATAGTCTGATGAAACTAAAAAAAAATTTGTAACAAATAGTGAAATGAGTTACTAAACTAGTGAATAGTTTAGTAACTATTTTTTTTTGCATTGTACGACGGATGAGCGCTTAGCCTTCTTCTCAGCTTTTATCCTGTTATTTATCTTCGACTAATTAAACTTTCATAATTACCACGCTTTGCGTGTTGGTGTAATTTACTCATGTATCCTGTATACATGAGTTTTTATTATCAAACAAAGAACACATAAATGCAAAAAAAAATAATTAAAAAAATTCACTTTTCCAGAAAAACTATAAAAAATATTAGATGCTCTTTAATGCAGAACTTATCTTGTTTGGAAATCGAGCACGTAACTCCTAACATGACTTTTCGATAACTCTCACGGTCTTGACTTGGCCTTCAGTGGCCCTGGAAAAAACTCACAATATTCGCCTCTTACATTTATCTTACGACATTCATGATAAGAAAGGATGGGAGGGTTTATTATCGTTATCTTTACATAGATAGATAGATAGATAGATAAGATAAGATAATAAGATATATAAGATAATAACTATTTATTGTTCACCATTTACAAATAACATAACAAAATACAGATAGTGGAAACTGAATCTAAGCGACACTGGTAAAACAATGGGCGGCCTTATCGCTGAAAGCGATCTCTTCCAGGCAACCGCTGGATGGACAGATAAGATAACGACTTTCAAGTATGGCGGACTATACGAATAACGAATATAAAACAAAATATACATACATAAAATTACATCAATAATAATCATGATAATAATAATAATGAAGGATAAAAATGATAATTTAAGAATAAACTGATAGATAATACTGATAAACTTTCAATTTAAAAGTGTGTTGCGATGTCGTCTTTTTAATATTATCAGGTAATGCGTTCCACAGCCTAACAGCTACGTATTAGGTACCTAACCTATAGAAATTTAATAACATTGTTATATGTATATTATACATTTACTATTACATATTATTATTATTATTATTTTATTTATCTATTTATTATTGATTATTAACATATTGATTTCATTATATTAGGACCCGAGCATAAAAATCTACCCAAAATGTCGATAATAAGTTTTCCCGACACAGGCTTAGCCTAGTGGGAAAACTGAAAAATCTTTATTGTATTAGTGTTAAAATGTTAGTACCTAAGAACCTTTGTTTTCCTTGAAGTTATACAATTTTATTTATCAGTAATAAACTATTCTTACTTTTTTTTTACTTTTAGAATTTCTTGTCTGATACGTATTTGATTGTATTTGTATGTAAATTGAGCCAACTAGTAGTAGGAGCATTTTCTATACTACAGCTCCAACAATCTGTTAACAATGGTCATCGCCAACCTACCAGTTTTAACAACGGATAATGGTAAAGTAACCAAAGCAGTTAGGTATAGCGGTATTGCGATGAACCAGTAAACCCTGCGTGGGTGCGGGCTGGTCGATAACTGATGACCTTTGACGCTGGTTTCACTTCTCTTACATATATTCCTATTTTTAGCATTCACATCAACATTACAACAACCTATTAGTGTCCACTGCTGGGCAGCCTGGATTATCACCATGCTTGGCAGGCGGACGTGTGAGAAGGAAGCTGCTGACTTTTTCTGGTGAGATCCCTGAGTCGGCTTTTACGATATCCATGGGCTGAGTGGGAAGGGTCCGCCACGGCAAAGAAATAAAATAATGTTTTATAATACCTACTACGTTCTATATTTAGTTTACGATTATGGCAAAGTCGACAATCACGATACCTATCTAAATTTACTTAGTATACCTAATATATATAAAAATACTCAACTAAACTATAGATACTTACTAGGTACTCTAACTAAATGCCGAAGAAGAATGTTGTCGGTCTTCTTGCTAAGAGGTCAGCAAAGTCAGCAATTTTTTTTAGGTTATATTGAAGAGATAATGCTTAGATTATTTTTATTTTGAGGCATGCCACTTTATATCAATATTTTTTGCATTGCAGCACCTATCCTTGAATCACTAATCGACGTTCTACTAAAAAGGGTGAATTTTTCAAGTGGGCGTGGATGGCCAAATCCTATGTGGAATTATGTGCAAGAGTAAATTCCCAGCTCGTATTCCGAAAAACGCAGTTTTAGCGAAGTACCAAAATGTTCGGCCACAGAATTCATAATATTAGTACATTAAATTTGCGCTTAGCGTATCGACGGAAAAACTGAAAAAGTTATATGTAACCTGTAAAATAGTGTAAAAGTGGCACATCAGGTCAGGCTGTTCAGATTTTTATATTGGTGATAAAAACTTGGTGAGCTAGTAGTCAAACGCTTGGCCACTAGCTCACCATGTTAGGTCACAAAGATGTGACCTAACATGGAGCACGCTTGTCGAAAATGAACCTATTCACTTTGGACTTGAAGACTCCAAGATTGTATTGGTGCATCGCATAGACGAGGGCAACGAGATCCATTCCTTACCGGTACCACAGATAACAGAATAATCCAGTACTAATGATAAAGGCGAATCAATTTGTTCTGAACAATAGATCATCTACATACTTATTATACAATACACACACAAACACAGAACAAACATCTATTTCATCACACAAATGTTTTTCCTGGGTGGGAATCGAACCCACAACCTACAGCGCAGAAGGCAGAGTTACTACTGAGCTGTGAGGCTTGTTCCCTAATTGTAATCTAATTATCATAATTTATTTCCAGGCCTCGCTACCCCGATCCTGACCCTATCCTGAACATCCCCCGCACCATGCATGCTTCCCGCACGAAATCATTTAAGAAATTTCATGAAGAAACTCCTAAAAATCGCGAACCAAAAACCATTGTGATACCTATATGTTTCCTGTCGATTAAAACAAATATAGCAATTAATAGGGTTTAAAATTATATCTATTTCGCGAGCTAGTTTTTGCTGTTGGTTGATATTGTTTTCATAATTGCAAAACGATAGCAACATAGCTAAAACCAAATCTTTAATGCTTGCATTATCATTGATTATCTCATCACATCAACAGCCATAGTAATGGGCTACTGTCCGCTGCTAGACAGAGCCTTCCTCCAAAGCTAGAGGGTTTTGCCATAATCACCACGCTTGGCAGGCGTATTTCTGAGAAGGAAGCTGCTACCTTTCTTCTGGTGAGATCCCAACGGCTTTTACGATGTCCATGGGCTGAGTTGGAGGGATGACGGTCAAGAAGATATATATAAATTAATAAGTAAAAGTAAGGTATTATAGATAGATAATAATATCTCCTTGTACCATAATCATGTTTAAAACAAATTCATTTCATAACTTAATAACATGAAACTACTAATTATAGAAGGTGAATAATAGTAATCATAACATGTATAATTACTGCCATCTCCTAGACTATAACTCTGACAGAAATAAAAACACATTTATAAATCGCAACCAAATTGAGGGTAGATAGCTGTTCCACTACTTTGTACCAGTCTAAGTCTAACTCAGTACAACATCTTTATAATCTACCTACCATCAGTTGAAGTAAGAATATTTGACGTACCTACACATGTGATGTAACAGGTAGTCCTACCTATTAAAGTAAAATCTGTTTGCACTGACTTCGAACATATACAATGTAAATTGAACCAATGACTAGCCAATAAAATGTTAACTACTTTATATCTCATATTAAGAGAACTAATTCTAAGTTTTTTATGAGAAATAAATTCTTTAAACCGAAGATGATGATGAAGCCAAGCCAAAAACACACCAGTCTTTATTTTCTCGCCAACATTTACATTATAAGTCATCAACAACAGGGCCTTTGTTAAGTAAATAAGCAAGCTTTGCTACCATTGTTTAAAATGTTTGCACGCAGCAAACTGCGCGTTTCGAGGAATCAAGCCACAAGTGTGAAAACGTCTGTCAAGTGGCGAACGTGGAAATAGCCTTTTGGCTTGGTTTGAAACTGGTGAGATCATACATCAAACAAAGAGCGTATTGGACCAGGAACTTTACACAAAACCTAGCAGAAACGACTAAATACTAGACAGGTGGTATTTGTGTATTATCCGTTCAATATGCCAAGCACAAATTCACAGTAGCTTATTATACGTTTCGTAGAACAGTTTGCTGACATAATACCTTGCCTTTAGTTTTTAGTTTGTATGATAAGTATGTATTTACAAAAAAAAAGTATTAAATTACCTATTATATCCGTAATCTAGTTCCCATATTCCAAGCTATGCTTAGTTTGGGAACTGACGGTGTGTAAAATTAATGTCCTGTAATATTTATTTATTTATTAGGAAGACCAACAGCTTTATAAAACTTAGTAACTAATCAATTAACTAAATTACTTTATTAATCAATGTAGTCTAGGTTATCAGAGAAGCCAATTAGCGGTCCTCACGAATGTTTAAATAGTACCTACTTTATACACTAAAGGGAAACCGACGTTTTTATCATTTTCAAATGTCATATAGCGACTGTAGTTGGCATAACACAGTGTCGCAGTAGTTCGAGTACTATATGTAATGTAAGACAGACTTATTTTACTTTCTGACTTTGTACTGCCAAATTGAGTACCTTTTCTATACGCCAGAGGCTTTGTAGGTACCCGTTTTCATACATCATCTCTGCCAATGTAGATGGCACACAGAACAGACTATTCAAGGTAGTACGAAAGTTCGTTCAAACAAGCTCCTGTTAAGATTAGTAGGGTAAATTATGTGAATGAAAAAAAATGCATTGTTCAATGTAGGTAATCTAAGTTAATTGTATGTGACTTAATGAACTAGCAACAAGTTGTAATAAAGGTATCTAATTATATACGTCGCCTGCACTACTGCACACTTTATAATTTTCAAAATGAAGCCAAAATTGATGTAAACATAATGCAATTATTATTATTATTACTTTTACACAGCGCCATCTAGCCCCAAACTAAGCATAGCTTGTAATATGGGAACTAGATTACGGATAAAATACTTAAATAGGTAGGTACTTTTTGTAAATACATACGTACTATATGATACAACACCCAAACACAGAACAAACATCTATATTCATCACACAAATGTTTGTCCTCGGTGGGAATCGAACCCACGGCCTACAGCGCAGAAGGCAGAGTTACTACCAAATGAGCTATGAGGCTTGTCAAGTAAGTAATAATTTAGTCATGTAAGGTGAATCTCATAAACATTTGCAATGTTAACGTAGACACACCCCTGTCCTGAGCTACTTGAGGAAGTAGGGTTACGTACAAATACTGTTGCATTGAGAACCCGAGTATTCTTTACGGCCCTATGGTAAATACGAATTATAGACAAAACGCATGGATTTATTTAACACATCTGCAAGTAAGCTTAAACGCTTGCTAAGCAATGAATTATTTTTAAAATAATTATATTATATACTTATATATTTATGTTTTGTATTTCATGTCTACAATCGCTGTGTATATTTGTTAATCTATTTAAATACATATCTGCGGAAACTTTTTAAATTGGCCCTCAGCACACACACACGCTGGTTTATACCGGCCTCTATTATGTAAGTAACTATTTTTATGACCTAGCTGTAAGTTTTCCTAAAATTTTGAAAATAAAATAAAACAATGTAGGTAGGTAATCATGTTCACCAGTCTTATAGAGGTATTTCAGTACCTATTTAATTGAATTATTTAATTTTATTTAAAATAAAATAAAATTTAACGCAAGAGCGGTCTCGACAGAGCTTACCTATTTGAGCCTTTTGGGGACCTTGGGTGCGTGGGGAGCCGGTGCCCTCCGGGTTTTCAAAAATCTTGCGGGGCTTTTGATTGAGGAGACACGAGACCCAAGGGCCTGGCTCTTATTTAGGCCAGCGAATTAGCATAGCTATTCAGCGTGAATGCAGCCAGTATCTTGGGCACGCTTCCATCTGGTACAGGTCTGGAACAGTTGAGTTACCAATAGGCCGTTGTAACGGTCCTTAGTAATCTCACTGATTCCTTTGTACATAGTTAGTTTAATTGTAAATTTTATTTCATAAATGTTGTTTTCTGTAATAATAAACTTGTTTAATTAAGTATTTCGGGAAATACCACTGTACTTCATAAAGTGTAATACATGTCAGTGCAGGCGACTGTACAGACATGTCGTCGAGAATTATATACCTATTTTAAATACTTACCACAGTATTCATCTATCTATGTATCTATTACATTACGTAGCTTAAGAAGGAGCCTGCATGCCCGCATATTTCAGTCAGAAATCAATACTGTCTGGGTGACTACCCACACAGAGCGTAGAACTCTATATCTAGACGAAACTAGAATAGGACTAGACTTAAAGCGGCACTAGTAGAAATCGGCTTAATAGGTCACAGGTTATGAGTCATACTTTGCCGACTCGTGATCAGAATGCTTTGAGGATTTCCGGTGTATCTATCGCTATTTTGATGTGCCATATCCGGCTTTGGTGTCATATTATTGTCACTTTAAGTTGTTTAGGTATTCATTTCCATTCAGTTCAAAGCAAAAAAAAAAAACATAATATCGGTTGTGGCACATAACAATTTTGACCAATTATCGGGAAAGCGAAGCAAACCTAGATTATTATATTTCATTTGAATGGGTCACACGTCACGTTTTTCAAAATTATCGACAAACTACGTTTGACGTTTTTACGTTTATTTTGAGAGCTTGCCGTGAATATCGTGACATTAGAATTGACCCCTCCATCTCCGCCCATGAATGTCGACTAAGTTGACTAAGGGATCTCACCAGAAGACGGCAGCAGCTTCCTTCTGTGTTTTGTCTTCATATTTACTACGATCACCAACCCGCCTGCCAAGAATGGTGATTATGGCAGAACCCTCCAGCTTTGGAGGAGGCTCTGTCAGCAGTGGACACTAATGGGCTGATGATGTGTGTGATGGGAGAGTGGCGGTACTGGGGAACTCTTTTTTGCGCAGTCAGTTAATCCTTCCACATTCTACTTAGAAAACTGGTTTTCGACCACACAGAACACGCTGTCGCAGCAAACCACTTTCAATTGAATCAAATGCAAGTTCTTTTGATTAAATTTATCACTTATAAGTACCTATTGGTATTTAGGTATAATAATAAATAAATAAATATTACAGGACATTAATTTCACACAGCGCTATCGAGCCCCGACAAAAACATGTGCAACATAGCTTGTAATATGGGTTTTAGATTACGGATAGAATACTAAAATACTTTTTTTTTAAAATATTATACATACGTACCATACGATACAACACCCAAACATAGAACAAACATATCACACTCTACTCATCACACAAATGTTTGTCATGGGTGGGAATCGAACCCACAACCTATAGCGCAGAAGGCACTACTACCGACTGAGCAATGGGGCTTATTCATACAATCACAGTAGTACATATCTTCAGATATAATTCATGAAACGCGTAGGAGCCTCGTTAGCGCCTGACTCAGAGGTAAACAATCGAGCCGAGAGTTCGCGGGTTCAAGGCCAGATCGGTCTGCGTCTGTAACAATTTTTGAAGCGTATTATTTTCTCAGCGCTATTATGCAACGTTTGTAAGGTAGGTAGTAATTATGATATCTACAGGCTTTATAAAAAGGCAAACGTAGACTCACGGTCTGTGTTTAGTTGAAGGCTGCATGTAGATCCTACCCCTACCCCACCTCCGGATCCTATACCCAGAATCGTTTTTATTGTACGCCGGGGATGTGATTGGCCTTCATCTCACCTGATTTTCAAGTTATGATAAGGCCGAAGGTGGAAGCGCACTTCACCCGGAATCCTCAACAAACTGAGGAACTGGCTTCTTACCTAAATGCCGGAACACAACAATTTAACAATTGTTGTTGCGGCGACAGAATTAGGTAAGATGGTGGTAGCTAGCCAGGCGGACTTAAACAAAATCCTACCACCAAGCACAATATTGCTCCCACTGGGGATTGGACCCGGGATCTCTGCATCTGACAAGCCGGTAAGCGAACCACTAGACCACAGAGGCGGTTGAAAAAACATGGAATCAGCCTCCAGAGCTCTGCCTTCTGCGCTGTAGGTTGTGGGTTCAATTCCCAGCTAGAAAAAAACATTTGTGTGATGGAATCGATGTTTATTCTGTTTTTGGGTGTTGTACCTATTGTATGATAAGTAAGTATGTTTTTACAGTAAAAAAGCATATAACTACTGACATAATATTTCCGTAATCTAGTTCCCAATTTCCCATATTACAAGCTTTGTTTAATTTAAGCCTAGGTCGTCACCTAGGCTTAAAGTATGAAATTAATGTCCTGTAGTATTTATCATTTCTTGTAAAAAAAATGTTTATGTAGGTAGTAAGTACTACGTGAGTTTCTATGTGTTATGCATTTTGGATCAACCAATTTATTTTACTTTCCACGCCACTGCACTGCGCAGTAATCGGTAAACATTAATCATGTCAAGTAAACAGCTCTCCTTGGTATAACTAAGTACAATACATTCGTAAGAAAATAGGTCATTTTCCAATTTATAAGCAAAATATAACAAGATAGCGTGCGGAACTAAAACATGGATTTTATGACGTAGAAGTGCTTGCGTGTACCTTAACACAGCGGTCTTGGCTTGAAATGGAAACGTCAAACCATTTGGATGACAGTTTCTTTTTTTTTATATGCAGGTTGGATTTTTTAACCAACCAAATTTGAGTCAAAGGATTATTTTACTTATATTTTCCTCCTATCAACTGAGTTTTGAGGCTAGTTAGTTATGGTTGTCTATTTGCGCTGAACCTTCTGCAAAATTATCAAAGCTTATTTTGATTAAAAAAATTAAACAGCACTCCATCTCCATTATAAGTATGTAACCCAAATCTCGCATTCCATATTCCATAGCTATTTGTTTATAGTGCTATTTGTTTGGAGTACTTCCTCCGTGCGAATGTGAGTGTAAATGAAAAGGGAATTATAAATTATGTGTATATAGGATGCGTCATCTCTTGACATTGAGGCTTGCCTGGGCAAGGATGCGGTCTGCAGCTGACTCCAAATTTTGCGCAGTATTTTATTATAAATGATTTTTGGTAGCTTAGTCCTCATAAAATAATTACTTAAATTATAACCATCTCGGTAGTCTAGTGGTTTGCCCACCGGTATCAAATCCAGAGGTGCCAGGCTCGATCTCAAGCACAATATTGTGCTTGGTTTGGTTGGTGGTATGACAAATGTTCTGAACAAGTGCAACTTGATATAAAACAAAATACAAATGAAATACAACATCTTACCTAATTCTAAACAATTCTAAATTGATGTGTTCCGGCATTTAGAGGTAAGACAGTTCCTCAATGTCTCGGATTCCGGGTGAAGTGCGTGTCCTTCACTTTTGGCTTAATAACCTAAAACCAGGTGAGATAAATACCAATCGCTTGCCCGTCGTACAATAAAAAAATAATTGAACATCAACCGAATGTGGATGATAATTAGCTGTGCGTCTGAAATGAACGGTATTATTGTAGAATACAACTTGTAGAATACCAACAAATATGATGGGCACTCACCTCTCTGGAAAAAACGAGTATAACGAAAAGTATTATCTAGTCCTTAACATCTAACAGTGACATGTCATCCTTTGAAACTGCTCACTCATGAAGACTACTTGTTCGAGTGTGCGCGGAATTCCTGAAGGTTACGATCATTACCAAGTCGAACCCCATCGTGCACCTCTACTTCCTCCTCCTCAAATCATATTCCTCATTACTGAGGGTCGTGATTCCCCTGTGGAAATTACTTGGTTCTGACAACGTTTCGCCAGCTACATCTGTCCTTGGCGGCGTGTAGGGCGTCGTGAAATGTTGTATCCAAAGCTGTACGAATCTGGTCAATCCATCTGGTAGAGGTACGCTCTCTCGATTGCAATTATCTTCTACTTAGACCATTTTAAATAATGTGAGGTCATGTGTAGTCCGATGCACTAATTGACAATCTAGAAAACCTTAGTTTTAAAAATTTTGAAAACCTTAGTTTTTTTAATTGATTTCATTATAGGGTACTTATACCCTATAATCAAATCGCTTCACAAACAATCTAAAATCAAACCCCACGGAAAAGGGGTACCGAAACGAATATATTTGTCAGAGAACCAAAGTAACGACATATCCCAGAGAATTTATTTTATTTAATTAATTAAAATTAGCAGGCTGAAGTGGCAGTGGGCCGGTCATATTTGCCGAGGAACCGACACTCGCTGGAATAAGTTCTAGAGAGGAGACAGCATCTCGGCAAACGTGGTTAATCGCCTCTGTGGTCTACTGGTTTAACCCACCGATTTCAGATCCAGAGATCTCGGATTCGATCCCTATGGGGAGTACAATATATTATGCTTGTTTTTGTTAGTGGTAGGACTTTGTTTGAGTCCGCCTGGCTTGCTACCACCATATTACCTAATCTTCGCCATAACAACGATTCAAAAATTGTTGTGTTCCGACATTTAGAGGTAAGATAGCCAGTTCCTCAGTTTGTTGAGGATTCCGGGTGAAGTGCGCTACCACCTTCGGCCTTATCTCAACTTGTAACCAGGTGAGATAAAGGCCAACGCTTCCCCGTCCTACAAAAAAAAAGGGGTTTTGGACGAACTTAGGCACGATATGGAGCGATGACTTGCGCAAGGTGGAACTCAAACAAGTTAGGGAAAGCCGAAGACGGGCTCAGTGGCTTGGGAAACTTGGGAGAGACCCATGTCCAGTAGTGAACGGCTATAGGTTGATGATGACTTCTGATGAAACTTTGATAACAGAACAATACGATACTGATTGAGAACCTAGTTCTCCTTTCAAAGTCGGTTAAGAGTAACCAACTTGCATTACAAAATCTATTTATTCGGCTCTAATAAGTGCGTATAATGCGTATTACACGGTCGGTGGGTTGGTATCTAAGTACCTACACCTAACTATGTATGTATACCTATACATACATAGTTAGGAGTAGGTAGGTACTTAGTGGTTTATATGGCCTCTTGGTCGCCTCAATAATAGTCATTGCACAGAATAAGATGGCAATTACCAGCATCATTACAGCGTCTAATATTCATAAATTCAAGGCCATCCCGCCCAGCAAATTGCTCGGTTCCATCATTTTCTTACTTTCCGTGCAGTCAACGGCCTGCTTTAAGACTGGTGGGTCCACACGAGCAATTTATGTTGAGCAATTTGCACAACTTTCAACTGACGCCACAGAATTCGATAAAGATTTCGGTTTGTATTTGGTGGCTAGGGTGTAAGACCCATTTTTTTAAGATTGGGTCTGGTCGACCTTACCCAGCAGGTCTTGGAGACATTATAGGGTACGACCCTATTACACAGCGGATATAAACCTCTGTTTAATACACAATGTTAAATTGTGATTATAATATTATTCGATTTAAAAAGGCCCATATCTCGAAAACGATCACGTCCGTTTCAAATAAAACTTAACAGGTACTGTTAAGCGGAGTCTGCGGAGAGCGAATATCAGCGGTACTACTTCCGGGCCGTCGCGATACAAAACAAATGCGAGCATAACTGAAACAAATGCGAGAAAACTTTTCCTACATTTCTGATTTTTATGATTGGGGAACGAAGAATAAAAAGGTACCAAATAAAACTAAGCTATTGGGTAGAAAATTATTTGCTGCGATGTTGAGAAATGACATACTCGTAATAGTGTCATATTTAGCGCGACAGTTCAACTATTACAGAATTGATGAATTGAAAATTCCAATCCTATTATCAGAAGCCGGACTGGTTTGAGACGAAAAAGACTCAGAAAAAAATAGAATCAGACTACCACCGAAGGCCGTATCAATCGGGTCATCTGCAGCTATTGGATGTCAGCTGCGCTATTTGCCGTGGTGTATAGTGTCGTGGCGACTACGACGAGGTTGCGAGGTATTTCCTAGGAGGCTTACTGTAGGAAAAGCGCAGGGCCAAGAAACGCCTTCGTGAGTATTCTGCCAAAGCAAGGCTCGACAGCCTGAGCCATCGTCACATTTAAAATGCTAGAAATATTTGTGAATTAATACACCACAGCCTTTTCCCAAGGCTTCGCAACAAACAGGCACACACAATCGTACTTGCTAACACGCGTACAAACATACACTCTGTATTTTTATCTCATTCTCAGCAGCCTAAATCCTAAAGATGAATGTTTTTCTCTTTTCAGTGTCGCGTTTTCGTTTCATTGAGTTTCAAATCACAGCAGTGATTATTATTCCAAGACTGTGACAGATTAAAGTTGCCGGTGTGTGAACGCCGCCGCTTGCATTCACAGCACTTTCACCGTGAATGGGTCCAATAAACCATTGTATCGTTATTATAAGCTTGTGGCAACGGTGCATGAAAATGCACATTAGTGTTTACATTGGAAATTGGAACGGCTTTATGAGGCTTTGAGAACCAACTAAAGTCAAACATAAACTATAGATGTGAGATTAGAGATGAGGTATGTGTTTAATTTGCTTACCCATGTAAGAAAGAGAAAAAAGAACAGGCTAATGAAAGATATCAGAATCAGTAAACTAATGAAATCAAGTCGCGTCGCGGTCGCAGGTTGCTCACGAAAAGTATAATTAATATCCACTGTTGGACTGAATAGGTAGGTGTCATAAATTAAGAAGCAAATACACATATATGTATCTTCATTACATCTCTATCTGAGAGAAAGAGATGTGTGGCCAAGGGGCTATGGTCCCGCCTTCCGATACGGTGGTTGCGGGTTCAAATCCAGTCGTGCACCAATGGACTTTTCGGTTATCACATTTGACACATGCACATGCTCTGACAACGAAGGTCACATCGTGAGGAAATCGGCATGTCCCTAAGACCAAAAGTCCTAACGGCGATGGGCTTGCAACCTGTCACGTATTGAATGCTAGCAACTCGCAAACATTGGGCATATGCTACGTGCCTCTGAATAGGTACCCCCTAGTAGGTGATCCTCATAAGATCCACGCAGAGTAGTCCCAGATCGGAGGTGAATCCCCGAAGTGGAAAAAGTTGTGAGATAAAAAAAAAAATGGATGTACTAAGTATATAGTTCTTAAGTGCTAATGATAATCTTCTTTTATACAAAATCGATTTACCACTGACGTGATAGGTAGATATAATCACGCTAGATCCGAAACTGTAAGACCTACCGACTTGAAATTTTGCCAGAATGTTTATTATGGTACCTAGGTGTTCACTAAGAACGGATTTTAGGAAATTCCTCCCCTATGGGGGTGAAATCGGGTAAAATAGTTTGAATGCAAAATCTTTATAAATGATCTTATTGAGTTGAAAATTTGTGTGTATATCTATATCTATACTTTAAAATGCTAATTATAAAAAAAAAACAATATTTTCATTAAGCTTTCTGTTCTAGCTCTAGAAGTGCATTGAACAACATACACTTTGTTATTGGATAACGTATTTGTTCGCCAAGACGAAAACATTCGAACGAGAACTGAGAAATTCAATTGCAGAGCAGTCACATGCAGCCTTTGGTCACTTGCCAACACAACCTAAATAAGCTAGTCTCATCCAGACAGGCGGCGTCTGGATTCCAGGCGCCAGGATTTTGTTACGTGGGTTTTCACATATTGTGTCAATATTTAAATAGTAGTTACGTAAGCTAACATATTTTTTTTTGTATTGTACGACGGAGAAGAGCTTGGCCTTCATCTCACCTGATGTCAAATCATGATAACAAGGTGGACTTAATGGTGTAACTTATTTAGTCGTGCCTCAGGGGACTTTGTTATTTTAGTGCCTAGCGGTTTTTTATCATACGGCCTCTTGGCCTCGTGGGTCAAGGATGGGGTCTACAATGGACCGAGCTTTTCCACAAGCTGCCTATTAAAGGCACTGAACATAGCGAACTGCACCAGATTTCGGCAGGAGGATGATCGCAAACCAGGCATACCTATACAGGTCGTACCACCAGCGATGTTACGACCATGATACAGGAAAGGTGACTTTCTAGTGCAGTGTAGACATTGTTTGAAAAATAAAAAGCCTCTTTTCTAGTGTAGACGTGGCTTGAAAAATAATTAAGCCTCTTTTCTAGTGTAGGTTTGAAAAAAGCCTCTTAAAATGTAATCGACGAACTTACGGTGAATGACGGCAACAAACTTGACAAGCCTCATAGCTCAGTTGGTAGTAACTCTGCCTTCGGCGCTGTAGGCTGTGGGTTCGATTCCCACCCAGGACAAACATTTGTGTGATGAATATAGATGTTTGTTCTGTGTTTGGGTGTTGTATCATATAGTACGTATGTATTTACAAAAAGTATTTAAGTATTTTATCCGTAATCTAGTTCCCATATTACAAGCTATGCTTAGTTTGGGGCTAGATGGCGCTGTGTAAAATGAATGTCCTGTAATATTTATTTATTTAAACTGCCAGCGTATATGATTTCGGGGTATGGTCATTATCATCATGATTCGCCTGTCCTTATCCCACGGTTGCACTTTACGAGATCACTTTCAGCGATAATGCATTGTATTACCAGTATCGCTTAGATTAACTGTTACTACTGTTAGTATGTTTATGTTTTTTTGAGTGATAAAAAACAAGTGAATCTGTCTTTCCCAAACTAGATGGAGTCGACCCACCAATATATTCTCCTTTTCTACTCCCTCCTATCAGCTGTAAACTTCGGGGAATGGTAACAAAAATACCTAATTACTTTAAATAAAATAGAATTAAGGCACTAAGGTACTTAAGTTGTTAGAAATTAGGACTATATTTGCTAGGCCAGTTGGAAACCACCTAGAAGCTCATAAAATCCAGGGCAAATGATGTCATGCTCGCATGTTTGGAAGCTTTAGCAAAACCAATAGAGGCCTAACCGCGAAACAGTAAAGCCAAAATAAAGGATTGGTAGAAATGTAAAACGTGTATCTACGGTTGGTAGGTAATGTACAGGCAGAGAATACATTAAAGTAGACTGAATATGTTTTATTTTTTATTTAAAATGGGTCGGCTTTTGACTACGGAACTTGCACAGGCAAGAATGAGATCTACGACGGAGCGAGCCTACCCAGAAGATGCCTATTAACTCGATGAGTGCTGAGCATTCGCTGTTCTACGAAGAACACACCGTGAGTGTTTTACAGCACCTAACGAGTTAACTCTCTTCTTGAAGACTCGTAGCATGGCGGAAAAACAGACGCTTGGAGCTTATTCCAAGCTCTTACATTGCGTACAATACAGGTTCTTGAAAGCGCTTAGTTCTTATATGTGGGATATCAACCAGGTTTGGTATAGGCAAGGTAACCTAACTATATACCTTGATAAACTTAAGGGCTTTGAAAGATTAAGAACCCAATATCTACCGGGCTAGCGATCATTTATAATGAGACCCGAATACAAAAATCAAAAGTCATCGGATCAGAAATAATTTCTGTCATTTTTGTATCGATAAACGAGCAATCCGGTGACGATTGCTCCTAAACAGCAGAACCTTGCGTTCAGCGATAATGAAATATTATAGACCCTCGATAATGTAAGAGTAAGTTCAGCTAACGCCAATCCGGAGTGCGGTGAGGTGACTTGACTCTGCCTGTCGAAAATTAAGTAAAATGACGCAACCATGAAACTGGAGCTCGTGCAGTCTACCATGACGATCGACAAGCTTTCTTTTTGAACGAGCGAAAACAAATAGTCGGATGTTAATAGCAAAGTGAATGTCGATGTTCAGGGATGGTCAAAACAAACGCGGCAAATAATAGGTACATTTTGAAGATTGGCAGCTTTCAGGTAGATAATCTATACTGATAATATGCCCGCTGGTACTGATACCTTCATCAACATTAACGAATACGTCAGTAAAACCCGTGTATTAAAATGGACTAACTGTAATTGTCTCATATTTAATACTAGCTGACCCCGCGCATTTACACTTGCGCCATGGTTCTAAGTTCATCACTACCATTTCGGGCCATTTAAGCTCACGACGGAACAAAGCATTTTCTCGGAAGGCTCGCTATTTATTGTAGACCTCATTCTTGCGCAAGCAAGTCTTGAGTCGAGATCCATGGCTGACCCGATGTATATTAAAATGAGTCGCCTATATCCATTCCACGAAACCGCCCAGTCCCCGTTGAAGTAGCGACCAAATTCGACTGCCAAGTTTGATGTTTATGGCGAAGTAATATCCTGTTCAAGAGCCCACCTATTTCAAATGAAAAAAAAATGGTTTCATACCTCGTCACTCTTAGATTATCTATACAATGCATACTTACATTTTGAAGAATAACTGAAGTTTTTGAATAATATTAGGTATTTCAATTTCAAACCCATAACGGCCTATTATACTATCTCAAATTAGCAACTTAACGCAACTTCACTCTAGTTCCGAATTAAGAAGTAGTTATAACAAAGGTGACATTTCTGTGTACCACGGCGCTTATGACCACCAGATGACAGAACTACGCGCGAATTTCTACGTTTTATTTAATACGGTAAAACAAATATTAATTTTGAAAATCTAAAACGCAGAACGTCTGCTGTATACTCTGTTTATTTACTGTACAAAGTGTAAAGTCCAAGTTGGGCGTATTTATTGAATGGCGAACATATTTTGTACATATTAGAGTCAACTTTGTTTTTTTTTTCGATTACATTTTATGTAATCGAGTTTTCGCAACACTAGCGTTCTAGCATCAATTCTGAACTATGACCCATATTTTGTACTACATTCTGGAAAAGTAGATTCATGAAAGCCTTAGAATCATAAAAAGATATCCAAAACCTATATAATTCCTTGGAGGAAGAACTAAAACTCCTGCTTAAACAATTACGAACAAAGGAAAATAACGGTAAAGAGTTTATGAATAATGAAACAAGGGAACTTTTAGAACAAAGAAAAAACTATATACAGAAAAAAGAACAAAAAATGTATTATATATAATAGCTAGAATCAGTAAAGACATCAACAAGAATTTAAAACATGATCTAAAAATGAAAAGACAAGAAACATTTGAAAAATGTATTAACAAAGCAGGAGCGATACAGAAAGCTTACAAAGTGCTTAGAAAAAAATCGGAGTGGGCAACAAACCTTAAAAACAAAAGAGGTAGAGTTCTATCAAAACGACCGGACATAATCAATG
The DNA here is from genome assembly GCA_951394065.1 of Venusia cambrica. Lineage (NCBI taxonomy): Eukaryota > Metazoa > Arthropoda > Insecta > Lepidoptera > Geometridae > Venusia > Venusia cambrica. The sequence goes on from OX596069.1 coordinate 6,050,979, forward strand.
AAGCAACTTGTTTTTACAAGGAACTCTACGCCTCCAGTAGAGACACAATTCAACACTATTCTAGCGAACGCACTCTAGCGGACTGCAACTTCAATCTAGAGCCACCAAAGATACTGACATCCGAAATAGAGCTGGCGATACAAACCCAAAAGAACGACGAAACCACTGGAAACGACAACATTGCAAATGAAGACTGTTCAACAATATTCTTGAGACGGAAACCACTCCAAGTCAACAATAACAATAATTCGACATCTAACCTAAGTAACTATAGACCAATAAGTCTTATGACGAATATGTATAAAATATTTTCAAAGAGTCACTAAAGCCCTCGCTCGATAAACAACAACCACGCGAACAAGCTGGTTTTCGAAAAAAACACTTAACGATGGATCACCTTCAGCTATTTACGCAAGTGATAGAAAAACCCAACGAATACAGCAGGATTTTATACCTCTGTTTTATTGATTATACAAAAGCGTTTGACTCATTGAATCACGATGCTATATGGACCGCACTTACACATCAAGGGATCCATAAAAAGTATATCAACCTGATACAAAATTTACTCGAAATGTTACAGTAGAGTACGACTAGAACGAGAAAGCGAAGAATTCCCAGTGAAGAGAGTTGTTCGGCAAGGGGACCCACTATCGCCGAATTTTTTTGCGGCTGTACTCGAATCCGTATTCAGGTAACTAAACTGGGAGAGCAAAGGAATAAGAATCGATGGCGAGTTATTGAGCCACCTCCGGTTCGCGGATGATGTTGTGATATTTGCCGAAAACACACAAGATTTAGAGACGATGGTAAACGAGCTTGCTAAAGAGAGTCAGAAGGTAGGGTTGCTTAACTCGTCCAAAACCAAAATTATTACAAACGGAGATAAGACAGCTGATGTAATGGTAGAAGGACAGAAAATAGAGTATGTCAGTGAATATGGGACAGCTAGTATCGTTTGAATACAATACCGCTAAAGACATACAACAGAGAATTGCTGTAGCGTGGAAGAAGTAATGGGGATTAAAAGAAATAATGAAAAACAAGGAAATCAAGACAAAGGTCAAGAAAAAGGTGTTTGACATCGCGATACTTCCCTTTCTCTCATATGGATGTCAAACGTGGGCATTGCGACAGGAAGACCAGGAAAAACTGTCAATTTGTCGAAGGAAAATGGAGCGAAGCATGTTAGGAATAAAAAGGTCGGACATATTTTGTCCGACCTAGACAACTCTAGGTGGACAAAGCGGGCAACTGAGTGAATACCACTGGAAGGGAAAAGAAAACAAGGAAGACCTAGAATGCGATGGAGAGACGTCTTTGTAAAGCAATGCGGATCGGACTGGATGAGAAAAGCGAGGAAAATGGACGTATGGAGGGATTAAGAGGAGGCCTACGCCGTAGAGGCGACTATTGCCGAGCCGGACTCGGACCGAGATAGTGAATAACTGATAGTAGACTTAATAGTAGTTTTATAAGTAGTAAATAAGTTCATAGAACAAAGATATAATGTAAATTATAGGCAATAGAATCAAGGCCTTTTAATTTTATTTACAGCAGTTTTTTACTTTTTTCATGACAAATAAAAATACAAATATTTTCTCATAATAATTTTAGTGTAGATCTTTGATCAAACAAACAAAAGAAAAAAAAGGGTCAAATACATCTTGCGCACATTCTGTTATCCTTTATGCTACCCATATTTCGCAAAATAAATATTGATTTCATTTCAAATAGTGACTGCTATGTTTTGTTCGTCTAATAAGCGATTCAGCCTTCGAAGCCTGCATTCTGGTCCGTGCATCGCCCCAGATAGATTGCTCAAATGCAGTTAGACAACCGTTTCTGATGGATGAGCCATCCACGTAGAACCAGGCTTTGCGTTACGATGCGAATACGCTCAGACACGAGGAGTGCGCCTTCAGCCTTATCATAATTCGACATCAGATAGCAAGGCCAAGCGCGTCCCCGTCTTACAATACTTATAATATTTTTAACCGCCTTCGTGGTCTAGTGGTTCGACCACCGGTGTCAGATGCAGAGGTCCCGGGTTCGATCCCCAGTGGGAGTACAATAATGTGCTTGGTTTGGTTCTTTTTATTTTTGATTTTTTATTGTACGACGGGTAAGACGAGTAAAATTTATATACTTTAGTAAGTACCTACCGTGTAAAAGTTTATTTTATTACTAGATATGACTAGCTAGATTATTTGCAAAGTAGTATTATTTATTTCATATGTTATCTTTAAGTACCTACCTATTAGCATGTATATTTACTATTTGCCTACATAATTATATATTTTTTGACCATTGTAATGTTTAACTGACGCAGATTATGTGTAGCTTTGCTCAAACCTTCGTGGTTTATTTAAGCTATAGTATATAATTCTTTTTTTGTGAATGTGTATACAATAAATAAATAAAAGAAGAAAAAAAGCATCTCCTGGTTACAAGTTGAGATAAGGCCGAAGGTGTAGGCGCACTTCACCCGGAATCCTCAACAAACTGAGGAACTGGCTATCTTACCTCTAAATGCCGGAACACACCAATTTTAGAATTGTTATTATGGCGTCAGAATTAGGTAAGATGTTGGTAGCTAGCCAGGCGGACCCAAACAAAGTCCTACCACCAACCAAACCAAGCACAATATATTGTACTCCTCATGGGGATCGAGCCCGGGAACTCTGGATCTGAAATCGGTGGGTTGAACCACTAGACCACAGAGGCGGTTAAATAGTGGATGTTGTTACCACTGTCTTAAGTAGGCACCTAATTCTGGAGCCCTAACAACAATTCTTAAAATTGATTTGTTCCGGAATTTAGAGGTTAGATAGCCAGTTCCCCAAAAAGTTGAGGATTCCGGGTGAAGAAAAATCAGATGCGATGAAGGCCAAGCACCTCCCCGTTAAACAATAAAAAATAGTTCCCCCATATAATCCCCTATCTATACTAATCGACTGTTCAATTTTGGTGAGCATCGCCATTTCTCTTAGAATTACTTACACATCTTGTTCAAATCTAGGTCAACCTTATCATTGAATCAGCGTCATCTTGGAACCTTCATTCCAAGACATCTTCCTACACGGTCTAGGATTCATCAATTTTAGTTAGATATAATCTGATCTGAATCTGAGACCTAGTCACCATCGCCACTGACAATGATAAATTGTAGGTTAATGATGTATTTTCTACGAAGTCTCATTACGGTACACGCAATCTCTATATTTAGCTACGAGTTAAGTTTATCGTTAGGTCAGGCATAAGGACCTAGGTACTCAATAGTAATAATGATATATTTCATTAATTGCACGCAGCGCCATCTTGCCCCAAACTTGGCTTATGGGAACTAGATTATGAATGTAATTTTATTGTTGTAATACAAACTTATCATACAAAACAACACCCAAACACAGAACAAACATCAATATTCATCACACTAATTGTGGAATCTTAGATATATGATAGAGCTTAGAGGCATATGTATGGGGGTTTGTGGATTCAGGAGGTCAAGTCTGAACGAACCTAACTAAACTAACTAACCGTAACAATTTTTCTATGATCAGTATGATCAATACCCCACTCACCAATTTTGAATGTGATTGGAGGCATATCTTTTGCACAATTCGCCATTCAAAAAACATTGACATTGACACTTGATAAATTCGAAAATGGAACGTGTGTGTGCAATGTCACGAGACCCTGACCGTGCATTGGTCAGTTTGCGGTCAATCACCCGCGATTACGAGTTCGATCGGGATTGCGCACACGAAACGAATCGCTTTTACGTGGTTCGAATTTTTAATAATGAATAATCCGATTCCGGAATATCTTCATGAGAATGAATTGAATAATCATTGTATACGATACTGTAATCCGGTTTTTTTCGTTGCCCCTTATTATGAAGGGAATAGAAGGCCCGTCGAACAGCTCAAACGAATATTATCGTTCATTTCAAAACGGCAAGTCCTATTTAAAATAAATAATGTTAGATATTATAATTGGATAGGGATATAAAGTGTAAAGCGCTACAAACCAAGGTTCTTAGAAGACAAAAATATTATGCCAAATAATCTTGATAGACACGCTCTCCTTAATAGGTACTATAAAGAAAATTGTGTATGAATATCCAATGGTATTTTTTTATTTCCTACTAAGGTACCTACTTAACTATTTATTTTTCGTCAACTGTTTCATGAATTCAAATTATTCAAATACCTCTATGCCATAACACAACCATTGACAATTGTTGTAATGGCAAAAAAAGTTGGGTAAGATGCAAGTAACTACCCTAATACTACTAAGCCAAGTACCCAGTTCGAATAAAAAAAAAAGAATATTACTGTGCATGAAACTTAATGCTGTTAATGAGGTTTTGCTATCATTTTAAAACGTCGTTGGGTTTTATGGCTATGTTAATTTGAGTAGGTAGGTTTGTGAGCAAGGTTACCTTTTTTATACCACGAAGGAGGCTACATTTTCATTGGCAGATCTCACAGCTCAGTTGGTAGTAGCTTTGTGGTTGGTATTCTAGCACCATATTACCTAAGTATGTCGCCATAACAACAACTATAAATTGTTGGCTTCCGGCATTGAGAAGTAAGAGCCAGTTCCTTAGACAGTTGAGTGCAGGTGAAGGGCGCTTCCACCTTCGCCGTTTTCATAACCTGAAACCAGGTGAAATGAAAGCCAAAAACCTATGAAAAATCTGTTCTACCTCGGGCAAATAAATTGTTGACATTTAGTCAACGAAATCGGCTGAATGTCCCAATCACTGGTAGGACCTGTAAATTTCTAATCATTACTTGATACCAGGATAGATGAAGGCCAAGTGCTTCCCCGTCGTATAATAATAATAATAAAAAAGATTATATTTTCTATTCTTGTACAGTAGTTGCGTGGTCAGACTCACGACCTTTTCCCTTTGGAGGATTCACGTACAATTTTTCGGCACACACCCACGATTGGCAAGTAGCTAGTTTTCAATTCCTACGTGACCAGGGGCCCTACCGCCGACGGCGAAGCCGATCTCCATTGGCTTAAAATTAGCTTCATGAGAACTAGAAACGATTTTTACTACCGGGTAAGTGTCATATCCAAAATGGCGTTTCCCATCTTAAAAGTGTACACATGTTATGAAACCTATCCGTTCAGTACATTTGACGGTAAAAATCGTTTCTAGTTCTCATGAAGCTAATTTTAAGCCAATGGAGATCGGCTTCGCCGTCGGCGGTAGGGCCCCAGGTTGCAAGCCCATCGCCGCTTGGCGGAATATTAGCCAATGACATGCCATTCTAACTGTTCTAGAGACATCCTGGTTTCCTCATGTGGCCTTCACTGTCAAAACATGTGTATGTCACAAATGTTTTTTTTTATCGTTCGACGTGGATGCGCTTGGCCTTCATCTCACCTGGTAACAAGGCCGAAGGTGGAAGCGCACTTCACCCGAAATCCTAAACAAACTGAGGAACTGCCTATCTTACCTCTAAATGCCGGAAAATGTGCACATAGACTTCCGAGAAAGCGAAAAGTCCATTAGTGCACGACTGGATTTGAATCCACAACCGGATTATGCATAAAATCAATGCGAATTCCACAACTATTTGATAATAGAGCTTGCGTGTCCGGAACGAACTTATAACCGTCATGATCGACGCCAATTAAACGCATGTAAACATGTTTTTAGTCAATTAGTTATGAATTCTAACAGCTAAAGGCTTAGCCTTTTGCGCTATTGGTTGTGGGTTCGATCCCCTGGACAAATAGCTATGTGATGAACATAGATGTTTGCTCTGTTTTGGTGTTTTATTGTTTCAAAATTAGGTTAGTATATACAAAAACTTTTAGTATATAAAAATAGGGTACACATACTATAGTTAATCGCATAGATATAGTTACATATACTTATGTCGGTTTTATAATAGCCCCTGTTTACACCGTTTATTACCAACCGACAAAGAATAACAATAAGTGTAAGTACCTATTTAAATGTTCTATCTGTAGTCTAGTTCCCATAGCAATGCTTTGTTTTGGAGACAATAAAATAAATACATGGAATATGTGAATTTAAATGTCCTTATATTATTATATTAGAGCTTGAAAAGGGCAGCATATTTCTACTGTCTTATGATTCTTTCTTCTTCTTGCTGGACAGAGCCTCCTCCAAAATGTAAGGTCACGCCATCACCACGCTTGGCAGGTGACTTGATGATCGCAGTAAATGTGTTAAGAATACACACAAGTACGCTGCTGCCCGGGTAAAATTCTGTAGTCTTTTACGACATCCGCGAGAAGAGTTCGAAAAGTCGATATTTAGAATAGTACCGTTCCCCCATACAAACACTACCTACTTACATTTGTATGAGAGAGAGCTCCTCGGCTTGACTTACGATTATGACCCTTCAATCGAATAGATTAATCATCTAGGTTATATTCTAGATGATGTAATCTTATGACCTAGAAGACTCTGAACTTGGATTCTGAGAAATCTTGTCATATTTATTGTCATAGTTGCTTTAACACACTCATAGACTTATTAGTACCTAACGTATATCTCATAATCCGGCTTGATGAGTCCGAACTGCCAAGGAAGTATAAACCGAAAGAGTTCAAATGATAGTCCAAACAAATAAAATTATTGTATAGTATTGAGATGAGTTTTAGTTTGATGAAAATCAATCAAATACCTGCGAGCATCACCGGTACAGTATATTATACCGGTACTATTAAAAAACTTTCGGAAAGCCTTATCGGATCGAATTCGGAAAGTTCCTGTGGAGATTCCGGGAACGCTGTTCCGAAAATACAAAATAAAAATATTTTGACATTTGTATTCCATAGAAGATTTTTAGAAATGGTTCGAGAATAGCCTTGAAATCTATCGGATTCCCATCTGAGGGTAGTTGTTAAAATCGCCTCTTGCTTCTTGACGGAAGCTCCCAAGTTCCAATTCCAATGTCCAAAGATGGTACAACCCCGCCGCGAAACGTCGGGATAAGTATAGGTAAAATACTCGATAAACACTCTATTATCAGTATCTAAACAATTTGTTTTAATCTTGAAAAAAAACTAGCACTACAGTAAGCGGGCCTAAATCATTGATTGATCTCTATTTCTACAGTATTCAAAATACACAGTGAAAGTGGTTTTTATAGACATAAATTGAATTTGAACAAAGTCAAACACGAGATTTATTGTAAGTAATAAAAGCGGCACGCACGATTGTGCCGCACGATCTACCATTCGTTTTAAATAGAGACATCAAAGTAGTGTATGAATGCTCAACCAAAAAAACAAACTAATTTAGTTTTTTACCCAAACCGAACCGATTTGGTTTCCTACTTTGGTTGTTTTAGCGGACAAAAATTATTTGTTTGGTAGTACTAGTAGGGCTTTTTAACTCCGCCTAGCCTAGGTTCCACCATTTTACCTAAGTATGACTCCATAGTAATAATTCCAATCATCATTTCGATGTAAGATAGCCAGTTCCTCAATCCGGAAACTGCCGGGTGAAGTACGTGCGCTTCCACCGGTCGGTAACTTAAGACTAGTATAGCTATTCTCAAACATTCTGAAAGGTTTATCCGATCAAATTCGGAAACATCCGATGGAGTTTCCGGGAACGCTATACCGAAAATCCAAAATTTAAAAACGATGACATTAGTATTCGAAACTTTCACGGAAAGTTTTCAGAAATGGCTTGAGAATAGATAGATAGATAGTAGAAAGATAAAGTCTTTATTGTACACCAAAAAACAAAAATAAACAAACAAGCAAGAAAACCCTTAAACTAGGTACAATGGGCGGCCAAAGTAGCGTTGAAATCTATCGGATTCTAAGCCGAATCCGACAAAAAGTGATGTTTCCGATCCGAAAACAGTCCTTGTATTTGAGAATCGCTACAGGTAAGATCATGATCAACACCTTCCCCGTAGTAGGTACAATAAAATAAAGTTGTATCAAATTAAAGGTAGGTATATTTTTCGCACTTCACTCGGAATCCTCAACAGTCTGAGGAACTGGCCATCTTACCTCTAATTGGCAGAACACAACGTTTTACATATAGAAGAATGCATATTATAGAAGGTACTTTTCACTGAACCTAGAACGGACCTCCCGCTATAGCAATTACACAAGGCGCCAGTCTTAGTAAGTATCTTATCTGGTAGCATGTCAACCATTACCGCTAATGCATAGGATGGATGTACCGATAACCACGCCAATTAGAAATGTAATTGTCTGCTTGTTGCGATGGGACAGATGATTAGCCAATAAATTCCTCTCCTCTTCGGGTGTAATTACATCTAATAGTTCTTTGGAACTTGTCTCGAAATACCTCCTTTTTCCTTCAGTAAAAAATATACGCCTTCGTGAACTAGGCAAACCCTCTTCTTTTAGATGAATTGAGACCAACATACTCGCTATTCGATATTTAAATTTTAGAAAGATGTTGTCTTTGTTATATTACCTAGGTTACCTACATGGTTGTTATCAAAGAGTATAAACCGTTGGTAATAACTATTTTGAGCATACCGAACCGGACGAGCATGATATTTAAAAGTTATGAACCTAGGTACTTACGCATATAAAAAAGGCTACCATTTAAACGGTCAACTAATTAAATAAACGGTCAGCTAAATATTAAATAAAAAGTCGGGCAGCGTTCACAGGTTTTGGTCCGTGACTCCGTCATATAATGAATGAATGAATTTTCATTAATCATATTTTTATATTTTCTTCATTTAATTTCATATTTTTAAGATGTGCAATAAAGTATTTACTTTATTGCACATCTTAAAAATAGAACTAAATAACTAAAAAAAATATGACGAATATTAATATGTTGTCAAAATATATTTTTTTTGTTGGCATTGTATAAAAAAAAACATTTGAAATAAAAAAAAATACGATACCAAACAGTGTTTTACTACCCGTACATTAAAGCATCCTCGCAGGCTTTCCTACTAGGAAATGGAATAAAACCTGTTTTCTCGAGAAGTGTTGCGTCTACGCAATTCTGTGGAAAGATTGTTGTCTGTAATGTGATGTTACCGTTTATTACGGTAGAAATAGAACTTCTCAGGAACAGATTCACCCAAAACAGGATTTCTAGTTATTACTTGAGTTACATTCCCTAATAATAAGGTCATGAGTGCCGCTTGTGGTTGGCTTATTGTAAGTTAAATTGCTGGAAGACCAGCTACCTAGCAGACCAGCTAGCTAGTAGGAGTATAGAATCAATACTACCTATACTGCACTCCCGAGCTTAAACCGCAGTAATAGCAAAAACGCGGTTTCAAAAAAGAAGAGCTAAAACTTTGGAATTCGAAAAAAAATATGAAAAAGCTCCGTTTTGATAAAATCTTGAATGCAGAGTGAAAGTATACGTACAAAACTATAATTTTGTAACCTTGTTATGTGTTTTTGTTCTATAAATACAATAATTATGGCCATTTGTTTGTTTCGCCCCCTATTACTTACTTTTAATTATTTTACGAATTCGTTTTTGAAACTCACTAACATAAAGTAAAATTACACCTTTTACTGCGTCTTCGATTTATTTTGTTTCATGGTTACTTACTAAAGTGCAGTTTTATTTTAAAAATACTGCTGTTTAACTCTCTTTATTCAGTAAAAAGTACAATTAAACTAACTAGGTATGTACAAAGGAATCAGTCAGATTACCTAAGGACCGTTACAAACGGCCTATAAGTAACTCAACTGTTCCAAACCAGTACCAGACGAAAGCGTGCCCAAGACACTAGCTGCATTGCCACGCTGAATAGCTATGCTAATTCGCTGGCCTAAATAAGAGCCAGCCCTTGGGTCACGTGTCGCCTCAATCAAAAGCCCCGCAATATTTTTGAAAACCCGGAGGGCTGTTTAACTGAGTTTATAAGAAAAAAATCCCAAGTTCTGTTGCTGGCATATGCGTACGACGAAAAATGACACAAATAAAAATAGTAATAAAAAATTAAAAAAGGATTCCCTGTTATTGCGGGTACGCTTTTAATCATAAACCAGGATGAAGGCTAAGCGCTTCTCCATCGTACAATTAAAAAAAAAGTTTCAACGTCACAGAAAAGAACACTGAATATGTCTTGGAACATGCAACCACCTTGTACTTTTATTTAGCTGGGATGGAATTAAATTCTCTAAAGTCTTTGGCCTATGAAAGTCAATGACCTATCAACGATTATGCCTATTTGTTATTCCCCTTCTCCTAGGAGTAATTGTAACTAAATGTGTTTCTAAGTCGGGCGTGTAGCATGTTGGTACAATGAAAGATTCACCACTAGGTATCCATTTTATACTCTTGTCACAAGTTTTCCGATATATATTTTTTTTCATTTATCGAGTGTTTCGCCAGTGTTTTCATCAATGTTTGCCAATGCCCTTATGGGTTTTTATAGTTTAGTTTTAATTTTTTTTTTGTTACATGTTTACGGACTTCTCTTTCTGTTATTTTTATGGACTTGTTGTATTGTAATTAGATCCATGTACCTACTGTTTATTTTCCCAAATGAAATTAAATTAATAAAGAGTCCTTGTGAGTCGCAAGTCGTCAGTTTCTTCAACCTGGGCCCCGATTCTATTAAACCAATCGCTTCACTATGATAATGGTATCATCGATGATAATGGTATCATCGCAGAATACGCGATGCCACTAGAATACAAGGCGGCCATAGTGGCCATTCTGTGACGATACATTGTCATAGTGAAGCGATTGATTTAGTAGAATCGGGGCCCTGAACTGTTGTTTCTCGACAGTCATGCATGGATAATGTATCGTTTTCTATCGTCAGTGTCGCCGATCGAAAGTAAACGGTCGCCCGTCACGGAGAATCGTGGCCCATGGAAATAGACATCAATACCACGAGTTAATTTGTAATGTGTTGAGTAGGTATATAGTAGAGTTTCGTTCTGGCCCCGGAAATCGGGAATTCCCGTGAAATACGTCATTCTCTTAATCGAGAAATACTGGCGGTAATTCCCGCTTTTTTTTATTTTTATTTACGATGGGTCGGCTCTTTACCACGAAACTTACACAGGTAAGAATGAGATCTACGATGGAGGGAGCTATTATAGCTATTATATAGCTATCTACGATTTTTTCCTTCGAAACATGAAACTGTGCATCGGTCATACAGCAGGCGGCACTTTATGGTAGTTTCTCTAAATTATGATCGCTTGTTTTGTTTTTTTTTTTGATGAAGAAAAAATGTTTATTTTTGGTATAATCTTTTTAAAACACAACATGGCTTTAAAATTCACTAATAATTTAATGAGCAATTTAAATGTTTACATATACCATATTGGTTCCCTATCTGAACGAAATTGGCTCGTAAAGATTTGGCCAGATTCGGAACCAGTACACTATGATTGATAAGATAAATTTTAACTACCTACTGGGACAAGAATAGCTTATTTAATTCAATAACAATGTTTAACTTGACTTTTAGTTGCAAAAAAAATCCTATTCCCGGGCTAACCTATAAAGGTCGGAAAACACGAAACCCTTGGTCTATAGCCTCCTGCAGTGTCCTTCATTGGAGACCACGTTTAGGCAAGCGTAGTTTATGCCCTCCGCCTAGATCAGGGGTGGGCAAACTTTTTTCAATAGGCGCCAGATAAAATACCAGAAAAAAATTTTTTTTGAAATCTTCCAAATTTTATTTCATATGCTTAATAAATTTTAATTACTTTTTCTTTCTGTGAACCTACATAATTGTGGGCTAAATAAATGTATTTTATTTCTTTTCTAGTCCGATGATGATAACGATGTCTGCAGCATTCTATCTAGGTACCTATTTTGTATTTGATTTGTTGGGTGAATCTCTTCCTTGTGCCCTATTTCATCCTACAGAGCCAGACAGGTGAGGCGCACGCGCGCTTGGCATACCATAGACGACAAATGCTTACTTTTTTATTTTTGTTTACAGGTACGTCAATCCGGTTTCAACAGCCGTAAGTGAGATTGTAGCAAGGAGGGAGATAAGATCTGTGGACAATGATGTGTAGTGAATCTGTAGACTGCTTTTTCGATTGAATCTAAGCAAGACATACCTAAATTGAATTCAACCCATTCAGTTTTGCAGCCCGATAAAATAACTAGACCTATGTAAATTTGTTGCGTAGGTGTTCAAAGCAGTTAAGAAGATTGAAAAAGTAGATCAAAAGCTGGTCCATTTCAAGATTTATTTTTAGTTATAGATAAAACATAAAAAATATGAAACTGCTGGTGTGTTTTATAACGTTATATTGAGTCGTCAATAAGTAGATACGATTCCAAATGTGACCATTTGATCCATGTTAGCTTAACCTCAAGGGTTGTAAAGAAAATTTGTAACTAAGTACGAAAAACTATCAAACTGCAGGCTTGAATTTGCTCGATCGAACACAAGTTTTCGGATCTCCGCGTGTTTGCTCGAACAATACAAGTCAGCAGGTTGTCTTGTCAATAGACAATAGACCAAGCCTATTATTTATTCTGTGGCCAAGCGCAAAGCCGCTATTTCTCAATGAGTTATCATGAGAGCAATGACCTGCTAATACACAAACCTGTCTGGTTATCGGTCAGACAGACGTGAGCGATTATAGCGGGTGTTCCAATGCGGGTTTGTTTTGTGCACCGATATTCGGGTAAATTATGCACAATAAACACAAGATTTTACTCACGTATATGATAAGTTCATGAAGGCATCAACTTAGTTTCGGTTCTCACAGGGAACCATCATCAGGGTGAGTGTGTAACGCGACGCGATCTTATCCGGGAAACACACATCTGGATGATGGTAGGTTCACACCACAGTTTACACTCATAATTTGTGTGACAAATGATTTATTAAGTAAAATTTTCAATTAAACTAACTATGCAAAAGGAATCAGTTTTATTGGTCTGTTTAATCATGGTTAGTATAAGTACAAAGGCCATAATGTAGTAATAGTATCACGGATTCCACCTAGTAGGTATCAGAACAGACACTTCCACTTAGTTGTGATGAATATAGTCGTTTACAATATTTAAATTGGCATGTTTTTTAAATACTGTTTCACACACTATGACTGTTGTCTAGATCGAGAGATGTAGGTCGCATTGACTCGCGTTGGGTCTAGCTAGAACCGAACTGTCAACACCATAAGGAGGTGTGGAAGCTTCTTTCTTCTTTTTGTCTTCTTCTTTCTTCTTTTTTCTTTATTCTTGTCTTATTCTTCTTCTTCCGTTCCACTTCCACTTTGTTGAACTGAGGTCGATTATTTTTTGTAACTCAGGGGGCATTTTATAATTTTCCCACAACGCCATCTAGCCTCAAACCTAACACAGCAAGTATTAGGTTTGAGGAGTGGAATACGTTGCCTTCGTCTGTTTTATCTGAATTACAATGTGGGTCTCTTCAAGGCCAGAGTGAACCGATGTCTTCTAGACCGGCGTGCTACATCGGAGGCCACATCGTTGCTTCCCATCAGGCGAGATTGTGGTCAAACGTAGATAAAATATTACAGGACATTAAATATTACAGGACATTAATTTTACACAGCGCCATCTAGCCCCAAACTAAGCATAGCTTGTAATATGGGAACTAGATTACGGATAGAATACTTAAATACTTTTTGTAAATACATACGTACTATATGATACAACACCCAAACACAGAACAAACATCTATATTCATCACACAAATGTTTGCTCTGGGTGGGAATCGAACCCACAGCCTACAGCGCAGAAGGCAGAGTTACTACCAACTGAGCTATGAGGCTTGTTAAGATCTATATTTTTTTTTTATACTTGTCTTAAACGCGCAAGTTTGAGTACCAGAGGACTTAGTATGAGTTTCTGACAGCTAACGGAAACTATTTTCGTTTTTGTATAGGGCGCTTATTTCCATACATTTGGTTAGCGGACATTGAAATTAACTACAGTTGCTTTACTATTCCGAAATTATAGATAAGATATTTCCGAAAACGAATATAGTTTCAGTTAGCTGTCAGAAACTCATACTAAGGCCACAGTAGAAAAAAAATGCGACTTCTATTAAATCGTGCGTTCCGTATGGGACACCCTATGGTATGATGCCTAAATCAAACGATTAGCGAGCAAAAAGCGCGCCCACATACACGTTCTATGTATGTCACTGACCTACCACAACGGATGGAATGTTCTTGATTCATGGCTACCTTTCGTTCGAGGTGCGGGTAAAGGCCATTAGTGAGAGAAGGAATGTTTCAATTTCATGGCTTAGACCTGAATAGTTACTGTCAGGTAGATTAATATAATGACGGGGTACCCAAAGGCTCGTCTACCGTAGACCTCATCCTTGTCTAGAGACTTCGAGGGTCAAGAGTTAGACTGAACTAATTTATATATATAAAAAAAAACCAGGGGCACTTCGAGAATGTCAAAAGAAATGAAAACTTGAAGTTTGTCGATCTTTGCCGAAGAGAACAGCTGAGATTGTTGGTACTTGAATCTCAATGTTGCCGCGTTGATCGCGATATAATATTAATGAGGGTTGTTTTTGCAACACAATTGACACAATAAGTTCTTCGAACTGACGTTGATAGTTACCTGTCACGGCTGTCAACCGTCTGTCTATCGGTAGAGGCAGTCTTCGAACGTTTCTTACCCTTACCTCTTAGGGTCACAAAGATAACGTGACAATGACATGTGTGACAAAATGGTGTCGGTAAGGTGTATAGTGTCGCGAGTCAACGGTTTTTTCCCATCTCCAAAATGCCCAACGCGCCTAAAGATGCTTTCACTTCAAAATCTTCAAAAAGCGTTTTCTGAACTTAGCCAAACCAAGCCCTAATTACTCTGACTATGATTCTCTGAATTGTGGTGTGGATATCAGAATAGTACTTCTTTCGTACCAAGATGTTCGTATTAATGTTAACAAACTGCCCATTAGGGATAATAAGATAATAATTAGGGGTAATAACACATGTTTTTAGATAGTATTAAGTATTTAGGAACCCGCAAATAGAAAGGCAAGACCCTCGGGTTAGTAAATTTTTTGATGATCAATTCAAACAAGCTTAAATTAATGCACTGGAGCAAATTCCTTTTAATGACAGTCTTTGAATGAATGAATGAAAATTCTTTATTGTACACCAAAAATATCGAGAACAACTAAAGTAAACAGTACAATGGCCGGACTCATCGATATATCTATATTTATATAGGTATATAGTCTTTATGAAATCAGTTTTTTTTATAAGTTTTCCTAGATAGTTTTTATTATCGCTTAACCTTATGTTTTGAGTCTACGTAATATATTATGATTTTATCATATTGGAGTTAACTGTCGTAAATGTATATGATCATGTGCCTGAAAAAGCGAAGAATGCGAGATAAAACTAGTTTTGCATACGGTTTCGTGCGAGCGAGCTGAGAAAGTGTCCGTTACGGTGCAGTAGGCATTGTTTTTACGCAATGCCACAGAATAATATAATCGTACATACCAGTACAAGAAGTAATGCTCAGTGTACACTGTGTGTAGTACAGTACTTCAAACAAACAGTCAGTAAAGTAGGTATCTTTACGAAAGTTGGCTTTTGGTTTGAATACCGAATAAATAAAAATTGTAGGTACAATGTAATAAAACAACATGGCTGACCTTAGACTTCTTTATTATAGAACAGTAACAGACTTACGATTTTTTTCCACTTTGAGGATTCACCTCTGATCACTACTCAGAGCGTTGATCTTATGAGGATCACCTATTAGAGAGTAGTCAGAGGCACGTCCAACCTTACGTTCGGCACATGCCCACGGTTTGCAAGTAGTATTCATTAGTATAATGAAGTAGATCGGCTTTATTCAGTGCTAAAATAATTAAGTAAAGCGACATCTAGGACACCCGGTATGGTACTGGCTAACATAACATAACCCGTGGAGTGGATGTCGTAAAAGGCGAATAAGCGATCACGAGCTTTTTCTGAACACTCATTGGTCGATTACGGCTGATGAAACCAATCTAACTGGAGCATGTAAACATACCTATAAGATTAGGTGAACAACAAAAGTAAAAGTGAAACATTGCAAGCGGATCGTTTCAAGCTAAACTACAGAATAAATAATAGTCGGTACGGCTACCTACTTACTTAACCGAATAGCAAGAACCAACTGTTTTTTAATTGCAATCAAATAGCTACAGTTATCTGCTGGTACTCTGGCTCATTTTTTAAATACATATATTGTGACACGGGGAAGCGCTTGGCCTTCATTTTACCTGGTGTCATGTTATGATAAAGCCGAAGGTGGGAACGCTCTTCTAGGAATCCTCAACAGACTGAGGAACTGGTTATCTTTCCTTCAAATACCGGAACACAACAATTAATCAGTCCTACCATCAACCAAACTGATCTCGAATGTGTACCCCCTGAGCCCGGAGCCTCTCGATACCGGATACATTTGATGATATTTGTGTGTTATTATTTCGTATTATCATCATCATCATCTACAACAGCCCATGAATGTCAACTGCCGCCGTTTAACCGCCTCTGTAGTTTAGTGGTTCAACCCACTGATTTCAGATCCAGAGGTCCCGGGTTCGATCCCTAGGGGGAGTACAATAATGTGCCTGGTTTTGTTGGTTGTATAACTTTGTTTAAGTCCACCTGGCTAGCTACCACCATCTTACATAATTCTAAAGTTTTTTCATTTAGAATGCATTTGTAGTATAGTTTTAATTTCTAGTTACTTTTATTATTTATATTTTAATTTGGCATACCTACACAATTCATTTTTTCTTTATTTATGTGTAGACTTTAAATTAATACAATTTTAGGGGAACACATTTAATCGCTTTTTAAAGATGTGTACCAAATTATGAATGAATGAGCTTATATTTTTTTTTGCAGAACCTAGTACTCGTAGTTTCTAGTCTAAAGTAAGATTTAACACCTATCCTAGTTCACAAATAATAAATTAATTGAATCAAAAAAATTGTATTAGTTACAATTGAATAATGAATATTACAGGACATTAATTTTACACAGCGCCATCTAGCCCCAAACTAAGCATAGCTTGTAATATGGTAACTAGGTTACGGATAGAATACCTTAATACTTTTTGTAACTATATACATACTATATGATACAACACCCAAACACAGAACAAACATCTATATTAATCACACAAACGTTTGTCCTAGATGGAAATCGAAACCACAGCCTGTAGGCGCAGAAGGCAGAGCTATGAGGCTTGTTAAATTGTTATATCACGCGCGTTATTAGAATGATGCGACAAAGTAGAATAGGGCCACATAAAAAAAAAACAGAAAGTGCGTCAGTAAGTGCCGCGTACTGTTGCGATTAAAATTGCAAGCGACTTGATATATCGTTTACTAAGCAAAAAGTGTAAGTTCTCTTCATCGGAAAAAATACCATAAATTTAAACAACATCGAAATCGGAGCTGTGTTGGTACTGGTACAATAAATCAATCGTACACCTGGCCTATAACACGGTGAATATCAATATATCTCTTTGAATGGGTTAGCTCATGACCTCCATCCAGGCATGGATACAATCTGAATTGGATCGGGCTTCTGGAGAACTCAACTCCTGTTGTTGTTTCAAAACTCAAAACAAAAAGAGAAGTCCAGCCATACGAGAGTATGGCTGGACTTCTCCAGGAGTTTACAGCAATAATGATCACCTAGTATCAATGTACCAGTACGTTTCAAGCCTTCAGATCAATATCTGAAGGCTTGAAACGTCACGTGGTCTACGTGACAGGTGACAGGTGACCTTTGCACTCCATTCATTTTACGTAAATAATTGTTCATCTGTTGTGGTCATAAGTACCTACTATTATATGAAGCGATTAAAGTGGAGTAGAGTACTCTTAAGAAATAGTCTTCCGGTAAACAGGTACACAAGACCATGACATAATCCTTCGGAAACTTGTCGGTGTCCTAATAGATAAGACCTTGCATCTTAAGGGCACCTGAACAAACATGATGTCACGGTGTCAAAACGTTTAGATGCCTATCAAGCTGACCCAAAATGCGTCGTTTGACAAGGTTTGTAATACACGGTTAAAAGTAGCTACGCAATAATTAATGGAGGGATTTAGATACAGATATCTGTAGCTTACTTCATCATCAGATCAGAGTCAGGCTTTGAAGAATTGGATGAGGAGTGAAATGTATTTTTTTTTGTACGATGGGGAAGCGCTTGGCCTTCTTCTCACCTGGTAACAAGTTGAGATAAGGCTGAAGATGGAGGCGCACTTCACCCGGAATCCTCAACAAACTAAGGAACTGGCTATCTTACCTCTAAATGCCGGAACAATTTTATAGTTGTTGTTATGGCGACAGAGTTAGGTAAGATGGAGGTAGCTAGCCAGGCGAACTTAAACAAAATCCTACCACCATCCAATCCAAACCATGCACAATATTGTACTCCCTGAGGATCGAACCCGGGACCCCTGGATCTGAAATCGGTGGGTTGAACCACTACAAACAAAGGCGGTCATAATTTAGTGATGTCGGTTCTATATTTTTTGGAACAAATAGGTAGGTATGTTTTTAATAGGAAAATACTTTATTACGTAATCTTTTCGGTTCGTACTTTTTCCTATAACTTGGACCATATTTAATAGCTCAATCGCACAGCAAATTGGTTCATTTTGTTTATATTGATCGTTTGCATATTCAAGCTTGGACTTAAGTTTACTGCGAATGACATCATCAGTGGCTTTGACCTTTGACCCTTGTAGTTTTTAAAAAATGTGGACATAGTATAGATCCATATCAGCTATGAATTAATACCTCAAAAGACTCGCACGGAGGATTTAGTTAAGAGGGAGGGAATTTCATAATTTGATCGTAAATTCCAATTTTTAAGAAAAGGAGAAATCTCCTAAGTAGCAACATACAAACATGCATTTGAATTACCTAATTTCTGTTTTACTAGTAGCAGTATCGTAAATGTACAAATATATAACAAAATGTATGCCAGTCAAGTTATTAAAACGGTACATATAGAAGTATTACCATCAGTCGCTAAGTATTTTTTTATTAGGACTTGTTTCAAGTCCTTCGGCTAGCTAGCACTAGGGTCAGACGTGAATTATTGGGTTATTTTTCACACCACTTAAGTGGCAAAAAAGCAAATGGCGCACCTAGAGGTAAGGGCTTGTACACAAAACTGCGAATGGTCGCGATGCGAATTTGCAATGCAGAAAACTGCGACGCAAATTGCCGCGATGCGATTTCGAGCTGCAAAGCGTCCTTGTTGCCTTATCATAACTTGAGACCAGAATGCCTTGTGCGAGTAGCAATCGTTCACTCGATTCGCGTTTGCTTACCGCGAATAGTGAATAGGTGTACATTTTTTTTTTTCAAGCTGAGGAACTGGCTATCTTACATCTGAATACCGGAACACAACAATTTTTTTAAGAATTGTTATTATGGCAACATAATTAGGTAAGATGGTGGTAGCTAGCCAGGCGGACTTAAACAAAATTCTACCACCAACCAAACCAAGCCCAATATATTGTACTCCCCATGGGGATCGAATCTGAAGTCGGCGGGTTGAACCACTAGACCACAAAGGCGGTTAAAGCGGTTATTTTCATACAAATCGTGGTAAACGCAAACGCGTTCGAGCAGGGCCCTCATTCACTACGACCAATGGTGTCTGAACGCGCCCGCGTTACGATAATTACATGCTGATATCGTAACGCGGGCAGGCGCGTTAAGATACAATTTAACATAGTGAATAAGGACCCTGGTATGGAGCAAGCAGAAAACTCGCACTAGACACACGGGTTAGATCAAGGTCAAGCGCTTCCCTGTCTCACAATAAAAAAAACCATTACGATCTTGGTCTTCAAGTCCATAATGAAAAGGTTCCTTTTACAACCATATTCCATTTTAAAGCATATTTGCTTGTTTTTCCAATACCAAAATGAAACCAATAAAAGAAGGAAATGATTATCATATCTTTGGGCGAATTAAAGCCTTTCCGATGACGATGTCAGTGACCCTCGCATTGATGTCATTATGATAAAGAATGATTGAATGTTTATATAAATCTTATATTCGCAGAATACACAATAAATTGATAATCCAACTTCCTTGATTATTGGCACAAGATATGGCTGATTCTTTTTGGATTTCGTATGCTATAGATATCTACTGAGCTACCTAGTCTTGAGTTATTGAGCTTAGTGTATAAAGAAGTTTTAGGAGTAACAAATAAATTACTGGACATTAATTTCTCTAATCTAGCCCCAAACTAAGCATAGCTTGTAATATGGGAACTATATTCCAGATAAAATACTTAAATACTTATTTTTGTAAATACATACTTAATAAAACAAAACTACACCCAAACACAGAACAAACATCTGTATTCATAACACAAATGTTTGTCCTGGGTGGGAATCGAACCCACAGCGCAGAAGGCAGAGTTACTACCGACTGAGCTATGAGGCTTGTCAAATAAAATAATAGAGTTGTTGTGAAAGGGCTCGTTCAGGGTAGGTACACCACCTATTTCGGCCGCCAAGCAGCATTTCGGTTTGATGGGTATGGTTGCCGATGAAAAAAATACTTTTACAGAGTTCCCTATGTTCTTGGTGGATATTACCTGCGCAATAAGGCTTTGTAGACAAGAGTTGCTCTCAGCAACATCGTGGGCTATTTGCTTGTTCCGTCTCCATGCTGGATAAAATACAAAGGTGTGATTTGCAACCTAGTGCTCTACCCGAGGAGCAACTGAATGATTACAACACTGGTGGTAGGTCCACCTCCTCTGTGGTCTAGCGGTTCAACCCACCGATTTCAGATCCAGAGGTCCCGGGCTCGATCCCCATGAGGAGTACAATATACTGTGCTTGTTTTGGTTGGTGGTAGGACTTTTTTTCCGCCTGGCTAACTACCACCATCTTACCTAATTCTGTCGCCATAACAACAATTCTAAAATTGTTGTGTTCCGGCATTTAGAGGCAAGATAGCCAGTTACTCAGTTGAGGATTCCGGGTGTAGTGCGTTGCCACCTTCAGCCTTATCTCAACTTTGAGATGAAGGCCAAGCGCTTGCCCGTCGTACAATAAAATAAAAAAACCTGGCTAGCTACCATCCTAATGCTGATTCGTGCTCAAAACGGTTCCTCGTGTTCCGGGCGGGGCAGCCAGTGCCTTCTGACAAAGCTCGCTCCATCATAGACATCCTTGCTCTGTTCTAGAGTTAGACCAGCTAGGTCTAGCTGACCCATAATTTATATAAAATCTCTTCTGTAACCAGTAATTACGATCACTGTGAGACTTTGTATTTCTATCTTATCTGCTGTAGTAAATTCATTGTTTATCTCTTATCGTCACGTGTCAACAGTTTCAGGGCTAAGGGAAATACAATCAGTTTATCTCAATAACTAGCTATTGCCCTCGGCTGCGTCGTGCGGACACGCACTGAGCCCTTATTCTATATGACCTACGTGTCATAACGCGCCCGCGCCCGCGTTGCGATATCTGCATGGAATCATCGTATTGATATAATATCGTAACGCGGGCGCGATCGGTCACTGAGAATAAGGGTGCAGCTAAGGTTTCGACCCGCATTTCAACGCAATAAATCACATTTCTTGTATGGAGACCCTTTTTGTCACAATTTTCTGTAAAAATGTCAACCTACAGCGTAGAAGGCAGTGCTACTACCAACTCAACTGTAAGGCTTGTTTGTGAGACAAAGAACCGTAAAGTGGGTTAAAAGATCACAATCCTGTGAATTACCAATTACCAGCATTGTTCTATATAAACGAGCTGATAATATTTACGATAAGTAAACATCGTGCAAGCAACAAGCATGCAACGTGTGCTGTGCTGATTTTATACTTTCCCTACAGTATTATCTGTCTGTTATGTATCTATATAAATAAATATAGTCTGACATTACTGAGCATGAACGAGAGCGCTATTATCTTCGGCTAGTTACAAAATGTCCACAAGCACAGAATAACTAATAGTACTAGTGGACAGAAGGATCACTCTCAAAAAAAAGCCTTGTCCAAGTATAAAAATGTACCTACTCTTAACACTTACACGCGAAATTGAATCTCATCGAGTGGCATTATGTTAAAATAAATCAATTACGTCAACTATGTGTATTACGTCAATACCTTTAATAAGTAAGTGTAGTGAAAACACTTAAATATACATGGTAGGTGCCTACTACGGATTTTTTATTGACAAAACATGTCTGTCTGTCCCTACTTATAGCTTCTCATCAATTATATAATTTTATCGCTGGCTAGATAACTACAAACATACACAACTATTACTGGGTGGGCTATTAATATCTTTAATTGAGTAGGTACGTCACACTTTTTTATACGTTCACACGTATCTTTTATACGAATTATTTATGTTTCGAAGTCATAGTAATTGTTTGATCCAAAAACACAAATATTACGCACGGTGACGACGCGGTAAGCGTGCGCCCCGAGCCGAGAGCCGAGTGGCAACCTACTGCCGTCATCCTCCCGGGGAGGAGCTCCGGCCAAATGTACCTAAGCCTCGGAGTGACACCCCCCACAAATGATAAACAAACAAATCGATAATAATTACAGGACATTGTTTTCACCTAGCCTCAAAACTATGCGTAAGGAATGGAATTCCTTGCCGTCGTCTATTTTCCCGCTAGAATACAATCTTGGAGTCTTCAAGTCCAGAGCAAATAGGTTAATTTTAGGCAAGCGTGCTCTATCTTAGGCCACATCGCCACTTGTTTTACATGTAAGCTGGTGGTCAAACGCTTGATCATCATCAATTAAAAAAAGATATGGGAATTAGCTTACAGATACTCAATACACAGAACAAACATCTATCAAAGGCGGGAAGGCAGTCAAAAGGTGGGAATCGAACCCACAATCTACAGCGCGGCAGATAAGTTGTGGTAGTAGCGAATAGTTCAAATCCAGACCCCTACGCTCTGCGAGATTCTACACTGCCTTCATTGTGATAGCGTAGTGAATTTGCTCTATGGCTAAGGTTTTAGTTAGAAGACGGACAGACACTGCCTACCTCTTACACTATGATATTGAATGAATGAATGACAATGAATGAAAATATTTTTTTGCATAACTTAAAAATAAAACTAGATTACTTAAAAAAAATTAAAAACAATGAACGGTCTTATCGCTTAGAAGCTATTTCTTCCAGATAACCATTTGATGGAGATGATTTTATGGCGAAAGAGGTTGGTGGGGTGGGGTCTAGCTTGATTCACTATATGTAATGCATATGGTTTTTTTTTTAACAATCTTTATTTAATAAGGACCGTTAAAAACGGCTGATAGGTAACTCAACTATTATTGTCATATTGTAAATTGTCATAATGTAGAATAAGAATAGTTATTGTGCATTTTGCATCAGGAAATAGAGACAATAATAAATCGTAGTCAAGGTCTAAAGTTATAAATTGAATGCAGTTGCGTTTTTCATAGTTAAAACGTGAACAGGAAATATTGTGAAGTGATTAGGTTTGTCGCCTTTATTTATACGAACGCTGCCTTTAACCGCCTTTGTAATGGCTCGATACTGGTGTGTGAACCACTAGACCAAGGGCTTCCACGAGGGTCCAGACCCTCGGGGAAGCGCAAGGCGTTCATCTCACCTGGGGTCAAGTTATAGTAAGGCCGAAGGTAGAAGCGCACTTCACAATCCTCAACGGACTGAGGAAACTAGCTATCTTTCCTCTTATGCTGTAAGTATTGTTAAGGCGTCATCAGGAAGTATGGTGGTAGCTAGCCAGGCAGACTTAAAAGAAGCACTGGCATGCCAATTCAATGTAATTTATTCCTTTTTGATACAATAATGTACACTGGGAAAAGTAAAAAATTAAAAAGAGTCACAAACACCTGCTTAAAGGTAGTAAAAATATTAGAAAAATAGTTCAGTGTAAAATACAATATAAATTAAGTCTCCGTACGAATGGTAAAAAACCAAACCGAGCCTTAAGAAGGCCCAGTATAGTCTCACTTTCCCTTACAAACGTAGTTCTATTTTAATTTCGAAATGGCAAGACTGATTCAAAAGGTTTCTTACAGGTATATTAGGATAGGGATAGTATGTGTCTGTGGTGCGTTACTTTTTCTAAAAAACGAATACAAACCAAATATATGGAAAAAAGTTTTTCCATACAAACACTCATTTCCATATATTTTCATGGCTGTTTCAAGAAAATATAGCGCACCACAGACACAGATTATATCCCCGATTATACCTGCAAAATGTCATGTGAATCGGACTCAACACTTCGAAATGAAAAAGGAACTACGTTTGTACTGGAGAGCGAAAATCAGCGGTACTCCGGGGCCCTCATAATGTACAATAAAAAAAAGAAGAAATAAATGTGTATCCTAGATGGGTCGATCCTGTAGGGATCGAACCCAAGATTTGATACGAATGGGCGAACCACTTTACCACCTTATGCGCAACCTAATGGTTGTTGTCATATTTTATGTTGAAATTGATGTATTGTGCAGTAAGTAAGCTGTTCTGCTGCGCAGAAGACATCTGAGTAACTTTCTACTATGCAGCAAAAGGACAAGCTTCACGTTTGCCTTGATCTGTCGACTGCACTGTTTATTCTCAGCTAATTTTGTCTCAGGAAGACAACTTTAAGGCACTTGTCTTCTCTTTATCTGGTCAATATTAAATAAAGAAACAAATAGTAACTTTAATTGGGTAGTTGGAAATAATATACGCGTTATTTTAAAAGGTAAGGGTTTTGACCTACTTATTTATCTCCTTAGAAGCTGCTTGGAATATTTACATAATTTATGAGGCAAAATATTGAGAAGGACCTTATGAATTAAGGTCCTTTTTAATATTTTGGCTCTATTCGGATAGTACGACTTTTCTACGTCTGCTAAAGACGTAGTATTGGTGTATCCAAAGAAAAGTATAATTTTCGCGAGAATTCGTGCGCATCCGTTACACTCACTCGCGCGCGGATCTACATCGCGCCGTCTCTCACGCACGTTTGATCAGTGTAAGCGCTCTAATCCGTTTGAGATGTGAAACGTGACATTTCCATGGCTATTATTCCACCGGCGGCGGCGGCGGTAACGAGGCAAGGCTGTCAAGTTCATCAAACCGGGAAGCGGCTATTTCTGTAGCGCCATGAAAGTCTGTTTATTGCTCGCTTTCAGCCGTTCACACTTTCACTGAGTCATTGCAGTGTTGTACATCAAGCGTATAGTGTTACACCGATGAGGCAAAAAATTGTACTAGAGATCGGCTGGTGCTCTAAATTAATGACAAAAAAATAACTATTTATAATTAAATCATTATTATACACCCTTGTTTTCTTTCCTACTATCATCTAAAAACATCTGTAGCCAGGGGTAAATTTGAATTCTCTATAGCTTATTTAAAAATTTCACTGTGATCAGCAGAGATTTTAACTGGTTCAGTGGTCTAGTCGTTCGCCCATTGGTTATTTCAGGGTTAAATCCCCAGGGGGTACAAATTTGTGCTCGTTTGGTTGGTGGTAAGACTTTTTTCACGACCGCCTGGCTTCTACTATCTTACGTAAAATGACACCATAACAACAATTTACAAATTAACAAACTTCATAGCTGAGTTGGTAGTAATTCTGCCTTCTGCGCTGTAAGCTGTGGGTTCGATTCCCACCCAGGACAAACATTTGTGTGAATGTTAATTCTGTGTTTGGGTGTTGTATCATGTAGTAGGTTCGTATGTATTTACAAAAGTATTTAAGTTTTCTATCCGAAATCTAGTTCCCATATTACAAGATATGCTTAGTTTAGGGCTAGATAGCGCTGTGTGAAATAAGTGTCCTGAAATATAAAAAAAAAACCTGTAATATTAAAATAAATATATATATATATAAATCTAATTTAATTTAATTTATTCAATTCTAAATTTATTGTGAATGTAACTAATGCTAATTATTTTATTGTTATTTAATTTCAATATGTATTTGTCTTTTTGTTTTTATTATTTTGTGATTATGATTATTATAATGTTATCATGGTTGTGCAAGACAAATAAATTTTATATAATACAATAGTTATCAGCTTATTACTCTACTTTTTGAACTTCCGCAACTACGATCCTATTGGTACAATCGGAATATACCCATATTCCGAAATCCATTCTTTCCCTACACAAATGTGAGCTGCCCAGAAAATGTCAAGTGTCTAGGACTTCTAGTTTGGGATGTGCGTTGATTGTCAGTCAGTTAATCGTGGAGTCTTCAAGTCCACAGTCAACGTTCCTTTTAGACAAACGTTGGAGCACGTTTCCTAGGCCACAACTTTACTTGTTTTTCAAGTGAGTTGGTGGCCAAACGCTTGGCTATTATTAATAAAAAAAAGTCATTCAGTTAGCTACACGATGTTTTTAAGTATATAGATAATCGTTCACAGTACATCCTTCAATGTAATCGACTGATTCGTTTTCAATCACACAGCAATGTCAAATGACATCATTATTATGCGCAAGCGTAGATTCAATAACAGTGTTGCAAGCACCCTGCCCTCACCTGGGTCACCGATGGATCCATTCATCCGCCTACGTCAATGGTAGAGTACTGTCCTTACTTCTTACTACTTTGTTAACCTAGGACTTGGACGTAGGAGCTTTGTTCCGTTGGTTCGCGGAAGAGCCAGTGTCTTGGAAAGCTGGCTGCATCGTAGTCCTATGCTCTGGTCTTGAGCCAGGGCAAGCTTGAGGTCAAGAGCTAACCCATGATTTATGAAAAATAGGGTCGAATATCCTGAGGACCCAGAGGATATGAGATTCATTTGATTGATGTAGGACTTCTTTAAGTCCTGGCTAGCTACCACCTTACAGTCTGTCGCCATAGCAACAATTCTAATACAATTCTAAGATAGCCAGTTCCTAGGATGGTTGAGGATTCCGGATGAAGTGCGCTTCCTTCTTTTCGTGAAATGAAGGCCAAGCGCTTCCCCGACGTACAACGCCCATGTAACTTCACCGTTCTTTGGCCAACTATCGTAGTCACGTGTTTACTGCAGTAACCCGTGGTTAGGCCACTGCAAAGGTAGAAGGTAGGTACTTCGCTCTATAGGTATTTGTACGGTTTCCTAATCGTAGTTGATTGTGATGAATGGCTTCGTATAGTGGTTTTTAAGAGTTGGAAGATGAGGTGTTTTGTAAGGAGGTTGAATTTTGAAGGCTACCGTAGGAATAGTTTTTCATAAATTTTCATGAAGCGTTATAGGTATGCTGTTGAATTTTTCAATCAGGTTTTTTTGACGTGGCGGTCGCGGATTTTAGAATCGACCCCTCCAACTCAGCCCATGGATGTCGTAAAAGCCGACTAAGGGATCTCACCAGAAGAAGGGCAGCAGCTTCCTTCTGTGTACTCTAAATATCTAAATCTTTACTGCGATCACCAATCCACTTGTTAAGCGTGGTGATTATGGCAAAACCCTCCAGCCTCAGAGCCTCTCCATAGACAGTGGGCTGTTTATTTGATGTGATGTGTGATGAATTTTTCAGTGTGTGTTTTATATTGCTGTTCAAACAGTACCGTAGTTATAGGTTTTTAAATTTATTTAAATAGTAAAAAAAAGAATCAAATTTATACAAAAACCGTGACTTGAAATGTGGGTCGGAACACTTGGTGTTCATGTCTACTTCTTTATATTTTTTTATAGTAGTCGACGGAGAGGTGATTTGGCCTTCATCTCACCTGATTTACAAGCTATGATAAGGCCGAAGGTGGAAGCGCACTTCACCCGGAATCCTCAACAAATTGAGGAACCAGCGATCTCATCTCTTAATGCCGGAAAACAACAATTTAAGAATTGTTGTTATGGCGACCTACCACCAACTAAACCAAGCACAATATTGTACTCCCCTGTGGAATCAAACCCGGGTCCTCTGGATCTGACCGGTGGGCGAACCACTAGACTACAGATGCTATTAAAACTTGGTACATTCCCAATGACCTCGCTAGCATTTGTAGTTAGCAAAATCCGTGGTGGACCTACAGCACCGTAGTACCTAACCTATCAACAGCGGTAATTCCGTATCCGCGCCTCGCCATTCAAATTGTCATCATCCTTCCTCTTGGTCCATAGCCCTTGACAATTGAACGACAGTGTTGTAATTGTCGCTATCTTAATCGCGAATTAATAAACAAATACCTACACTATATAAGCTATACCTCTCTGTATCGTTGTTATTTGAAACGAACATGTTATTGGGTTATTAGACCAGAGAAATAACTGATTTTTATTAAGCAAGGTGTGGTCTATTCGACGGACTGCAAAAAGTAGTTAATGAACTTGAGGAATTAACCATCGTAAGGTTAATTTCAGTAAGAGAACTTATTGTATTGAAGAGGCGTTTTTATTGTACTCCAACAAATATCGTGCTATCTTTAAAACTTTATATGATACATCAATGAATTGCATCGAAAAACAATCATTTGGTAAGACGAGTAAAATCACTATGGGCGTTATCGCATAAAAATATCTTCACGTCAGCGGGTTTTTAGTTAGGCTTGAGTAGCATAAAATATATATAAGTATATATTTATGTACTAATGCAGCCAGTGTCTTGGGCACGCTTCCGTCTGGTACTGGTCTGGAACAGTTGAGTTACCTATAGGCCGTTTGTAACAGGCCTTAGGTAATCTGACTGATTCCTTTGTACATAGTTAGTTTAATTGTACTTTTTATTGAATAAACTAGACATATTTATGTATATTGATGTACAACTTGCAGACGGAACAAGCAAGCAGCGCACCTTATGTTAAATGCATATTTAACAAAGCCTTACTGCGTAGGTCACATCCACAAAAAACATGACCTACGCGGCCCTGCATTGCGCCCGTCAACTTGAGGCATGAATTTGTTAAGCCTCGCGTGCCCGTAATTTCACCGGCAACCATACCTTTCAGCCTGGAACACAGCAATGCGGTGGTAGTACTTCCCGGACAGCCCTTGTGCTCTAGTACTTTTACAATGATAGACTGATTGACAGACAAGTGGGTCATGGGTATATGCATTGACAGAGATGTGTTTAGCTGGTTAGCGGTGATTGTTTGTCTAAGGACACGCACTACTGTGGAAACTATTCAGGTTCTAGCAAACAAGCCTCATAGCTCAGTTGGTAGTAACTCTGCCTTCTGCACTGTAGGCTGTGGGTTCGATTCCCACCCAGGACAAACATTTGTGTGGTGAATATAGATGTTTGTTCTGTGTTTGGGTGTTGTATCATATGGTAAGTATATATTTAAAAAAAGTATTTAAGTATTCTATCCGTAATCTAGTTCCCATATTACAAGCTATGCTTAGTTTGGGGCTAGATGGCGCTGTGTAAAAATTAATGTGTAAAAATAAAAATTAAAATATAATATTAAAAAAAAAAAAAAAAAACTCTTCACAATCTGGGTGCTTCCATCTTTGCTTATTAGACTTGACGGCAAGACATTTTATTGGTTGTCCCCTTTTTATAATACAAGTTAAATACATAACAGAAGACAATGTATACTATATATTAATATATATATATATATATAACCAGTAGGTTTTAACATTTGATGCTGTCGCCTGCTGCTGCGGTCTGCAGTCGACTACGAACGTACCCCAGGTAAGATAAAGGCGTATCCCCATCGTATCGTATAAAACTGTTGTGTTCCGGCATTAGAGGTAAGATAGCCAGTTCCTCAGTTAGTTGAGGATTCCGGGTGAAGTGCGCCTCCACCTTCGGCCTTATCTTAACTTGTTACCAGGTGAGATGAAGGCCAAGCGCTTCCCGTCGACCAATAAAAAAAATAGTTCGCCTCTGTACATGCCTTTTGTATGCTTTTTTGTTTGATATACGTGTACAATAAAGATTTACAAAACAGACAGACAACAAAGTAAACTTTTTACTTATCTTTCTCTGAAATAAATCTTATTTATCGACTACTTATTTAGTTTTATAGAATATCTTCGGCCATTCATTTAAAAGCGAAGAGCGCATCCATGCACCTTCGGCCGACGTACAATAACAAAAAAATTGGTCTTGGCTATCAATCGCTAGAACAATTCTTCATTTAGGATCAGAAAGTTGAATTCTCATAAAGTTGAAATCCCAAAATGTTGGATCCCAGAATGTTGATTAATTTTTGATTCGCAAAATGTTGAATTCCCATGATGTTGACTTTTAATAATCCCATAGTTTTATCACTAAATATTTTGTGTTTATTACACACAAACTTATTTAAAGACTACTTACTTACTAGACTTAAAAACTACCTTTGTGTTATTTTTAATCTCTTTAATGTATTGTTTTCATAGAAATGAACAAGTATTTTGGTTCTCAATGCTAAATCATCATAACAAGAGCCTTCTTACTCTTATTCTTCTTCAGAGTTAGCAATTGATTTGCGGTACATAATCACCACGCTTGGCATGCGGTTTGGTGATCACAGTATTACTGTGATAGTACTTAGATCCTAAGCTGTCCATCCTATTCCCACCTGTGGCTCCTCTGATTACTAACCTTCCTATAAAATCGTTTTCCTAGATTTATATATTCTAGAAATCGATTATTTGTTAGTCATATGCAAATAGAGTTTGGATTATCTAATCAGATAAATACTCACGATTCCATAAAATGGTTTATTGCTACTTATACACATTAGATAGAGCAATAGTCTTTAAAAAAAAATCGCGATTAGAACACATTATTTTGATTTGAAAAACAAGTATTTAGCGCATATTTTACCTATATTTATCCCGATATTTCGGCGGGGTTCACTTTCACTTGACAAGCCACATAGCTCAGTTAGTAGTAACTTTGCCTACTGCGCTGGCTGTGGGTTCGATTCCCACCCAGGACAAACATTTGCGTGATGAATATAGATGTTTGTTCTGTGTTTGGGTGTTGTATCTTAAGTTAGTATTTACAAAAAAGAGTATTCATCGTATTACAAGCTATGCTTAGTTTGGGGTATGATGGCGCTGTGTCAAATTAATGTCCTGTAATAATAATAAGTTGTATTTTTTCCATAATATTCTTCCTCATTTATAATGCGCACCGCCAAGGAATGGAAGGCTTTGTGTTTCCCGAACACTACAATATTAGAGGCTTCAAGTTAACCGTGACCTTAGTTTTTTTTTATTGTTCGTCGGGGAAGCGCTCGGCTTTCATCTCACCTGGTAACCAGGTAACCGGAATCCTCAACAAACTGAGGAACTGGCTATCTTACCTCTATAGATGCCGGAACACAACAATTTTTGAATTTTTGTTATGACGACAGTATTAGGTAAGATAGTGGTAGCTAGCCAGACGGACTTAAACAAAGTCCTACCACCAAGCAAACCAAACCAAGTTGTGTATCTAATCATATTATCTAAGGTTAAGTATGTGTTTATACCTAAAATATTACCTAAATTACTCGTAATGAAACTGAACGGGCCCACTATGACCCGCTTATTAGTTTATTTGTTTGTTTATACTTTATAGCACGCACACAGAAATAAAAGTACAAGATAACTTCAAAAAGCACGGCAAAGGCGAGCTTAACCCTAATGAGTTTTCTTCCAGCAAACATAGGTAGAGAGAAACAAGATTTTAAATCATGGGAAAATGTAATGTAAACATCTTTTAGACCAACCATCCGAGTGAAGTAAATTAAAAAAAAAACGTATGCAGCTGAACATACCCCGTTTGCTCATAATTTATGTTTTATAAGTTATTTTATGGAGCGATAAACATGTTATTTGTATTTGTAAAACCCTTCAGGAGTAAAAACTGGTAGGTTTGTATGTGTGTGTATGTATTGTGAAATCTAGCCTTGAGTCAGTGCCGCATGGCGGTCCCTTTCATCAAATTAGATTACTATGTAGCGATATCAATAGATATAAATGTCGTAGCAAAGGTAAATCAAATATTAGATCAGGTAATAGGTCTATCAGAGGTGATAAATACCAAGTGTTCAAGATAATTGAAATAAGTTTAAATAAACTCATTATTGTTGTGTAATAGAATAAAGTTTTGGCCTCGAAACTTGCATTCTGAAAGATATTGGACTCGAAAGGGTCATCACATTGTTACAATGGGCGGTCTTATTGCTTGAAGAGCGATATCTACCAGATACGTTTTTTTTTACTGTAAAAATTTTAATAGCTTGCTGAATATTTCGATCGACGTCTTTTAAATATGTTAATAATACATATACAATACAATACAAATACAAAATAAGTTATTGCTAAATAAATACAAAGAACATACAACAAGAATTAAACAATCAGCAAAAGTAGCCATTAGCACTATTCTGCGTAAGTGAAGGTCTACGGCTGGTTTTCAGACTACCCCAAATAAAAAGCTCGAGCTTCGATGTTAATCGAGCATAGCCGCAAAAGAAAGTATATAAATACTTGCACGCGGCTTAACCTGTATAAAACGTAGCATAAAATCTATATCAATGCCAATCTTAATAAGTAAAATCCGTGCAGACGTTTATCTGTGACAAACAAACAAAGAGACACTTTCGATTTTTATAAGTAGCTATGGATGGATGAATATAGTCGTTGGTTATATTTTCTCACTTATCCAAAGAATATAATAAAAAAACAAGTTTAATGAGAAATTTTATTCAATAAAAAGTACAATTAAACTAACTATGTACAAAGGAATCAGTCAGGTTACCTAAGGACCGTTACAAACGGCCTATAGGCCTATAGTACCAGACGGAAGCGTGCCCAAGACACTGGCTGCATTGCCACGCTGAATAGCTATGCTAATTCGATGGCCTAAATAAGAGCCAGCCCTTGGGTCACGTGTCGCCTCAATCAAAAGCCCCGCAATATTTTTGAAAACCCGGAGGGCGTAAAAACAAGTAGATTCTCGACTTTTTCACCTTTGATCACTACTCAGAGCGTGGATCTTATGAGGATCACCTACTAGGGGGTAGGTAGTCAGAGGCACGTCCAAACTCACGTTCGGCACATGCCCACGGTTTACACGTAGTTTGTATTCAATACGTGACAGGTAATATTGAGGAATATTAGTTAACTTTATTTAATCTAATACTCCCACTTTTTTCGCTCTTCTATGTTTTCTTAGGGACAGTTTTGCCCAAGGTAGACCCAATGCGAGTCTAGGGGTGTATGAAAGTTAAGAAGACCCAGTAGTCTCATTTTCCCATACAAACGTATAGTTCCGTTTTCATTTCGAAATGGCCAGTCTGATTCAAAAGATTTTTTGCAGATATAATCGGATAGTGATAACCTGTGTTTGTGATGCGTTACTTTTTCTTAAAAACGAATACAAACCAAAATATATAAAAGAGTTTTTCCATACAAAAACTCTTTTCCATATATTATCATAGTAAAAGTAGCGCACCACAAACACAGATAATCTCTTTCCGTTTATACCTGCAAAATTTAATGAGAATCGGACTAACCACTTTGAAATGAAAAGGGAACTACGTTTGTGCTGGAGAGCGAAAATCAGCGGTACTCCAGGGCCCTCTTAAGTACTTGCGTCTATAAAAACTATTCCCGTTTTCATAGGCCTCACGAAACACGAACAAACTACTCTAGTCATTTATAATTATGACACTTATCTACGGTTGATTGCTCTCTAACTTTATAGTCATCAGCCACTTGAGGTAATTGAGTTTTTATTAATGGTAATGTAATGAGTAATGAGAGAAACAGTTTCTTATGTGTGTGCTTCTAGTCCCATTACGGTTGTATATATCTAACCAGTTTATATGCAACATTATGTATTTCTTAATATTATTTTTATATTTCAAGTGATTTGATATTAAAACATTGTTAGAGGAATGATGAAATGAAAAAAAACTTAATAAACTATAAATATTACAGGACATTATTTTCACACAGCGCCATCTAGTTCCAAACTAAACAAAGCTTATCATACAATATAACACACTCAAACACAGCACAAACATCACACAAATGTTTGTCCTGGGTGGGAATCGAACCCACAACCTACATTGTAGAAATCAGAGCTGCTACCAACTGCTGTGAGGCTTATAAACTGTAAATACTGAGTTCAGATATTCTCACCTAAGAAATATTAATAGTACATACATAGGTAGCTTACCCAGGTTTTCTTCCAAGTTACCTGCCTCGACTACTATCTATTAGTCCATTGGGACGAAAATTCCTAGTAGTTTATTTGGTAAGACAAGTGGGAACAGAGCCATCACGCGAGTTTAATGGCTCCAGCGTCAGCGTGCGTCGCTTGTCAAGTTCCCGCCAAATGTTCTGTAAAAGTGCATTTCGCACGGTTCAGTATGCGGCATGAATTCTTAATCCCAATTGCCGTGCTTTGTATGTGGGTCAGGGTCTTGGGGTTTTACTAAGTTGATATTTAGCATAAAATAACTGTATTATGCTAATTTATTGTGGCTATTTACATTTAAACGTGTATCACAGTACCTAATATTTAGGTGCTTTACCTACCTAACGTACGTATACAATAAGTAAAGACTAGTAATAAATAAGACGTAGGGTTAAAAAAGTTGCTACTTGCACTGCACAGTCCACATTCTCATGTCAAATCTCACACTTTACCTACATTAGTTATGATAAAGATATCTATATAAAAATACTTCCATTAGTTATGAAGTATTCATATAAAAATCTCAAATAAATGTGACTATGAACTTTGACAAATAGATTAAATAGAATAAACGATAGAACTATGTAGCTGGAACAGATTATATCGAGTAGATACACTGTAACAAAATCTCACGGTAATGTAACTACTTGGACAAGTAATTCCAATTAGTTTTATCAATAGAGCAAGGGACATAACTAGTGGGAACAGACTTCTACGTCCGCGCAATAAGCTTTAAAAAGGGTCCAAAGTTAAAGGTTCCAGTCTGATAATCTCGCTGTTGCCTATCTATATGTGAGGTTCTTGTCTCTGAGGCAAACCTCAAGACCACAGGTTGATAAACTTAGACATTTAGTAAGAATAGTAGCTGTTTGTATCACACGGAATTTGTGCTATTATTTTATCCTGCAATTAAAATACTTTAGAATACCTATATCTAAACTTCAACTCTGCTGTCGCACCCTAACCTACTGCTACAGAGTTTAGTAGACTTGAATGAAAGGAAAAAAAATACATTCATGTTTACTTAAGCAATAAAGTATATAATAAGTTTAAGTAAGTAATTGAGTCGCTCTAATCAAATATTCGTTGGTAGTTTAGTTAATTTAAGTCTCCAATAAGTTTTTGCTTCGCCCCATTTTATTATTTATTTTATTATAACTACCTACCTACCATTAACTTACTTTTAAGTAAGTTAGTACTAAGGTAAGGGATGTTTGTTCTGTGTTTGGGTGTTGTATTGTATGATAAGTATGTATTTACAAAAAAAAGTATTTATGTATTCTATCCGTAATCTAGTTCCCATATTACAAGCTATGCTTAGTTTGGGACTAGATGGCGCTGTGTGAAATTAATGTCCTGTAACATTTATTTTTATATTTTTTATACTATACTAGGATAGGATAGGACCTTACCAAGTAAGAAATAAATACCTGCCGAGTACCTACTGTATAGTGCTAAAGTTTTTCCCATTCTAATAAAGAGATCGCGCGTCGTTTTGTAAAAAAAGTAAACAATAATTTATTGATAATTTCTGTACACTTCTAGCGCCATCTACCGCCATTCCCTGTAGCTTGCTTCATCATTGAGTATAAACCCGAAGCGACAAATTCGATACTGAGTTTGAATGCTTTACAATAGATGGCGTTGTATTTACAATAGATGACATTGAGCTAATAGTACAAATTCTTATAGAAATTACTAAAATTTTATTTTTAATCTTTTCAGGTAATTTTGAACAACCCGAGATGACATCTGAGGACTTGTTTAGTTGGTTTTTCAAGTAAGGTTCAATTTTACTTTATACTGATCGACGCGCTACTCCCCGCTAGATGCCGCTCTCGTGAAATTTTCTACTTTCACAGGAAACGGTTACATGCTGGAAGAATCATGCTCAAAGATTATTATTGTTATATTGTATTTTTTTTGTACTACGGTACAAAGACTAAGATATACAATATCTTGGTTTGAATTTATCAAAATATCGACAAAATATAATTTATTCAAACAATATGTACAATTCAACTAGATAACTGTTGGGTAGCAGTTGAGTTCTCTAAGGACCGTTTCAAACGATACTTAGCTAACTTTACTGTTCCAGACAAATACCGACGAAAGCTTGCCCAAGACACTGACTGCATTGAGATGTGTAAAATTCATGTCCTGAAATATTTATTCATTTATTGCCTCACTGAGTAGCAATGCCAATTCGCTGCCCTAAATAAGATTGTCAATGACCTAATAAAGATTTTCGTATAAAAAAAGTAAGCTTGACACTTGTAGGTGTTAACGCTAATCCTATAGAGCTTAAATACAAAACATTATTAAAAAGAATGTTCTTGTTATGGAATGGTTGTATCAGACTGGAGACCCTTTTTATTTTTTTGTGATTTGTCCGGTAATAATAACACCTATTATCAGAAAAAAACAACCAGATAACTATTACGAATCAAAAGATAACAGGTACCTTAAAGTAGGACGGACAGACAGACAGAAGAAATTAGTAATCCAGTCGGCACCCTACAAAACTTGTTACCTACCTAGAGCACCAACTAACATGGTTGGCGCTAAATCCTAAAGCGAATGAACCAATAACAACAACCGGTTTCGTAGTTTTGAAATTACTTTACTTTTGTCACTATCTATCCAGTGTAGAAAAAACGAGCTAAAAGTAATGTAAGATCAAAACGAGAATGTTTTGACGTTGTGGTTATTCCCCAGTACTTAGCTTTACAAACAATCGATAAAAATAATTTAAGATTAGACCTCATCAACCCCCTTCTCCCAGAGATGGCAGCAGTATGTCATGCAAGATTGCACTTATGCTCTGATCAGTCAGACTTATTTTGACTTGCGCTGCAGAAGAGGTTTGAACCTACACTTTTACAGCAGTAGGTTACAGACTTTAAAATTGTCCCTGTATGAAGAGTAGTAGAGCCCATCATGAAAGGGCTCGTCCGGGGTAGTACTACTGTGCTGTGTTCGGGTTTGAAGGGTATGGTTGCCGGCGAAATTACAGGCACGTGAGGCTTAACACCTTTATGCATTAAGTTGACGGTCGTAATGCAGTGCCTTGTAGGCTATGTTCTTTGTGGATGTGACTTACGCAGTAAGGCATTGTTATAGGCATGAGATGCACTTAACATCAGGTGGGCTACTTGCTTGTTCCGTCTCCTAGTAGTATAAAAAAAAAGATATTTCAAGATATCATATCTTCAGCCACCCCATACATAACCGCAGTAATCCATACAAGATCGACCCTGTGCTTTTTTCAGGCAGACTTATGGTAACCTAAAATAAAATCGTTTTCATCATCTTAGATTGAAGAGGGACGGAATTGTCCATCGCCAATAACTGCCAGTGTGCATGTACCTTCTCACCTTGGAAGGTGCGTAACTGTTTGCGAGAGACCCGTGGGTGTGCGGAGGCGATAACCAAATATGTACATGGTGTGACATCAGCAATGACATCGGGGACTCGGATATTGTTCCGTATTAAACCTATTTACATGGAAAGAGGTCGGATTACATGAATATTATTGCTAACGGTATATAATGATGAAAGTGCTTTTTGCATGGCTCCTATAAGTTTATAATAAGTTACCAAAAGGTATTAGAGAATTGGATTGCTGTAAGATTTTCAAATATACAGTCACAAAATTACAATCTGAAAAAGCATACTATAGCGTACAACATGTACTACAGATTGTAAATATTGTCGAGACCTGCCTTAGTTTTATTAACATATTTAGCTTATAAGACGACATTTGTACGCCTGTAAATACGGCGAAACATAGCCGATTTGTTTTATAATTATACATTATTATAAATGATTGATTGAATGACTGGAAAAAAATATCGAAGATCCGTCTGAGTTTCCGCTGTCTTATAACATAAAGCATACATATTTTTTTAATAAATGAATTCACAAACCTTAATAATGATGAACATAAATGAAGCAGTCGGATCACTGAGGACCATTTAAAACGGCCTATAGGTAACTCAACTTCCAGAACAGTACCAGACGAAAGCGCGCCCAAGACACTGGCAGCTCAATATACCTAAGTATATTCAGGAAGGAAATTTATAATAAATTATATTGTTTATTATATTTCAATGTCCTGTCCTGTAATATTTATTATATTGTTTAAGTACATAACTGTACTGGTAGGTAAGGCTATTTTGATTCTATTTCCATAGTAATCACATAAGCTTAACTTTAAAATTAATAATAATAATAAATTAGTGAGCTGCCATTGTCTTGGGCGCCTACAATACCTAAGTAGGTATTTAATATGAAATATATAGATACAGAACATTTACACAATAAACTTATGATCTACGAATTCCTCTCGGGTAAGGACCGCTATAAGACTGCCTCTGCCTAAAGACGTCAAACTTCAACTTTTTGCTATATACGACCTTTACGTAAATATGTAAAGGCTGGTCTGTAAATGACATGCCTTTTAGAAGAGAATGATTGGTACCTTCGAGATCAAGAACTCATTTCAAATAAAAAAGGTTTTCACCGTTCTTAAAAGTTATAAGGCCTGAAAGATCAAAGACAAACTGGTAAAGTGCCGTTTCGTGCCTTGGTTGCCAAACTAGTAAAGTGGCGTTTCTTGTCTTGGTTGTCAAACTAGTAAAGTGGCGTTTCATGTCTTGGTTGTCAAACTAGTAAAGTGGCGTTTCTTGTCTTGGTTGTCAAACTAGTAAAGTGGCGTTTCTTGTCATGGTTGTCAAACTAGTAAATTTACGATTTTTGTTTGTCAAACTGGTAAAGTGAGTTGTCGTTGGTTGTACATAGTTCCTAGGTTCCTACGTTGGCCACGTTATACCGATTATACCTGCAAAATTTCATATGAATTGGACGTGCCATATCGAAATGACCAATTGCTTGTTCCGACTCCACGTTGTATAGAATAAATCCTGACAAAAAACTGACAAGCCACACGTGACGAGCACGTCAAGCCAGTTCATCAATGAACAGTTATTAATCGGCTACTTCTAAAATAGTTTGTCCTATTATGGTGCGACAGTTGTGCAAAAAATAACCGATTTATTTTTTATTTGATTGATTTACTAACGGTGGCTTTGCTGGTAAAAGTGAATTTGAACGGTAAACTGTCACTGTATGCCTTGCTTGGTGATTATTTGATCAATGGAAATGGACTAGGAGACGTATTGCAGGTTACAATCCTTACCTGCGGGGGGTACCACGACCTCTTAGAGCATTCTTGTTTAGATATTACTTTACTTTTGTCACTATCTATCCAGTGTAGAAAAAACGAGACAAAAGTAATGTAATATCAAAACGAGAACGCTATAAGACGTTGTGGTTAGGCCCATGGTGAATGGCCATTGTACCGAACAAGCCTTAACTTTAAACATGTCTCACTGCATAGTTGGTAGTAGGTCTACATTCAGCGCTGTAGGTTGTGGTTTCGATTCCTACTTCCCTCATTCAAGATTCAATAATATATTTGCAGGAATACATAATTTTATAATTCAAGTCTTGAGTCTATGTTTTCAACTGTTCCAGACCAGTACCAGACGGAAGCGTACCCATGACACTGGCTGCATTGCCATTGCATTGCTAAATACTTTTTAATTATAAATAAGTGGCCTAAATGTTGTAAATTACTATGCACATATTTAAAAAAAATGTCTTGTTTTTAACTATTTTTAACTTGGCAGCAAGGAGATTTTTTCCACTTGATGTTAAGTGCACCTCTTGCCTATAACTATGCCTTACTACGTAGGTTACATCCATAAAGAACATAGCCCACACGGCACTGCATTGCGCCCGTCAACATGAGGCGTAAAGATCTAGCATCGCGTGCCCGTTATTACATATGCAGGTATATTTAAATTAAATATTACAGGACATTCATTTTACACAGCGTCTAGCCCCAAACTAAGCATAGCTTGTAATATGGGAACTAGATTACGGATAAAATACTTAAATACTTTTTGTAAATACATACGTACTATATGATACAACACCCAAACACAGAACAAGCATCTATATTCATCACACAAATGTTTGTCCTGGGTGGGAATCGAACCCACAGCCTACAGCTCCGAAGGCAGAGTTACTACCAACTGAGCTATGAGGCTTGTCTATATGTTCTATATGTTCTAGGTACCATTAGAAGGTAGATCACAAATACCCGACGAGTTTCATTCTTTAGGACTTAGTCTTGGTATGAGCAAGTCGCTCAGTCCCCGCTTCCTCGCACCCTCACCGGACTCAACAGCCTCCTTGCGGCCAACCCGTGATATATTCGCCGACGAATGGAAGATTTTTTTTTTATTGTACGACGGGGAAGCGCTTTGCCTTCATCTCACCTGGTCACAAGTTGAGATAGGGCCGAGTGGAGGACACTTCACCCGGAATCCTCAACACTGAGGAACTGGCTATCTTACCTCTATATGCTTGTTTTTTTTTTTATTGTTATGGCGACAGAATTAGGTAAGATGGCAGATAAGATGCCAGGCGGACTTAAACAAAATCCTACCACCAACCAAACCAAGCATAATATTGCTCCCCTGGGGATCGAACCCGGGACCTCTGGATCTGAAATCGGTGGGTTTAACCACTAGACCCCAGAGCCGGTTAAAAGGTAATGTCTGTGTGCTTGAGTTACTGTGAGATGGATGAATGTCATTTTTAATGTTATTATATAATTATATTGTTTTGTCTTCATTCATTTAAATATTTAAATGTATTTTTTTTCTGTTATTGTTTGAAGATCCATCATATATTAGTGTAATTTATTTGTCCGTGCTAATTAAATTTAAAGAAATGATAAAATTATAGATGATGACTTGTAATTTTTTCGTCCACTTTGGTTCTGTGATTTCGTTACTGTTATGTCCACACCCGTCTGCCAAGCGTGGAGATGGACAGGCTCGGCTGTTGATGATGATATGTTAATTTTCAATGTCGCAAGCTAATGGGAGTATGTAGGTGGTCGTTAATAGACGCCGTACGAGTGGTAATAATGAATTCTTGATTATTTACGTGTTGCTAAACCTTTGTCTAGTCTGTATCTAGGTGAGTGTGTAGGACGATTGTAGTTGATTTACTGGTTCCAATGATATACTGTGTCTTAGGCCCAAAGAGGGTGATGGGGATTTGCCATGATCACTACATTTTTTTTTAATTTTATCGTATTATATATGTGGATGTGCTTGGCGTTCATCTCATCTGATTTTCAAGTTATGATAAAGCTATTACTTTAATCCTCTTTTGCTAGAACTTTAAAAAATCGGAACGTCTTTAAAAAAAATGTTTTTCTTTGATGCAGAGCTTATTTTTTTTTAAATCGAGCACGTTTCATACTTGGCCTCAGTGACCCTGGAAAAAACCTAACCTGTATACATATTTACAATATATGTCTATAAAAAGAAAATTAACCATTTGCGGATGTGTAGCAGGTCCCCGAAAAGATACTACAGCGATCAATCTTGAGCTGCCTCCATCCACACGGTCATTAAAAACACAATTGCGAAACTGCCAACCATGGTTCATTCACAAAGAGATTTCTAATAATCCATGAACTTAACTTTTACGACGCATCGAACGGTAATAACAAATCGATATTAATCTGCGCTGATATCGACTTTACAAACCTTGAAATAAGGATTGCTTGTTCATTTTAAGACAGCATAATATCTAGGTTCCAAGCTATTTCAGTTTTAGAACCTAGGAAGTCTATAACGGTGACTATTACTGATATGGCAGGTGTAGCTTGATAAATATATATTACTAGCTTTTGCCCGCGGTTTTATTCGTGTACCTACCGTCTGGTATAGTACAGTCAATCTCAAAATCTCTGAAAAAAAATACAAATCACTATAAAGTTTACAAGTTTTTTTTTGGGATTATTGCGAACGAAAGTGATATTGGTCTTCGAAGCTAAATTAATTCAAACACAATTTAATCCTTATCAGGAGACATTCCGTAATTACTAACAACCTGGTATGTGGAAGAAAAATGTTAAAAATCCTTGATCATGTCCACCATATCAAATAACAAAATCATGTCACTTCACTTGTCAACAGCCTAATATAGCAAGGCTGGTTATAAACACGTGGGCCCAACAGTGGGCGCGGTGATCTAACGCTGAACCAATTATGGTGAGGTTTTCATCAATAATCAATAGGATTTATAGTATAGAAGCTAATTTTGGCCTTTACGAGTGATTTTGTACTGATTTATAGATTTTTTAAATGTTTTCGGGGATTTTTGGTTTTTGAGTTCGATGAACTCATCACACGTGACCTTCATAATTGGTAACCTAGCGACATCTACTCGTTTGTAACACCTAACTAGGGTTTGTCTACGGCTTCGCCTGTGTGATACTCGGATTAAAAGGGCGATTTGACAAAAAAATATATAAAAAAAGAACAATTACAAAAAAACAACAAAATTATATTTTCTTTAAATTCCATGATCCGGCAACTCAATGTCAAAGTGAGCAATAACTATAAAATCAAAATCATCAATAATGTCCTTGTATATTTGAATATTCATATTATGCGTTATTTAGATTTATCCTCAATGCAAGGAAAACTACGATGGTTCTGCAGTCAGTTATTGAAAGAAAACTGGAGTATCGGTTAGTTTTTTTTTTGTATTTTTATGATATTGCCCATATCTATATATGTGCAATTAAAAATTACATATTTAGAGAAAAATAACGATTTTCCTATAACGATCCCTGTGGGGTATGCTGAATCAAGAGTGAACCATAAATGTTAACAAAAATCATCTAAACTCTAGAACTGAACTGTCTCTATAATCTTGGTAAAATTTACTGGCAAATCGCACATTTTTGAATTCACTATGACAATTTACCAAAAACCATCTTATGCGTATCTCATTCAGATGATGCACCTTATTCAGATGATGCATCTTATGGAGGCTCACACGTACCCACTCATTCATACAAACGTAATTTTTCGTTTATTTCGAAATGGCATATGTGCTATAAATTATACTTGTGCTCTTAGAAAATATAAAGATTTGCAAGTTTTTAAAAAAATAACACGTAATAAAATACGAATAAAAAGTAAATTTTGCAGGTATAATCGGATAGGGATATGTAGGTAGATTATCCCTATTCGATTATACTTACATTTTTTTTATTAGAAGTGCCATTATAATATTTTTTCTCTCTATCTTAGTATGTAGTTCACATTCTACGATTGAATCAGAGGTACTCAGGGGCCTCTTAAATACGTGATACTGAGTTTGTACCTCACCCAGACCCCAGAAAGCCTTTAATTAAATTCCTAACTAAAGCCAGATTGTAGATAAGCGTTGCGAAAGGTGTCTGTGAAAGCGTTGTTTACTAGCTCCTTTTCCTAGGGCGTCCAGAATGCTAATGTCTAGATTTATAGCCTAGAATGATTTGTAGGTGTCTGGTCTGGCCTTTGAGATTTATCTGCGTATTTAATGGTAATAGGCTTGCTTGGTATCTAGTGTCAAAGCGTCCTAATTAGGTTTAGCTCAGCTCCCGTATTAGGTATTGAAGAGTAGGTAGTGTGAGGTAGTAAATAAGTTTGAATATCAGAGTCAGGGCACGTCGTGGGGAGTCGATGGGTGGAGGAGGTTTTGTCGCTATTTGTGGCGTTGATTAGGAGAGGGCTATGTTCAGCAGTGACGGGGAAGCGCTAGGCCTTCATCTCACCTGGTACCAAGTTATGATAAGGTGGTGCGCACTCCACCCGGAATGCACTAGACTGAGGAACTGGCTATCGTAACTCTAATAGCTGGAATACAACAATTTAGAATTGTTGCAATGGCGACAGAATTAGGTTAAGATGGTGGTAGCTAGCCAAGCGGACTGAAATAAAATGTTACCATAAACCAAATAATATCCTTATAAATATTACAGGACATTAATTTCATAAAGCGCCACCTAGCATCAATCTAAGCAATGTTTTAATATGATACTAGATGATGAGTAACAGGGTCTGGGTACTGTTTTTTTTATAGCTTTGACAACTAGCA
This sequence comes from Venusia cambrica, assembly GCA_951394065.1. Taxonomy (NCBI): domain Eukaryota; kingdom Metazoa; phylum Arthropoda; class Insecta; order Lepidoptera; family Geometridae; genus Venusia; species Venusia cambrica. The sequence continues at coordinate 6,095,096 of OX596069.1, forward strand.
AATTTGAAAAACATGTGATGACGTGGCCTATGGTAGGGCACGCTTATCTAAAAGGAACCTTTTCACTCTGGACTTGGACGACTCCAAGATAGTGGGTGCGTTAGTCTTGATCTGCTGGCTTTTTACCGGAGTCTGTTGCATTTTGGTTTAAATTAAAATGACAAATTAAAATTTCTTCTGAACAATTCATCGGTTTCATTGAGTAGTCAAAGAAACGCCGCTATTCATTGAAACCGATTGAAACCCAAATGGAATAGAGTTAGGTAATCAGCAGGTCATTTAACCAACTGGTTTCGTTTACTAGGAGCTATTCATGTGGTCGCCATGGGAGAACCTTTACTCCCAGCGGTTATCAGTTGTGTCATGTGGCCCGACTGATAACTTCAGCTTGCTAATTCTGAGGGATATGTCAGTCACTGCGGTTTGCCTTATAGATCACCAGACTTACCATACAATGTGACCAGACCATACCGTGTCTATCATGTTATTTATTATTTTTTTCATTTAAACAAGTTAAAATGAAAGTAACTGTGTTTTTGTAAGCTAATTTTGTAAGTATAGAGGTAGATTATGTACTGCATATTGATTATAGATGTTTAAGCTGACGATTCGCTGTGTTCCATCGGTGCACAGCATCACGGTGTATTGGGAGTGCCAGTGCCCTTAATATTCAGCCTCTGGGAATTCTTGCTCCATCGTAGACCTCAGCGTCGGCCAGGTAATGCCTAGCCTAGGTGAGCCTTGAGGTCAAAAGCTATTTCAAACAACATGAAAAAAACGTATCTGCCCAACTTTATTAAGTTCTAGTCAAAGTCAAAGTCAAATATATTTATTCAGTAAGATTTTTTAGGATCACTTTGAAACGTCAAGATAAGTATAGATATAAAGTATGATGCTGGCTAACTTTTGTTTTTATTCTATATTCGATATTTTCTTGCCTTCATCTCACCAGCTGGCCTATTACCTAACTGTTTAATTTGGGTTTCAATCGGTTTTAATAACAATGGCAGCTTGTCTTTGACTTTTGAAAAAAATCAGAAGAAAAGCCGCCATTTTGATTGAAACCAAAATGAAACAGTTTGGTCGAAGATGGAAGCGCTCTTTACCCGAAATCCTCAACAGACCGAGGAACCGGCTATCTTACCTGATATCATGTCGAAACAACTGTTCATTGTTATGGCGCCATACTTAGGCAAGATGGTGGCAGCAAGCCAGACGGATTTAAAACAAGTCCTACCACCAATAAGCTCAAGTTTGATATCGATGGGCTAACTGTATTGTAAGTTAAGCTTAATGCTAACCACTAGACCATCAAAAATTAACCAGCCCGAGGTCCTTCTTCTTGTGTGCTGGTCGCGATTCCGAACAGGTGGTAGATTTAGAGTGGTCCCAAATGCCTGAGAAAATGTAATTAAAATCATAGCATATAAAGTATAGTAATAATCAGCGATTGGGACCGCCGTCCCTTTTGGCAGGAGTCCCAATCGCCTGTCTCAAAATCTTAATGAATAAACGCATTTTGACTTGACTTGACTTTGACCACAGAATCAGAACATATACCTAAAAAATTCAAAAATCTAATAAATATTATTCAGTTCCAGTATTTAAATACTACCTTTGATGTTGAGTAACTTGCAATAACTTTCTATAAATTTAAGCTTGTCAAGTGGACTTCATGATTTGATACCGAGTCGTACGCCTCGGCAGACGCCAACGCAACGAAATTTGCAATAGTACCTGCGATAGGGAGAGGTCGCAATTGGTAGACACTACTAGTTAGAACACTAAAAATCAGTTGCTTGCTATCGTCGGGTTGTCTTCTATGGCTGATGCCTGTTATCTGGACCTTACAGAGGAACCGTTGCACAAGCTTGAGCGCCTTCAAAATTTCTGGATCAGGTACTAAAAAAATATTCACAAGCATTAAAAATAATATGTACAAATCAGTCGGATTACCTAAGGACCGTTACAAACGGCCTATAGGTATAGTATATACTCAACTGTTCCAGACCAGTACCAGACGGAAGCGTGCCCAAGACACGTATGAGCCTAATTTATAGTTTGTTAAAGTCTGACCATACTGTTTCTCTTTTTCGAGCTATACTTGATTATAGCCCCCGAATCCTCTTCTAGCTCTCCCAAAACCTTCAAAATTTCAGAGGTCTGCTCCATCGTAGATCTCGTTAACTTAAGACGGTTCTTTAGAGTTATGTACGCGCAATATGATTTTCGGTAAATTGTAGCTTTAAACATCGTAGATTAAAAAAAGTTAAATTCGCCACAAGATAAAAGATACACGATGATACATATCGTAAACAAAATGGATTTTACATGTCATGACAAGAAAATAAGAATTTATAATTTGGATTTTAAATTAATAAAAAAATATTCACTATAATTATTATAACTATGTATATATATGTATTGTAAAAAATAAACAATCTTTGATAGTCAGTTTAAGTTGCTTGGGGCGACACTCTACAGTTCGGGTAGTCGTTGGACTTCACCTATGCCTTAGAACTTATGCAAGCAACCACGCTTCAAGTCACTATCTGCAATTACAAAATGAACGACAATCTACGTTTGTATATACATGTGAGCGCGGTACTTTTAGGCCTTCTTAACCTTACCTACTATGACCTATTCTGTTTACTAGTAAACACCTGACTAAACCAATGATGTAATTTTGCACGTAGGTGTGTTTACTCAGCGGGACTACCTACACAGGAAAACCCATGGGGATAGATTTGGTTGGTGGTAGGACGTAATTTAAATCCGCCTGGCTAGCTACCACCATCTAACCTAATAATGTCGCCATAATAACAATTCTTAAAATGCTTGTTCCGGCATTTAGAGTTTGTTGAGGATTCCGGGTGAAGTGCGCCTCCACCTTCGGCCTTATCTCAACTTGTAACCAGGTGAGATGAAGGCCAAGTGCTTACCCGTAGTACAATAAAAAAAATAAAAAAAAACCGACGACGTTCGATTTCTACAGAAGGGCCCCAGGTACCTACTTGATTAGAGAGGGACCCCCTAGAGTCCAATATAGAACAACCCAATAAATGCAAGGCCAATAATTAGAAGGAACTAAACTATTTTTTCATTTCTTGATGCATTATCTGGCCATGCATTATCGCCACTCAATTATAGATACCTGCCCTACAATTCAAATTTTTCAAAATAGATTTCCACGTTAGATGAAGGCCATGTGCTTCCCCGTTGTTTGAAAAAAGAGATGAATTCGTTATTCGACTGTAATATCTTATGTAATATCTATTAGGCTTATTATAAAAAAAATACAAAATTTACGTGACGTGAATATTTGTCGGTTTGCTTCACTCAATTCATGAGGTACCCACCTATCAAGCTTTTTCACCTTCCCAATTTGCTTCAAGTGGATTAAAACGGTTTTGTCACTAACACCGCAGCCTGCAGCTAACTGTGATGTGGTTTGCGATGGATCTGCTTCCACAATAGCCTTCAATTCATCATTATCGACCTTGGTCTCCGGCCGTCCACGGGGCTTGTTCTGCAGGTCGAAATTTCCAGAACGAAAGCGTTGAAACCAAAAACGCACCGTGTTTTCTTTTGCGACACCACCACCATACACATCATTAATCCTTCGAGCCGTTTCTGCAGCACTGGTGCCACGGTGGAACTCGTACTCGTAAATAATGCGATATTTTAAGTTTTCCATTTTGTGAAATGAGTGACGCAGAAAAAAAAAAGCAAATGAATTACGGGTTTCGAAACACAAATGCATGAGTAAATAGCTGTTTAAATTTGAATTTGGAATTCCTAACCAAAGAGGAGATATTTAAGATCAAAGTGGCCAGTACGACAAAACGCCAATTTCATATGTAAGGACCTAATATAATAAGTATTGGCTTCATTTTGAAAATTTTTAAGTGTCGCAGGTGTCCAGGGTTATATTTTTTTATTGATTATAGCCAAGCACTTTACCAACCACTCACTTGAAAAACAAGTAAAGATGTGGCCTAAGATCGAGCACGCTATTCTAAAAGGAACCTATTTACTCTGGACTTGAAGACTCCAAGATTGTATTGGAACGGAAAAACAGACGAGGGCAAGAAGTTCCATTCCTTACCACCAGTATGAATAATAAAGGTAGAGGCAAAGCGATGCGTTCGGCACAATGGAACATCTTTAAGGTACGGGTTGTAACCTGCCGTACGTCTGCTAGTCCAGTGATGGAAAGGGGAAAGAGGGATTTGGTCTATAATATGGAGCCCACACTCGCCAAAGTGGTATTTACATTTATGACGGGCCATGGCTGTCTGAAGGTGGAAGACAGCTTCGGGTTCGGCCGAGGAGACGTTGGCTGGATGAGTGGGGGGAGATTGCGAAGGAGGGATTTGGGGGAGGCCTATACTGTGTGACGAAATATTCTATAATAATACATTAGTGTAGACGACTGTACTAGATACGTAAGAAAGAAAGACACATTTATCCCACACAAATTTACAAACGATAAAATAGGTTGGTAGATACAACGTAATATAATATATATATATATATTTATTAATAATAATATTTATTTAATTAACACATACTCGGAAAGTAAAAAAAAAGATAAAAATTACGCGTAACAACTAGGTTTTGTATGTGTGGGCTTAAAAGGTCGCTGTCTCAGCATTATATTGCACCGAAGGACTTAGGACCCAGTTTGGGAGTAACTATATCACGAGAACCAGCGCTGGCCACATGCGTACATAATAACTACATTCATACCAACATAATATGTAAGTACTTAATTATAAAACATCCTACATAATAACAAGAATCTATGTTGCGTCTGTATGTACCTACTCCTATTACTTACTTATAGGCAGCTTCTCTATATAATCTAATAAATATTATTCTGTTCTATTCTATTCTCTAAAGTTGTGATCTAGTAAGAAGTCTTGTTGTACTAACGTGATTAGTTTTACCTGTCTGTCCGTCGTATAAGGATGTTGATGAAGTGATTAATATCTATTCAGGTATGGTGTTCCCTTGGCATATATGGAGTGCTATTCGACCTAGCTAGAATAATCTAGGGCTGGTTACATCGAAAACCTAGGATAATGCGAAGGTACGGAGTTAAATTAGCATGCCTTGCGTGTATTTAGCCAAATTCCAAAAAGGACCTTCTTTTTGAAGTTGGCTAAACACACGTACAGTTAGGTAGAAAATTCTATAATGCACTTATTAATGAAATACGTGGACGAACTCAATGCTATGAAGCATATTCTTCCAGATAACTTGTGTAGCATGGAGTGCTATTTAGTGGAGGTATATAATAATCATGAAATAAATTTACAAGTACATATTTTAGAAGAGTGGTAGAGCTCTTAGTGGGAGTCTTCCCACACTCCGTTTCGCGTTTAATCGTGGTCGCCATGAGAACCTTTGCTCCCCAGTGGTTATAGGTTCTGTGAGCTATGTGACACTTCAGCTAATTCTGTGAGCTATGTCAGCAACGTTTGGTTCTACACGGCGATCCATACTCCGGATTTTATCACCTAGTGAAATTACAAGCATAGCTCTCTCTATAGCTCGCTGTGTTAGTTTCACCATATTCATATGGCCTATAGTTAACGACCACGTCTCGGATCCGCAGGCAACTGGCAACACTTACTGATGAAAGACTTTCGTCATGAGGCTCTGTGGTATCTTTGACGAGAAGATATTTCGAAGCTTCCCGAACGCTGCCTATTCGTTGGCTAACCTCGTTGAATTTTTAATCATTAAGGAGCTAAAATAAGGGACGGAGTAAAATAAATAAAGTGTATTCTATTCACCGCAGCAGCCTATTTCTTATCTGTTTCTTCACCATACTTCAAGTCCATGGAAATTATAATCTGTTTAGTATTCTGCGCATATTTGAACGGCTACTTCAATTGTATGTAATGACTGATCCGGACATAGAGCAGGATATGAATAAAAACGAACATGAAAACCATCTAATAACACCTTTAAAAGTCAAGTATAGATGTGGCCAAAATGGATCACGCTTGTCTAAAAGGATAAATACTAGCTGGACAGAAATCAGTAAAACGAAAAAGATAAAACAAAATATTAATTAGAATAAAACTATAAAATCGCAAATTTAGGTTATCAGCAACGAAAATAAATCTGTCAAGCTGTAAATCAACGTGACCATTTACTTAAAGCAATAAAATGCTAAGGAGCTTACCATGATTTAGGTAGTCTTGGTAAAGTATGATGGGGTACCTATTTTTGTATGATAAGTAAGTACTTATAAAAAAATAGATTAATGAAATTTTATAAAAAGAAATTAATGTCATGTAATATTTATAATTTATATTATTATGACTAAAAATATTGTTTGTTGCAAAACTTCCCTGAACATCACTATTATTCCGAATTTACTCAGACTTCTAACTCAGACTATCATATTTACCTATTGTTTTTAATAAATTATGGGTTCTCTTGACCTGTAGGCCAGTGCAAGGACGGGTTCTACGATATTGCTAGCTCACCCAGAAAGGCTTTCCCGCGCACCAGGAAACAGCAAACTAGTTGGGGCCGGACTTCCGGGGAGTCGCTAAAAATAATTGCGTGACAGAATATCTGTCACGCAATTATTATTTGTAGGTACTTCACTTCTTTTTTATTAAAATTATTAAAGTAAATTAAATTGATTGATTATAGGTGATATAGATTTATGCATTAACTAAAGAAAAATAGTTGATTATAAAATGAACACTAAACAGACTATAAAAGAAAATAAATATAAATATAACGGGACATTAATTTAACTAAGCGCCATCTAGCCCCAAACTAAGCAAAGATGTTATATGGGAACTAAAGTATGATATGAGTGTAATAGACTCACGTCTTTTTCCCCTACGAGGATTCACCTCTGATCACTACTCAGAGCGTGGATATTATGAGGAACATCATACGTCATACTTATCTTACAATACAATACAACACCCAAACACAGAAGAAACTTGAAACACTAACTTTAAAAAATCTGGTAATTACTCTTGGACGCCTTGAAATCTTGATAATCGAAAGGTGGCTTTATATCGTAGGTGTCATTATTGGTAACATTGGAATGTTTGTCGTTTCTGAGTCATCACATTTGTGATTCGTTCGGAAACGACATCTGGCGTTCCGAAGAACTTGTGATATCATCTGTCAGCTCTGACAGCTCATTATCAGCAAAAACTAAGTATTATAAAAAAATATTTATATTATTATAAATAACTTATTTTGAACGCCCTAGATTTAAATAGGTCGACCACAATTTCGCGAATTGAAATTATGTCATGTGCAGAGTTCGTTTAAGGTAAATTGAAGCTTTTAAACACATCGTGGATTCAAAATAGTAATATTCTCCACCATCTACGTTTTCCATCCAAACCAATTCCATTTTTTTTTAAATGGTACGACGGTTAAGCGAATCTCACCTGGTTACAAGTTAAGATAAGGCCGAAGGTGGAGGCGCACTTCACCCGAATGCCTCAACAGAGGTACTGGCTATCTTACCTCTAATAACAATTTTAGAACTGTCGTTATGGCGACAGAATTAGGTAAGATGGTGGTAGCAAGGCGGACTTAAACAAAGTCCTTCCACCAACCAAACCAAGCACCATTTTGTACTTCCCCTGGGGATCGAACCCGGGACCTCTGGATCTGAAACTCTACAAGGGAAGCAGTCGGGTTACCTAAGGACCGTTATAAACGGTCTCTATAGGTTCCAGACCAGTATTAGACGGAAGCGTGCCCAAGCCACTGGCTGCATTGCCACGCTGAATATATATGCTAATTCACTGGCCTAAATAAGAGCCAGCCCCTGCGTCACGTGTCACCTTCACCTTAATCAAAACTTGCAAGATTTTAATATATTTAAAATCTAATGTTTAGATTTTCGATTTTGGTTCCTTAAGGAACTTTACTCGTATAAAGTCAGTCAATTATAGAACTAATGCGGTAAATGTAATAGAATAACCAATTTATAAGTAAACTTATTTTTAACGCCCTAGATTTAAATAGGTCGACAACAATTTCGCGAATTACAAGACTGTGAAGTGCAGAGTTCGTTTAAGGAAAATTTTATGATCAAACGAGTAATAACATTATTTTTTATATTATTACGTATGAAATCGTGTAGTCGTTGTCCTCCTTTTTGTGTCCTTGCTAATGTCTCAATTTGTATGGTTAGTGTCTCACTGGGTTCTTTGATTTGAGTGAATATTTACAATAGGAATTCAAAAATGTAGAAATACTATTTTAACACAAAAAACGGTATTTATCGTTTACCTGTATACCCTTAGTATTTTACCTATGTAATATTAGTTAAAGGTAAAATATCCGATACGCGATAAATACCCATTTATTCGTATCAAAATAATGTGTTAAAAATATCGTTTATGTTTAAAGAAGTATTCTATGGAAATTTTCATCATGACATTTATAGCAAGGAAATGATCTACGGACATCAGTTATTAACTTTAGTGAGTTGTTTTAGGAACCTGTCATTGTTAGTGTTCGAATGAGTTATCTATTTTCCTCTAAATACATCATTATTCTCCTACGGTCGGCACAACATGTTCTGTTCTCCCAGTCACTCCGGTAAAACGACAACCCTGCATCTTCACCATTCGTAACCATGTCCTCTTTCACACAATACATCCATCTCTTCTTGGCCTGCCCCTGCTCGCATGTCCAGCCACGCTCATATTCATAACCATTATGGTCAAATTACTATCATCCATGCCACTCCCACACATCAGAGATGTTACTGAGATGCGAATATTAAGATGGCTTAACATTTTCATCTCAGTAACATGCACTTTCCTCTTATCCATCTTCTTCATACCCCAACTCTCTGATCCATGCATTGCGACAGGTCGTATGACCGTCTTGTAAATTTTCCCCTTTAGTTTAAGAGGTACTTGTGGGTCACATGCTGTTCCCGAGACCTGTCGCTACTTCATCCATACCGCATTCATTCGATTATTCACGTCTCGATCAATATTGCCGTCTTCTTGTAGAAGTGAGCCAAGGTACTTAAACAAATATATTATTTCCCTCTGAACTGGTCTAATCATCACGTTTTTGTTGCAGGTAAACCAACACTTTCTGAAGAACGGGAAAAATGGTAGAACCTAATAAGCAAGAAACGTATCGGTCCATCTAACGGGTGCCTGTAAGAGATCACTTTTAGCGATAAGCCGCCCGTGGTATACCATTGTCGTTTAGATTAATTATCATTTTTTATGTCTCATGTAAATAGTGAACAAGATAAGATAAATGTTTATTTGATAACAATAATGTTTAAATAAAGATTATTCCATCTATTTAAATCGATGGAACCTTTATTTTCATATACATTTACGTGTCAATGTCAAATGAATTATTATTAATATCCGTCTTCGGTCTATCACTTCACAATTCACATGATCTATCAAACACTTGCACCAAGATTAACATAAATAGCTCATAAACTAAGACAATGTGATCAGTGAGCCGTTGCATCATCAGCTCACCTGTAGCTTTGGCGTACCTGTCATATCATATACGCTCCAGTAGGCATACATCTGATAGATTTACGGTCTACTATAGATAATATGCTATGGTTTGCAAGGCATGCGACGGAGGAAAGTAAAGTTGCGAGAATAGTAGGTATGTAAAAAAAACGATTTTGTAAAAAATATGTTTATGAATGTGGAGGCTATAGAAGTGGAGGAAGACCTACAGAGAGAGGATGAATAGTGTTTAAACTAGGCTATAGAAGTAAAGGAAGTTCTGAAGAGAGATGAATGGAATTCGTAAAAATAGGCTATAGTGGTAGAGGAGACCTATTGAGAGATGGATGGTGTTAAAACAAGGCTATAGAAGTAAAGGAATTTCTATAGAGAGATGAATGTATTGGAAAGGAAAGAAGTGGATAATGATAGGGCTGACCAAGATTATGCCATTATCCAACGTCTTTGCGTCTTCTAAAAAGTCCTTGTTGCACGTATACACAATCGATCTTTTATATAATCCCGACTGTTTCTGCTTTGTATAGTTAAAAGACAACTAAATAGCATTTTAAGAACGCGTGTTATAGATACGGTTATCGAAATTTATCGTTACTTTATCTAAACATCCTCGCTTCCTTACATTGATACCTACTTAACTTTTTTCAAGCTTTAAATTATCAATATACCTATTATTATAATTGTTTAGTATTTTCTTCTACCACACCATCTGCTCAGTGGAAAGTATGTATATTCCGTGGAGTAGGGCGACGGTGACCTGTACTACAGGTTCAACTGCCCATTATTGTCTAAAGCTGAACAGAGCCTCCTCCAAAGCGGGAGGGTTTTTGCCATAACCGCCACGCTTGGCAGGTGGGTTGGTGATCGCAGTATAGGTGTAGCACACGGAGAAGGAAGCTGCTGCCGTTCTTGGTGAGATCCCTTGTCGGTTTTAACAACATTCATGGGCTAAGTTGAAGGAGTCGATTCTTAAGCCGCGACCGAAACGGCACTGCTATGCTTTTTCGTATTTTTTATAGTAGGTACCAATTTGTGAGAAAAAATCAATGAATGTTATTTATTCACTTTAGGGATCATGACTTTTCGTACCGACTATGAGTACCAAAAAAATTTTTTTGGATCCAAATCATCAACCTCGGGTTCCCGTATATACCTGTCTGCCGCCCGCAGGTAAAACCGGCAAGGTCTTTCAATGTCGGATTCTTTGTTTTTCTTTATTTTCATGTTGATATCTTTAGAACAAAACGACTTTGTAGTTATTGCTCTTAGGTTTCATCTAAATGAAATTAGAATTGCAGCTCATAAAGTAAGACGGAAAGGTGATTGTCCTATCTATGATTTATGATGCAGCTAGGTGAGACGTTGGGACGTTTTTCGGTTTTCATCTCAATCATCATTCATTCAAATGACACGTCTTTTACGAATTTGAGGTAATAATCAAAACATAGGTAAAATCTCGGTGAAATCGAGGGAAGAAAAACATTGAAATTATCATTTTAGACTCAGAAGTAGAGTCTTAAATGATAATTTCAATGTTTTTCTTCTCTCGATTTTACCGTAACACAGAACTCACACACAGACAAACTCTGTAAGACATGTACGCATTCAAATGTCTCTTTGAATCTAATTCTTAAATTGTGATTATCTATGTTTTGTGTTTATTTCGTTGTATTTTGTTTTGTACTTATGCATTAATAAATAAATAAAACTAAATGTCAATAACGACAAAACTGTCATTTGGTTTCTTAATTTGAACATACTTAGGTATGTAGGTAACTTCTAGAAAAAAAATATTTGAAAAATTGTTATATAGCGACGTTTGCGACCTCGAGACATCATCAAATCATTTTAATATTAGCTTCTTACTACACGTTTTTCAGTCAGTGGTGACACGTGACGAAAAGCGCGCGCGAAGTATCTAGAAATCATTTTTTTTTTATTATAAAAGGCATCGCTTTAACGTTTTATAAATAATGTTGTTTGTCTATGGTTTGGCTATTTGTTGTTTTCATTCTGCAATCATTCATGATATTTACGTCATGCCTGTCAGCTTCTCTAATTCAATAGCAAATATATGGCCATATATTTATAGTCCGATCACAGACTGCTATTCATAAATTATTAACATTAAGTAATTTCATATGTCAATCAGTTCAGTACCCACTAGTTCTAAGTTCTAATAGACCAATCATCATGTCTCTTTGATTCCATTTAATGATTCGTTACTCAGAATCATCAGAACTTCAAAGAATGTGATGAATATGCCACAGGAATTAACTTTCGATTAGTCAACGGGGACGTAAGTGAATGTTACAGTCGCAGTCGCAACTGTAATCTCAAAATTTAGGTTAAATCGTCTAGTCTGGGCGAATGAAAGAACTGTCAACCTTGACATCTGACAGGTACAAGCCCGCCAAAATCATAGCGACGTCGCAAATAGCATCGATAACTACGTGTTTTTCACCATCCTACGTATTCTGAGTCACAAGTATGCATGGGTAGGCCAACATTGCCTTTACGAGGCTTTACCCATTCAACAAGCCTGCGTTCTCCGACGCTCGCATACGACACACAGGTGCAAAACGCACACAGATAAGCCAAGCCAGTTTGACAGTTCTCCGCCGCGTGAGCGTGAGCTTCAGTTGGCCGACCGATACTCGGCGTCGCGGTTCCCTCGTCGCCGCCATCTTGAATTTCACGAAATTCACCGGGCATAAATAAATACGTGTCAACTACAGTGTATGTGTGTGTTTATAACGTTTTTTCGCTGATTATTCAATGGAACGCTGAGGATTTTGGTAAAGAGGTTATTGAGAATCGATTGAGACGTTTTTTAGTGTCGGCGTAATCTTCACCGGTGATGTAAATTGCTAAATAATTATCGGAACTTGCTTTGATGATGTTAATGTCACGAAGGTGTTTGTCTATGCCACGAACGTTTTAAAACACTATGTAGGTTAGGTTCGGTTTGCGTCTAAACCGGAATTAGGTTGAGTTCAGCGTTGTTATATTCATATCGTTACTAAACTTCACACAGTAGGTAGCTTAGTAGTTCTTGCTTCCTTACCTTGTGTTAAAAATTTACGGAATACCTACCGATAAAAGTTATACGATGTCGTCATTGTTATTGTTAGGGAAACAATTGATTCCGTAGTAGGTGCTACTATAATAATAATAATCATCTGAGTATACAGTTGTGTGATCATCTCACGACCAACGTTTTTATGCATAGGTGCCTAATTATTTATTTGAATGTTACGAAATACTCGGCTATATCAGTTTTTTTAAACCTGACTCACTGATAACGTCATACCTGTGACATTGCTCGCCTGAATCTTGTTTTGGTTGATTTTACTTGAAACAATTTCCAATAATATTCACACGCTTTCTTTACAAACAGCATTTTATTATTCCTATGCCTTATATTTTATACTTATTCAACACCCTGGGATATCTTATCTCGTTAGCAGTCTTAAAAATGTGTATCATTACGAATGGTATAAGTATATAATTGTTATATTATTTTGATGCAGCGAATGGTTGATAAATTTAGATATCACGCCAAAACATTCTCACGTAATATCTGATAGATAGATTTATTATTTTAATTATGTCAAAGTTTTGGAATGCATTGAATAATGTCAATTTTAAGATAACATAGATTGCAAACAAATTATGTCCAAAACGAGTGTAAAAAAAACAAGATATCTTTTAAGTTACTCAGATTAAGTTTATCTTATGAGTTTTTCTCGCAAAGAAAATGAACGAAGATTAATTAAAGTTAAATTATAATATGAAAAATCGGACAACCCAGAAGGAAGCTGATTTAATGAAAGAAATATAATTTGCCGGTAGTAAGGATACGTGACAACTGAAACAGGATACAATAGAAACAATTGACAATTTACCTACTTATACGCTCGTTTGCGTTTTGTAATTTTCGGAAATGAATCAAAATATGTCTTGTTAGAAAGATACATTTACTAACACAGTTGTTAGTAACATCCCATCTGTCAAAAATGACACTAACAGTGTCTTGAACTTTTGAAATGTGAAAACCATTAAGATAGCTATTTATTGCTATTAGAATATCTAATCATCACAAGAATTTTTCTCCATAATAGTAATCCCAATATTATGAATTCAAAAGTTACTCTGTTTGTGTTTGTTTGATACATTTTGATGACAAAACTGCTGAACGTATCATAGTGAAATTCGATTAGGATAACATAGCCAAATTTTTATTGTGGCGGGCAAAACCGCGTACGACGGTCTGTGATTACATTATTACACTAGATTGTAATAATGTAATCACTGACTTAAGTTATATAAATTAGAAATTCATAGTCTAGCTCAAAAGATTGAGACTGTAAACTTTTGTTACGTGAGGGCAATTACGTTGATTCATCTTTCAACGGCTGGTATTCTGTGTCCTGTTACGAAATTATTTATAATTTCTTAACAGGAATATTTTATTTGAAAAAGTTTCACAAATTATTCGTACCTTTACACTATGGGCCTAATTTATGTACGTGATACCGACTATCTGTATTGCTCAAATAAATAAAAAAACAGTTGAAAGTCAAGAAAAAGTAAGTTTTATAATGAGTTGATATGTATTCAATTCTCATAAACGTATGATAATTATCATTAAGAACCAGTTTTCTTGGTATCAATAAATTTAACCAAACCAAACCTTTTAATTATTGGAATTTTAAGTATTAGGTGTATATTATTACACTGTTCTATTTGCGGACAGCATGTTTATCATTAGTTTCTGTATATACTTGTTTTTAGGGTTCCGTACTCAAAGGGTGCCAACGGGACCCCATTACTAAGCCTCCGTTTTCCGTCATCCGTCCGTCTGTCGCCTCAAGAACCGAAATAGGCTCATAAAAAAATAAAAAATAAAGTTTCTTGTGGGATAAACTGGTAAATTTAAGAAAAGTGTTTTTGCCTAGAAATGTGGGTTAGAACCCTAGGTTTGTGTGTCCGCTTATGACCGGTTTATTTTATATTATGTTAAATTATTGTGAAATAAATATGTATTTATGTATTATAGTCTTCTACTCCGTTCTTATCACAAACAAGATGATATCTAAGTTCTAGAAACAATGACGAAATGTATCAAACAATACTCACGTAGATCAGATTACCAACTTTCAAGTCTATGGCAATAGGCAATGACAATTAAAGGACAGACAGACAAAATCGTTGATCAAAATCTACCAATTGCACCAGGAGGTTGACTCTGTTTTTCGAGAGTTGTTATGTTTGTTTGTTTGTTTGTTTGTATGTATGTATGTCTATTTCAATGGCACGATTTGGACCCTAAACGGCTTAATGGATTTTTAGAAGTCGGGTCGATCCCGAGGAAATACAATATTGTGCTTGATTTGGTTGATGGTAGGACTTTCTATAAGTCCGCCTAGCTACCACAATAATACCAATTTCTGTCGCCTTAACAACAATTCTTACTTGTTATGTGTGTAACGGCATTAAGAGATAAGCCAGTTCTTCAGACTGTTGAGGATTCCGGGTGAAGTGTGCCTCCACTTTCGGCCTTATCTTAACTTGTGACGAGGTGAGATGAAGACCAAGCGCTTCCTCGCAGTTCTATTTATAAAAAAAAGGTTGAGCGCATCTCCGTCCTACAATAAAAAAAAAAGAAAAGACATCAATAGAAAGATTTATAGCAGTGGACGTATTTGGACTGAAATGATGATCACGCTTGACATAAAAATAGTATGCTTACTGACAGACTAATGTATACTTTGGAAATAATTAGATACAAGATTCAATAGTCTAGTCTTTATCTAAACTATTCTCAGATTATACAAATGGTAAAGACATACACAAAATCGTTTCTAAAAGCACAGTCAGCTCAGATAACGATGTACAATACTATCTGAACTAGGTTAAGCGATAATATCTGTAAATAAGGTAACTATCGCCGGCTCAGTACAGTACTCTCATGCCCCCCGGCCATTGAGTCAGCAATGGTGATCAAAGAGGTGAAAGGTGCTAGTATGTGGTTTACCGGGAACCATAAAGAGGCATTAACTGCTAAATTGTTTGATAATTATCGTAATTTAATAGAACGTTATAAAAGTAGGTCAGTAATATGAAATTGCAATTATTCAAGCTAGTAATAATAAATAAGTAAATTTTGACAATGACAATTCAAGACGATTACCATTAATTCGTTTTGTCATTATTTAACAACTAGCTAAGTTAATTTTTACAGAGACAATTCAATATGAATACCAAAATTAAGTTTTTCGTTACTATGACGGCATAGGAAGGTAATTTCAATTATTGGTATGGTAACATTGAAAGAACTTACTTACTCTCTTGAGCGTTACTTACCTCATTATTGACTCTTAAATTTTAGTACCTAGGTTTAATTACAATATTTGAAAATTATTGTCTCCTAGTTGTATAAAAAAACGATTAACTTTTCCCTTTCGAGGATTCACTTCTGATCACTGCTTATAAGCATTATTATATGCATAATAAGCTTATGAGAATCACTTACTGGGATAGCCAGAGACACATGACCACGGTTTGCAAGTAACTAGTATTCAATACTTGACAGGTTGCAAACCCATCGTCGTAGCGGAATACTAGCCAATGACACATGTCATTCGGATTTGTGTTCCTAGGGACATGCCGGTTTCCCTACGAAACCTTCCCTACCTTCACCGTCAGAACATGTGCATACGTGTCAAATCCGTACATACACTTCCGAAAAACCGAAAAATCTATAGTTGACGACTGGCTTTGAACCAACCTCCAAGCAACCTCCGGATCGGAAGGCATAACCGCCAAGTGAGCTGGTTGTCAAAGGCTTGGCTATCACCAATAAAAGAAATGATTACGGATAGAATACTAAGGTACATTTTTTTTAAACACATACCACGTAAATGTTTGTCTCGGGAATCCAACCCACGAACTACAGCGCAGAAGGGATAGCTATAACTGCTGCCAACGAAGCTGTGAGTCTTGTCGAGGATGGCGAGTACCTTATCCCCTGGTATCTCATTCGTACCTCCGACCGGTTACCGTTAGCATCGGTCGGCATGCCGCAGGCAGCACTTGTGGCATTGTGGCTATCGCGGTGTTTACATTGGTCAACAGCGTTTTGCTGATCAATAGTCTTTCCTATCTCTACTCTAGCTCGACTATTATCGATAATAGGCTAGGAGTAATAATAGGCATGGTCATCAATGATATTAAAGAATATTCAGATTTTCATATTATTGAATTTGATTCATATGTTATCCCTTCTATGTAGATATAGATTATTACTATATCGTCCTATCCTGTTGTTTTTTCTTTTTAGACATCAAAGTTGGTCAACAGTATTTTGCTCTCAATAATTAATCTAGTATATTTACTCTGACTCGACTGTTATCGACTATACATCCTATATTTTTACACAATAATGCTGACCAACAAGTATACGGTTCGCCACCAAGGTGGATTTCCTTAAAAAATACGAGATGAATTGCAGCTGGACCTCACCCGCTGCTTAAATTGGCTAACTTTATAATTTCCTTAAAATTTTACCTACTTTTTTTCAATGCAGCCACTTGGTAAAAAAGATAAAAAGTAACCTATGTTTTCCCCATTAATCCTATATGATTTCACCAAACTCCTGTCAAATTTCATTAAGATCCGTTCTGCAGTTTTGACGTGAATAGGTTGCAAAAAATTAAACAAACATTGACAATGCCGTATGTATAATGTTAGTTTGTATATGAATAGCTAATTATGAACCACGTTCTCTATTTTCTTTCTCTTCTCCTCTTTTATTTGAATATTCGCATCGTATTATGTATTTATTTAATAAAAATGTTCAATTGGTATCGTAGTTAAATCTGAATAAGTACCGGTTTTAACTTATTGCCTACATTCGATATTTTTTACAGTGCCATATTTATATTTATTTGGTCTTATCTCGTATATTGTATATTTAAAGTATTGTGGTAATTAGTTACATGTAACCTGATTTAGTGACGAATTTTCCGATTGTGATTCCACAGTGTGTTTTAAATCTACTATTTGCCTAAAACCGTAATACCTACGATAATACCTTTTTTGACGTATATGGTTTTAGGCAAATTGTAGATTTAAGATTTTAGGCACCCGTAGTACCCGTAGTACCTTAAGCTTCTGTCCACTTGACCCTTTGGGTATCCATGATAGGGCTCTCAGAATTTCATTACATTCGAGCATGTCATCTAACGGGCCCCGGTCATTGGTCACGGAATGCATGATACACTTTGAATGTAGCCGTATCACGCACAATGAATTCGTTTTGAGGTATTACAATTTTGTTCGCACGAGATATGAGATCATCTTAGGGTTCGCGTTCCGATTTCAAATTTACCAATGAGTTTTTACAATCGAATCGAAATTTATATTCGAAAGTGACTTTGATGTTTATCTCTGTCAATGTCAAATCGAGAAAATGAAGGCGTTAGAAAATCGAAACCCCGATGGATTTACACAGAGAGTTGATGCTAGGGTAACTAGCTCAAGCTAGAGGACCTTACCAGTAAATAATAAATAATAAGCTGCAAACAATAAAACAACCAGTATGATTCGTTCCAAATTCGAATGCGGAAATTGACACCAATATTCGGTTTTTAGCAACATTCTATGGCAGTATTCATCTCCCCTATGCACAATGGTCGAACGTTGTTGACTAACTCCTACCTATGTGTACAAAGCATGAGTCTAGATTACTACTGTACACAGCTAAGGAATGGAATGTGCTGCCGTCCTCTATTTTGCCTCGGCGCTATAACCTAGGTCTCTTCAAGGCTAGAATTAATAGACTAACATACCATGGAATCCAGTATTTACAGTATACGTATCAGTATTATGTGTTGTGTAGAAAATTTATGTCGCATTTAGAAGTCAAAAGAAACAGCAAAATGATTTTTACCTTATCTGTATTCAACGAATAGAATTCATTAAAAATAATCAGATATACGGAACACATGCTAATATTATTAAATCTCGCTCTTGGATATTATTTAATAACATATTTGATTCAGAATGCTATTTTTTCAACCGCCATACAATGCTTTTCGTAATATGATATCAAGAAAGAGGTTATTAACCGTTCGATGAGAAATCGAATAGATGAATGATCAACAACGTAACGTGTCTATACTGTCAAAGTCATTGTATTTTTTTTTTATTCGAGAGTGTTTGTCTGCATATCTGTTACGTTTCGTCGAAGAAAATCATATGACATGATAGCTATCTATATCGGCTAAACTTCGTGACCTAGAAGTAGTAGTAGTGAAGTAGTCGCTTCCCGAGTTGACGCTAGGACGAATAGTATTAACTAGAGGCCCTTACGATGGCTGAACGAATCATAATGAAATTTGGTATGGATAGATATAGTCTACGTGGTGGGATAGATCTGACAAGGCTACTCTACAAGGGTACTACAAGGTATGTACCTCGCAGGTAAAGCCGCGGGCAAAAGCTCTTAAAATATAAATTAAACACGAATGTAGGTAAGTTAAGTAATTTAATATATTACCTTTTTTTAAGAAATATGAAGGTATTCTACCTAAATTTACTCAAACTTTTTAACTGCTTCTTTGGTCTAGTGGTTTGCCCACCGGTATCCGTCCAACGAGAGACTGAGGTCCCGGGTTCGATACCCAGGGGAGAACAAATTTGGGACTTGTTTAAATTCCGCCTATATACTATATATTACGCCTAATAACTATCTTACCTAAGTCGGTCGCCATAACCTTATCATAACAACACACCAGGTGAGATAAAGGCCAAGCGTTTACTCGTCGTATAAAAAAAAAGTTAATATTACAAAATGTTTGTCTTATACTATACTTACATCATGGTTTTTCTACCGGCATTTAAAATCAGAGTTTGGTAACTCACACCTAACATCGATATATTTACTCATCTATATTATTATATGCAAACTGCTTGCCTATTGGCTTATATCACATTCAATCATGGTTCTTATGTGTAGTTTACTTAAGTTGAAACTCTGTTGAGTAAAACACATTATTAAACCTAAGCAGAGCTAATATTTGTTCTAAAAAGCCATTAGAGTTTACGCAAAACTAGCCACTTCAAATAGTTCTGGTTCTACTGATTTTTGCTTAAGATGTTGTCACAGCTACTATGTATGTTGTACCAGTTCATTGTTGGACACGAGCTCCTCCATGTCATAAGGACCTTACGTATTTGAAGGGTGGCATGTAGACATGTGCTTATTTTTTTTTAGTCTTCAAGTCCAGAGTGAATAGTTTCTGTTTAGACAAGCGTGATCTATATATATCTAAGTGCTTATTACACCTTCATAAATTAAGGGTGCTAGGTCATCTAGCCCTCTGAATTAATGCAAGTGTAATAGCACTTAGCGAGCTAGCATCTTAGCTAGCAAGCAAGTAAGGTGGCTACCGTCCTAGCTCCTACTTAGCATCCGATATAACGGATGCAATTTAGGACGGTGTAGTAAGAAGCGTCTAAAAAGCTTCCTATTCTAGATCCTCACTAGGACGACTGAAAGCTGGAAGGTGTATTAGAAAGCCAACTGTTATTACACCATCCGTAATATCGGATGCTAGGACGGTAGCCACATTTTTCATGCTAACTAAGATGCTAGCTGGCTAAGTGCTTTTACACTTGCATTCATTCAGATGGCTAGACGACCTAGCATCGATGGTGTAATAATCACTTTAGGATTAGGGCATCACATCTTTAATTGATTTTCAAATAAGCTTTTTCAAACGCTTGGCCACCAATAAAAAAAAAACTTTCATGAACTTTGGGCCACCCACAGGAAACAATAGTTTTCTTTACGTGACGATACAGTTTACTGACTTTATACTGCCAAGTTTAGTGCATATTCTATTGTTTTTTTATTATCGATGTCGACCAGTGTTATGATCATTCAGCCGTAACTGCTAGATATCGTTACCCGGAGTAGATCACACCTACATATTTTTAAAGGCGTTAGTACGTTTTCATATATCTATCCTCGCTAGCAACTGTAGTTGGCAAAACCTGTGGTAGCTTGACATTTCGAGATCAGAAGTGCAAGATGAAGTCATAATGTCGTGTTTATTTCCATAAAACTGGGTACATGGGTAAATATGCAATTAAATTTATGACAATGACACTTATTGATAAGTTTATCGGCGTAATGGCGCCGTTATAAGTGCAGTAATTGTGTCAGTTACATTTGGCTTCTTTGATTATCTGAATTTGAATATAAAGTTTTATTTTATGTTTCAAAATGCATAAAATTGTGCAATTTTTATTGGTAATAGCAATGCGTAAGACAAGCAGCACACTTGAAAAACAATTGGCGTTTCGGCCTAAGATGGATACACTCGGAGAGTGTGCAGCGGAACTACACAATCTATTTCCGCCATACCCATTTTTTTCGAGGACAACCAGACGCTCGGCGATGCGCCACCGGTTTATGGTGGATATACCTTCCTCGCGCACTGAGCGGTTTTCTTCCTCATTCATAATGCGCACCGCCAAGGAATGGAACGCTTTGCCTGAGTCTGTGTTTCCCGAACACTACAACATGGGAGTCTTCAAGTCAAGAGTGAATAGGTACCTTCTGGGCAAGCGTGCTCGCAGGCTGCATCATTGCTTAACATCAGGCGAGATAGCAGTCAAACGCAAGCCTATCACATTAAAAAAAAACGGTTGTCTGAAAGGATTGAACTTGATTTGAAGACTCATTTAACTCATTTATTCATATCCAATTGTACACGTTATCAAAAATAAATGTAAAAGTATATTATTAGGTAATTTTTTTTGTCACATTTCATATGGTATTGGTTGGTTGGTGGTAGGAAAAAGTCCACCTCGCTAGCTACCACCAGTTGTCAAGTCGCGTCGCCGTAACAACAATTCTTAATAATAAGGGCAGCAGGCGACAGCGACAAATGTCAATACTTGTTCCTAACTTTGCATTATGTTTTAACCGCCTCTGTGGTCTAGTGGTTCCACCGATTTCAGAACCAGAGGTCCCGGGTTCGATCCCCATGTGGAGTACAATAAATGTGCTTGGTTTGATTGGTGGTAGGACTTTGTTTGGGTACGCCTGGCTAACTACCACCATCTTACATAATTATGTCGCCATAACAACAATTCTAAAATCATTTTTTTTATTTTTTTTTGTATTTCAAGTGATTGCACTTGGTCACAAAATTTACATTTTTTTGTGCCAAAATAACATTTGTAAATTCTAAAATTGTTGTGTTCGCATTTAGAGGTAAGATAGCCAGTTCCTCAGTGTGTTGAGGATTCCGGGTGAGGTGCGCCTCCACCTTATCTCAACTTGTGACTAGGTGAGATGAAGGCCAAGCGCTTCCCTGTCGTACAAAAAAAAAGTATTGAATTTGTATGAAGCTATGTCACTGTCACTGTCTTCGAGCTTGTACCTTAAGTCCAATTACGTCAACGGATAAGTCCGGTACCCAGTGGTTCTAAGTGGAACCTCGCCACTATTAAGTCGCCTGCGCATTTACTAAATCGAACACAATTTTTCAATTTGCCGGCACTGTCGCGACGTTGTCCTAATTCGTTGATTGGTTTACTGTTAAATCGGATTACTACGCAAATAGCCGTAACTGGTTAGGTAACGGCTACTCTGTAGTTACATTTTTTAGTTTTTATTTATTAGGAAGACCAACAGCTTTATAAAACTTAATAACTAATTAATTGATTAAATTACTTAATTCATAAATCCAAGTAATCTAGCAGAGAAGCCAATTAGCGGTCCTCAGGAATGGTAACAGAAAGATTGAAAAAATAAGCGCAAACAAACATTTACGAAAGTAATTTAACTCAAGTGCCTACTACAACTACTACGTTAACAGATATCTTTTAAAATACATTTATTTGCTAATGGTTATCTAACTTACAGTTAAGCATTACTAAAAAATACCTAGAAAACTTAATTAAACCTTAACATTATTGGTTGCAGTACTACTACACATTTTATGCTCTAGCTAAGTCTTTTCTATGTCCAGGAATTCGAAATTTTTGTCCTATGTTATTATTTTATCCTGAAAATATATGTAATTAGAAGTTGCTTCAGTTCTCTTAATTGTTTTATTAAAAAAGTTAACGCATACATTTTGCCCTACCACGAACCAAACCTGGTTGGTTTAGGAGGTAGTTAGCCAGGCGGACTTAATTCCTACCACCAACCAACCAATACCATATGAAATGTGTCAAAAAAATGTACCTAATAATTTTACATTTATTTTTGCTTACGTTTACAATTGGATATGAATAAATGAGTTTAATGAGTCCAACCAAACCGAGCGCACTATTGTGCTCCCCTGGGGATCTAGCCCGGGACCTCTGGATCTGAAATCGAACCACTACCATAGAGGCGGTTATAATACCGAAGTGCTGAGATGTATTTAAGATGAAGCTACCATGTCTGTCAATTCCAGAACTAGCAGTCTAAACCTATCCGGTTGGGTCGCGGAGTGAGACAAGGGGATGTTACATTATTTCAAAATCGAAACCAACCTACTAGCAAGTATCCTATAATTTTTCGCGAGCAAAGGCGTAGGTACGATTGAATCTTATTCTTTAATTTCTTTATTCGGACCGGATTATAGAAGGTCACCTGTCTTGCATCTATTTTAAACTTAAAATAACACGTATTTAATTAAACCAGCCGTGACACGGTTTAAGTCGACTTATTTCACGGCTATGTAATGCGAAATGTGCTGTGCAACTGCATTGTCTTCAATTGTTGTGCGGAGTTTATTGATACAAATGATAATGATATCATGCGATACGAATTCAATTGTTGAATTATATGCCCCTGTTAACCTCTGGGCAAAACGGTTCTTCTTATTGTGCTTCTTTGAAGAGATTGCTTACATCTGTGTGTACTTTTACGGTAGGGACGCCTTTGGTCTTTATCTCAGCTGGTGTCAAGTTATGATAAGGCCGAAGGTGGGTGCACTTCAACAGGAATCCTCAACAGACAGAGGAACTGCCTATCTTAATAAATACCTACTTTACGTTTTACTACATACCTTGAGGATAGGCAAAGTCGTGAGCTTGACCAAAAGGGATTAAAACAAATCGGGGACAGCATGTTATGTTTTTGCTACCACTTTAAATATGTGAATGAAATTGTAACCGCCTCTGTGGTCTAGTGGTTCAACCCACCGATTTCAGATCCAGAGGTCCCGGGTTCGATCCCCAGAGGGAGTACAATATATTGTGCTTGGTTTGGTTGGTGGTAGGACTTTGTTGAAGTCCGCCTGGCTAGCTACCACCATCTTACCTAATTCTGTCGCCATAATAACAATTGTAAAATTGTTGTGTTCCGGCATTCAGAGGTAAGATAGCCAGTTCCTCAGTTTGTTGAGGATTCCGGGTAAAGTGCGCCTCCACCTTCGGCATTATCTTAACTTGTTACCAAGTGAGATCAAGGCCAAGCGCTTTTCCGTCGTACAATAAAAAAAAAACTCTTGTTATTTTGATCTAAGATTACAGCACTCAACCAGTTAAAGTAACGTGCACGCGTAGAGCAAGATGTTGACATAGTAAACAAGCTTCACAGCTCACTTTATACTAACTCTGCTTTATGCTTGAATTTGTGAGTTCGATTCCCACCCAGGACAGGACAAATATTTGTGTGATGAATATAGATGTTTGTTCTGTGTTTGATTGTTCTTTTGTATTAAAGTATGTTATAACAAAAATACAGTATGTACCTAAGTATTGGGAGAACTTTGCCCTGCAGTGGGAATATGTTAAATAAAAAAAAAACTATTTCCCAAAACATGCTTTGCTTAATTTAGAGCCAGAAGATGGCGCTGTGTGAAATGATCCTGTAATATTACGTTTTTAATTTTTAATTATGCTGATGAGAACATAGTAGTACACAAACATAGCAATAGGTATTCCCTTTTATCATAAAATTACACAAAAACGAAGCCTACTACATTACATTTACACACATGTGATGAAATCGAGCGTGTACTTTTTAATTTCTGTGCCATGTCATGTAACTACGGTTGACATTTACAAAGCGTAATCTATTTCGAATTATGTTGTTTTGAAGTCTGTCGTAAGTCTTCCCACTGTGCAATGCATAGGCCTTACTATGACACTACAAAACACGAATGAAAAAATACTTAATTTTCATGGGCACTACATTGTCATAACAATAGCGATCCTAGAAGAAAAATATTTGAAAGATCGAGTTAGTAGAATACCAAAATGCATCTATGGGACCATTTTGCGACGGTACCATTGTCATATTGAAGCGATTGGTTTAGTTACTATACCAATTCTACTAAATCCGAGTTAGTAGAATACCAAAATGAATCTATGGGACCATTTTGCGACGGTACCATTGTCATATTGAAGCGATTGGTTTAGTTACTATACCAATTCTACTAAATCCTAACCTACTAAATCGGGGCCCAGTCGCGATCTCAAGTGGCAATCTTTGCCATTCGCAGTTCTTTTACAGGCCCGTAGTTTCGTCATTGCAAGTCCCCCGGTCAAGTTAGTTCTCGAAAGCTAACAATGCCGGACCAGTCTCAATTCGGACTGAGGTAGAGTCGCATTGTTGAAGAGACTGAGGGTGATTTTTTTGCAAAACCTTGAGGAATAATAACAAGTCTTGAATGGGCAATTACTAGACCATACAATTGCTCTGAAAAGTAACCGGTTTGTGTATTGAATATTATTTTTGCTTGCTCTTCTGTATACCATCAACGGTACATTTTAAATGTAATGCATTTTGCAAAGACATCTTAGTAAATGTATTGTAAAAATGCGAAAGTTTGTTTGGTTTCTCACGTTATTTTTTTTTATTTTTATTGTACGACGGGGAAGTGCTTGGCCTTCATCTCACCTGGTAACAAGTTAAGATAAGGCCGAAGGTGGAGGCGCACTTCACACGGAATCCTCAACAAACTGAGGAAATGGCTATCTTACCTCTGAATGCCGAAACAGATCAATTTTTTAGAATTGTTATTATGGCGACAGAATTAGGTAAGATGGTGGTAGCTAGCCACCAACCAGACCGAGCACAATTACTCCCCTAGTATATTGTAATCACCTAGTAAAGTACAACAGGCGGCTTAATTGCTACGAACGAAGTAAGGGTAGCAGGACATTACTTTCACACAGCGCCATCTAGCCACAAACTAAGTAAAGCTTGTAATATGGGAACTAGATTACGTATATGCCAACTCTAATAAAGCTATCGGAGTCCATAATCCTTGTAATATTTTGGTTTATTAATATATTAATAAATTAATAAAAAACTGTTATATTTTAGTTGGTGTTAGGACTTTGTTTTACTTTAATAGGTACCACCGTCTTACCTAATTCTGTCGCCATAACAACAATTCTTAAATTTTTGTGTACCGGCATTTAGAGAGGAGAGCCAGTTCCTCAGACCGGTGAGGATTCCGGGTGAAGTGCGCCTCCACCTTTTATCATTACTTGTAACCCAAGATGAAGGCCAAGCGTTTCTCCGTCGTCAAATAAAAAAAAAACAGATGGTGGCGCTACCCCGTCGTTCAATTAAAAAAAATGATAATCTAGATCAAAAGTATGACTTGTAAATTTCGACAGGCAACTGGTCAAACTTGCTCGCACTCTGGCCCCAAATCGGCCATTGTCCCTGTTTCCCACGGTGGCTGGTCCACCGTGAAGGTCAGACCTTGGACGTTTGTCTGCGAAGGATATGTGATACAAACCTCTGTGCTGTTGACGAACAATTTTTTTTTTGTCACAACATTTACAAATGTTATAATGACACAAACATTCATAATCCGTCATCATTATAACATTTGTAAAAAAAAGATGATAATAGAAGTACTTTGTATAATATTATGCTTGTATTCTAGGGGTTAAAACTCATTGTGGCCTTAAATGTATTTAACATAAAATAACATCTGCCTAGTCTAGGTGTCACATTCTAAACTTGAAAAACTAAATGTGATTCGTTCACTAGTAATTTATAAATTCAACTTTTTATAGTATTAATCCATCCATACTTAAATTATAATTTGGAAAGTGACTTTTTGTTTTAGCCATGTTTCAACCTAAAACAATATCGATGTGGATGGTATTTTTTTTTAAAGTAGTAGGTATAGCTTCTTGTGAAAGGGCCCGTCCGGGGAAGGACTATATATATACTACCTATATCGACTGCCAAGCAATTCCGGTTTGAAGGGTATGGTTGAAATTACGGGCACGCGAGGCTTAACACCTTTATGCCTCAAGTTGACGGGCGCAATGCAGTGCCGTGTAGGTCATGTTCTTTGTCGATGTGACCTACGCAGTAAGGCTTTGTTATAGGCAAGAGATGCACTTAACATCAGCACCCTTATTCTGTATGACGAACGTATCGTAACGAAATGTCATTACGATGATTCCATACAGATACTTATTGTAACGCAGGCGCGTTAAGACACGGCATAAGGGCTCAGGTTGGCTGCTTGCTTGTTCCGTCTCCAAGTTGTTTAAAAAAAAACAAATAATGGTATGCGTTCACTAGTAATTTATAAATTTATCTATATATCCAACCATACCTACCTATATAATAGTTTATAAAGTAAGTATCTTTGTATGTTTCTTTGTTACGTTTCCACTATGAATATGCAATTTGGTATGGGGTAGGACATACTTTTTATCCGGGTACCACACAGGCAAAGCAACAGATATAAGCTAGTCAAATATAGTTAATGAGCTAACCGATTAATGACATTTATGACCCCATCAAGGCGACTGAGAGTATCAGGTTTTATAATACCGGCGACGCGACGGAGGCTTCTGTCTTAATGACTTGACAGTCATTAAGACAGAAGCCTCCGTCGCGTCGAAAACATACTCACCACTCTGACGAGTGAAACAGCAAAAAAAAAAAGGTAAAAAAGCCAAGCGTTGATTACAATATTAAGTTGATATGCTTTGATTAACTTGACTGAGCGTGACGCGCAGTTTTTTTCTCACGTCTTTTTTTGTTAGATTCGATTTAATTTTGGTAAGCACATAAATGAAGTAATTTTACAAGTAACAGTTAATATCTCAGATCTACAAAATATAAACGTATGTAGGTACGTTATAAGAAAAAAAAGGTTTATTTTGGACAGCAGAATCTATTCTATTGTTGATCAAGACGATACAAACGCAAAATAAAAAAAAGCTGATTTAATTTTTTTTCATACATCCATCCGCAATCGAAAAGCTTAGGTACGTTTTTTTACTAAAACGTTCCCGCACGAGACACAAGTTAGAAGAAATTCCAAGAAATTGATGACAAGGTCAATTTAACTGTCGGTCGGTAACCTTACCATGCGGGCTAGCAAGAACGTGCCAAGAGAATTCACTCGTGTTATAATACTTTTTGCTAGCTCTATTAAAAAAAAAATTAATAACTGGCGGCTAACTTTGTGTCAAAATATTCCTCATCCCGATTCAATGTTTATTGTGCCGAATACATACTTATGATATATAAATAATAATATAAAAATGTAAGTCTTGAAGTAATTCTTTTGTACGTGTGTTTGTCACTGAACTTTTGAACGGCTGAACCTATTTTGATTACTTATATTAATAAACTCATCTTGATTTCGTCGTATCTTAATCAATCGAAGAGAAAACTTTTATTACTTGGCTTAGTTACTTTTCTGAAGTTATTCTTGTGCCATGACTCATGGCGCCATGAATAAAATTTTAAAATAAATAAATATAACAGGACATAAATAACAGCGGAATTTAGCCCCTAACCAAGCCACGCTTGAAAAATGGAAACTAGATTACATAAGAATAATTTTAAGCATATTTTTTGAAAATCATTAGCTATCATACAACACCCGAACAAAAATCAAAATTCATCACTGAAATGTATATTTGTCCTGTCTATGAATCGAATCCACATCATGTAGCGCAGAAGGTATAGCCACTACCAACTGAGCTGTGAGGCCAGTAAATTAATAACTTTAGATTATTTTGCGTAAAAATTAAAAAGTAATGAAATTGAACCCAAGGAAAGCCGGTGCCTTTACATTTGACTTCGTGTAAGGCCAACAAATGACAAATGCAATTAATTTTCGGCCAAAGCCAAGTCAAGGCTGCCAGATACGTTACCAATTAGCCGGTTTATAAGAAGTCCTCTTATGGTATTATCTGTGGATTTATTGGCGTGCCTGTGTTGGCAATTAATCAATAAAATAACTTGACGTCATAATAGTTTACGACCAAAAACCTAAAATAACTTTAAAACTGCGTTGCCTGTTCAGTCGCCATTTTTTATATTATATTTGAATTCTATGTAAGTTTAGAGAGGTGCAAAACTCTACGTTTGTTGAGACAACGTCTGTTTGGTCTATTATTTCGAAAGGACACAGCCGATTCAAATGAAATTTTGCAAGTATAATCGTATAAAGATAATCCGTGTCTATGGTGTTTTACTTTTTGGAACAAAATAATTCAAATCAATCAAATGAATATTCCCATACAATAGTATTTTCATTTGAATAGTGTTTTTAGAAAAAGTAGGTAAACTGCAAAAGATCATTTAAATCAGACGTGCCTTTTCGAAATGAACGACAAACTACGTTTGTACTGGAATCTGCGGAGCTCCGGGGCCTTCGTGTGTTTAACTCTGTCATTCTACTTGTAACGTGGCATAGACAAAACTATTTATTTCTTAAAACAAGGTCATTACTCGCTACCAAAGTCCTCGGTTAGACAATAGCCTTTCTCTAAGCTAGTTCTCATACTGATGAAATACGTGAAAATCTTTAGTCTGCGATCTATACGTATCTTTTAAATACTGTGTAGGTGTAGATATACGTTTTATGTATTTCTGTAGTATGAAAAGGTGTCTGTGTTCAAATAATGAGTCATTATTAGTAAGGCAATTCGTTCCTACAAATGTTCCAAAATGTAAATCGATCCTTTGTTTCCACAGGCAGTGTTTCCAACGTTTGTTTACACAAATGTCAACGAAACAGTGAGATCCCAAACACCGTGTGAATACGAAAAACGACTTTAGATTAAAAATAAAACATTCCATTTTCAAACTAACGCTTAATGTTGCCATATTAACAACTTTTTATAAGAACGATAAATACAAATAAAAAATTGTGTCAAGATCGATAAGTGTGTGTCAAGGGGGATTCAACTTTCCTTTTGTAGAACAGTGGACTGGGTGACATCGAAGTTGTGGTGAATCGTTTAATTTCAACCTTCTGCCGTGTATGGGTTTATCTTATTGTGGAAGGAAATTGGCGGATCCCTTTAAATAGTGCAGTGATGAAAAGTGTATAAAAAAAAATGTCTTCGCAATCGTACTACAAGGAACGGCTGGGTTTCGACCCTCAGGAAGCGGAAGGCGTGAACGGGAATTACTACGACGGACCTCACCAGCCGAAGCGTCATCGAGGGGAACTATCAGATACCCACGATCAGGTTTACGAGGAAAACTTGACCAAATTCAAAGGTACAACAGTTTGGGAGTTGTTTATCAGACAGTCAGGTTCGTGATGGAAGGATATTGAGAATGCGTGTACGTGTTGTTTGAATGAGTGTCGTGTTAACGGTCAGCTATTTGTTTACTAACAACGTTTGAATCATTTTTCGACGTTGGCAACACTGGCTTCTAGTTGTCAATACGCGCCATTGTCTTGGAAATACTTACCTAAAACCATTAAGATTTACGGTTCATAAATTGGTAAAGACGTTTTAAGAACCAGAATTCACGCACAGCAACCTAGCTTTAAACTTCAAATGTTGTTATGCTACGATATCAGTTAAAATTTAGATTTGGAGCAGTACACTCCTTCGATTGGAATTAAAAACCTTCTTTCTTGGGCAATGTTCATTCAAGTCATTCAATTGTTTCATTCATTGGGTTAATTTCACATTTGCTATGAATATTAAAGTTTAAGCTCAGTAACAGAGGGTGTGATTAACATGTTTTGCGTTTTACTTTTGTGTGACGTATGACCTAACTAGCCATTTTTACAATGCTTTAAGATTTGATTGTATATCGTCTATCAATTGGTATGCTGTGCTATGTCTAATATTGATTGGTGATTAACACTATCATATTAAGCTAGATTTGATATTCTAACGGCCATTACGAGATGATATTCTCATAGTGAAGCGATTGGTTTAGTAGAACCGGGATCCTGGCTTTTGCCAGCTGAACGGCTGAATGATCACAACATTGGATGGAAGTATAATTATGTATATGGATGTATAATGAATAAATAAATAAAATTCTGATTCTGATTGTGATTCTGGTAGATCACACTACTTAATGCAAACTTTACGTAAGCAACAACATATGTTTTAAAATAATTTTTTTTATGACGGGGAAGCGCCTGACCTTAACTATACCTGCAGGTCGATTACATTACTTGAAATCCATTACCAATACAAAAAATACAAATACAAAATGTATTTATTATGTAACAAGAAATATGGACCTCAAAACAAAATAACGTAAGAAGTAATAATTATAAATTTGCTTACTTAATACAATTAATGCTAGATTATATTATGTTGTGGTACACTAGCTCCCAAACTAGGATTCCTTTGTCGCGGGCGGATAGGTACTTCCGGGAGTGTTGAAAAAAATAAAATAGGTATACAAATAAGTATCATTTTCACGTAAAATACGTAGTAACGAAGGTAACAAACAAAACAATAAAACAACCAATAAACATCAAGTCGATTACCAGTGGTCGACCTATTTTGGCGGTAAAGTGACAGTCTGTAGGCTAGGTTTCAAATGTCAAAAATTAAAACGATGTTGATTACCAGCTGCGCAATAAGGCTGCTGGTGTAAGTTATGATGAGGCTGAAGGAAGCTTACCTAACCAATCCTCAATAGTCAGAGTAACTGGCTATCTTACAGGACATGCACCAATGTAAAAATAACACTCGAAAAGTGTCATAGGAACGTTCAATCAACCTTTTAAAGTTATTGATGATGCTGTACGTAGTACCTACTATCTACTTAGTACACACTTCAAAGGAAACCCCGATTGATATTGACCCCGTGACCGTCAGAACTGATCGGTTAATTACAGCAATCAATTCTAATTAAAATCATCCTTGGTACAGTTACTCACCGTCTCTGTTGCTAAGCAGACGGTGGGAATGTAGATTATCAATTATTTGATCAATCAAAACGTCATGCTTTCGAGATCTTTCGACACCCAAGAACCCTAGACTAAACAGAAAATATCGTAATTTGACTTATCATAACTTGAAACTATGTGAGATGAAGGCCAAAAGTTAAACAAAAGCTTTAGAGGAAAAAAAATTGAGGTAAGAAGCCAGTTCCTTATATCGTTGAGGATTCCGAAGAGCATTTCTACCTTATCATAACATGAAAAAATCAGGTGAGATGAAGGCTAAGCATTTTCCCGTCGAATAATAAAAAAAAAACTTGGGTAAGTACTTATACTTACTGATAGCTCGGATAATGCTGATGCCTAGAGCATTGCCTATAAACCAGATTACAGAGGTTACATAGTCACCAAGAACTATGCGGTGTTTCCCCCACCTTGAGCCTTATCGTGAAGCCAAATCAGGCATAGCCATGTGCGGGTAAGATACGGACAGCCTGATAAACCTCGACACTTCTGTATCTGAGGATTCCGGGTGAAGAAGCTTTCACCTTTGGCCTTATCATAACATGAAACCAGGTTAGATGAAGACCAAGCGCTTCCCCGTCGTACAATAAAAAACAAACATCTCATCAATACGTAGATATTACGAGGGTGTTACGTTTATCTTGCCCGGGCAAAAATAAATTGTGATTGATATCACAATATATTAGAATCTATATAGTGCCGATACTAGTATCGGCCGAGTCTTACAGTCGCGTGTAAAACCATGGTTTTAAAAGACATTCAGTGAAATTCGAGACAAAAATAAATAAAAAATAGCCGACATTTGACTACCACAGCAATATCTTTTAAAATTAAATATACCGAGACATTTAATTTTACACAGCGCTATCTAGCTCCAAACGATATATAGCTTATTAGATGGGAACTTAAATAGATAGAAAAATCTTTATTGTTCAGCAATATAACACAAAAACAAACATGGAGACCAAATCGCGGTCCTATATCTTAAAAACAATCTCTACTAGACAACCTTTGGATGGAATGGACTGTCAGAAATACGATGAGGTCATGAAAGTAAGAGTATTCAATTGAGTTAGATTATTTTGAAGCGTTTAATCTGTACTTACTTGCGCGCTGGTCGTTTGATCTCGACCAGCACGTAAGGCAAGATTAGAAATCGCAGAGTTAAAAATAGACAACACAAAACGCTGATCTCCAAAATCTGGCTTACCTTACTAGGACCTGTAAGCAGACTAGGACCAGCTTAACCTACTAACAATTATATTGATTACCTAATAATCCAATTCACCCACGACGGAACAGCCTACCTATAAGCTCCCAAACTAGGTCAATGCAGCGAAATTTGCATTCCTCAAGGCAGCTGATAAGGTTTTGCTATGCATCAACGGACGCCTACTTGGATACCTACACTAGATATGAATGCTAGATATAAGTTGCAAAATACTATTGTTGAAGAACTGGATCTAATGGAGTCTTCTATATTAGGGTTAAAGCCTGTTTAGTACCACGAAGATCGGCTTAGAAACTTTATCATAGCTTAGTTTTGGGCTTTAGATGGCTTCTCCAAAATATCATTTGTTATCCGCACCAGTACAACATCTGGAGTCTTCATGTCCAGAGGAATCTATTCATAGATTCCTTTAAGACGTGTTTGACGTGACATACGCTTGGCTATCATCAATAAAAAAAAAAACTTAAGACAAGATTTTAAAATTTAAGTTCTTCAACCTCGAGGCTTGCCTGGGCAAGAATCGGCTCGATGATTGAGCGAACACCTTCCCAGAAGATGCCAATAAGTATAAACTCTCTTATAATCGTACCTTACGTATCCTATTAAGGGTTGTATGCATTCTTTATCTATAATCCTTGAGACACTTCTGATCAAGTAATCTTCAAAGAAGTCATTGGTCAACCTCATCACCTTAATCGTCTTCAATAGAGATAATACTAACCAAGTAGTAATTAATAAAAACGTTTTTTATACAATTAACTGAAAACCCGCCCCAGTCGAGCCTAGGTAACGACCATATGCCTTCTGCGCTGTAGGTACAAATGAATACAATAATGATAAATATATACATATAAACATGAATACATAAATTATGTTAAGCTATGGATAACAATCTACAAAGACAGATAATACTCTTTTACTTTAATCTTAAAAATATTTAAAGACTTAGATGCACGGATCATATGTGGACTAGAATTCCACAGCCTGACAGCTTGTACAGTGAACGAGTCACTGTAACACGTGGAAGAGTGAGAAGGAGTTGCAAGACGGTGTGATCGGAAATGGAGCACGCTTGTCTAGTAATAACATATCCTCTGGGCTTGAAGACTCCAAGATTGTAATAGTGCAGAAAAACAGTCGAGGGCGACGAGTTCCATTCCTTACCAGTACTAACGATAAAGTTTGAGGCGAATCTATGTGTTGGGAATTCCTTGGGTCCGTGGGGATCCAGTGCCCTCCAGGTTTACAAAAATCTTGCGGGGCTTTTGATTGAAGCGTCACGTGACCCAAGCACTGGCTCGAATTTAGGCCAGTGAACGTGTGAATGCACCAGTGTCTTGGGCACGCTTCCGTCTGGTACAAGTCTGGAACAGTTGAGTTACTCGTACCTATCGACCGTTTATAACGGTCCTTATCCTTAGGTAATCCGTCTGCTTCCATTGTAGTTGTACATATTTTTTTGTTAATATAATAATAACAAGGGAATACCTACAATTCGTCTCCAAACTATAGGTGCGTGTATTGGAATGTATCTATTTTAAAATTCAAAACATTCAGAGTCCATTGTCGTATCAGATAAGGTTGATATCTTTCTGATATGTGAATGATAATGCTGATGTAATGCAATGCTGCAAGGTTAACTATTCATGGATAAGTCTTCGATATATTAAACGAAAGTTTCCGAAGATATTGTAGTGAACTGCGCGATTAGGAGGCGGTATTTGTCAATGCCGCCTCTTCGTACTACATGATGTTTTGAAGCTAGTACGAAGGGGAAGATGATATGTGATCTACCCGTAGTGGTTTAGCAACAAAACAGCTGGCTTTTGCTAGCGGTGACGGCTGAATCTCAACACTGGTCCTCAGTGCCTCATACCTCTTTTCACAGGTGTAAAGCATGAGGTCTACGATAGATCTAGTTTCTCGGAAGACTCCAGTTCTCCCGTGAACACGAACTATTTTTTGAAGAATATATTCATTTTTTAATTTGGCATTTTATGCTATTCTAACAATGGATGTATATGAATTATGTAAACAGATAGGTACTATTTTTTAATTAAAAAAAATAGAGGCAAAACGTGTGGCGATTTTTTTTGGCGTCGAAGAGGGTGAACTTTTACAAGTCCTACGATGTGGTCATTCAGCCGTACCCGTTGACTCAAGTTCAACGATTTGTTGCCCGGGGACTAGTAAGCTTAAATAGTAGAGCTCCTTGTGAAAGGGCGACCGGAGAAGTACTACCACCATACCTAATTCCGCCGCCAAGCAGCATTGCCGTGTTCCGGTTTGAAGGGTATGGTTTCCGTTGAAATTACAGGCATGCGAGGCTTAACACCTTTATGCCTCAAGTTGCCGCGTAGGTCATGTTCTTTGTGGATATGACCTACGAAGTAAGGCTTTGTTATAGCCAAGAGATGCACTTAACATCAGAAGCACTTCTTGCGTGTTGCATCTCCAAGAAGTATTAAAAAAAAACTACCAGGAGTTAGTCCCACCCACCCCAGTATTTAGTGTTTTTTTATGATGATTATTATGACTAAGATTATGACCAACGAAATAAAATATCAAGAGCTTTGTGTTGGTAAATTTAAAACGATAGAGGCAGAGCTCTGACCGGCTCATAACGTGCGAACAAATATTGCTATGCGCAGGCGCACGGTGCGCGTCAAATTCAATCAACACATATTGAGGACGATGCACCCATCAGCCGGCCTGCACTAACTAAAGTCTAGCTTCTATCTATCACGGGTAACATACTAGTTCATACATAACTAGCTGACCCGCGCAGTTATATTGCGCAAAACTTACTGTTGATTCAATGAAAACTTTACAAGATCACCCGTTTCGCAAATCTAAAGATTGCTAGAAAATTCTATCAAAATCAGTCCTGTCGTTTCCATAGCGAAGTCCATAGCGATCATGCCTACAATCTACAGCAAAGATTTTTATGAAACTACTGGAGGTTGGCCCATATTAACCGCCACTAAGGTTCATTGCGATAAAGCCTTGAGCTCTATGTTTTCCCCATATGTTTATCTGTTAAACATCCCTTCTGATTTAATCGAACATTTATTCAAAAATTCATATAATTGCCCTAACCTATATCACCAACCAAACCAAGCACAAATTTGTACCCCCTTGGGGATCGAACCAGGGACTTCTTGATTCGATACCGGTGGGCGAACCACTGGAACCATTAGGCGGTTGAAATGTATATTTGATTGTCTGTATACTATTTTTTTACTTGTGTTGTTTTATCATCATCTCTATACCATATCTTAACACTTCCATAATAAAAGTATCTGCAAGATATGCCAATTAGCAGTCTGCAATGCGCCTGCGCACTACACGTATTGTTAATATAACACTAGTATTAACCCGTTACAATTAATTTGACAGGCGTTTCATATGAATGAATGATTGAATGAATTAATGAACAAATAAATGAATGAATGAATGAAATTCTTTATTGTACACGAAAAACATTAGAACAATTGTCAAATTTAAAACTTAAGTTATTAGCGATCTCTTCCAGACAACCTTAGTACAAATACGGTTGATGGTAGGAGGGTGTACATTATAAAAGATAATAAGTAAATATCTAAATTAATACGTCATAATCATTTGAATATGGTAGAATATGTACATACGTACTAAAATAATATACATAAGTATAGAAATATATGTACGTATTTATTCATAATTACTCATAGGACTTCTCCAACTCATTTCTTTGTTGTAACAAGCAAGGGCGACTAAGGGATCTTACCAGAGGACAAGAATAATAAGGTTTAATCACACAAAAACACCTTAATATAGGTACTACTTATATGAAACTTTTATTTAAATTCAATAAAAAGTACAATTAAACTAACTATGTACAAAGGAATCAGTCAGATTACCTAAGGACCGTTACAAACTATGAGTTATATGGAGTAATGAGAATGGACAAGAGAGTAAGATAAGGAACGAACATAGAGGAAGCGTGAAATTGGCGCCAGTGTATTAAAGTTTGAGATGTTTTATTTTTTGTAGTACGGCGAAGCGCTTGGCCTTCATCTCACCTGGTAACTTGTTAAGATAAGGCCGAAGGTGGAGGCGCACTTCAACCGGGATCCTCGACAAACTGAGGAACTGTCTTATCTTTAGTCTTCTTTAGTCTGCCTAGTTAGTATTTTATGTATTTGTTATAATGTTTTCGATTGTATTTTCATTGTTGATGTTAATTATTTTTGTGTAGGTTCATTTAGGGGTGCCTAAGTATTTAAATATATTAATATTGATTCTTATTTAAAATGTTATAGTATAGTTTATTGTATGCAAATAAAATATGTATAGTATAGTAGATATAAAGGTAGGTAGTAAGTATTAATTCTAGGTAAATTATGTTGCATAGTTTTATTATTAATATAGGTAGGTATGTTAGCACGCCAACCTCTGTTTTTTCTTACAATCTTGGTTTGGTTGGCAGTTAGAAAATGCCATCGGCATTATGCCCACCCATTGTACACTAGTTATTTTGTACAATAAAATGTTAAATAATAATAATATCTTATTACCTCTGAATGCCGGAACACAACAATTTTTGAATTGTTATTATGGCGACAGAATTACGTAAGATGGTGGTAGGTAACCGTCTCTGTGGTCTAGTGGTTCGTCTTCCGGTGTCAGATCAAGAGGTCCCGGGTTCGATCCCCAGGGGGAGTACAGTATTGTGCGTGGTTTGTTTGGTGGTAGAACTTTGTTTAAGACCTAGCGCCAGGCGGTTTTAAACTAAGTCCATTACCACAGTCTAACCTAATTCTGTCGCCATAACAACAGTTCTAAAATATAAAATTTAAAGATTCCGATTTTTGTGCCATATTGATACTCAGCTTGAGCCCTGATCCATTGATGGGAATGATGTTGTGTACGGTCACTTGGAAAACAAAAAATTGAGTTCTAAAATAGTTGTGTTCCTGCATTCAGAGGTAAGATTGCCAGTTCCTCAGTTTGTTGAGGATTCCGCGTAGTGCGCTTCCACATTCGACCTTATCATTACCTGAAAATCAGGTTAGATGATGCCCAAGCACCTCTCCGCCAAACAAAAAAAACTCATGTAAACAAGTTCTGAGGAAGCGTCTGACAGAAACAACCGTTTTGAATATTATGGTGAATAGAAACTCGAGTGTAGATGAGATGCGGTGCTGACGATAACGGCAAGTTAACACCGCGCTATTCGCATACCCTAGGACTTGGGACCACCCATGCACTATGGTTGAATAAATAAATGTTGGAGACCATTTAACGCAGCTCCATCGAGTCACAAACTAAGCAAAGCTAAATACTGAAAAACTGTACTTAAAAGTTTTAAGTTTTCGCGAGGCGGTCGCGGCTTTACACTCGATCCCTTTAATCAGCACCAATCCGCCAGCCGAGCGTGGGGATTATGGCAAATCTGTTCAGCTTTGCAGCAGGCTCTGTCCAACAGTAGACGTTCAAGAGCTGTAAATGAGAGATTTTAAAGAACTGTTCTTAATTTGTATGTAGCATGTACACTCATGCATAATGTATAATGAAGCATTTATGAAAAACGTGATGAGAGTGTGCAAGGAGCGTGTTAATAAATACGGGACATTTAATTTTAACACAACGCCATCTAGCCCCAAACTAGGCAAAGCTTGTAATATGGGAACTAGATTACGGATGGTATACTTCTATACTTTGTAAATATATGGCGTGCACAGGCGTGAGTTAATCTATTTTATTTATTTTACCCCTCCAACCTGCCGGTACTAATAATGAGTGAATTTATGAAAATTCTGTACGCAAAGGTAAATTGACAGTTGACAACATAAACTTTATTTTAGTCACAACTAGTCTTATCGCTTGGGTCTTCAATTGCAAACTATAATGGTTAAACATCTCTGGAGCTGTTGCTATCAATATTTATAATCTCATCTCTAATTGACACCTTCCTGGATGGAATTAGCATCAGAACTTAGCCAGTGCACCTCGCAGCTATTATAAATTAAACCCTGGAACAACATTTGTGTCGGTATTTCGTTGTGCTTGCTTTACACTGGTTTAGTGTAGACTCCAGTTGCTGGAGCTAGTGACTTGTTGGTTACTAATATTTTTCTTATTTTAACATGTAGGTATATATGTTTGTATGTATTTAGAGCAAGCTTTTTTAGCAAATTTTGGGGACGAGGGTTCAACATTTTGATGTAAATTGTACATGCTAAATAATGATTGTTGGGACGTATTTCGATTCGGCATTATTAATTCATGTTGAACACCCGAATACATTATATGAATAAGGTTATAATAGGCTACACATGTTTTGCCTATCCCAACGTTCGACAGGCAGCATCATTATACTCATGAATACTCAACTTTTAAGCTCTGGAACTATTGGCTAGAAATAAGGTACCAGCGTCAGTCAGTACCTGTATTAAACTAATCCACCTTCAAACTGTCCCAGGGTAAACATGGTCTAGGTTTTCCGATCATTTTCCGACATGTCATGTTGACATGCACTTGATCTTGTTATTTATAACATGGCATTTTAATGAACTGTAGCAGTCTGAATTAAGACATCACGTATCTTCGATCTCGTTCTAATGAAGAGATTGTCTATGTTTGTCTTGCTCAATTGTATGTAGATGTATGTCTACCTTGATTTTTGTCTGGATTTTACAAGATATTTGATATTTAATTAATTGTATTAATATGATTGTAATTTGTATGAGGCTGTGTAGGTTTTGAAGAAATGTATGAATGATGTGTACGATAGAGTTCGATTGAAATTGGGAAATATATGTAACAGCTGCCTAATTATGGTTTTTGGTTGGTATTTTTTTTAATACTTCTGTAACGATGCTCTCAAAACCTGTTGAAAGCTACTTGGACTTACTTTTGTAAAAATGTTATAAAATGAGTATCAAAAAATTTTGGTAGAGCAGTTTGGTCTAAAACTATAATTACCCCCCAGTTGTGATTTTATAATGATAACCCTCAATCAATTTAACCTAATAAACCAGTCTCAATACGGCCTTAAACAATAATTGTAACTATTGACTGCAACGTCTAAGTCATCCACGTGTTTGAAGCTAAGCTTGAAAAGGAGTCAAATCAAGTCTTGTACTCGTATTTAATGTGTTTATTTTTATTCGCTTCAATTATTCTACGACGACCCGGTTTTTTTCCGCACAAATCGCAAAAGGCAACCTATTGCGTCTGATCTAAAGTAGTACTTACCTACTTCCGACGCACAAATAATTTGGCAAAGACCGGCAAATAGTTACACATAAATAGACCATTACAAATTACGATATTATCGATCAAGTTCGTTCAACTCCCAGCAGATGTTCCTAACGGTTCATGATTCTTAATTCGAAAGTTTTTTTTTCATAGACCTCTTTGTTGTCTATGGATTAAATTTTCGGTCAGATATTTTTTTATAAAACTTGCGACGTATACCGACAAACCTAACATGTGAACCGTTAGACATGAACTTATTAAACTTATGGGGTATTTTAAATATTCACCTCATTTTATGAGGTTAAGTTATATGAACACTGTTAAATAATTATATTTTATCTATTTCAGATGAACGAGACGCCATCCAGAAGAAAACGTTCACAAAATGGGTCAACAAACATCTAAAAAAGGTAAATAAAGAACTTTCATTAATTTATTAAATTAATAGGTATAAATCTCACATCCAAGCTGTTACAATTTGCTGTTTATTTAAAACTAGCTTTTACTCGCGACTTCGTCCGCGTTTTGGTTTTTTGAAATACTCGTAGGTGCAAGTATTATATTATAAATCAATATATTTGTTGGATATCTGGATAAATTTGACCGATTAGCTCCTACATGGTGTGCAGACACGCACACCGAGGGTTCTGACCCACATTCCCAGACAAAAAATGCAGGCTTTTTGAAGTCTTGCCGGTCCGGCTCACGTTTGGCCAGATTTTATTATTCATTTATTTATTTACCACAAAGTAAGCACTATACTCACACCAACGTTGTTATTATACAGGGAGAAAATAACAATTTATAAAAACATTTCATGTATGAGAACCCCCTATTTTTTTTGTTTATTATTAGTCAGGTCTGAATATTGGACATCCCATCCTTTATTTCTGAAAATTATTAAAAACCGAAAATATGCCATAACTTATTCCTTATGCTGGGCAATCAACATACTAGTTTTCAAGTGCCTATCATTTGTAGTTTCAGGGATGTGCAACATTTTACTCCGAACTTTGCACGCCATTTTGAACCTTGGGGTGCGAATTTTCCAAATTCCTTTATTACTGGACGCCTACACACCAAGACAAACATACCCTCCAAATTTCTTATCTGTAAGCCCAGCGGCTTAGGCTGTGCGTTGTATCTAGTTGAATCAATCAGTCAGTCACTCAGCACTTGTCCTTTTATGCATTAGAAGATTACTGTGTATCAAGTAGTCGAGTTACGCTAGTAAAGAGTCGTAAATACAGTCACCTCAACAGCCCATTTATGTAGTGGTTAATTGGATATTGGACAGAGCCTCCTCCAAAAACGGTAGGGTTTTGCCATACTCACCACACTTGGCAGGAGGGTTGGTGATCACAGTAAAAAAAAAAACTTGAATACGTTCTTGTCTATTTAATATGAGGAATCTATAATGATAATTTTGACCTTTTATCATGCACGGTTTCAGAGTTAAGGCATACTTTTAATGAAAACTTTCAACCCCTTTTTGATCCCCCTAGGGTACGAATTTTCAAAATCCCCTTCTTAGCACTAATTTTTGCATCAAGACAGACATACCCTCCATATTTCATGTCTCTACGATTAGCCGTTTAGGCTGTGCGTTGTTATCGGTGGGTCAGTTTGCTTTTTATATTTGTATAAATAAGATACCTATCTGATTTTCACAATGAGCCTGTGGCACTCTGCTACTGAACATCATGGCCATGTTCAAGCAGAGATGTTTGCGTTGACTGGGGCATGTCCAACGTATGGACTCTTCTCGTTTGCTAAGACAAATTCTGTCAGCATCGAAGGCCACATTGTCGCTTCCCATCAGGCGAGATTGTTGACAAACGTAGGGTTTCTTATAAAAAAGGGTCTTTTTATCTGCCAAAGATGCGGTTGCGGTTGCCACCCCTATATAGGTCTGTTAAACCTCGTGGCTGGTGGCACTTTCGTTTGTACGAAAGTGTGCTATTACCTCAAATTGTAATCTTACCGACGCCACCTTAATCATTTGCAATAGATGTCATAAGGCCAATGATGACGCATAGAGATGACGGATGATAGAGGAGAATTGTCTATTTAAGTTACTTTATGTACTTACGTAGATCATTATGTAGATATATTAAAATTTCGAGTTTTTTAATTTTTGATACCTATTTCAGTTATTTTATTTACAAATACATAGATATGTATATGTTATATATAGGTACTTAACTACGTGCGAGCATTTATAGCGCTCTTTCTCACCGTCCGTCCTTCTCATTCGGCACCTAGGTAGCCTCAAAATATAAATTAGTATATATTTGCACTTCAAGTGATACGCATGCGTATACTCTCATACTTTGTAAAACATCTGCATACTGCAATTATCTATGTTTGACACACGTCAATATTCCGCGGTTGGTCGTGGTTAGGCCATAAAAGCTATGCGCTATGCATAATAATGACAGCACGTGTCATCTGTCAAAATCGAAACCTATGCTTTATTACTAGCTGCTATAGAGTTTACAATCGCAAGT
The DNA here is from genome assembly GCA_951394065.1 of Venusia cambrica. Taxonomy (NCBI): domain Eukaryota; kingdom Metazoa; phylum Arthropoda; class Insecta; order Lepidoptera; family Geometridae; genus Venusia; species Venusia cambrica. The sequence goes on from OX596069.1 coordinate 6,137,793, forward strand.
ACATTTTGGTATGAATGCACGTGGTGCATGACAATGTCAAAACAATACATTATTGGCAGGTTTGCAATCTATCAGTAGAAATGTGGGCCTTAACCCGTTGCTTTAAGGGTTCAGTTAAGATGTCTGGTGCAGGAACCGCAAGGATAGTGCATCCGGTATACTCAGGAGTTCCGTTCTTGGTAGTTGTCACTTCTAAATGCGAGTGGAGTGTGGAGTTTTCTTTTCTCTGCCAGACAAGAGAATGTGAAAGTCGTATATTTTTTACATTCGCATAAACAAATTCATTTGATTTAACATATAATATTATTCTGTATGCTCTTGACCTCGAAACTTGCAAAGAAAAGGATGAGGTTTACCAGGACCAAATCCATTATCTCTGCTGCCAAAGTAATTTTCATACCCCTCTTGTTTGAAAACTACTTTTCTTGACTCAAAAATGAAATGTCGTAATGACAGTGACAGTTCATGTCAAAAGAGAAAAAAGTTGGCTGGCCTCACAGCTTGGTTTGTAGCAATGTCTTCTGCGCTGTAGGTTGTGGGTTCGATTCCCACCAGGGACAAACATTTGTGTGATGAATACAGATGTTTGTTCTGTGTTTGAGTGTTATATTGTGCCATAAATACGTGTACGTGTTAACAAGAAGAATTATGTAAATTCGTAATCTAGTTCACATTTAACAAGCTACGCGCTTAGTTTGAACATGGCGCTGTGTGAAATGTCAGGTAATATGAAAAAAAGTCGTATATTTTTCATGAGGCCCATATTTTATGTCAGTACTCGACACCCTTCATAATTAATCATGTGAAAATTCTCCCAGTTAAACAATTTGCAGTAATGCATTCCTTTGTCTGGCGATTTGTAAATAAGCAAAGGATGCGAACTCGCTTCCTTTGTGAGTTTGTTTGAATTGAACCACTTGTGTATTCAAGGGTTCAATGATTTGCGGTCACAAAATGGCCGAATAAAGACGTGATGCCCAGGAAAATGTGTATTCAAGGGTTCAATGATTAGCGATCACAAAATCGCCGAATAAAGAGTCTTCAGACCTGTCGTTTTCAATGCAAGAGAATGTTGGCCAATGAATAATACTGATGAAAAGAGAGTGCGTGTGACTGAGATGCGAAAGTTGTGGATGTGTGGTGTGACAACGATGGATAAGATAAGGAATGAGTACATCAGTGATGGAAAAAAAAATGGTTATAGATCTTATGTAGATATACCTATTTAAACTCTGAGTTTTTGAATTTTCGATACCTATTTTCGTATTTATTGCAATAAAATACGGTGGTTTATTTACATATATAAATGTATATATACATAGGTACTTAACTACGTACCTACGAGAACTGGTTGACAAAAATTGGTTAGCGTGGTATGGACATTTCATGCGGTGGGAAGAAAGTCACATAATTATGCATGTTTGGTTTGAATGTGGACGGACGTAGGAGTAAGGGTAGACAGAGGAAAAGATGGGTGGATTGTGTGAGTGATGAGACAGAGGAAGGTGGAAGAGGAGAGCATGCTGTGCCGACCTCACCTATGTGTGGGAAAAGGACAAGAAGAAGAAAATAGCATTTCTCGTATAGTTTTTTTTATTGGTGATTTGGTCCACGAGCGTTTGGCTACCAGCTCAATTGGAAACCAATAAATGGTTAAAGGTAGAGCACGCTTGTCGTAATATAACTTCACTGTTTGTACTGGAACAACAGACGAAGGCGCTGTAGGTTGTGGGTGCGAATCGCACCCGGGACAAACATTTGTGTGATGGGGGTATTTGTTCTGTGTTTTTGGTTGTTATCACAGAGTTAAATATTGTAAAATAAAATGAATGAATGAAAATGCTTTATAGCACATCTTGAAACGAAAATAAATAATACAAATGGTCCGTATGTAACTCAACTGTTCCAGACCAGTAGCAGACGCATCGCCTCAAGGTGATGCGAGCGGTATTAGAAACGTGTGTGCAAAACAGCGCCTATAAAATTATCATTGACATTACCAGCCGAACCTAATTGAGTTGGTTGACGTCACCAATAAAAGACGGGTTATCGAATCAACCCCAAAATGGAATAAATAACCAGTGGCCAAAGCTGAAGCCGTCTGGCGGCGTCTGAGCTGACTCACTTTAATTTTATAAGATCCTCTTTATTTTATTGAGAAAGTGTTACGAACATGTGCAAAAAGGATAATGAGTGTTTTGTTAAGGCAAAAGAGCTCAGAGAATGTTTTTAAGTATGAGTGAATGTCAGAAGAGGCTGATAAATGAGTTTGATTGATGAACGTTGCCAGGCTATTTTGGTTATGTTGGTATCCATTACCTCTTGAAGTTATGACTTACGGCTCGTTGGTAAGAAAGTGAGTGTCTTTGATTGGTTTTAAGAAGGATTATAATGTAACTTTTCAATGACAAAATATATTAGGTCCAAATTAAAAATATACGTTACTGACGGAAATAACCCTTACGTATTTATTTATTTCCATTGACAGTTGACAGCCATTGCTTCCGTAATCGGTTTTGTCAACGACAACAGTGACAGTTTGAGTTTCATAAGCGGTTGCCCGCGACCGTAGGTAGCCACAAGATTTGATGCTAGGGGTTAGGGTAAATAGCGCCAGCTGGAGGCCTTTACCCGTAGCTAGATTCAAGAAAAGCTGCAGACGAACTGATTGATTGATAGATCTTCCGGTGGCAGCGCAACAATGTGCGTACATAGGCTGGGCACCTATTGCATGTTCGCAGCTGCTAAGTTTCAGATTCTATTTTCGAAACTTCCTACTCAGGATAATGAGTATTGTTCTCCGAAAGCTTAGCACAATGAGTGCTATTAAAATATGCAACGTATTAGGTTCCAACAAAGGATGTTATCATAGGCTCAGGTGACGCATACTCTAACCATCCAGTTGACCTAATGACTGACTTGACTTGAGTCATAATTCAGCAATTTAGTTATGAATATGCATCTGCATTCAAATTCAAATGTGTTCCAGAAGAGAGCAATTGAAAAAGCTTCTTACCAAACATTAAACGTAGAGATTTGAGACTACTATCTCAGATACTTGCATAAAACATTAATAAAAAAAAGTTTTAAGCAAGTTTCCTCATCATCACATTCATCTGTTTTTTTTATTACTTGCCCGATGTGTGCTTCTGCTGGGCAAATGCCTCCCCCTGAATTCTCCAATCGTTTCGATCCCGAGCTCGTTCAAACCACGCGTTGTCAACATGTCAAACTCATAACGCCATCTTTTTCTCGGTCTGCCGCGGTAACGTTTTGCGTTTGCAGGGCTCCATCCGGTGGTGATCTTGGCCCACAGGTAATCACGCTTACGGCGGACATGACCAGCCCAGCTCCATTTAAGTTTAGCGTTTTGAATTACATCAGTAATTTGGATTAAAAATCAGGATTTAAAATTGTCCGTTTTTCAATAATCATTCAGAAACCTCTATTCCACTAAGTCCAACTTAAAGTAGGAGTAATTAGTTTTTGTGGAATTTGAATAAATATAAAGCTGTTGACATTGAATAAGAGAGATACAATCTTGTTAGATGATGATTAGCACCTTAGCACTTGTGACGTCATTGTTTCGCACCTCTGTCATAGAACATAAATGACGTCAACAGATTCACCACTTCTGGTCTATAGGTAACCATAACTACCTTTACAATCCTTGTAATGTATTATGCATAGGATTCTGCGGTTTTTTGGTATGTCGTGACATCATGAAGGTAAGCTACTGGGTTCGTGTGTCAAGTGGTTGATGATGATGCATGAATTCACCAGCCTGATATCGGTGGGCGACCCCCTTGACCACTAAGTTGGTTATATAGCCAAGGCTAAGGCAATGAATTCTATAATGCAACATGCTTTCTCTGAAAGAGTCTATCAACATTTTTTTGCGCCTTTTATGTGCATTCGTGTTGAGTTTTCAATGCATAATTTAGGCAAAATAATATGGATCTAGATCTAGTTAGGTTTATTCGACGCCCACGACTTTCTAGACGACATTTTTATACTGAAATCGGATCGGCACCAAAATGGGAGCCTATTATAATTCTAGAAGTTTGGTGACATAATCGATAAACTAAGTGGGTGTCAAGATTATTTTCAATGTCCAGTCAGCTATGATCCTAATTTGGGCACTCTCAGTTTACACCTACGAGTATACATAGCATAGGCACAAAGATATATGGCTGCTAACATTTTGAAAAAGCTGCCAGCGACTGTTTTTTCACACGCACTTTCTTCTGAGGGATACACAGTGGTTTATTACTATACCTACAAATGAAATAAACACTCGACTTTATTTAACATAAATTCTTTTCTAAACTGTTACAGTTATCAAAACTTTTGTTACTCGTTATTCTTTTTTTAATTATAATGTTCAGAAAAGCAAGTGGCCAGTATCATTTTGCTTGTGACAAAACTTTTTGTTTTTGGCATTAAATAATACTGAACCTATGTTGAGCAGTGAACGTGTGTAGGCTGATATGATGATTATGATGACTGATGTGATCAAGAATAAACAAAACAACACGTTAACAATGAATTATCATAGACTTTCTGCCTGCTCAGCGTGTTAACAATGGATTTCCATACACTTCCCGCCCGCATATTAGTACAACAGTAATGACGTATATTCTGCCTCACTTTCCGAGGAGGTAAGATAGTATAAAAAGGGTTTTTTTAAGCTCGCTCCATCGTAGACCTCATATACTCGTAAGTTTTTAGACACGGGTTTTACTCACGTATACGAAACTCGATACCGGAATAAAGTTGGGTGTCTGTATAAAAATGTATGATAGGTATAATGAAGGTGCTGTGATGGTATAAACGGCTGAAAGTAAAGGTGACCTAGACCACTTAAAAGCCACCTTCAGAAGTCGGTTTGAACTTTGCTCTGCAATATAATTGATGAATAACTGAAAATATTTCAATGTACACCTCATAAGTGAAACTGGATAACATGATAAAAAACACGGGCGGTCTTATCTATAGGAAGTTGGAAGACATTTCAAACAAGCTATGGATGGAGATGATTTTATGGCAAAATATATGTAAACTGGCTGTACGCAAATCTGTCTGATCGTCTAAAGTCTAAGCGTCTATCATATTGAGATCATTGCCTTATGATTCTGAGTAATGCTTAACTAACTGGCGTCACAGCTCAGTTGGTTACTGCTCTGCCTTCTGCGCTGTAGGTTGTGGGTTTGATTCCCCGGGACAAACATTTGTGTGATGAATATAGATGTTTGGTCTGTGGTATAGTACTTATATTCTCCGTAATCTAGTTCCCATATTACATACCTTTACTTATTTTTGGGCTAGATGGTGCTGTTTAAAATGTCTACGCAACGCACATTTGTTACACGCTGACCGACGCTGAATTAAGAATTTTATGGGACTTATTAAAAGAAATTTCCAAACAACGGCTTTAAATGTGAATAAAGGCGGCTTATTGAATTAACGTGGAGGAAATAGAAATGCAAACTGGTGTGTGTCTGTGCACTACACATATAATACAAGGATATAACATAGCTGGAAGAGATCGCTCTCAAGCTATAAGACCTCTCATTTGACTTTCAGATTTCGTATTTTCACTGACGATCGTTCTGTATTATTTTTGTGTACCATGAAGAAATTTCATTCATTCATTAATTCTGGACAGAAATGCCTGCGCTTAGCATTACCAACCGCAGCCGATCTACAAAGCAACTGTAATCAAATTCAATAAACAGAGCTTATTTATCTGAAGTAGGTACAATAAACAAACGAAATGAACGGTTAACATCCTAATAGCCCTATCAATCATTTGTATGACTCATGTATGAGTTGTATGAAGTCTTGTAACGGCCATTCCGTCAAAGGCGGTGCTTGTCCATCTTATTGTAGCTTATCGGGGAAGCTGATGATATCTTGGTATGGAACGTGCCTTTTATAACTAAGCATGGAGAAAGTATAATAAGAAACCTTAAAAATGTACAATGCAAATTGTGACAGCTTACAATTTCACTACTAATATACCAGATAATAAAATATTCTTCAAGCACTTGTTAATTTAAAAAAATATAGTAATTTTAACTAGAACTCTTATAAATATTTCGAATAAAACAGGGCTTATCGTACCTACCCATGTCGAGGTTTTGCTGAAATCAAGATGATATACCTGTTTTCAATTATAAGTTGCCCTGGTTAAAGTTACGATATTTTCTCAATTCCAATTGTCTCAATATGTTTGTTTTCCAATTTTCAACGCTTTTCTTTGGATCGACGCAGCACTGGAAGTACCTAAAGGTCTGTAGTATACACAGCTGACTTGTTTGTGGATTTCATCATAGCTTTGTTATCATCAACACATGTACTTAGTTAGTGCAACGATGTTTATATGTGGACTCATCTTGAACCCATTAATGTTCACGAGGCCTCCTCCAAAATTGGAGGGTCTTGCCAGAATCACTAATCGTCACGCTTGGCGGATAGGTGATCGCTTCTGCCCTCTTCTGGTGGTTCCTTACTCTTAATCTCAGATCAGGATTTATTTTTAATTGTTGTACGACGGCAAAGTGCTTGGCCTTCATCTCACTTGGTGTCAAGCTATGACAAGGGCGAATGTTGAAGCGCATTTAACCCGGAAGCCTTAGACTAATCGTTTTGGCGACAGACTTACGTAAGATGAACAAAGTCCTCCCACCAGCTAACATTTCACACTTCCCCGTTTTCAGATTAATTTTCTCAATGTTTAATTTGTTATCTTTTAAAAAGCCGATACTACCGTATCAGTACAGTAGTATCTACGAAAAGTCTTGTCAGGAGGAACAGTCGACTGCCTGAATTATTTCCATTAAGTGTTTCGGAGTTTCCTCGATTATTTAAATAATCTGCGCCACTTTCTGATATGATTTTAATATTCAAGACATGTATTTTGACATATTCACTGACCAATGACCATGGCTCATCAATCACGTTTTTGTTCGTAGTTTTTGCATGATTTGATTTCGTGGTTCCTTTAGTTTTCATAGCTATATATATATTTTCTGTGTGTTTATTTTTATGGTTATTATTTTTAAATGTCCATTTAAAATGTTTAACTTACAATGAACACTACGTGAGGCAAAGTTTACAATGTTATCAAGGTTTTTTTTTATAATCAACTCATTGGACCTAACAAATATACAAAATAAAGTTAAAATATCCAAAATATTACTTTATTTTTGTTGATATTGAAGTTAAAGTTAAGCCTTGAATACTTTGGCAATCCGTTCTTAGGTTGGTTTTACTTTGAAGCGCTACTTCGATTATATTTGTGATTATCTTATTTTGTTTGTTTATTATCATATTTGTTATCAGAAGCCTTTTTTATTTTCATCGGCTTTACTGTAGTTGCCTGAAATTCTTGTAATAGAGCTATCTGCGTTATCTCTCTGATGGCCGTGTAATATTTTCTGCACAGCCATTCATATTTCCTTTTCTTCATTAATTTAGTTGTTTACATTATATTACTCGGCTTAGCTTTATTTTGTGTAAATTGTGGGCAATTCTTCTTATTTAATGCTATCAACAAGGCTCAAATGTTCATGCATTTCATCTTCTTTTAGATTATAATCATTGATTCCACTGTATTTTGTGTGTAGTAATGTAATTCACGATCAAGGTTAGATACTTTTGTATTTTAATGTGTCAAATCTAGGTGTTAACGTATTTTTGCCCCACGCTGCTCGGACAGACTTACACCCGGCTTCATGTGTGTGAGCTCATCAACAACCAACCATGTTGCCCTCCACAACAAGTAAGTTGTGTAGCTGTTTTAGTTGTTACTGTATTTTGATAGATGTTTTGGCATTGTTGTTGTAAGCTGTATTCCTTCGCTTTTCTGTCGTATTAATATTAATCTTATGATAAAACTTTTAGTAGTAAATCGCTTAATAGGAACGTATTATAGAACAGCTATATAGAAACTTTAATAAAGCGTTATTTATTCAAGAACCGTGTGATTCAATTGTGAGTTTGCTGTGTAGAATGTTGTTGCGTGTTTGTCTGTTTATATTATTCATATCGTTGATTTTGGTTGATCTAGTTTATCAACATTATCGGCGTCTTCATGTCTTGTTTGCATTTTTGCTACCTACTATACATACTGCGTTAATATTGCGAAGCATACAATAACAAAGTACCGCTGACTCTTGCTTTTTGATTCTTTTGAGACCGAGATTTTTGTGGATTTGTCTTATTTTATCAAACTTCAAATAGAGGGTAGATTTGAGTACCTATATATTTTTCAGTTATATATCATGTTTTTTTTGTGTACTTTTCAGGATCCCTCTCTGTTGTAGAACCTCCTTAAAGAGTACAACCTCTTTGGAACTTCTGGAACTAATCAGGTTTTTTGCTACAGGTGAATCGGCATGTGAACGATCTCTTCGAAGACCTGCGCGATGGCCTCAACCTCATATCGCTGCTGGAGGTGCTTTCTGGCGAACACCTCGTAAGTATTTCTCCGTTCTTGCTTTATTTAATTTATCGGTTTGTGTGCTCTTACATTGAGATGTTTGGAGATGAGATAGAATTATGCTCTTACCTTTACCAATATACTCGGGTACGCAAGCCAACGTCTATAATGTATCGCAGGACACTGGGACTGCCCCTATTCCGTTGTCGGCTGCGATACTGATCATGATCCTTTGATCATGATCAGTATAAGTTTACTCTGTCGCAATATGAGATTCATTTTATTGGATGACGGCGAAGCGCTTGGCATTCATCTCATCTGACTTCAAATTATGATAAGCCCAGAGGTGGAATATGCTGCATATTCTTCTTCCTGCCCTTATCCCACACCTGAGCTGTTTTAGTCACGTGACTTTCTTCCCTTCGCATGACACCGTACCACGCTAATTCCTCATCCTTTCTGGCACTACCGCTACTTTCAGACTTTCCCTGGTGGCGAAGTCGGTAGTCCGTTCTCCTTGTGGTGTATAATTTTATAATTTAGAGCGGGGCAAATATATTCACCTACAAAGTTTAATGTTGTTTTCGCGTGCACAGAAAACGGGTTCACTAAACATATTTAAAAGCAGAACTTGTTCTGTCATTAACACGTATAACAAAATATGCTAATTGGTTTCATAATACCTTTTTAGCGCCAGAATTGATGACAATTTTAAAGAGAATAACGATTTCGAAATAAACCTTGAAAGCCTTAAACGCGGTCATTTATAAAATGATTACTTGCTGGCCGCCTCACATCTAACAGGCAAAACAATACTATACTACAAATAAATAAAGTTAATGTGTCTGTTTGTAATGTCAAAATAACAGCTTCATACTAAATGCATATGAAAGTATAAACAGTAGCTATAACAAAAAAAAAAAAATGTTAGTCTGTATGTCCATAATTTCCAGATTTATCGAAAATAACTCGACTTCTTAGTCAAGTATCTTACCTTATCCCTGCCCGGGCAAGCTTCGTAGTCATGATAAAACTTATAAGGTTAAACTCCTTTGCAGCCTGCCTTACATGCTGCACAACCAAACCCCATCACATTAAACCCAGCCCCTATCAATTAACCCTCGATAGCTTCCGCCGGGGCCGTCCATCAAAACTTTACCTATCGTGCTCGGATCAACCTAGGGGTGCGGTGGGTTACTACCACACCTTTTGCTTCTATTTGCTAATTGCTCCTACTAGTAGGACCATACAGTTCGCAGAACTGCTTTTGTACTGGCGGTGGGATCGTAATACAACTCCGTTCAAAAGTCCGCGTCTGGCCCTTTTACTAAGGCGACTTATGTAGAGACAGACCCCAGTCCTCCGTAAACCAGGGAATTGGTATCAAGATATCTTTTGTATTGTCAATATCCTTAGGTCGTAAAAGTGACTTAGGAATCCAACAACCTACTAAATTACGATCTTCAACTAATCTCTCACGAAGTGTGTATTTCTATTGCATCAAAATAATAAAAAAAAGTGTATGAAGGGGGAATTATTTTTTGCTTTGAAATGTGGGTCGGAACCCTTGATGTGCGTGTCAGCACTTGGCCAGTATTTTAACCACCTCAGAGGTCTAGTGGATCCCCAGGGGAGTACAATATTGTGCATGGTCTTCCGGCATCTAAATGTAAGATAGCCAGTTCCTCAGAATGTTGAGGATTCCACGTGAAGTGCGTTTCCACCTTCAGCGTTATCATAACTTGAATCCTAGTGAGATGAAAGCCACGTTACGTCGTCCAATAAAGAAGTAAAGAATGAAAGAATCCTGTTCTAATTATGAATAACCGGTGTGTTGTACGTTCCAGCCGCGCGAGCGAGGCCGTATGAGGTTCCACATGCTGCAGAACGTGCAGATGGCTCTGGACTTCCTCCGGTACAAGAAGATCAAGCTGGTCAACATCCGGGCCGAGGACATCGTGGACGGCAACCCGAAGCTCACCCTCGGGCTCATATGGACCATCATCCTGCACTTCCAGGTTAGTGAGACCATAAATATAACTAGGATAACTATATATGATAACTAGAGTACGAGGGCTTTAGCAACATCTCATACAAAAATAACAAAGTTTGATCGGTAATGGAACCAATATGGTAATTGAAGGATCAATTTTATTTATAGCGGTTTATTGTTTTTTTTTTTTATTATGTTTGACTGTCATGAACGTGTTACGGTGTTAACACGTAAAAACTTACTGAATTTCAGGATGATACATGTTAATTGTGTATATATGATGCCTATAAAAATGAATTTATAATAGTAAGCTTAAATTTTAATCAATTGATCAGACATAGATTAGCAAACGTATAATTTAATACATATACTAAAAGGTCGCTATGAAATGCCTAGACAGCGCCATTCATGTGTAGCGCAGAGGTCGCTAAGAAATGCCTTAGTAGCTGACAAAGTTAAACAGGCCAAATGTCAATTCATGCCCTTGTTTAAATTGATAACAGAAAAGATGGCGAGATTTTCGTTGATCAGCTGACTTTGGATTATCATCTGTCAAAATAAGATCAACACAGATGCGAAAAGCGTAGATTTGTGTTTGAAGCTGAAACTAGCCAAAAATCATACAACGCGTACATAAAGTTATGGAACAACCTTGGTGCACCCAAGGTTTAAATTAAAAAGGCTTCATATGAGGTAATTTGCTAACATTATTATCTTTCAAAATACATCAACAATAGCCAAGCAGTTCTGTATGACCTTTGCCTTTTATTTATGTTCGGCATACTGACTTCATACTGACGTGCAAAACTAATATCTAAAGTCTAGATTTGATCTAGAATCATAATTGGAATCTTGTCTAGTTCGTCTAGTTTTGATTTTAATTGAGTTGGATGCGAACAGACGAAACACATTTACTGTTGATTGGTTTTATTGCGTCTCATATCAAATATGTATGAGACGCAATAAAACAAATCTATTAAATGTATTCTTTATCTTAAACTAAAGCAACAAAAATAACATAAAATTGATGTATTTTTTTTGCTTTATTTTTAGTTATACATTTTTGGTCTTCTTATTATTGTTTGCGCTTTATCTTGTATTTTTAATTATTCAACCCGTGGGCTTAAGTTATAGGTTTGTCTTATTTTTTTTTATTGTACGATGGGGAAGCGCTTGGCCTTCATCTCACCTGGTTACAAGTTGAGATAAGACCGAAGTTGGAGGCGCACTTCACCCGGAATCCTCAAGAAACTGTGGAACTGGCTATATTACCTCTAAATGCGGAACGGAACACGACATTTTTTAAGAATTGTTGTTATGGCGATAGACATACGTTATATGGTGCTACCACTACCTAGCCCTACCTGCAAGCAAACCGAAAAAACAACCCAAAAACCAAAACTTGTACCCCCTGGAGGATCGAACCCGGGACCACTGGGTCTGATACCGGTAGAAGAACCACCAGCCCACAAAGGCGGTTGACCTGCACAAAGTTTTTATTACTCCAGACTCAGAAAAACTTTAGGATATACAATCTAGTTTCAAGACTTCTAAGAAGTTTCCTTAAGTGGAAAAGTATCAATTTCATGTGTCATTCGTTCCAGTCGAGCAGAAACGAAATCGTCGTCTGCTAGATTTCTCACTAATGATGACCGACACGCCCTTGGCCGTTTTCAAAGTAATCCAATTTAGCTCCTGCGGCTTACAGTTACGCAACTAGTCGAGTTATAGTTCTTAGCAAAAACTTACCTGTAAGAAGGTAGTTTAATATTCTATACCTTGACTCGAAGGAAAAACTATATGTTTCCTCACCTTTACGCTTATACTGCAATCAACAACTCGCCTACCAAGCGTGGTGGTTTTGATAAATCCCTTCATCGCACTCTTGGGAGCCCAATGCAGAGCGCACTGGACTTTTTGGAGCTGTGGCGATAATTTACGGATACAAAAAGTAGCGTGTTTTGCTGTGAATTTAAACACTTTACTTTAATGCCGCTGCCAAGCCTGTAGATTTTGTTATCCTTCACCATCTGGTCTCAAAAAATTATCACAACTCAGAGCGTTGATCATCTGAGGATCACCTGGTGTTGGATGCACGTTCAACCTTACGTTCGGCACATGTTTGCAAGTAGCTAGCAAGCAATACCTGGTTGCAAACCCATCGCTGCTTAGCGGAATCCCTAGGACTGGCTAGTGACGTATGTCAGGAGGATTGTTGGTCCCATGGACATGTCGGTTTCCTCTCAATGTAACCTTCATGACATGAGCGTGTGAAATGAGCACCTAAATTTATTGAAGTATTTTGGTGCGCCACCCTCCTGAACGGAGGACAGCACACAGCTCGATGGCCAAGCACCTTCCCGTCCTACAATAAAAAATAAAAACCTTTGGTGTTTGAACCACACTTTGAACCCACAGCCTCCTAAACGGAAGGCAGCACTCAGCTCGTCACATCGTGTGTATGTGTGTGTGTTGGTGATTTATTCATAAGGCACATGAGGTTTCTAGTAATGATATCATTCAAGTAATATAAACGTGTATTGTAACGAGTTGGCACCTGAATACGTGATATTTGTGTCACGGACTATATCTACATAAGGACATTTTTGTATCTTGGTATCTACGCGTGTGGAGTCAATAATTATCTTACTAGAAGCCACGCAGAAAGCCATATTGGGCCTTACAAAAACCGTGTTTTTGCCTTGAAATGTGGTTCGGAACCCTAGGTATGCGTTCGTACTTGGCCGGTTTTATCTTTATCTTTGACAGGGTGGATTACCCAAATCTCTCGCAAGATGCATCCGACTTTCGGAGACTTGCATAACAGCATTGTACAATAACATACGGACGAAAGTGAATTCAGACGAACAATGCGTTACATCATGTATGGCTCACCGGCGAATACAAATGTACTTGAAATGCAAATTTTTTGATTAACAACCCCTATTTAATGTTTATGGAGCTATTGCCATAATCAAAATACTAGTGGTTAAACGAATCGAAATTCATCTGTAAATAGATAAATTTCAGCATTTGCACTCCTCTAAAAATCAAATTCCTAAAATGGCGTCGGTTCATCGAGAATAATTGAAAGATGACTCAAAGCGGTATTGTGAGCGATATATTGATATAACTGCATAGCGAAAGTGAACGACATTCTTCAAGCTTAACCTTTGTTACGTGACATGACATTTGGAGTCGTTTAAAGTCGAATAGAAATCATTTTGTACGACATATTGCGAAACAATAAAACATCTAGTTACATCTACATCTAAAAATAGCTATGATGATTCGCCGGCCCAAAGTAGAGCCAGCCCGTGGGTCACGTGTCGTCTCAATCAAAAGCCCCGCAAGATTTTTGAAAACCCGAAGGATACCGGCCCAACAAATATACAAATATTTATTTTGGAAATCTAAAACGCAGAGGATCTACTAAAATAAACTACATCTATGATCTTGTTTTTGTTCTCTCATCAATCCTGAACGATAAAATTTAACCTCAATGTAAATAATTCAGTATTGTGGAAGATATGATCGCTGAAGCTAAGCTATTTCAGGTATTATCGACTCTTAAATAGGTTGGCATCAATTTATTTTTTATTTGGTTTATGCATCATGGCGCCAGTCCGTATAAGGGGTAGCCAGCGATCGGTGCCAAGAGTCCGCCCACGCTGCAACTCATAATATTTATGCTACCTATCATTATTACATTAAATATTTATATACGGATACAAAGTGTGCAATGTCAGTAGGTCACTATGCTTTTATTTCATATTTTCCTTGTAGGGATAAGTAATGAAGTTATTATGTGGACTTGTTTTTCTCACACACCTACTGAAATGTGTATATTTGTATGAAATGTATGTAAGTATGTACGAGTATATATTGACATTTTAGGTGACTGCAGAAATGAGTTTGACTGTACTTGTCAGCTTGAATTAATTTCATAGTCAATGTCATTGGAATCTTAACCTACAAATAAATGATTTTCATTTATTACTATGTACGGATATGTTGTTTTTTTCAAATAATGTTTGTTCTAACTGTAAATAAACCACATATTTAGTAGTCACATTGCGATATCCCAAATGCCTGATAATTTTTTATAAAAAAAAAAATGAATCAGGCGATTGGAATGCGGTCCTTTTTGCCAGCGATGTCGCTACCCACAAGATTGTACCAAGTCCTTATTTTCTTATGTACGTGGTATTTCATAAATAAAACGGCTGAGACTTGCGACACTTCATTAATACCGGAGCTGGGCGCGGTGGTAAGTGGTACCTTAACTGTAACCACTCTAGTGAACCTGTTCATTGCACCCTTATTATAGCCCTCAAGTCAAGAATAATACGTCTGATTCAATCAAGAATACTTCTAGAATAATATTTAAATTGTGAAACAAAAGCTTTATAGGAAAGCTTGTTGTAACATTTCATATAACCCAGAAGATAAAAAAGCCCTCATTGAACAAACTGAGGAACTGGCTATCTTACCTCTGAATGCCGGAACACAACATTTTTTTTAAGAATAACAATTAATAAAATTGTAATTAGTTTTAAGTAATTCTAAGCTCTTTGTAATAGATCATAAATTACTGAAATAACTAAATTCTCCTCGTGTGCTTGCCGCGATACCGAACAGGCGGTAGATTTGATTACAATCCTAAAAAAACATTCTGAATAAACGACAATTGATTTTGATTTTATCTCGACTGAAAAATAATCATCTATAGAGGTCAGTCTTCTAGACACAATGTCTAGACCTATTGAAGATGCCTTTGCAAAACGCTAAGCAAGCTTCCATTCAAACTGACTCGACTCACACATTATCCACGCCCATCATACCATGCTTAGTCAAGTCGAGATGGCACAGTCTTTAGTTCAGTCAAAGCCAAAACCCGGAACTAAGTAGGTATTTTAAGATCGCACGGAGGCACAGACGCAGGTCGGAGGTCGATGAACCCGCCTTTGTCGGCGAAACTTGCGTTGCGCATTCGCGACAGCCACAAAACACCGCCACAGAACACCGCCACAAAACACAGCCACAAATCACCCCCACGCTAAATTGGAAGCAACAAGCAACCTCTTTGGTTTAGTGGGTCGTGCAATGGTATCAGAGTGCCTAGTGCGAGCTGCAATCGACCCGCGTTTGATCACCGTTAATGGTGAATAGGTATTATTTTTCATACGAATACTCGCAAACGCAAAACACGTTCGACCAGAGGCTTGGATCCTGCGCTTGCGCATTCGCGAAAGCGATTCGATAGATTGCGATTTTTAATTGCCTCTGTTGTGGTACGCCTAAAGTGTCAGATCCATAGGTCCCGGGTTCGATCCCCAGGGGAGTACAATATTGTACTTGGTTTGGTTGAGGTAAGATTTGTTTTAAGCCGCGTAGCTACCATCATCTTACCTACGTATGTCGCCATAACAACAATTCTAAATTGTTGTGTTCCGGCATTCAGGGGTAAGAGAGTCAGTTCCTCTGTTATCTGGTGAGGATTCCGGGTGAAGTGCGCCTCCACCTGCCTTATCATAACTTTAAACCAGATGAGACGAAGGCCAAACCCTTCCCCGTCACAGCATGTCAAAAGCAATCAAAAGAAAACCCTAAACAATCCAGGGTTTTGTTTTGATTTTCACTAACATTATGCGCACGGCAAAAGAGTGGAACGCGTTGCCTGTGCAAAGTCTTGTCTTTCCCGATAACAACTACCTGGGAGTCATTAAGACTAATATCATTTCATAACTTGCCTTTAATTTATCAGTTCCAAAACTACCCATTTCAGTTATTTTATTGGTATTCAAATGGGGACTTCCTTTGAATACCGATAAAATAACCAAAATGGGCGTGACTCTAAAATGGGCGGGTGAAATCCGAAACTTCAGAAATAATGGATTTTTTGAAATTACTACACCTATAATGATTCCAAAAGCTGCAGAAGAATCTCCATAAGTTTAGGTATTTAAATTATTAAATCTCGTATAGGTTACCTCGTTATAGAAGAATTAATAATATATGGGTTAGAATAATTGTCGAAGTTTTCAAATATAAATTGTAATTTGAATTAGTATAAATGCTACATAATTATTAATAATAAATAAATATGACAGGACATTAATTTCACACAGCGCCATCTAGCCCCAAGCTAAGCATAGCTTAATATGGTCACTAAATTACGGATAGAATACTTAAATACTTTTTTTGTAAATACATACTTATCATACAATACAACACAGAACAAACATCTATATTCATCACACAAATGTTTGTTGTGGGTGGGAATCTAACCCACAACCTACAGCGCAGAAGGCAGAGTACCAACTCAGCTGTGAGGTGTTGTACCTACGTTATGTTTTTTTACTTTGTTTTACGGAAAAGCCACAGGCTCGATGGCGGCGAATTGTGGCGGTCTTGAGGCAAGCGTGTGAACCTAACGGGGTTCAAGAAGACGATTTAGGTAGAAAACTTGGACAATACCTCTTCTGTCTATATTCAAAACCAAGCTAGTCTAGACATTGCTGTTACTCATTGGTAAATAGAGAGCCATGCATATAAGCGCAGCTGTAAAGTAAATTAGTGTTATTACCTTTAACCGCATACGAAGTTTTAATAAATTAACCGGCCAAGTGTGGAAACATTTACAACAAAAAAGCAGTTTCTTTAATTATTTTTTTTTGTTATAGCGGCAATACACACGAATATGACAATTCAACCTGTCAATCTATTTACAATGAATAATATGTTTTAAATTTCATACTTAATACAGATTATTTTAATAAACATGTAAATAAATTAACATAAACTTACTACGAACTTACAAGTAAAAATATCAAATGGATTATTACAAAATGAATATTTGATAGATAACCCAGTCGATCGTTTTTTATTATTTATTAAAGTATAATCGTTGGTAAAATCTCTTTTTAAAGTGTCGGTCATTGATCAAACATATACTGAATATAAACATAGAAATATGTTAATTTATTAAACCTAAGTTGGTTATTATAAGTAAAGAGTGGTGGCCGGGAAGCAGAATTTTCTTGTCCGTTCCCAATGCACCGCTGAGATAAATTATGTACCCATCCTAGGTAACATACAATATATTATACTTAGATTTTAGCATAATAGAAATAATTTTGCAACATATCAGATCTAGGTATTAATTAAGCTGAGAATGATAATTCTGTTACGGTTCATGAGATACAGACCGCTGACAGGCAGACAGACAGCGGAGGCTTGTTTCCCATGGCAACCTTTGGGTAATTAAATTTACAATCAAACAACATAACAAACTTCAAACGTCCAAATAAAATGTTATTTCATTTAATTTATCGTAAGGCACATTACATTGAACTCTTTTAGCGAAATACTACTGTGTAGGTATTTCTAATCAATAAAGCTAATAAAATGCTAATCGTGTTTCCGATCAATTGATTCCAATCAATCGATTGAATTCAATCAATTTGGTAGGTACTACATATTAAAATCGACGTTATTTTAATTGTAACTAGTAATGTAAGCTAAGTACCTACGCATCTAAATCATATTTTCCATCTATAGGCTCATTATCTGAAATCATATTTTACATAATACCGTCAAGGCTGAGCTGTCAGCGCCATCTATTACCGAGCAGCGGAACTTTTAACTAGATAAACAGTATTTCGCTAAAGATTGATCCAATTAAGTATATATATATTTTCTTATCTCTATTAATTTTACTGTTTGTTTTTTTTGCTTTGATGCAGATAAATATATAGGTTACCTTTATCTTTAGTTATAGTTTTTTTTTTTCATTTTAGTCTTGCCCAGTAACCGTTGCTCTTAGGTGGCCATGTAGTACCCATGGGAAAGTACTATACAAAAAATTAGTTTGTATTTTTGCTTATAAAAATTGTATATCCGATTCAAATAAAATGTTGTTGTTGTAATTGGATAGACGATTGGTGTCTTGAATAATCGATTCGCCTCTAGGTACGTTTACCATTATTACTGGTAAGAAATGGAACGCACCCTTTGTTTGTTTTTTTTACACCAACACAATCTTGGGAGTTTTCAAAGCCAGAGAGAACAGGTTCCTTTTAAAAGCGTGCGCCATCGTAGGCCAGATCTGTACTTGTTTTCAAGTGGTGGTCTAACGCTTGGCTATATCACCTATAAAAATACTATATTATTATAGCCTTCATAAAGCCATTACCTCATCTACAGATGGTCATTTGCAGTCATACGTGACTCATTTGCTTTCCAAGCTTTGATCAGTGACGTCATTCTGAGTCAACAGGTCTCAATATCCCTTTATCCTCTTGCGGCCTAAATGACTATTCAATGATGACTATTCGCCCCATGTCAAAACTCGACCGTAGAATTTTTTCTTTATACCGGCCAATTTCGGACATTCACACTGAGGGTTTCGACCCACATTCCAAGGCATAAAACATGACCTTCCTCGTATGGCTATTTAATTTATAATTTTATTTAGTTTTATTAATTTTATAAATTTATTTGTTCTTGATTGCACACACAAGTCTAAAAGCATACCAGCATAGAATTAAAAAAGTATGACAAAGCAAACCTAGGAAGACAGAGAATCAAGATTAAATAAAAGGGAAAAGTGGACAACACTATTAAATAAAATACCTAACATAAAACGATAAACTACGTTATACTATGTATTATTAAACTATGTACAAAGGAAGCAATCGGATTATATAAGGACCGTTAAAAACGGGCTATTGGTAACTCAACTGTTCCAGACCAGTACCAGACGAAAGCGAACCCAAGACACTGTCTGCATTGCCACGCTTAATAGCTATGCTATTTGGCTGGCCTAAATAAGAGCCAGACACGTTGGGTAAAATGTTGCCTCAATCAAAAACCCCGCAAGATTTTTGAAAACCTGGAGGGCACCGGCTCCCCACGGACCCAAGGTCTCGACCCCAAAAAGCTCAAATAGGTAAGCTCTGTCGAGACCACTATATTTGCGCCTTTTGTGATCCATCCATATACAGTTAATATTATATATACAAATATATCTTATTAACATACACATAATCTAAATATATATAACTCAAAGGTGACTTACTGACTGACATAGTGATCTATCAACGCACAGCCCAAACCACTGGACGGATCGAGCTGAAATTGGCATGCAGGTAGATGTTATGACGTAGGCATCCGCTATAAAGGATTTTGATTAATTCTACCCCCAAGGGCATAAAATAGGGGATGAAAGTTTGTATGAAACTTTGTAAATTTTTCTCTTGAAGATAGCTAGCGAGAGACAAGCGTGGATATTGTGGGGTAGAGAGTTCCACATCCTGACTGAGTTCACAGTAAATGAGCCACCATAGCAGCTATAAGAGTTGTGGGGTATTATCGGACAAAGCGGCAATAAAAATATATACACTCTGAAAATTTCACTTGTCTACCTATTACGGTTCATGAAAGACTTCGGAGGCTTAGTAATAGGGCCCTGCATTGTTTGGGTTCGGAACCCTATTAACCATGTCGCGCTAACATAACCCTGAGAATGAATGTCGAAACCTCAGGACCTCGAAGGTGGAGTAGAAAGTGAGGGTAGGCGTGCGTAGGCGCACCATCTGTCGCAACCTTCGGCCCACGCGTGGTCAGCTGGTTAGTGACGTCAGCCATCATGGATTCTGAAGGCCTGAGTAGAACTATATAGTAGAGCAAAGATAGATAGATAAGATAAACTCTTTATTGTACACCAAAAAACAAAAATAAACAGACAAGCAAGAAAAACACTTAAACTAGGTACAATGGGCGGCCTTATCGCTAAAAGCTATCTCTTCCAGACAACCTTTGGATGGAAAGGATAGCAAAGAGCAGACAAAGCGGTGTACAAAGAGATATACTACTGATTTCATTTATTTTTTCATCTGGTTTCAAGTTATGATAAGGCCGAAGGCGAAAGCGCACTTCACCCGGATTTCTCAACAGACTGAGAATCTTAAGTCAACAAAGTAACAAAACTTCTAAGCACAAGCCTCACAGGTCAGTTGCTAGTAGTTTCTGCCTTCTGCGCTGTAGGTTGTGGGTTCGATTCCCACCCAGGACAAACATTTGTGTGATGAATATTGACGTGTGTGTTGTGATTGGGTGTTGTATTGTATGACAAGTATGTATTTACAAAACAAAAGTATTTAAGTATCATATCCGTAATCTAGTTCCCATATGCAAAATACACTGAAAAGGACACTGGACGCTGATTACAAAATTAAATGTTGTGCGCATTAAAAAAGTATATAGTTACCTAAGTATTATATCCTCAAATCTTTTTTTGTATTTCAAGTTATTGCACTTGGTCAACAACATCAGCGCTTTAGCTGAGAGATATGACACAAAAAATCGGATTTAGGAAAATACGCGGGTTTGAGTCCCGTTTCGTTCGGGTTGTGAATTTTTGTGTCATTATAACATTTGTAAATCCTCAATCTAGTTCCCATATTATAAACTCTGCTTAATTTGGGACTAGATATTGTGTGAAAGTAATGTCCTGTAATAATAACAATCGATGTTTGAAAGCGCCTAGCGCCTTTGAAGTCCTATAATTCTATACATATGAAATAGTCTCACAGCTAACCAACAAACTGACTATCATATATATGGACCATAGCAGAGGAACAAGAGACATGGAATTTTTCATAATTGTATTTTTACTCTGTATTAATTTTTTTCAAGATATCTTACACGTTTTATTTACACATGCCAACCTCTGCAGACCGTCATGGTAAGAAAAGGAAAATATTGTAAATTGCAAGCGCCAAAGCTTGCTTGTGCTTTTACTACTCGTTGCTAGATGGCGCCACTGGCGGAGGCTCGTATTGCGTCTGCGCTTTGGAATATTTATCGGCGCGTTCGATAGATGGCGCTACTTGTAGTTTAAATATTCAATGAGCTTTTAAAAATACAGTGTAAATAATTACACAGGCTTAAAACAAATGTATTCTAATGTATAATCTGCTTCCATAGTTAGTTTTACATAAATAGTGAACAGGTTCCTTATAGACAAGCGTGCTCCATCGCCACTTGTTTTTCAAGTGAGTTGATGGTAAAAAAAAAAGTATTGCAGCGGGTTGGTGATCGCAGTATTTGTGGTAGCCATCTCCTGGTGTAGGTATTTACGAAATGTTTTGTTCTCAATAAAAAAAAAATGAGAACAAAAAGTTACTAGATAGTAGTTAGTACTAAACGATGGTAACCGCAATAGTTATTAAACTGTGACGAAAGTAGACTTTAGGTCCAATGGTCGATATCCAACTGGACGGTTGATAGGAGTGAGTGGAGAGTGGACCCCATGGACAAGGGCAGGTGAATGATGATGATGATGATGTACTAATAGCTGAGATCAGTGTGTGTGTGTGTGTGTGTGTGATGTTGTGAGTAGTGATGGCGAGTTTATGTTTCCTCATAATACATCCACGGTAGCATTTTTGAATTATTTCTATAGATGTTGGTTAGCTCTTGACCTAGGCTGGTCTTGCTCTAAGCCAGAGCAAGGAGGTCTACGATGGAGCGAGCTTTTCCAGAAGACACTGTCTCTCACACTCTCCGACGGAACATGGGAAACCGTTTGACGCCGGACTTCGTCAGCCACCAGTGATGTGGCTGGCGTAAGCATGGGATTCCGGTGCCCGAAGTATCTTCTCCGGGATACTAAGAGTCCATCTCCTATCTGCCCACCACCACCGTTCAGTCAAAGCCTTGAAATATTATAATATACTTGGCTTAGTACAGCCAATAATTAATGCTAGCTTCTGAAATAAGACTGATTTACAATAACTTATGGAAGTTCTAGTTAATAATAATAAGATCAAGCTATTTAGCAAGTCGATTAGTCTAAAGGACATGCAGACAGACAGGTGTGAAATCCACCTACACAGATAACTGATCCATGCAGCATTCATTGATAAACAAAATGAATCGTGAACAAAGACAATGTATAACTTGTAACGGCTCTGTTGGGTCTAGTGGTTCGACCACCGGTATCAGACCCAAAGATCGCGGTTTGGATATCCAGGGGGTACAAATTTGTGCTTGGTTTAGTTATTGGTCCGCCTGGCTAGCTACCAGCATCTTACCTAAATCTGTCGCCATAACAACAGTTCTAAATTCCTGTGTTCCGGCATTTAGAGGTAAGATATCTGTTGAGGATTCCGGGTGAAATGCGCCTCCACCTTCGGCCGACACACCCAGGCTTGGCCTTCATTCGCTTCCCTTTCGTATATTTACCTCTGATCACTACTCAGAGCGTGGATCTTACGAGGCTCACCTACTAGGGAGTAGTCGGAGGCACGTCCTAACTTACGCCAACTTTTTGCAAGTAACCTTCACCCTCGGAGCATGTGTATATGTCAAATGTGCTCATAAACTTCCGAAGAACCGAATAGTAGCCATGACGGCACGACTGGGTTTGTACCCACAACCTCCGGATCGAAAGGCAGGCCCATATCCACTTAGCTACACACCTTTACAAATCAACAGGCGCCTAAATACAGTTGACTCGTGCGCATGCGCATCACGATCGTACAATGGCGCATGATATGTCATTACAACTCGTCGCTAATGTCATATTGTTTGAAACACCTGACAGAGTTCAAGGTTAGCCATTATACATGACTAGCTACTGCTTCGGTTTCGTCCATAAGGTACATTATACAATTTACCAAAGTGAATTGTAAAGTTTTTTAAGTTTTATCATAAAGCCAAGAAGGGAGAAAAATATGATTTTAAAGTAACCTATATGTATTCCTGGTTGAGCTGAAGTAAAGTAATCTGTGCTTTACTTCAGCTCAATCTGTTTAGTTTTTGCGTGATGAAAAAAATTGAATGAATCAATTTAGTATAGTTTCATATCACATTCCCATCCCATGGAAGCTGATTTATAGGATAATAAATGGCATAGGTCCTAGTCCAAAAAATAGCAAGGTTGATATCCCATTCTCTTTCCATGGGAACTGATTTGTGGGATAAAAACTTGCCTATATCCTACTCCAAAAATAGCAAGCTTAACATCCCATTCCTATCCCATGGGAACTGATTTATGGGATAAAAAGTAGTTTATGTCCTTTTGCAAAAATAGCAAGCAGGTTGACGAAGCAAGTATAAACATATAATGTGAAGTATGAATGGTACAGTTGGGAGGGTAAACCTCGGCGAACTTGGAGGATTAACTATGATCCTTGCAATCCTTTTTTAATTAGATCGTATTAAATAGGTTCTGTGGACTTCCAGACCAGGCCGCTAATGTAAAACTAAGATAAGGTTTTTTAATGAGTCAGCTTTTGACTTCGAAACTTGGGTAGACAAGGATAAGATTTTCGATAGGACGAGCAAGATCTTACCAGGAAGATCCTTTTATATATTATCCTTCCCTGCCTTATCTTTTCCTTAACCTTCACTGCGTTCACCAATCCACCGGTCAAGCGTGGAATATAAAGGCTCCCCGAATGTCTCCTGATTGCATATTATTGCGAGACTATGGTAATTAATCATAATTTATACAGTACTTAACTTTGGCCTTGTGTGTAGGTAACGTACAAAATGTTAAGAAGTGTCTCTATTGAGGTTTATCTGATTCTTCCTAAACTTTCAACATAGCTCTACGAAGCTTGTAAAGTATCAACTCTTTCATTTTGTTCATGTTTAAATCCTGGTGGTTAGTAGAGCAGGCTTATAATTCATCTTAACAGTTAAACCGCACATTTCTCGCGGATTAATATTTTAACAAGTGGCATTTTATGACCATGTAGTTCTTTGCAGTGCAAAAACATGGTCCCACGTACAAAATAACTTATTTTCACGTCACGCCGTCACAGGCAGCGATCTAACTACCGACATAACTTTGCGCCAGTTACCTGCAAGCAGCCGGGCCGAGCGCGCGTCGCGTCGTTTCAATTTAAATTCCGAATTTCGAACTACGAAAACGAACTTTTTAAAACTAAAACGACTAACCAATAACCAGTGTTCGAATTTCGAATTAAAATAAAACGGTGGTGTATGTGTTTTGAAACTGGAATTGGATAGTGTTGTGCATTCAGGATTCGATACGCAATTACCGATAGATTTACCGGTGACAGTAACGGTTTAGAACAATACGAGCTAAAGGTTTTTTGGTCTATTTTTGCGCTTTTATCCGGTTATCCTACTTTTCTACTGGTTACCAAGCCAGATGAAAATGTACGAAGCAACGAAATCGTTAGCTGGAAACTGCTAAAACTGCTAATTGGAGCTAAATTTATTACCCAATGCGAACAACTAAGCATTGTTCACAACGCTTGGTGCTTCATCTGTTATGGTGTTTATTTACCTATATAAGGAAGTTATCAGTACCTGTGCGAGGTTGATTTGAAGTTATGATACCATGATGTCATCCATGAGCAATGTTTACGATCTTGACACTAAATTGAATATGTAATTCATCGATACAAAAACAAACGAATTAATGAATGTAAATACTTTATTTGACACCTTAAAGATAAAAAAATACTACCTAAAATATAACCTATATCTCTAATGGGCGTCTTCTCGCTTAGAATTGATTCCTTACAGACAAACTTTCGATGGATTAAATTTTTGGCTAGGGGTTGTTGGTGGTACAGAAGTGAATAGGGCTGTAGTTAAATTTAGGTAAACAACATAGGTACAAAACAATAAGAAATTTATAAATATGTGACTGATACCTACCTACACCAAAACAAAGTGAGACAAAAACGGTGGATCTAATAAAAAATACGTAAATGTAACGCAGATACTTGATACTTGATTTAATTATCAGTAAATTTATTTGAATCGTTATTTATTCAATGCACTGAAATAAAATTGAATACAATTAAATTCATTGTTTCTAAGCACTCTTAGCTGGATAAAACTTTAAATTTGATCACTAATAAGTCATAGCTCACTACAGTACAAGTACACAGTACACAGGAACTTAACCTACGGATATCCAGTTGACTTCACATGATATTCCCTGTTCCAGCTGATTGAGCGAGGGTCAGTATGTAAACAAAAACATCATGTCCTGTCAGGAATCCTTTACACAATTCATTTATTCAGAATACTTAACAATCATGATAAAGATTTCCTATGCGTGCTATGTTTTTACAAAGTTAAAGTTTAGTAAAAACGTTGTTTTTAAAAGTCACAGTTATTTGTCTAAATTATCTATTTTGTATCCATACTATCCACAAATAACATAAAATATTTTTCGAAGTTATAATATTGGTATTGGTATAGAGTAGGAAGTATGCAAGTATTATAAATTATATGTAGTATAATTGTTACTATTTAAATAATAATATTAACATTTATTAATAAACTACCCAAGCAAGATACATTTATAAGAGAAATAGGATAATAAGGGTTGGCAACATGGCTATAAATTAGATACTTACAAGAATGAATTTAAGCAAACGATAAGACAAAATGATAAGACAATGTAACAAACATTGTCCTTTTTGTTTGTTATCTTTTCACGACTAAATTGTTAACAAGGATCTCAATGAAATTCGGAATGGATATAGTAGGGAATAAAATAGGCTTATTTTCATTCGGGTACAAACGCATACGAGTAATAATTAAGAACCATAATACTTACAGGGTTTTTAAGACAGTACCAATAACATTGTTCTAAAACTAAGCAACAAAATCTGACAGAAACCTTCCGAAGATAAGAGCTCAGTTGACTTCCTCACTGCACTATGAATATCAAACGGCTATTAAAATCAAACCGACAATTACATTCTAGAATTCATCCCCATACAAGGAGTCACAAGGTTCGATGCCGTGGGCGTCACCATTGAATTCCTCAACACCCTCGCAAAAAAACACATAAAATTATAATCCAACCTACGCTTGTTGTACAATTGATTATCATTATAATGATGTATGAGTTAAAACAACAAATTATATATAAAAAGTGCAGGTTTTTATGACAAAATCGTTATGGCGTCACTGGGCAACATCGGCGTTACTGGGCCATATTGTAATTTTGTGCGCCCACTCAGTATTCGATATTTAAAGTTGGAAATTGAATTTGATATTGGAACAGACGTTTCGAAAACGAATCCTAGATTCTATCCCTATCCACATAGAAAATGTCGTTACATTTTATGTCTTCACTAGAATTATTTTAATTCAAAACTACCAAACTATCATGCAGATGAGATTTTAGCACAGAGCTGTGCACTGTGATCTGATAAGATACCTATAAAACCAGTTTTATCTAAAAAGTAAATTACACAGTATTAATGCCAGTTATCTATATTGTATAAGACAAAAAACCAAGAGTCACACAATGATATCGAATAACCGAGTTTTTGAATCAAAGACGAAAGATTCGTTGCGTATGTACAAGTGTCTACAGCTGTTATGTAAGTCATGTTTACACAGCAATCGGGTCAAGTTCAACCACATTTTGTGTCAGATGCATTGTGGTTATTTACCCGGTTTGTATCTTAATTTTGTGTATTTATAGAAACATAAAAGTATACAAGTCCACGATTTATCTCTGACAACGGGTTTTTTTAATTGTTGATGAAAATAACACCTTAGATGAAGAAAGTATACAACGGCCTATTTAAAATCCGGGATTCAGTGTTATACTGTCCTATCTCTACATTTGTTTTCATATTTAATCCAAGGAGTTCGACTAATACTAAACTTAAAAAAGAACAGAACATGCCAAGCTCAAATACCATACATGTTTATTGTACCTACTAGTTCCTATTTTGTCAGCAAACCAATTCAATTGTAAAAGCTAAGTTGTTTCTGATAAAAAAAACCTTACAAACTACTGACGAACTCCGCCGTAAGTCCGTGTCATATGCTTTCAAAATAACTTTTTAGTAGATTTTCTTGAATATAGGATAAAAAAAACATTTCGAGTCACGAAGGAAGTGCAGACCTAACAAAGACCTTCATCTTAGTGTAGGTTCTGCGCGCACATTTATTTATGTATTCTGTAAAAATAAATTAATTGAATTGAATTTAATTCAATGATATGCCGTTCACTCAGACAGACGGATCGCAGTGTTGGTGTTAAGTACTCGGGTGACTGCTATTCTCCGGAAAAACCTTATCGCCTTACTTATACACTGCTGTAATTTTTGTGTACAATAAACTGATCATTCATTCATTTATTATAAGCAATAACTAGGTAGGAACTAGTTAACTAGCCGCCAAGCATAGTGAATGTCATAGAAAATGCCATCTCATTGTAAAGCAAACCCGTCCGTTCGTCTGTCCTTATCAAGTTGAGCAATAGACAGCCAGCGTCCGCCGGAAAGTGTCCATATACGCCCACGAACCTAATATGGCCGCCACCGGCGCAGGCGCAACTTACCACGCAACTTTTAGTTTCAAAAACCACGATCACTTTCATGGGAGGTGTTAACAAGGGAAAGTATTTAACGAGACATGTCAAAATACGGTTCAAGTAGGTGTGCTTTTGTATTTGGTAGAGTTTTTCGGAGACATCGATATTGTGGGATTGCGGGAGTTGGTGGTTGTAGGCGGCTAAGACGGCTTCGTTCAAGGAATCGCAAGACCAGTGTAGCCTTTCTCAAACATACAGGAAGCCTTATCGGAACGAATTCGGAAGCTTCTGATGTATACCTAGAGATTCCGGAAACGCTATTCCTTACTCCGAAATCTAAAAACATTAAGTAGTATTCGAGACTTCCACAGAAGATTGTTAGAAATGGTTTGAAAATAGTGTTGAAATCTATCGGATTCTAAGTCGAATCCGCCAAAACTTATGTTTCCAATCCGAAAACTTTGTTTTGTTTGAGAATCGCTACACAGAACTACAAGTCACCTGCCAAAATTTATTAGCATAATATTTCGTTTAAGGCTCTTACATAGGTCCAATGGTCACATTTGGATTAGACTTTTTAAATAGTTTAAAATAAAACTGATACATACGTTCCCGGTTTATCTTTATTTGAACAGTAGGAAATATTATAGGCGTTATTTTTTCACGATTGCTCAGTATAAGCGCTCAAAAGAAAAATCTTTAGCGTCGTTGCAGCTATCTGTTTTTATATCGCTATCTCGGGCGATCACGAAAACATTATATACTTTATATCGACTTGTCACCTGGGGCACCATTCTACTAAGCCAATCGCTTCACTATGATAATGGTATCGTCACAGAATGGCCACTTAGGTGCCTTAATGGTATAGAAGAATCGGGGCCCTGCACTATCGGTAATGCGTATCGAATCATCAACGACGTCATTACAGCCTAGTATGCATCACATCAGCCTATAAGGCACCATGTCGATGTATCGATTCGTAAAGGAGGGCGGCAGCAAGCGGCTGTTCGTCCAAGGCACCCTGGAAGACGACGCGAAGCCTCGAAAATCTAGCCTGAAAAAGCCCTCCCCGTCACCTGTCGGGTCACCTATTACAACGAGTTTAAATCTCGCGTCCGTCCCTAGAAGCCTACGAGATGGACTGACGAGACACGAAACCGTTTACGATGGCAACTACCCTGGAGAAAGGTCCAGCTACAGATCCCGCTCAGGGTCGTACCGCGAAGAGTACAACGGAAGGGTGGTACATGACGGCAACCAGACGCACTTCGAGTATGACGGAGAAAGCGCGTTGGCGGTACCGACCTCGGCTGGGGGTCGAGGCATATCCGAGCTGCAGGCGATTCACACGAACAAGAGAATGTCGACCGAGGTCCTCGGCTCTTCGCTAGAGTCAACAAAGATCTCGAAGAAGGATGAGCAGGGTCAGAGGAGGATCACGACGAGGATCGTGAGGAAGGTGACCACGCTCACTCGGGGGGAGGAGAAGGCTTCGGCTGAGGATGTGAGGGGACGGCAATCGCACAGGTCGGAGCACTACAGACATGTTGAGATGGAGTCCTCTTCTCTGCCTAGGAGAGTCAAGGTAAACTCTAGAACCTTTAAAAGTCCTACTATGCAAAAAAATAATTAAATGTCACTTTCAAAATTATCGTGAGTTTTATGATTCTTTTTTATATTCGGTTTTTACTCATGTTTGTATAGATAGTTGATGAAGGCAGCATGTTTCGGTTCTCCAAGGGAACTCATCAGGGTGGGGGTGGAAAATAACATGATTTCTGTGTCGCGTTTGCGTTGCTCAGATGCATTCATATCAAATTTTAAGAGGTTTCCACGAACCTTCGATTAAAACACATTTTGTCCTTCAACGGAGAACTTGCTTCGTTTTCTTAAATAAAAAAGATAAAGAAAGAGAAAAAATATTATTTTTCTATTAGCACAAAAAACAACCACATTATACATAATACAAGCAGGTGAAATTGATCAGAAAATATCAATCTTAATATTGCAGTCCACAGTATTTGCACAAAATAGAAAAACGTAAGGCTATGACTACTGGCTGACACAGCCTTAACTAAGTATAATTTATTGGAAAATATTATTTATATAGAAAACAGAGTAAATGAAAAAATGGGCCCTTTGCTCAACGGGATGGGATAACTAATAGTAATAGTAATAAAAATAATGATAACAGAAGTTAAACATAAATTATTTGCTTGTTAGTAAAATAACTGTCGAATATTATTAAAATTAGTAATGTAGCAAACTACCCTACCTACTACGCGTACCTATCTATTACGCGTGGATAAAAATGCCCGCCTGCTTGCACTATGGTCTGCCGTCTCACTCAAGTGGTACCACACAGAAGAAATAATAGTTACTACGACGTACGAGTTGCGCCGCGCTCCCCACCACCTTTGATGCAGATAAATACGGACGCGCGCCCAAAGAAAATTCATTAAGCTAGCAACTGTGCTAGAGCGATAGCCACCTGCAGTCCTCTAGTACAGTTGAGTCTTGGTAACGGAGAGCGATAGCCACCTGCAGTCCTCTCCAGCACCTTTAGTTAGGATCTTCGCTTAGCCTACGTTATATAGGCTAGGAGTGCGATAGCCACCTGCAGTCCACTCTGATGCCTTGATAGGGACATTAGGAAGTAAAACAACTGAATGCACCATTTCTCTTTGTATTAAACTCAACATGTAAAAGGTGTTACACTGTCAATAAAAAGACGATTACGGGTTATCATTGGCGTTTCACTCTCAACCCTATATTTGGCGCCCAACGTAAATAATCCACATGACTAAGTCAGAGGAAGAATTTTATGAAACGAGGGTAGAAGAAGAAACAACCATGGCAACACCACCATCGCCAATTAATTTGACAGATGCTCAATTTACTGCGTTGATTAGCCGCACAATGGGAAATAATAAGAATTTTACTCGTTGCACCTTGAAATTCAATGGTGAACGTGACCACAGTAAAGTCGAAGAATTTATCACGGCAGTCGAGATTTACAAAAAAATTGAAAATATCTCCGACGATGACGCCTTGACTGGCTTTCCCTTAATACTGAAAAATGAAGCAAGTACCTGGTGGCAAGGATCACGATCTGAAATAAAATCCTGGTCATCAGCGCTAAAGAATCTACGTGCCGCTTTTGCGCCAGATCGACAGCCTCATGAGATTTACTTGGAACTTTTTGCCACAAAACAGGGCAACACTGAGGCAATAGACACCTTCCTGTGCCGTAAACGTGCATTGTTAGGCCTTTTACCACCGAAACGGCACAAAGAAGAAGAACAGATAGATTTTGTCTATGGTCTATTAAAAATAAATCTGAGACAAAAAATAGCGCGCACAGACATCAAAACGTTCGCACAATTACTTGAGCGTGCTCGTCATTTGGAATCTTTGGAATTTGAACAAAAACCACAACCTACTTTCAACGACTTCGACAAAATGAAGAGGTGCCTTTTTTGCAGCAGAAAGGGACATTTGCTAGAAGACTGTCGAAAGCGCTTGGCAAAATTAGCAGTAAAGGAATCAAAAGAAAAGGAAGAAAAACCTGAAGTGAAACCCACCATTTCTTGTTATGGTTGCGGCGCACCAGGTGTTTTTCGAAGTAACTGTGAGACTTGCAAATCAAAAGAAACTCCACCCAAACCTGTCTCATTCTACAGAATAGAAACAACTCTCGAGGGCGACGTCAAAATACCCACAATTGAAATTTATATCAAAGGACAATGCGGGTATGCACACCTTGACACTGCGGCACGGACAAGCATAGCGAGTACGCATCTATATAAAATGCTATTAGACCAAGGAGTCAGATTCAACGAACGGGAAGCCGACATAAGCCTCGCGGATGGGACAGTCAGGTCAGAATTATTACTGACAACAACACAAGAGGTGACGATAGGTAAACGCACCTTACCTATTACGTTGACGGTTCTGCCCGGAGCAAAAGACAACCGCACACTTTTGGGAATTGATTTCTTGGAAGCTGCTGGTATAAACCTAAACCTACCACAGCGTGCTTGGTATTTTGCCGACAACCCGAATGAAATATTCAATTTTCTTCAACTGAAAAATGAGAAAATCATAACACTGAAATCAGCAAAGAAACTTGATTTCATGAATGTAGACGCGACGAGAAATATAATGAATGAAGTTGGCTTATCAGACTTCCTACAATGGTCAAGGGAGCTACAAATGATGTCACCGATCCCAGTAACACCCGTCACATCACCACTACGAGACGAAGGTAGCCCTCCAGCAAAACGAACACGTTGGTGTCCGATCAAAATGGATACACCACCACGTCCTACACGTCCACGCGAACCAGCTGGTCCGAATGATGATATGGACCCACGTATTGATTATTTACCAATAAATCCTGTACTCTTGTATTCTTTTGACTTGTCATTACGTTCAGATGAAGGTCACCTATTATCAAATATTGAAAAATCACAATTCAATGAACTATTAACTGAATTTAGCGATATCTTTGAGGAAAATGGTAGGCCTACAAGTTTTGCAGAACATAAGATTGATACCGGCAGTCATGAGCCAATAGCAGTAAAACCTTATCGATTATCTCCGGCTAGACAACAAAAGCTTCGAGAAAAATTAGACGAAATGATAAGTAATGATATTATAGAGGAATGTGACTCACCTTGGTCTGCACCAGTCATTCTAGTTCCAAAAGGAGAACACGACGTCAGAGTATGTATTGACTACCGGCGATTAAATGAGATAACAAAACCAGATCGTTATCCCTTACCACGCATTGACGATTTACTACAACAAGCAAAAGCCATGCCATTTATGACAACTATTGATCTTCATTCAGGCTATTGGCAAATCAAAGTACATCCAGATGATCAAGACAAAACTGCATTTATTTCACCGTTTGCACTGAAAACTGCATTAACTACTGCACCAATTCTTAAACAAGCTGATTATGAAGCGCC
Organism: Venusia cambrica; assembly: GCA_951394065.1. Taxonomy (NCBI): domain Eukaryota; kingdom Metazoa; phylum Arthropoda; class Insecta; order Lepidoptera; family Geometridae; genus Venusia; species Venusia cambrica. The sequence continues at coordinate 6,170,546 of OX596069.1, forward strand.
CTTTACCATAAAAACTGACGCAAGCAATTATGCCATTGGAGCAGCCTTGATGCAGGGGGAGGGACCCAATGAACATCCCATTGAATATGCGAGTCGACAACTAATACCAGCAGAATGTAACTACACAGTCACAGAGAAAGAAGCTTTGGCGATTGTATGGGCAATATCCCGCTTTCGGGGATACATAGAAGGAACGAAGTTCCTAACTATAACTGACCATCAACCATTAAAATGGTTACTAAATTTGAAATCACCAACGGGCCGACTTGCACGATGGGCACTGCAGTTACAACCCTATAACTTTGAAATAAAATACTGTCCAGGTAAAACAAATGTTATAGCAGACAGTCTTTCTCGACCTCCATGTAATAATCATACTGAAGCATGTGAGATCTGTCGAATTGATATTGAATTGCCAAAGAGAAGTGAAAGCAACATAAGAAATGAACAGATGGAAGATGAAGATCTGAAATTAATCATAAAAGCATTGGAAGAACAAACAGGGTCTGAGGACTATATACAATGGTCAAAAAGAGGCTATTTTATACACAAAGGAGTACTATATCGATTCACACCAGATCAAGAAGATGAAGATGCAAAATTAATTGTACCAAAACATGAAGTTAACAACATACTGAAATCATTCCATGACACGGCTACTGCTGGTCATTTAGGAGTAGATAGAACTGTAAAACGTATAGAAAACAGATTCTTTTGGAAAGGACTGCGTAAAGATGTCATCAAATATGTGAAAACATGCATTGAATGCCAAAGATATAAGCCAATGAACCAAAAACCTTCCGGTTTGTATCAATCAACTGCTAATAACCAACGATTCGAAGTTTTATCCATAGACTTGTTTGGTCCATTACCTAGAGGTCCAAAAGGAGAAAAATGGATTTTTATTGTGGAAGATACAGCATCACGATGGGTGGAACTGTTTGCACTAAATGAAGCCACAGCTCAACAATGCGCCCTAACTTTACTAAATGAAGTGTTGCTACGATATGGACTACCACGCCGAATCTCAAGCGATAATGGCACACAATTCATATCTGCTGTTATGCAAAAACTGACGTTTTGTCTAGATATACAACAATTCCTTAGTCCTGTATACCATCCAGAACCAAACATTGTAGAACGCAAGAACAGAGATATGAAGAGTCAAATTGCAATCATGGTCCAAGATAAACACGACAGATGGCCTGAAACCTTGCCAGCCATAAGGTTTTCTATGAACTCTGCATACAACCAAAGCACGGGGTTTACTGCGGCATATCTCACTTTTGGGAGAGAAATGAGAACTCCATGTGAAATTTCTCACAATTTCAGCGAGATTGTACAAACTGAAAACTTTGTTCCAGAAATTACTCCATATCTAAAAAACCTAGCTAAATATTTAGCGATAGCAAAGGCGAATGTTGAAGTAATGCAAGACAACAATAGAGCCAGAGCTAATCAGAAACGACGCCCAGATCCTGGCTATGCTATTGGAGATCTAGTTTTGGTAGAAACCCATCCAATAAGCAATCAAGACAAACAGTTCTCGGCAAAATTTGCACCTCGACGTGATGGACCCTATGTTATCATCAATAAGCATGGAAGTTCAATATACGAGGTTGCCCATATTCACGATCCAGAAAAACCCCTCGGAAGATATCACACATCTGCAATAATCAAATTTGAGAAACGAGACGATGCAACACCAGCTCCAATGATACCGCTTCGAAGACGAGGTCGGCCGAAAAAGAATCAGCTTTCATAGATCCTGGTACTCTTACGGGACGTCGGCGAGTACCAGAGGGGGAGATTGTAGCAAACTACCCTACCTACTACGCGTACCTATCTATTACGCGTGGATAAAAATGCCCGCCTGCTTGCACTATGGTCTGCCGTCTCACTCAAGTGGTACCACACAGAAGAAATAATAGTTACTACGACGTACGAGTTGCGCCGCGCTCCCCACCACCTTTGATGCAGATAAATACGGACGCGCGCCCAAAGAAAATTCATTAAGCTAGCAACTGTGCTAGAGCGATAGCCACCTGCAGTCCTCTAGTACAGTTGAGTCTTGGTAACGGAGAGCGATAGCCACCTGCAGTCCTCTCCAGCACCTTTAGTTAGGATCTTCGCTTAGCCTACGTTATATAGGCTAGGAGTGCGATAGCCACCTGCAGTCCACTCTGATGCCTTGATAGGGACATTAGGAAGTAAAACAACTGAATGCACCATTTCTCTTTGTATTAAACTCAACATGTAAAAGGTGTTACACTGTCAATAAAAAGACGATTACGGGTTATCATTGGCGTTTCACTCTCAACCCTATAGTAATAATAATAGAAAACAGAAGTTAAACTCAAATTAATTGTTTGTTAGTAAAATTTCTGTTGAATATTATTAATACAATATATATTACGATATAGGAAAGAATACGTTCAATTTCATTTACATTTCGCAAAAAAATCTCATGAAAGTCATTCATGAAGAAGTTAAAAAAATCTGTTGTACTGTTTTACTTAATAAATCACAACCTGTCAGCGTTCTGTCTTACTTACACTCTCTCGAGCTTTGTAAGTTCGAAAGTGTGGGAAATAAAAAAGTGTGACGCATCATTTGAGGAGTGCAGGAAACTTGACCCACAAATAAAACAATAAATCCTACCGGGTGGCACGAAAAATGTAATCGCTCTGTCATACTAATACTACATCTTGGAAATTACCGTATCAAATGTAACTGACATAGACACTGAATAATTACAATGTTATTTTGTAATTTGGGTCTTCCGGTGTAGTTTTAGTTACCAGATTTATGGCCAGCCACTTGTGAAGTTACGGTTTTCGTAAAGTAAAATGGAAAGGCTGGAAGTGAAGAGAAGCCTTTTTGTCTGATATTTCTCGTCAGACGAGACGTAGTTGATACTACTATGATTCTATGCTGATGCATAGAATCATCGTATTGACATTATCGTAACGCGGGCGCGTTAAGACACGATTGGTCATACAGAATAAGGGTGCAGGTATGAAGCAAGTAAAAAATGCACTAGACACACAGAAGGCGCCTGTTACCTCTTCCTTTTTAAAATATTAGGGTCTTTGCACAGCTTGGCAGGTCAATACACTATGTCTTTGCCGGTAACTCATTATGGCTGTGTCTTGTGACCCATTTGTCTGCTTTCATTTCCAAACAACAAAATGTCTCGAGACAAGACGTCCAAACATGGAAATCGATTCGATTCGTCTTTAGAGAGAGTGCACTGTGGTCGTGACCTCAGGTTTGCTCGTATGGTAGTGTTTCATGCTGTCCACATTCAGGTCCATTTCACATGCCTTGTCCACTTGGCCAATTGTGGGAAGGAATAATGCTCCTTGTAAGAATACCGTCAGGTCTACTATTATGATATCATTGGGAATTGTTATAAAGTTTTGACTTTTTTTGCATTTTTGCAGTTTTCGATTCTCACTGGCTAACCCCGTTTCTTTAATTATTTATAGGTGCGAGTGTGACGGTACATACAATTCGTGTTTAAAAAAAAAAACAACTTCCGATGCTGTTAAACATGTATCTTTTTTTTATTGTTTGATTTGAGGAGCGATTATTCTAGTCTATAGTCCTTTAGCTTATTTTGGGCCGTTTTTCATTGACAGTCTTTAATGGAAATCTGTCTAAAAAAATATAATTACAGTACGAAAATTGCACACAGCGCCAATCTAGTCCCCATCTAAGCAAAGCTTGGTCATAAGAAATCCGGAAATAACTTCAATTTTTTTTGTATGTACTTAATTATCATACATTACAAAACCTGAACACAGAACAAACATCAATATTCATCACACAAATGTTTGTCCGGGTGGGAATCGAACCCACAACCTACAGCTTAGAAGGCAGAGCTGCTAACAACAGAACTGTGAGACTTGTTATAATGAAAAAATATTTATTTCAATGACAATTACTTCGTTCCTACACTGAATTCTAACAAAACCGTGTTAGGATTGCGCAGATCTTTGTTAAATTACGTGTTTACGTACTTAAATAATGAATTGACAATATCTTGGTTGTGCGCCTCACTGGCCCTGAATATGGACGCTGCAGTTGACCTCAATGTGGACAACATTAATCTTTGCCTAATGGAGATTTAAACCCTGGCATTACAGTCTTTAGTGCTTGCCTTGTATTGTACTGCTAGACATTTAGCTCACTAAGTAACTGTATCAATTTAAAGTTCAAACAATTATCGTGTGTATTCTGAGACCAGGAAAATGAATGAATTAAAATAAAAAATACAGGACATGAATGAAAACACTTTAAGTATACTTTTTTGTACACCTTATAAATAAAACTGAATAACTTATACATCGGCGAAAGAAAAAAGAGAAAAGAACGAGAAGATAAATTTAACTTATTAGGTCTTCTTTTTCGCACACTTTATTCTTCACTTATACCATTGTACAGTTCTTCAATTTTTTAAATAGAACTTTTCTTGAACATTCAATCATTTTCATTCATTCACAATCGTCGTTTGACAAACCAGCGCTTTTTCTCTGAACGGTTTTTTTTTACAAATTATTGTCGGAACTAGATTGTTTTTGGTGCAACACATGTCAGTACCATCCAGTGCTTTCTTGACTGTTGGTACCTACATTATCATTATCGCACAGGAGCTCTGGACTTGTTCTTGTTTCCTCTTATATATATTTTTTTAAAGCGTTTGACCTCACTTGAGCTCACTTGAACAACCCAGCTAAGATGTGGTCTACGATGAAGTACGCTTTTCTGAAAGGAACCTATTAATTCCCGACTTGAATACTCCCAAAACCTTTTATATTGATGATTGGCCGAAAACTTAAATTGTTAACCAATTTTTGCAACGAAAGTCTGCAACAAATCTGCGTGATTTATCAAGTTTAAAGACTAAATTGTTCTCAAATTATCCATTCATCTCTTCCATTTTAGAAGCATAATGCGAAGTTGGTCTAACACTAGCTTAATCTATATTTATAAATAGCCAGCTTAAAGTCCATTATGATGCCTGTCACTCCGTTATTAATGATAATCGTTGAACATTTACTACGTACCAAATCTGGGCTTCAAAGTCCTATCCATTTATATTTGTATGCAAATTGATATACAAGTAATTGCGCACGAGTGTATGACCTATACAGCCTTGATGACGTTATTCTGAGAATAGATGCTTGAAAATGTTTACGACGTGGAGCTTGTCGTTCATCTCTCCTGGTGTCAAGTTATGATAAGGTGGAAGCGCACTTCACCCTCAGAATCCTCGAAGGACTTTGACATAGGCTATCTTACCTCTAAATGCCAGAAGGCAACAATTTAGATGAAGATGAAGAATGTTATGGCGATAAACGGATACCGATAAACCAATAAACAGTTAACCGCCTCCGTGGTCTAGTGGTTCGCCCACCAGTGTCAGATCCAGAGGTCCCGGGTTCGATCCCCAGGTCCGTACAATATTGTGCTTGGTTTGGTTGGTGGTAGGATTTTGCGATGCAGAGATGGAGGCCAAGCACACCTTGCAATGAAAACAAAAAAAAATGTCCAAACTTAGGGGTCAATTGATTGTATCCTACCTAAGGCGTGCAAACTAGTTATTTATAATATTGGTAGAATTTCAATCTATCAGAACTAGTTGCACTGACCTTTAACTTGATAGATTTGTTCCCCGTTTGCGTTTACATTTTTTTCAAAGTCAATGTTTTGATTCCGCGAAGGTTATTACGGAAGTTAAAGCTAACGTATTTCTGATGTCGTTTTAAATACCGATTCATATTTTCTCAAGGTCAATATAGCACTTGAAATGTTCTAATAGTTAAAGTTTAGGTTTCCGTTAAACTTCTGTCCATGATTGGTTAAGGTTGGTTTACCACTATCATATTCAGTGAAATTACGGGCAAAGATAACCTTTCCTGCAAGCATCCTGGTTACTCTGTTATCCCTACATATATGTAAGGATTATATATGTGAGTTTATAAGCAGCATTACCACTTATACTTTTTTTTTATAAAAGGTAGAGCACATCTTTTCATGATAAATATATTTTTTGACATGTTTATTTTTAGTTTCGTTTTGGATTGCCTGCACAATTACTTTTGCTATTACTTATTGTGATGAAACTTTATTATGACTAATGAGAGACCGTATTAAAAGTTAAAACGTACATATAATATAAACTTCCCTTTTCGCTATGGCTTATGTGGCACTGATACCCTTGATCAGCTCTTCTAATGTTGATGTTCCATTTTACTTGAGGTAACTTGAGATAATGACAATGTCTGGGGAATATATATACCAGAACTTATTTTATATTACTATATAAAATTAAATTTAAGTAAGCATAATTTAAGATGTGACAATCACAATATAATACAAGAAATAAAAATGACATTTGTATACCCAAACGCAGACTCGCGAAAGTAGGAAATAGTTTTTATGTATAAGTGCGAATCTGTTTAATGATTTATCACAAGAGATACGATATATGGACAGTAGTGTTTGCTAATGGAAAAATCTTACTATTCTCTTGACGAAGCACTTGCTGATAAATTAGGTTGACATGTGTGTATGATAATGTTTTTGAAATATTGCATTGAAATTGTATTATTATTGCTTGATCTTAGGTTATCTACCTACAATATTTTTATTTTATTTTTATTATGTTTACCCCTTTTCCAAGTGTACTGTAATGTATCTGAATGGAATAAATATATCTGAATCTGAATCTGATGCATTATAATGTGCACGATGCATATTTCGGCATCGCTTAAACATCTTTTATATTATATTTCCTTTATTATCCTGGTCACTTTGCTAACACCATATCCTTTCGATACGAACCTTAAGCAACCTACGCAATAGCTTTTCTCATGATATCTACTTGGAACTCAGCCGTTGAGACTATTTCGACGTTCGCAGCTGTACCAATCTGTTATTTCCCCGTGTAATTGCAAAGATTGAAAGTACAAGATAGTACAACAATGGGTGCATTCTAAATCTAAAGTTCAACTCTGGAAATAATCCCCGTAATGTCAGAACCGCTGTCTGCGTTTGCATCTGCCATCTTGTACATGAAACATAATAATGTACTATGTTATGGTTAAGCAAGTTACCGAAGAGGGAAATCAAACCCAAAACCTTCAGCGAAGAAAGCAGATCTTACTGAGCAGAGACCACGCTCCATCGTAGACCTCCTTGCAGGCAAGCCTTGAGAGCTGAGCCATCGTTAAAAAACTAGAAACTTTTTTTTATTGCACGACGGGTTAAGATAAGGCCGAAGGTGGAGGCGCACTTCACCTGGAATCCTCAACAAGCTGAGGAACTGGCTTTAGCTTTCAGCTATTAAGAAAATACCTCTGCTATACCTAGTAAGTATACTAGGTATACTTACTATTACTCTACCACTTGTATATATATTAGAACACATATCTTGAGTATGTAATATCATTCCTAAGAATCGCCTCAGATATTTGGGTCGAAGCCTCAGGCATTCCAACTTGTATACTATACTACTATCATCTTCTATATAGTTGTGTGGTGAACCACAGATGGCATACATTCCAGCGGGATTGCACCTTCGCACCACCTGCGTTGCTCTGGACGGGTTTTGTTAACCTCAATGATCCTCTCGCAAGAAGGGCAGCAGTTTACTTCTGTGTATTTCAACGTCCTTTCTGCACGATCACTAATCGTACCTGCAAAGCGTGGTGGTTATGGCGAAACACCTTCAGTTTTAAGGGAGGCTCTAAAACAGTGGACATTTATGGACTGTTGAAAAAGAAGTATTTTCTTAGACCGTTTCGTACATATTTGTTGGGTTAATTAAAAGGACAAACAAACTAAGCTTATAATATAGGAGCTTTATAGATTACGGATAAAATAATAATATACCTTCTTAATTTTTACAATATAACACCCGATCACAGGTAAAACATTAATATTGATCACATCAATTTTGTTTCGGGTGAGAATCGAACCCACACTCTACATTGCAAGAGGCAGAGCTGCTACCAATTGAGCTATGATGCCTGTAAATAAAAATGATGTTCGCATGATTAAAGATTCGATAAAAATATATAAAATAACTCGTACTTAGCTCTTGTTTAGAATCATTCAATAATACCATACAATGGTTAAAGAATTAGATAATGCCATGTTTTCTCCGATTAATGAGGAAGGAAGGCGTGGCGTTGCATGTTTGTATGAAATGTATGTATGTGGTAAATTGACCGTGAGATGAGCTATGTGCTGGGAATCGTGCAAGTTTTTGCATGAACATGCATAAATTGACAAGATGGTGTTTTGAATACTAATTGCCATACTTTCCTAAGCTCTTTGTTTGTCATTTTGTGTTATGTTAACGACGTTTACACCATACATTATGATTAAATAAAATATAATAAGCGCTGTGTAATATGTTCAGATACATTTATATGGGGCTACCCAAGCTAAGTACTTATATATCTTGACTACACACTCTTGTGAGTGTAAACTATAGTCCATGCACAGCAGGTTTCTAGAGTAGTAGAGTTTCTTTTGAAACGGCTTGTCTGGGGAAATGCTACCACCATACCGATTTCAAATTTAAATAAGTTTTTTTTTTTTTATTTCATTTCATTGATTTCACAGGGCTCCATCTAGTCCCAAACTAAAAAAAAGCTTGTCATATGGGAACGGAATGCGCGAATGGCATCGCTCACGGGAATTTTGTCGATCCACCGCATAGGGCTCCGTCCCCGCAATCGTTTTCCTTCCACTTTGCCACGAGGCCTTACTGACAATGTGGCCGATACAAATTCGAAGGTTTTATAATTTCATTCATTCATAAAATTCTCGTACACACGAAGTCTTATCTTAATGATCAGTTCCTTTAGTATGCTATGGATGTATTGGTGCGATGCGCCGTCCACGGAAGCATTTTGCGCCAACACCACATCTCAAAAGCATCGATGCGTAGTATGGTATAAGATATGATTGCGCAAACTGTGTGTCTGAACACAATAGAAATGAACTCGCAGATTGTCCCGCAATGCTGCGCGGGCGCCGCCGCCGCCGCCGCCGTGCGTGAGATCGAGGAATGCAGTGCAATTTCTGAATTACATTAACATTTCCTAAATTGTTACTCGCAAGAGCAATAAACGGATATTATATCATTTCATAAAATGGTTAAATGAACTCTTATTAGAGATAAGCGTTCGTTTAACCATTTTATAAAGTTAGGTTAGCATTTTTTTATTGTACGAAGCGCTTGGGCTTCATCTCACCCGTGGGTTCGATTTCCATCCGAGACAAACGGGGGGATGTTTGTTCTATGTTTCATATTAATATAACATTTATACATATATTTATAGAGATAACGTTAGTGAACTTACACTTCATAAACGCTCAAATCACACAATAATATTAAATAGCAAAAGTCTGTTTGGATGTTTAATCCTCCTTAATTCTATAATTGTGTTCCGGCATTTAGAGGTAAGCGAGTTCCTCAGTTTGTTGAGGATTCTGGAGGAAGTGCGCTTACACCTTCGGCCTTATCATAACTTGACACCAGGTGAGATGAAGGCTAGCATTTACCCGTTGTACTTACAATAAAAAAAAATGAGCCTCTGCTCCAGACCGGAAATGAGACATAGCCTGTTGATGTTGCTAATTTTCATCCCATAAAGAATTTCCTGTAGAATTAGAATAGGACGACATAAATCACCATACAAAACTAATATATACTATGTTGCTCCGCGAAAAGACTGATTTAGCTGAATTTTAGCACATACGTTGCTTTAGACTAGGAATAACACATAAGCCACTTTTTATCCGGATACCACGCGGGTGTAGCCGCGAGCTGAAGCTAGTACTTATATAAATCACGGGCCGGAAATGCGCCTCGGTGAGTTCGCGCTTGTCGGAATCGCGATCTTGTACTTTTTACTGCTCCTTTATCGTCTGAATTATCTTTCGTAACAAAGGAGGGCATTATAGAGTACATAACGTGAACCGGCATGCCTCGTACGTACTAGTAGTTCACCCCGAGCTGAGATCTCGTGAACTCGGAGATGTTTTCTCAAAAATAAAGTTATTAACACTTGGTACGATAAACGTGTGCTTATTATTCTCTCTCGAGTCTTTGAGGCTCTCTCTCATTGCTCTCTCATTCTGTGCAAAGCCAGAACAAAGCATCGTAACACCAACCGTACGTCACAGTGGAGGCAGAATCCAATAAGTGAATAAGTCACCCCTTACTATTATGAAAAGGTTGATTTCAAATTTTTGTGAATGCTCTCATAACCGCTGCCTTAGTAGTCGTGGTTCAAAAATCTACCCCTCCAGCCAATGGATGGCGTAAAGGTCAACCAAGGGGTTTTACCAATAACTTACAACAATAAATTTAAATGGAAACACCAATCTGCTTGCCAAGCGTGGTGAGTGTGCCGGAATTTCCAATTTTGGAGGATGTTCATTCTTGGAAGCTGTGGATGATAATGGGCTGTTGATGTGCACAGTCAAGCCCCTTGCATGACATTCCAAAGTATCGACTCTAGTCTCTTTTATGCAACCGGTTTCTACTTCAGAAGCTGCGTTTTGTGATTCTTGCCTTTGAGATGCTTATCTGTTGTTATTGTTACCGCTTCTTAAGATTGCAGTACTTTTTTCTTAAGACTTATCGTTTTTTCTTTATATTCGTTATCGTATTTTATAGGTTGCGGACTTTACTTTCAATATCTGTATTAATATCTAAATCGGGTTCTTCGTGTATCGCGATACCACTTTCACAGTAGCCCTTTCTAGAACCGGCAGGTTATCAGCGCGTAACGGACACTTTCGTTGTTTTGCGGGATGTTATGTTTGGATAATCTTACCTAACCTCGCTTTTTGTGCTGCTTTTACGATGTCTATTAGCATTTTCTGCTGGCTGCTTTTGTTCTTCAGTTGCTCATGATGCAATCTTATCGTTGACCAACGTTTAAAGGTTATAATCCCATGCCACCAGGATACTGTTCCGTATTTGCTTAAATTATTAATTCTAAATGTCCTATACTTTCTCACCTGTGGGACAGACCAGTAGGGCTATATGTAACAGAACCTGAGCTGAAGTGGGATGAGCTATGAACGCTTTATCGCTATCTCCATGGCCATTAGGTCCTTCAAGTGTACGTCTAGCTAAAGTTTCTTGTATCTTAAATAACCTGTCTGCAATAACTCATTTTGTGGCGAGCGCGTAATACCATTAACTATTGAACCCCATGACCCTTGTATGATTAAGATTACCCTCATCACCAGTACAGTAATAGACTCAGCGCCACTGAACCATACTGCGCCGGCAAGTTCAAGTAACGCACGGCTGCGCGTGCGCGCTGTAATGTCATGTGCGGGCGCACCTGTCAGCTTCCGGCCGCCATCTTGAAACGTATTCTGAGCTTGCAAAGCCAATTTGAAATTAGATTATGGGCTGAATGGTTTTTTTTACTTTCCTCTAAAGTTTTGAAAACATTGCTGTTCTTGACAAAAATAACCACAGTCGTTTTTCTTATGCTTCCGCTTCTTTCGAGTCCATAATATATTGGTGGTGGTAGGAGCTTGTAATGCATTTTTTTCAAAATGACATCATTCTTGCCACTCGAAATGTCTTTTGTGATTTTCTCCGAATCGCAATATAACTGTAAACGTTGACAAAACCGGTTTATGCGAAATATTGTTACGGTTTTTGTTGATGTCATCTTTTAAAAGATAAAAAAATGCTTATATTTTAATAACTTTATTATCATTTTAGATCCATTCAGAAAATAAATGTTTTGGCGAACCTCATTAGTAGTATCGACACAAGCGAGTTTTCTGATTGATGCCATCCGTTAGACGATTTAACGGCATATTTACAATATTATCTTGATATCAACAGAAATAATAGATGATAGCTTTATTTCTATTTCCACATTTACTCGTTGGGTGCTGCGCGTCCCGCTCTCTATAAAAACACACCGTGAGTGTTTTACAGCACCCATCGAGTTATACTTATTCTAGTTTTGCTTCTCCCTTTGTCTATAAAAGCTCAGGACACCAAATATAGTAAACCATTACCCACATTCCTAGGGGCCAACCCTCTTGCAATGTCAATATCACAAGTCTATTATTTTTACCATCAGTATTCTTGAATCAGCAATCAATTATCAATACTTTACCTACTAATTCTGCTACAGATTAATTGTAAAGTATATATTTATTTACAAATAATAAAAAATAAAAAAAAACTACTTATGTGCCTACTAGGGAAGCAGTTGGGTTACTTTTACGTAGTGTATCTGGTATGTGCTAGGTACTTTGCTTTGGCGTTTGTGTATTGTGGTCTTTGAAATCCTCTGTACGACCTTTAGTCGATGGTTTTGTGTTGAGTTTTTGTTTTGATGTTTGCGGAAATACTTTTTGGTTTTGGATCAGACTGTGTTGATTTAAGTTTTTTAAGAAAGCCCAGAAGCAACGCTGTATTCCCAGTAGTACAAACATAGTTTGTACCGAAGAAAATAAAAAAGATTTAAAATCGGCGGTAATCCGGGGTGACATTAAAACACAGAAGGAAGCTACTGCTGCCTTCTTCTGGTGAGATCCCTTAGTCGGCTTTTACGACACAAATATATTAATAATGTATTAATCGTGCTGGCTATATTCATAACCATTTTAAGTGGTCTCAACGGTTAGATCATCGACAAATAGTATCGTCTATATCCTATCTATATTCCGTTGTCAAGATATAAGTTTTGTGTAATTGTTTGAGTAAATTTGTGTATGCTGTGTTTATATACTACTATGCTTATTTAATAGTAAATATTATTAGCTTAAGCGCCGTAAATATTATTGACTAACGCGTATTTTAGTATGAAGTTTAAGTGTATGTTTTAAGCTCATAGCAATATAGCCACTTGGTTGAGCTAAAAGCATACAAACATGACATTTATTTGGTACACACTATCTAAGATTAAATGAAGTAATATAATCATAAAATATAAATCATCAAAAGTCCGCACATAAAGAATACATGATATTTATTAAATTAGATTAAAATATCTCGATTATCACATAGTATGTAACACAGTTGAAACTGTCGGGAATATAAACAAAAAATATGTTACTTACTACATTTTTTTTATGTCTACTCAGTTTTGAAAGTATTTGCAAAAATCGAATTGTCCTATAAGTATGAGAACCAGGCTAATGACCTTATCAGCCAGAACAGAGTATCCAATTATGCGGTTCTCAACAAGCGCTTGATAAGGAAACAATCGATCCCGGGAACAATGGCTGAAAGCTTCTCATGATACATCAAGCAGATCTGAAGCTCTGCTAATTGACCAATTGTATTCTCCGACAACCCTATCCAAGGAAGGATTTTTATACAGACGGCGGGTTGCCTGGCTGTCAGTGTTCCACTTTAGCGAGAGTGATCCCCTTTCCACCACTGGACTCGCAGACGTATGACAGGCTACAACCCGTATCTTGTAGATGATCCATTGTGCCGAAAACATCGTTTCGCTTCTACCTTTATCATTATTACTGGTAGGAATACAACTCCTTGCGTTCGTCTGATTTTCCGCTCCAGTACTATCTTAGAGTCTTCAAGTCCATAGTAAATAGGTTTCTTTTAGACAAGCGTGCTCCATTGTAGGCCACATATTTATGTGTTTTTCAAGTAATGTCAAACCCTTGGCTATCACCAATAAAAAAAACTCACCTGGTGTCATTTTAACTGTCTATCTCTAAATGACTAGAGACCTACAACCATCTTACCTAAATCTGTTGCCAAAACTACAATTCTCAATTGTTGTGTTCCGGCATTTAGAGTAAAAGAGCCAATTCCTCAGACCGTTGACGACTCCGGGTGAAGCGAGTTTCCACACCGGCCTTACCATAACTTAAAACAGATGAGATGTACGCCAAGCGCTTCCCCGTCGTAAAATAAAAAAGAGAAGTCTCTTGTATAATAAAGAAACGCCAGTCGCTCGTGTCGTGTCCGACGGTTATCAGGTGGTCACGAGGCCCACGATGTTGATAGTCCTAGCTTTCTGATGCGACGTACCTACTTTGTTGAGGAAATAGACCAACTTTATTACAGTACAATCCACTGTTGTCGGTTTGATAGCGATTGTTGATTTTTAAGAGGCGATATGCTGCAAACCCCTTGATGTCGAAAATACTTAAAAACCAGGTATTGATTTTTTTAAGAAAGTGTGAAACTCTTGAATTCTTGACTCTTCACTTTAGTGGATTGTACTGTTATACTTGCGCATGCAAAGATGAGATTAACGATGAAGCGAGTCTACCTATAGGAGCCTATTAACTCTTCTTGAAGACATGAAAGTCACACAGCGGAAATAAAGGCGCTGAAAGCTGAGGCCCTACTATGAAAATCGTACGTCGTCGGATCCGAAAGAACTTTTTTAATTTTTGTATTGAAAAACGTGCAATCTGTCAACGCATCCGTCATGTTTCGTTTTTCGTAGTAGACCTCCCGGTTCTCAGTGTTTGCAGTGCGCATTATAATATATTTTGTTATAGCGCTTAGTTCTAATATGTAGAATATCAACCAAGTGGACTAATACCACAACATGCCACCTGTCGACGGTGGCTCAGGCTATACAGACCATTTTTTATTTTTTATGGAAGTAAATTTGGTGCTCAATTCATACAAATTTTGAAGGAAACTTGCACTTGGAGAAATAACTTGTTTTAACTTTACAGAGCTTACTTATTACTTACAGAGCCTTTTGGAGGCGAGAAACCCCCCACAAGATTTTTGAAAGTCCGGATTTCTAAAAATCTTGCGGGGTTTTGATTAAGGCTCTTATTTGGGCTAGCTAATTAGCGCAGACATTCATCTTGGCAATTCAGTGCAGTGGGCACGGTTTCATCTGGCACTGGTCTGGAACAGTTGAGTTACCTATACACCGTTTGTAACAGTCCTTAGTAACCCGACTGCATCCCTTGTGCATAAGTACCTATTAATTGTACATATAATTTTTAATTGTATTTTGAATAAATGTTTGACCTGTTTGGTAGAACTGAAGTCATCAGGGCTCTTTATCGTGACTAAAAGGCAGTAATAGTACAATCTTTCGTCCTACAGTTGTAGTCTCTTTGAAAGAGCTTGTCGGAGCTATTAAAGTAACTGTAAATCAAAAACTACCCATACCAACATTTATAATTGCAGCTATGTCCACTTTACTCCAGATGGACCATCTGTGAAATCTTAATATGAAATATCTCCACTTCAATAAGATCAAGTGCATACCACAAGTACTCATACGGAATTGCTATCTTTAGACTCTGAATCGGTCCAATTCGGCTCAGCATTGAACTTCGATTGGAGGTTGATGAACTGATCTTGATTTGATTTGATCCATTGAACTGATTCAATGTTGATGTCGAATCTTACTGGTTCTGTTGATATTGTATTTTTGTGGGGATTTAGGGCGATTAACAGGTGGGCTACTTGCTTGTTGCGTCTCTTAGTTTTATTTAAAAAAATAGTTTCTGGTTCTTCACCAATCACGTTAACAGAAAGGCCGCTTACATTATTTTATGGATCCGTATCTGAAGGGTGACAGCAGAGTCCCTATTACATTTTATGCAGGCCTAGCTACCCCGTTGTACAATAAAATTTTTTTTTTTTTGTGCGACTATGATGGTCATATTAATATTCTCTGAATCAAGTTTATTCTTACCGATACTTATTACTCACATGCCAGACAAATATATTTTAAGTATTTTTCTAGCAAGCTCCGCCGCTGAGCCTTATATGGCAACTGGTTCTAGCTAGATAACTATTTAACTACAATCCTAATACAGATGTTTCGTTCAAAAATGTTGATAGGATGTTGCAAGAAACGACAGATTCGAAGTTTGAAGTAGCCATTGGAATGAGTAAGGAGGTATAATTGCCAGCACTAATATTATGCAGCTACACTTTATAGTTTTCAGAATGTTTTATATAGGTAGATATGTTATTAATTTCATATCCAAGTGTGATAAATGAAAAATAATACATATCAGGTTTGAATACAAATTTGATAACAGAATTGCCAGACGTAAATATTAAGTAGTGGCTTAATTTCGAAAATTAGAAAGATCAAATAAAATGTACGTACATATTAGAGCAAAAACCTACGTCTCCTAAAAACGTTAAATAAAAAAAGTAGAATCTACCTAGAAATCTACCTCCGATAAGAGCATGGATCTGAAGTCTAATGTGGATGATCCAACTGGCCATACAAGTCCATAAAAAAATATTACAGGTTATTTCATTCATTCAGAATCAGACAAGCCTCAGAGCTCAGTTGGTAGTAACCAACTGAGCTCTGAGGCTTGTCTGATTCTGAGCTACTGCTATGCCTTCTGCTGCTTCTGTAGGTTGTGGGTTCGATTCCCACCCATGGCAAACATTTGTGTGATGAATATTGATGTTTTTTCTGTGTTTATGTGTTGTATCGTACGATAAGTATGTATTTACAAAAAAAAATTTTGCTTAGTTTGGGACTAAATGGCGCTGTGTAAAATTAATGTCCTGTAGTATTTATTTATTTATTTTTATACAGTTCTAGAGACCTCTGTGCCTCAGCACTGTCCTAAGCCTGTATGTAATCGTGTAGTGCCTAAGTGCCTATATAATCGTTTAGTAAGGAGGTACTGTACTATGTTTTGCGTTTACAGCTAGCTAAAGCAGTGATTCAAGCGCTTCCTAGAAAACGTTGGTCATCTTAAAATTGGAGCATTTGAAAAATGACCTCATTTAAAGCTATGTTCTCACAGAAATCACTACAAAAACTTCTAAATACCCAATCTTGTATATGTGTTTGTCGGGTTAAAAACAAAAACTACACTAGACTAGAACCATATTTCACAGCCTTAGCTGGCCAGACTTCCTTATTACAATGGATTAAGGTTGAGAAGAGAATACCTGTATATATTTTTAGTACTCTTTGTCAAAACCGCAGACCGCAAGAAGTGGCTTTACAGAATTAAACTTCCGATTACGAACCATCGCATCCTTAGAATAAAGCTCAATATCGTGATTTCTAAGTTGATAATTCGTAGAGCATGACTCCACCATTTCATTATATATGAGGACCATTATTGGAATGATGTTATTTAAAGATTATTGTTTTAGATACACGTAACATTGATTCGAATTGGCAGGTATTTTTATTTACTTGGTATTCGTGATGTCTGAATAGACTTCATTTATTTGACTTTCGTGTCTAGAACACATTGTTTTGAACGAAAATACAGGTATTTATCGCGTATTTTATCTATATTTGACGTGAGGTTTCGGAGGGGTTGCACCAGCCGTGGTCGCGGGCAGACTAGGACGGTAAAATATGCGATAAGTACTCGTTTTTATCGTATCAAAATAACCTATTCAATCTGCTTATTGTCTTTTATTTAAACAACTGTAACGATGTCTTCTATGTGAAATCGCCTGCAATGTTTTGTATGTGAATTATCAAATTGAAATGTGTACTTTTATGTTTGCGTCTGGTAGATTCTGTCATCAGTTTTGTATATAGGTACCTAGGACAGATATGTCACACTTGAAAACCAATTTAATAACATATGTTCCGAATAGGATACAAAACCGTTTTGCAAATTATGAAGTGTAAACATAATATTGCAGATGACTGTACATCTACACAACTAATAATATTCATTAAAAATCTACACTTACATTAGAAAGAGGTAAAGTTTGGATGTAGGAGGTAATATCAATCCGATTCGATAGCTTTCGACGAATTTTAAAAATTGCCCGACTCTCTTGATTTAATGGACTTGCAGAGTGGACAAAAGACTACATGTAAATACTATTATCCCGTTAAAATGAAAGTGATTTTCGTGGCGACCCTTTTTGCGATTAAGTAGACGAAAAACGGTCGAACGTGCGAATTAGTTGTTCATAAGCCATTGAAAACTGAAAAAGGCCGCAACAATATATACGTACATATCTAATATTAAGGTGAATACGAAAATGTATTGTATATTGATACTCTTACAGTAACAAACTGAATTTAACGCGGCCGGCACCGCAAGCACAGCGTGTAGAATAAATTATTAAAATAAAATATTTCTTGTTGTAAAAAACAAGCTTTTCTAGTACGTATCGATAATAATGGAAACTAGTTTAAGATCCACCATTTCTTACCTGTTTTATAAATTTACCTTATAACTTTTTATTGCTGTTACTTGACAACACAAATGGCACATATTTGACTATACGATTTATCCAGCTAATAATACCTATTCACCAACAATGAAAAATAATATGTACCTAAAAATAAACTAATGTACAAGGTAAGCAGATGGTTTACCCAAGGATACCAGGTTAGGCCAGTGACTTAGCATAGCTATTCAGCGTGGCAATGCAGCCAGTGTCTTGGGTTGGGCACGCTTCCATCTGGTACTGGTCTGGAACCTATATATGTATAGACCATTTGAAATTATCCTTGGTTAACCCGTCTGTTTCCCTTGTAAATAATTAATTAACATTGTACGTCTTCTTTTTTTAAAAAAATACGTTTTGTTAATTATTAGCTAAACCAAGATTTAATATATTTAGATTATTTGTCTGAAATAAGTAGAGGAGAATATCTGCACAATAGTACGATAGATACAGATAGTTAAAACTAGCACTTGAAATGTTAATATAAATAATTGTGCTTTAAAACCATGATGTCATTCTATGTCAGGGCCTGCGTTTATAGTGGGCATTAATCCAAGTTACTGAAATACAATAACTTATTTGAATAAGAGTATTGGACATGGTGTTCTGTGATTTATTATTCTATGGCGATTTTATGTGGTCAACAGGCTTTATGGCGCAGGTTTTAATGTATACCTACAGGCTGTGTGTTTAGTAGGGTAGGTGTTTCTATGAAAATAATTATAATATCGGCTAAGTGCGATTGTATACATCCCGCTACGAAGGTAGGTATATATGTAGTTTGCATCGAGTTTAGAGTCCTAGAATTCTAAGTCAATGGTAGTTTGTAATTAATTTAGAAATGGCGCGTCCGATGTAAATGAAGTTTTGCAAGTATAATATTGTAGGGATAATCTGTGTCAGTGTGTGTTTGCTTTTTATTATGTTTCATAGACTTTTTTTTATTCAAGTTCTGTGTCGACAGTGGACGTATTTTTTTTCCTTTCTACAAATAAAAAATGTACAATAAAAAAAATCTTTAAGATATTTGAACTATAGTCATCATATGTTATGTATATGTTAATGTCTGCTTTACTATTTTGACCATTATTGCAAGCAGTTTTAGTGCTATTTATTAATTTATATTATTTATTCGGTATATCACGAACGGACGTTCTCTGATCAAATTGGAAATGTTCTTGAGAAAGGTTAGGTCAGAAGTACCCTAAACCGACTAGCATGTATGAAGAAAGTAATGAGAGTGAATGAGGCAAAAGAGGTGTGCAAGGAGCGTAGTAAATGGAATTCCGTTGTCTCTGCCTACCCCTTTGGGAAACCGGCACGAGTATGTATGTATGTATCACGAATTTTCCAATCGCCTTCACCCTTAATAGCAAAACATTTGGCTTCTATTGGTTTGACATATGTATGTAATATTGGTATTGCGTAATTGATAATACCTATACGGTTTTTCACGAATTTTCCAATCAGCTCTCACCTTTATTAGCAAAACATAAGGCTCATAATTGGTTTCGCATATGTATACAATAGTGGTATTTCGTAATACATATTTCCTATACGGTAGTCCATGAATCTTACAATCAGCTTTCACCCTTATCAGCAAGGGATAGGGTTTATAATTGATTTCGCATATGTAAATAGTGGCCTGTGTCATGGACTGATTCCTCCAGCCGCGCTATTGACTGGGCTAATGGAACTTTCATATAACGCGAATCGAAAATTATTTTCACTTATTAATGCTTGTTCCTCAGCTCATACATTGTTTTTGGCAAATGGTTATTTCAATGTTTAAGATGTTTGTTTCTTATAAAGAATATTACATTCATACATTAATCCACATTAGATATTAATCCATAGGACTGTTTACTTTATATCATAACTTCATTTAAGTTTGCGCCCATGTCGCTATATACTTGCTCTATGTTCTGTCTCACATACATTGACAGCGTGGACATATTTTACCAAAACCTGCCGAAACTCATGGAAACGCCACAAGTCTTCATTGAAACGAAATGTTTATAATGTGTAGTAGTAACTAAAGTTTTTGTACCTTAGATTAATTAAAATAGCTAGATTTAGCATCGCCTTAGGGTTAAATAAAAAAACCTGTAATGATGTTTTTTCTAAAAAAAAATATTCAAATACATATTTGTGGAAACTTATAATCAGTCCTAAGTTAACTGTATTTATTTCGATTGTTTTATTGGCTGATAGTTTTCCTAAAATTCTAAAATAAAATAAGAAAGAAAACGTTTTACGATACAACACTTCTGATGCGTATCTATCGTAAGACAAGATAATTGAGGGTAAACACAGGAGTACTATGTGTATGTACCTGCAGTTTGTAGTGTACCGCATGTAGGTACCTGCAGGTGAAATATTTGCGTTGAAGTGACTACATTACACAAACTCAGATCGATAGCGCTCGCTGGAAGTCGCAGGGTCTCGTGGTATTGAATCAAAGTGTGTATTTATCGATAGGGATTTAATATGAGATGCTATCTACCTAGCAGGTTTGCAGTTTTATTTAATATATTTATTTATTTACCACTATCCTTACAGGCTAATAACCAGTTACAAGTAACAGCTTGCCTTGGCATTCGCAGTATGCTATGCAATCATATAAGCCATTTAAAATCATCCAGTTTATTTTTTGTGAATAAAACACATAGCATGTGCTCAGCTCTTGCTACCAGTCATAATCAAGTTCATCAGTTGATACCAGTTCATCGGAATGTAGGCAGTAGCACACGATTATGTTACCTGTCGCAAAATATAAGGTCATTTAAACAGGATGGGTGTATATAACAAAATGTAAAAACCATTTAAAAATGCCTCTAATTCCATTAAATATTACTAGAAATTTCATCAAACTCTGAACTAGCCAAAGCTTGTGTAATATGGAAACTAGATGAAAATTATGAAAACTCAACTTATATACAATTTTCTAAATCTATTCATATTATAACATCCAAACTCATAACAAACATTTTATGTCCCGGGGGGAATCGAAACCACAACCTACAGAAAAAAGCACAGCTAATACCAACTGAGCGGTGAGGGCAATTCAGTTAAATTTAAAGGACATTCTGCAATTTTGGGCTCAACATGTGATCCAATTAAATATAAACACCTTATCGTTATTGTACTGTACACTGAAGTGAATAGTGAATGAGTGAATAATCAGTAATACACAGGAACAATAATTATTAAGCTATTAGGATCATTTGGCTGTCTTATCGCTTAGAGTGATCTCCTCCAGATATGTTTTTGCCTTGCAATGTGGGCTCTGGATGTTTGTAACTGTGCGTGTGCGTGTCCGCCCTTGGTTTAAGAGTCTATGATACGTGAAATGGCTTAGTTTCAGTGATCACATCTTCCACAATACTGTAGCATTCACTTTGAAATTAATATATGTTGTAGTTTAGGATTGATGCTAGAACGCTAGTGTTGCGCAAACACGATTACATAAAAAATTCTCTATAGAAAAAAAAATACAAAGTTGACTACATTTTGTACCAAAAATGTTGGCCATTCAATAAATGCGCCCAATTAGGCCTTGACACTTTATACAGTAAATAAACACAGTGTACAGCAGACGCTCGTGTTTTATATTTTCAAAATTAATAGATTATTATTATAATCTGAGATATTAGGTATAGGTCGTTAATTAATCCATGATGAGTTTTAAATCTATTTACAAAAAAACATATCTCGCGTACTTTTTGCTGAACAACAACCTCAACTCTCTACCGTCACAATTTTCGACATGACATGGGAAACATCTTAACGCAGGCATTAACGACAGTGAACTTTAAAACACAGGTGATAGTGATAACATCTGACTTGAAAGTGAGCGGTCTGAGAAAATTCTAATAGAAATTACTCACACAATTTGTTTGTTTATTCTCACTGTACGTTTTGGGTACGATGGGTAATCGCTTGACCTCTAGGTTCTAGGTTTATCTAGCTTTAGGCCAGAGTAAGAAGGTCTAAGATGGCTGGCTCTCCCGCACACAGGCGGGAAGGGCATACCCTTCGTACATTTTTTTATTGTACGACTGGAAAGCGCTTGGGCTTCATCTCACCTGGTTTACAAGTGCACTTCACCCAGAATCTTCAACGGTCTGAGGAACTGGCTTTTTTTACTAAATGCCGGCGCACAGCGACATAATTAGGTAAGATGGTGGTAGCTAGCCAGGCGGACTTAAACAAGTCCTACCACCAACCAAACCATGCACAATATTGTACTCTCCCTGAGGATCTATCCCGGGACCTTTGGATCTGAGTCCGGTGGGCAGACCACAGAGGCGGTTTAAACGACTTTGGCAGGAGGGGGGTAGTCGTGGTGTGTGTAGCCAGGTACACTTTTACATCAGTATTGTAATCATCAATAAATCAATATTTATTTATTTTTCTTCACAAATAAGGCTTAACTTAAAACGGTTTGTTACAAAATCTGTTTGTCCCGGGTTCCTATAGTGCGAGAACGCTAACCTCCGCAGACCGCCGAACTCTGACATTTCTATCAAGAAGATGTCAGACCTCGACCGTTCATAGAAGAGACGGACCACTCTATGTAACCCCGATTTAGATTAATAATTCAGCCATCACCGCTAGCAGAAGCCAGCTACCTACTTAGAGAAACCTTTGAAAACCTTTTCAAGCACACGGAGGAAAAGTACCCACAGAAAGCTAATATTTTTTCAATTTATTAAGGTATTCGACGACTGTATGGCTTCAGTATACATTGCAGTCCCAATGGTCGAGCAAGACTACGCATAAATCGACGTTGAACTATTCCAGAGAAAGCTCTGGCTGGCGTCCAGGACGGTTATAACTGCTGCTATGAGGAACTGGGTCCGTTATCCTGGTTTTATCCATTAATATTGCTAGATACTAAAAACAGCTATCGATAATTGTAGGCGGCAACATTCTGTGTCATAGACGGTGTGATGCTTTGGTGCCTTATAGTATTTTAAGCCAAGAGTGGTGTCTTCCTAAATACACGAGGTCAGCAGATCTTTCATTATAATAACGATCAAATGAATGTTGCGATCGTGCGATGGGTTTGATCGTGATATTGTGCGATCGTGCAATCACAGCTACATATCTCTTTTGAGTACCCTAAAATTGGTCTCACGTAATCATGCGAACAGGTGTAATCAAAAGTTTATTTTGTTATGGATAGATAAACGTTATACATTTCTTAATTGCTATGCTAGATGGCGCTGTGTAAAAATGAATGTCCTGTAATATTTATTTATTTATTTATTTAATATTTAATTATTCCGTACATCAAAATAATGATTAAAAAATTTACCGCGTTTTTTATAAAATGTATTTAAAAGTATAACATTGCATTGACGAAGCTCGATCTAGTAGGCGATCTGTTGGACTATCGATAGCACGATCATTTTCATCGCGCGTCGAAATCTCAAAGTTTGCTCGTACGATCGTTAGCCAATAAGGACGAAGCCTCAAAGTCCGGGGTGAGTCACCGATTTGCGTTAGGTATATTATTTACATAAAAGCCCCGTAAATACTGTAATAAATTCGCTATTAGGGAATATCGTCGGATACTAATAAAAGTAAACACTACCGTTATAAACTAGACATTATTCGCCAGCACAATGAACTTTGGCTGTGGCATCGATTTGTAACAGGCATTGTCGTAGTAATCGGAAATATGTTTTACAGCCGACGCTAGAGAAGCATTTAGTACTTTATTTTTACTAAACTCGCTGGCGGCAAAAACATGAAAGTGAACAAGGAAAATGTGATCGAGGACACCACTAGAATACAGCTATATCTCGATGGGTGCTGTGAAACACTCACGGTGTGTTATACATAGAGAGCGGGACGCGCAGCACCCTGCCTGCTAAGAATCCCCCATATTACCATCGATTTTCGCTCTATAGTACAAATGATTTCTGTGTCTGTTGTGTGTTACTTTTTCAAAATTCACGACAATAATATAAATGAAAATATTTTTTCAATTGTAAAATAATTTTCTCTTTTTTCGATTGTGTATTAAGAAAAAGTAAAGCGATGCTAACCTAGGTCATATCTTTACAGCCTTCATAATAGGAATGGTGGTAGTAATTATTCGAAGCACATTTCTACTAGCCATCGGTAGACAATTATAAGCTTGAGCTTAAAAAACCGAGGTACATTAGAATAGAAAACGTAAAATTTACTACTCTAATTTAATGTTTGTCTTACCTTAAGTAGATCTATAGAGGCTCTACTTTCTAAAATAGTGATTTAACTGACAGCTTGTTGTTTATGTAGGTTTTACTATAAATATGAAGTCTCAAGTCACGATTTGGGTTGGAAGCGTGCTCATGATGAGCTTTCGCGATGCGTTATTTAAATGTTTCGCCTCTATCTGCGCCACGACTCACTTATTCCATGCTCTATGACGAGACGAGTGCAATGGCTGAACGCGACTGTTTACATGGTTCTTAACTAAATTGGCTTTGGGTTTACCTAGTGCTCACTCATCATACATAGTACTTATGTACCAGTTAGCAGCTCCTTGACAAATTACTCGTAGGCAAGCTATCACAATTTTCCCATGCCAGAATAGAAATTGCTCTATAAGTTAAAACGAATTTCAAGCACGCCACATAACCGAAACACTGGGAATGTTTACCTATTTAGTCTAGTAAAACCTTTTATCACTTTCAAGTAGTGAGCAGGTACGCTCTATGCACGTATAACGTAGGTACATACAATGTTTACGTATAAGGACATTAAGGTTCATTAGAATTCAGTACTTTGAACTGCCAAGGTTGAGGGGTTTCGCAATGACCTGCACCCGCGCATACTCTTATTGCGAAACGGTCGCGCTTTGCCAAGATTGTAGACATTTCCTTTTGCTAGTAAAGTTTCTATTTTCCGATTAGGTAAAAAAGGAATAATGGAAAATCTCTTGCACATTGCACCATTCTTAAAAATGAGTTCAAGTCAGCTCAAATTCAATCATTTTCCATAATTTCGTGACACAATGTCATGATATCTTTGACATAATCCCGCCTTCCTTTCTTTTCATTTCCGAACTAGCAGACGTAAGCAGGTTACAACCTCACATCGATTCGCCTCAACCTTCATGGTTAAGGAATGGAACCTTCTGATCTGAACCTTCGGAACCTTCTGGTAAGGAATGGAACTTGTTGCCCTTGTCTGTTTTCCGCACCACTGCAATCTTAGAGTGAATAGGTTCCTTCTAGACAAGCATGCTCTGTTTTAGGCCGCATCTTTACTTTTTTTCCAAGTGAGCTGGTGGTCAAACACTTGGCTATAATCTGTATCAAAACGTATATTGTAAAGTGGATTTCTCTTTCCAGATATCAGACATCGTGGTGGGCCAGGAGCCCAACGTGACTGCCCGCGAGGCGCTGCTGAGCTGGGCTCGGCGCTCCACCGCGAAGTACCCCGGAGTCAGGGTCGCTGACTTCACATCTTCCTGGCGCGATGGGCTGGCGTTCAACGCGCTGATTCATAGGAACCGGCCTGACCTGATCGACTGGCGTAACATCAGGTAATACCTTGCATCCACATCGACTGACTCCAGAATGAGCCATCTTCTGGTGAATTCTCCAGTATAGGTACGCAAAAGAGTAATTCCCGCCATCTCCCTTCCACTGCAGGAATAATAAATGCACGGAGCATTACCATTTCATTTTATTTTACGACGGGGAAGTGCTTGCCCTTGATCTCCTGAAAACAAGTTAAGAAAAGGCCGAAGGTGGAGGTGCACTTAACCCTCAACAGTCTGAGGAACTGGCTATCTTACCTCTAAATGCCGGAACACAACAATTTATAATTGCTTTTATGGCGACATACTTGTAAGAAGGTGGTAACTAGCCAGGCAGATTTAAGCAAAGTCCTACCAACAACTAAACTAAGTACTATATTGTACCCCCCTGGGAACGAACCCGGGTCCTCTGGATTTGATCATCGATGGGCGAACACAGAGGCTGTCAAATCTAGCACCAAACTAAGCAGAGCTTGTAATACGGGAACTAGATTAGATTACGAAGAATAACCATAACAATACGGCGCACAGGAGCTACCACCACTTACTGTACTGTGAGGCCATCAGGCCAGTAATGTTACAGTGCTTACATTTTTGGTTGGTGGTAGGACTTTGTTGAAGTCCGCCTGGCTAGCTACCACCATCTTACCTAATTCTGTCGCCATAATAACAATTTTAAAATTTTTGTGTTCCGGCATTCAGAGGTAAGATAGCCAGTTAGTTCCTTAGTTTGTTGAGGATTCCGGGTGAAGTACGCTTCCACCTTCGGCCTAATCTTTACTTGTTACCAGGTGAGATGAAGGCCAAGAGCTTCTTATGATATCTATGAAGATATCATGTGATCATGAACGCTAGCAAAAGCCAGCGATTCCGTCACAAGCCGTAAAAGTATATTAAGTATGAGCACAACACTACAACCTGTGAAGATCCACCTGGCTAGCGACCACCCTCATGCCTCTGCTGTGTTCCGTCGGCGCACGGGAGAGCCAGTGCCTTCTGGTCTAAAGCCTAGGACAAGAGCTAACCCATCATTCAAAAAAAGTGAAATCACAAGCTATAGTTGTCATTTTCTTGTTCCAGGTCTAGGCATGTCCGCGAACGTTTGGAGACCGCATTCCACGTGGTCGAGAAGGAGTATGGCGTTACTCGACTTCTGGACCCCGAGGGTAAGTTCTTGTCACTCTAGTACGTAACTTCACGTGGAAAAAATAAAGAATCTAGCTTACATCCAAGGAGACTCGAGATTTTGCCAGAATGATGAAGACATCGACGACAGTATTTTTTTAAAATTCGTGCGCGTTTCATTCCTTTAAAATCAAGTTAAGATGAGGAGTAAGAAGACACGCTTGTCTAAAAGAATCCTTAATCAATCTGGACTTGGTAACGCCAAGATTGCGTTACCGCCAAGATTGCGTTACCGCCAAGATTGCGTTACCACCAAGATTGCGTTACCGCCAAGACTGCGTTACCGCCAAGATTGCGTTACCGCCAAGATTGCGTGTGGAAAAACGGACGACGGCTAGGAATCTGACATCAAACTGATACAAATATATTTCGGTAATAGGATTGCCCAAATGTCTGTCTGTCTGTATGTCATGCTCTTTCGCATACCTCATCCTTGCCTGTTTATCTTAGGTCCAATCTGAATCACCTGTCACATTGTGTGCAATTGCCCATGCAGCCTCTTTCCCGAAAGCGAGGCTAGACCAAGGACCCGAAACAATCGCCGTGCACATAATATGCCGTGGATAATCACATCGTTACGTCGTGCACATGATTGCAATCATTGTGAACTTTAATGTGTGACCTTAGGGCGTATACCTGTAGGTGGGGTGTAGGTGGCACCTAAAGGTCTAGCTAAGACAGGTGCAGAGCAACCTGCTTTGGTTTCGTAATTCCTACATATTTGATGGCAGTTGTTTTTACTGCCGCAACTCATTCGTTTCTGACAGAATGTTTCTGATGTGAATCAGCGTGTCTTTTTGACAGATAGGCCTCCTCCAGCCCCTTCTATAGCTGTATATCTCGTGCGGTTGTCCTCGGGACTGCAATTTGTCGGTCATCTGACCTCATTAGTAGTATTTTTCCTGATACTGATATTTGGTTTTGGATTTTTGGTTTCTGGATCCCCCACGGCGACCAACTGGCTTGGGGGATAGTTTATCGTTTATTAAATAAAGTTATATAATAAGTGAATGATATCGAGAGTTATCCTAGTTTGTCCACTTATTTAATCTGGCCTTGTAAGCAATATTCGCAGTAACCTTTATTGTCTAGCTTCAATTCAACAAATATAGGTAGTACCTTCTTTAAACTTTCGAATTTTATAATATTGGTATGGTACGCATGTATAGCAAAGCATTAAACCACCAGCTCACTTAAAAAAACATGCGGGACTGTCTTTGGCGACTGCCGATAGAAGTGAAAATCAAGTAACTTGTGAATTGTATCGTCGAGCTATTAGATTTTTTTTTGAATATTATTTTTGGTTTGTAAAGAAGTGTTAATGACAATTTAAACTTTAATCCTTGATTATTAACACTCCATTATAAAAAAAAATGTTCGAAAATAATAATCTAATAGCTGGACGATACAATTCACAAGAGCGTGCGGTGGCGATGAAAAAGTTCTCAACGCGCCTAAAGAAGTTTTCACTTCAAAAATGTCCTATGATGGGTCAAGCTTGTCTCACAGGAACCTATTATTGAACTTGAAGATTCCAAGATTGTACTGTTATCCATTTAGTAAGATAATACAAATAAGAGACATAGAGTACAATGGGCCAATGATCTTTCAGATGTGGACACCCACGAGCCCGACGAGAAGTCCCTGATCACGTACATCTCGTCTCTGTACGAGACGTTTCCGGAGCCCCCGGCGGTGCATCCGCTGTTTGACGCGGAGTCCCAGAGGCGGGCGGCGTCCTACACCGAGAACGCGGCGATACACCGCGCTTGGCTGCATGAGAACTGCGCGCTGATGCAGGTAAGAAGCACTGTTGTTTTACAGCCATGTCATCATCAGGCTAGTTTGAATTTTGTTCTCATACGCCAGCCTATCTCAAATTCCAACGGTACTTCCTTTCAAATACTTTCTGTTACCAAGC
Organism: Venusia cambrica; assembly: GCA_951394065.1. NCBI lineage: Eukaryota > Metazoa > Arthropoda > Insecta > Lepidoptera > Geometridae > Venusia > Venusia cambrica. The sequence continues at coordinate 6,199,400 of OX596069.1, forward strand.
AGTTCGCCGTACTCGATGTGCGAGAGATTAAGAGATTACCCATTTAAAAATAGTATTTTAATCCTTAATTTAGCGGCCCCTTGTATCCTTATCCATAATCCTTATTTAAGGGCGAATATCATTCCAACATTTTGCAGACAAACATCTTTGCTAGATGAACTCTAAGCTTTGTTCTTGAAAAGTCGATCGTTTACTATTGCGATCATTTTTAATTGGCTATTTTTGCCTTCACTAGACATAAAGACATCAAAGTGTTTTAAACATCAGAACTGAAACCCCTGTGTTTACAGGACCGTGCTTTCCCATCAACTTTGATCGAGATGAAGAAGATGCTGAGCGAAAGCACCCGGTTCCGAAGCGAAGAGGTGCCGCTAAGGCAGCGGGAGAAGCAGAAGCTCTTCCATCAATACAGGGAGCTGGAGGTAAGGAGTGTTTCATCTGCGACTTCGGCATTGTTTGCCACGATGTTTGTTCTTGTCTGTTCTTTGACCAAGGAACAAAAACTCATGACAGTCCATATATGACCATGCTCTACCTGAATCTCCCACATACAAGGTAGACCATGTCGTGATTTATTTAGCTTCGATAAGGAATATACTCAGTGCGCTCTCTTAAAATTATTGCAACCTGTATTCAAAATAGCAGTTCTAACAGAAAAGGTAAGCAAGGAATTCGTATTGTTTCCAAGTCAATCGCACGCTAGCTGCATGTTTCTATTGGTCTAACTGCTTTAAAACTGCATCGTCAAGTTGCAGCTCGCATGCGGTTGGCATGTTGTTGCTGCATTTAAGCTGTAATCCTGCATCTGGCTTATCCAACTGCCTTTGTGGTGGACTTACACCACTGAATGTTGCATAATCCAGTTGCAGCAAACTGAAATCATAATGATGTCGAAACAGAAATACCATAAAACCTTTCTTCATTCCAGAAATACTTCGAAACGGTCGGAGAATGCGATATAGAGCCGACGCTTAGGCCCGAAGCCCTGGAACAGGCGTGGGCAAGACTCCTGATGGCACAACAGGAGCGGGAGAGAGACCTTAATGATGAGATCCGCAGGCTGGAGCGACTGCAGAGGCTTGCTGAGAAACTACACAGGTGAGGCTTGTCTTCTTTCTCTTTACAGCCTGAAAAACACCGTGGCAGAACATGGCAGTCCCCTAAAAGTTCCATGGGAGGAATGAATGAAAATTCACTTTAGTGTACATAGAAGTGATACAGCGTAAAATAAAAATGGGTGGCTTTATCGCTAAAAGCGAACATTTCTTCGAGGTCACCTGGGAATAAAAAGGAGAAAGTACAAAATAAACTTCTTTATTTTCTGGTGAATCTATTGTAGTGTTCACACAGATATTTCGTATTGCAGAGACATAAAACAAACCGAAACCGGCCTAGACAGCGTAGAACGACACATCGAGAGCGAGATACGCCGCGTTGAACGAGGCGTCCATCCGGCAGAGGCCAAGATGGCGGCCGAACAGATCGAACAAGAGCTACGCACCATGGAGCACACCATACAGGAGATGTTTCAAGATGCGCACGCGCTTAGAGAGGGACGGTACCCGCAAGCTGCGGAGCTATTGAAGCGGTAAGTTGAACAGACGCCATCTTCACACAACAAAGATGGCGACCGAAAACAAACTTTTTAACACGACAAAAATGTCAAAAAGTATTTGGGTCATTTGTTTTTTTGACGATTCAAAGTGATCCCAGTGACTTTTATAAATAAAGAATAGGATCGGAAAAGGCTAGCGAGTTTCTAGAATATTATTCTTGATTATTTTATATTGCTGACTAGTTTTCGACCACCTGTGATTTTGATAAATAAAATGATTTAAACTTAATAAACGATGGGTTAGCTCTTGACCCCTAGGCTTGTCTAGCTCTAGGAGCAAGGATGAAGTCTACGATGCAGCGAGCATTCCAGAAGGCACTGTCTTCCCCACTCTCTGACAATGACCACGGCAAACCATTTGGTATTGCATAGCTTGAAATCCAGTGAACTTCAAGTCGATTCCCAGTGGTCGACCCAGCCAGAATTTCGGCGATAAAGTGACAGTTGAAGTCTAGGCTAGGTTTCAAATGTCAAAAATGTGACCTGTTGACTTACACAATAAGGCTGCACAGGGTCTTGCCACCTGTGTTGTCGGTAGTAACCGTTAGAGGCAGTCAATATGTTGCCCGGGTAAGAACATTAGATCACACCTAATGTTGGTGCCTCACCTTACAGAGTGCAACAGATCCACGACCGTTGGTTGAACGCCCGTCAGTCGTTCACGGGCCGTCTCCTCCCCCGGTTGTCATCAGTCCGTCTGCCGGTCCAGCAGACCACGGTCCGGCGGGAGACGCGCACGGTGCTGGAGACCAGGGTCCACGACACGGATCCCAAATTCCAGCAGCTGCAGGAAGCCACCAAGTGGTGCAAGGAGAAACTGGTAAAACATTTGTACATAATCATGTTTTAGGAACTTTTTAGCCTTGACGTCACATTATAAATTGGATCTCACCAGAAAGGCGTCAAGGTATTACAATTTATTTGCATACAAGATTAGCACGCATACTACCTTTGTTGTAATTAAATTATTTTTTAGTCTTCCCTCCCTCCATTTTTTAATTTACACCCCCCATAATTAAATAATGTAGCTTATGCTACATCCTGGATAAACTAACATAACTGCATAAGGCAATTAGCCATCTTGCCGTTTAGACTGCAGAGCGGGCCAATTAAATAAACCCACAAAAATTTTAATATAATTTTTGACGAACATGAATCTATTAACTACATTTACTGCAATTGTCAATCCACCTTCCTCTATTATGACTCTTGGGTCTGTCAATGTACCAGCACGCTGGTTGGTTATTCAACATGAAAATCCTATGTTAATCTAAGAAGCTTAACTACCATTGACCTTTTCTTCGATTGCTTTTGCACCAAACTCCTTCAGCAATTCTCCATGAGACATTCATTGATCATTATTAAATCGGTGTATATTATTTCCAGAAAAAACTCCACGAATCTGAATACGGATCAGATCTACAAACCGTTCAACACGAGCTGGATAAACACGGGCGAGACCACAAAACGATCGATCAGTTCCATTCAAAGGTTGGCAGAATGTGCATACAGTAGCGTTTATTATGTTTGATCACAACTGTTATGCTATATTTGCTATACATCGTGTGTTATTATGGAAGTGACGACAACGTATGACAGAAAGAGCGTGAGCGTAGAATCGAGCCCTGAGGTACACTTTACTTGAGTTAACACTCGTGTGCTGTGCCATAAAATCACAAATGTTATTGTCAAATGCTTTTCATAAGTCACTTTAAAGATATGTCCTTCAAGTCCTTAACTATACCTAAAATGCTAATGCAAATATATTTTGCAAGCTGACATCCTTTTCCTAACTCCTAATATATAAATTACCATTTCCTGAGGTAGGATTTAAACAAATATAAAAGTATCTGATTTTATATTTTTGGTTATTATTTACGTTCTAGTTCTACCTTCCGCTGATTAGGAGGTTGTTGACTGTTGGGTTTTACCTCAAAACCGCTTTTTTCCTTAGGTTAAATATTTTGCTTTTATTTAGATCTAGTCTGGTGAACTGTCTGTGAATGTTTGTTCGTTCGTCCCAGGTCGAGCAATGCGTCCATAACCGAGCCAACTTCACCGGAGAAGAGCTGACTCTCTACAACCAACACCTCAGCCAGCTACAGAAGCTGTATGCCGAGCTGCTGTCTACTAGCACTAAGAGGTCAGTGTACTTTACAACATATTTTTTTATTTATTTTGAAACTAGCTCTTGCAAGGATAAGGTCTATGATGGATCGATACACAGAAGGTGCCTATTAACTCTCTTCGGAAGACATTAGGGTCGTAACACTGCGTGATGTACATCTACCTAGCTGGGTTGGCTAGAACGGGTTAAAGTTTTAATCTTTTTACAAAGTACCTGAATATTTTTTTATTTATTAGCGGCTTTGCCCCGTGGAACCTGAAAGAAAACCTCCGTGGTCTAGTGAAAGTGCGTGTGGCTCGATCGGGAGAGCCTGGTTTAAAATCCCATGTGTGGCATGTCTTTGTGGTGTTTCCTTTGATGATGATAATGTTATAGAGACAAGTTAGTTAGAGAGCCTATTGCGGCGGCGAGTAAAGTCTGACACCAGGCAATTAAAAAAAATAATCATTATTACACAGCCTACACGAAAAAGAAGAAGTCAGTATTTACTTTCTCATTATCTACATAATGATTGACTGATTGACTGAATCAACGAACTTACAGCCCTATTCAGAGGTCATTCAAAAAACAGTGTTTGTATAGGACTCTTGTACTTGATTTGGAAGCACAGACTCGCGTAAATCATAGTGCTGATTGCGTAGAGCTAGGCGAGGCATATTCTTATACTAAAATGATAGATAATGATGTTGATGGATGCTGAATCTTTTTACCCCCAGAATATCAGACCTAGATGCCTTGCAAGACTTCCTGCAATCAGCGACGGCGGAGCTGAACTGGCTGAATGAGAAGGAACAGGTGGAGCTCTCCCGAGACTGGGCAGACCCCCACATCAACCTGCCGGCTGTTCAACATTACTATGAGGTAACTAGCCAAAGTAGACCCCTGGGAATATCTAATGGAGCAATATAGAATTTAAAATATTAAATATTTGGAAAGTGATGCTTTTTCGCATATAGGTGAGAGACCTGCCAGATTTCTTGTGTTTATGTACATAATGATACATAATGTATGTTTACATAATGAGGTATTGTGGGCAGAAAAACTGTCTTGTCACTTCCACAACCCTCGCAACAACTTAAAACAAATACTCACAGTTTACCGAAAATTTGAACTGAGACTTAGAGGTGTGGACTTATAATTGTGTATACTGACTGACTGACTGACAATGTTCAGGCTAAATCGGTGGATATAGGAGCATGAACATTGGTATCAGAGTTCCTTTCATAGTGTGAGTGAGGACTAAGAAAGGATTTCCGAAAAAATCTTCCTTTGAAATGGTGAAATAAGAAAAATGTAAGTTAGAGATATGGAATTAATTGGTTATCAGGTCGTTTTATTAACATTATTATTTATTAACTATATTTATTTATAAACAAATAAATGTTAATCGTACAAAACGAAGAGGAAATTAAACCCCAATTGGCTTAATTGGGGGTGAATGAATATATGGAAGCTTTATTTTTTTCAGAGTTAGCACATTGGAAATTGGTGTTCAGGCCAAATAAAAAATAATCGTAACAACGCTTTGTAAATATCATCCCCTTAGGAAACGTGAAGGGTTGCTCTTGAGATTTTATGTTCTTAATTTTTATGATAATTGAATAATTAATATGATTTTACTTAGACATGTTGTAGCCAAAATAGTTTACACAATTCGATTCCAAACAATTCCACAAATATATATAGAAATCCATAGCATTCCTTTCACCCATTCGCACTAACGCGCATGACGTCACGAATCCACTCGGCGCACGAACCGAACTACAAAGGAATGGCGATTGGATTGATTCTGTATGACATTTTACTGTACCGAAGTAAAGTTTCCGTCGTGTGTTTTATTTAAATTCGTTTATTTTACCAGCATTCCTTTGGAGACGACAATGAGGTTCGTTTCAACGTTTATTTACTTACAATACTTTGCGGATTCATTTTGGATGTGCTTTTTTTGTTATCAAACAGACGGACCAATATTCAAGAGTCACGATTGGTCGGTTCATATTAGATCGATCCAATCGGAAGCTCACAAAACGAATGAAAGTTTCGCACATCTTTCATTTCAGAACTTTTCATTTAATCAGGTTTAAAACCCTTGAAAGGTTCATTAAAATGGGACTTACAAATATTTTTTCATGAGTCAAAACAACAAGAGTGAGTTTAAATATTACTTGGTCCGCCATTTTGATAAATCATTGTAAATACGCAATACTTTGCCAAATCAAATTGCACTTTATTCTCGACTGAGAAATCCTATTTTCCATCAGCAACTGATGTCTTCCTTGGAGAAACGTGAGCTTCAGTTTAGCAACGTGATAGACAGAGGAGAGGCGTTGATCGCTCAGCACCATCCCGCCTTGAAGACTATTGAGGCTCATCTTCAGGTAAGTTTATTCCTTTATTTGATTACTACACTGTCCCAGGTTTGATCCCCATGGGGAGTACAATATATTGTGCTTGGTTTGGTTGGTTGTAGGACTTTGTTTAAGTCCGCCTGGCTAGCTACCACCATCTTACCTAATTCTATCTCCATAATAACAATTCTAAAATTGTTGTGTTCCGGCATTTAGAGGTAAGATAGCCAGTTCCCCAGTTTGCTGAGGATTCCGGGTGAAGTGCGCCTCCACCTTCGGCCTTATTTCAACTTGTAACCAGGTGAGATGATGGCCAAGAGCTTAACCGTCGTACAATATATAAATTACAAAAAAAAAAAAACTACCTTGTGCTCGCGGTTTTGTCCGGTTCTTTGTATCGATGTTTTGTAGATGGAGTCACACCAGAATAGCAGCGTGATACTTAGGTAGACTTGCCAGGTCTTCCATTACGCAGGTGTCAAGGGCATCAGATGGTCTGCGGGAGTCCACAAGAGCATTGTGTGTTGTTGGAGTAACCCCATTTTGCTAAGTAGTAACCACAGCGGCCTACTTGACCTCGGAGGCGGCTTAGGGGTACTAGATTTCCCATGGAATTTTGAGCCTGCGTGGCAGATCCTTTGAAACGTTCAGGCATCAGAAGAGCTACTGTCTGCGATGGGGTTAGTCGATGAGGAAGATTTTACGGCTTTTGGATTGAGAGGCTTTGCCCGTGTGGTACTGCGATAGGAGATGGGATATACATGAACCTTGGAAGGACCTATTAACGTATCCCTCTGGATTTTGTTAAACTATAGCGTACGTTGAATGTTTATAGAATGAATTATTCAAAAAAGTTAACTTAACCATAATTTTGAATGATTATTTTCAATAGGTGATGCAATCGCAATGGGCTTGGGTGCTGCAGCTGACGCTCTGTCTGGAGACGCACCTGAAGCACACCACGCAGTACCATCACTTCTTCGAGGAAATCAAGGAAGCGGAGAAATGGATACAGAAGTAAGTCCTCTCGATTCTACGGTTGTCTGGAAAATATGTGTCTGTACTTTTGGCTTTAGTTTATTGAAAAACAATTTATTATTTATTTATTTAAACAATATGTACCTCAATTATTAAACTAGCTATGTACCATGTTAGCAGTCGGGTTATCAAAGGACCGTTACGAGCGGTCTGTAGGTAACTTAACTGATAATTTTGTGTACAATGAAGAATTTTCATTCATTCATTATTTATTTCATTCTCCATTCCATTCATTCTCCTTTCCGGATATTTTTTTTTTAAATGTCTTAAATTTTAATACAAAATAATAACATTCAGAGTGAGAGGAGTTGGAAAGAAGATAACTTTAATTAAGATTTAAAAAAAAGTCGGAAAATGACAGGATTTTATCATTTTAGCGTTTTATTTGCTGCATTCATATAACGTATTGTAAATTATGCTATGTAAATAGGAGGCGATGTAATATTATTATAACCATATGTTTTACCACAGGCGCGAGGAAGCCTTGAACACCACCTTTTCCCAATCGGAGTTTACCCTGGACCAAGGCGAGCGTCTCCTCAAAGGCATGCAGGATCTCCGCGAGGAGCTGAACTCCCACGGAGGACTCGTCTCCAAGATGGTGGAGGAGTCCAGGAGTGTCAGACCGGTGAAGCAACGACGCGCGCCCATCACCAGGCCGATCCGCGCTGAAACCGTCTGTGCTTATAAACATGCCAATGTAAGTGTTCTATAGTGTAATTCATTCATTCATTCAGTCTGTTTGTTTTTCAATGTTCTTGGATGCATGTTCTATCAGCCAATGAAAACGTCATCCAAATCCGTTTAGAAGAACTTGAGCTATTAGCGTTCAAACTTTGCATTGCTGCAGACATTATAGACACTGACATGCCTGCAAATTGTGTTAATATGTATATTTTTATATTATTGACTGTAATAGGTTTGTTTTGCGACAAAGTTCTTACAACTCTAAACATCCTGACAATAATACCCAAATTTGTCCAGTACTACTCGTGTTACAAGTTTCGATTCTGATAATAATTTGATTTTTAAAATGTATCAGAGAACCTTTAACAACCTTCAAAACGTGGTGAGCACTGTTGATCATGTTTTCAATCACATGATAAATTCTCCCTAAACCTCCACCTCCTCCCAAGGATGTCGTAAAAGCTGACTAAATTTTACCAGAAGAAGGGCAGCAGCTTGCTGAACGACCTGCTGGTGACTATGGCAAAACTCTCCAGCAGTAGACACTTTTTTTTATTTATTTATTTATTTGTGTTTTTTTTATTTATTTTTTATTTATTTATTTATTGGAAAACCAACAGCTCTTAAAGTAAAAATAACAAAAGCTATAGAATCAGAAAGCTAATAACAGGCTTTCACGTCTAGACAACAGTATGAAAACAAAGATGTGAACAAATGATCGACTTAAATAGTACCTATCTGTAAGTTTAAGGTTTCATAAAGTTGATATAATGAATTTTAATGTATCTCGTCCGATGTTAAGCAATGATGCAGCCTGCGATGGAGCACGCTTGCCTAGAAGGTACCTATTCATGCTGTAGTGTTCGGGAAACACAGACTCAGGCAATCCATAGCGGTGCGCATTATAAATGGGGAAGAAAACACCTTAGGGCGCGAAGACGGTATATCAACACTAAACTGGTGGCGCATCGCCGCGACCAAACTGTGATGGGCTGTTGAAGTTGACGCGATAGTTTGCAAGTGACCGTGTCATCGATCGTCCCCAGGTGGCGATCGAGAAGGGATCAGCGGTGACCGTACTGGACAACTCCGGGAGGTCCCGCTGGCGCGTGCGGCTCGGGGGCGCGGGGACCGAGGCGCAGCTCCCTGGCGCGGTGCTCGCGCTGCCGCCGCCGAGCCAGGAGGCCGTCGACGCCGCCGACGCGCTGCGGAAGAGCTACGATAGAGTGAGTGACCAACCTCCGTGGTCTAGTGCTCCCGGGTCAGATCCCCAAAAGTACAGAATTATGCTTGTTTGATTCGTGGTAGGTTTTCGATTTCGACGCAGTTGCACGCGCCATCAACGACAAATCATGGTTAATATCCCGTTATTTTAGTTATAGTGTTAATAACCATGATAATTTCAAAAGTTATATCGTGGTAGGTTTGTTTAAGTCCGACTGGCTAGCTACCACCATCTTACTTAAGTATGTCGCCATAACAATGATTCTTAATGTTGTTCCGGCATTGTGAGGTAAGATAGCCAGTTCCGCGGTTGGTTGAGGATTCCGGGTGAAGTGTGCTTCCACCTTCGGGCTTATCTCCACATGTTACCAGGTGAGATGAAGGCCAAGCGCTTCCAAGTCGTACAATAAAAATTAGTTTTTAAAAGCAGAACCCTCGGTGTGAGTCCGATTCACACTTGGCCGGTTTGGTTATTATTTCTGAATCACCTGTTTCTCATTCATGTATAGATATCGACGACGACGATATTCATGTGTAGCGTTTCCTTTATGTAGTAAACAAATGACCACTGTAAGCATATATTTAAATACAATATACCTACGTATAGATACTTGCATAATTAAATATGCCCTATGTCGCCATTTTCAGTAAATAACAAGTCATTGTCAATGATTCCGTAGTAGTGTGATTGTAACATGAAGCTGGGTGATGTTTTTCTGTTTGTAGTGATTATTCTGCTTCTGTTTATATGTTATTTATTGAAGGTATTGAATAACTATATATTAGCTAATTGATTCAGGCGTTATTTTGCGGAAATCCATATTTCAAAATAAAATCTGAAAACAAACTATATATTATTACAGATCTACGTGACGTAGCTAATTTATTTAGAGTATCATTTAGTCAGCTAGTAAAGGAGATTTTGGTCAGCTCCAAAATGTTTTTTATCCGTAAGCAAGGCGAATAGAAAATGCACGGTGTTTCTGGGTGCATTAATAACCCTAACAACCTTCTGACGTACGCCGCCATTTTTTGCCTATTATTTGTTGTTATCGTTGGAGTTATCACAGCCAGTTTTTAGTTTTGAAGTTCACTTTTGAGTGCCTTTTTGTATACGCGCTATAAGAATAACAAAACGGACAAAAGGGGTTGATAAAGTGAATAGATTAAGTTAGCTTTATTTATGCACACGTGGCTACTGAGAAACCTTTTACTCTATAATTGTTAAATGAAAGATGGTATTGTTTTGAGAAGAGAAAAGACAGACGCGAGCAATAGGTTTCCTGTGCCTGTAAATTCTTGTTTTTATGTAAACCACTAGTAGGTAGAACACTCCTACCCCAAATAAGTTCCCGTAAAATGTAGTTCTGTCGTATTGTCCCGTCATATTTTATTTATAATTGTATTTGTTTGGTTCAGGTGATCCAGCTATGGCAAAGGAAGCAGCTGAGGATGCGTCAGAACATGATCTTCGCTACCATCAAGGTGGTGAAAGGATGGGACTTCCCGCAGGTAAGCTTCCACTTATCAGGACTAAGTTCTTACAAACATCTTTTATTAATAGTTCTTACTGACATCTTTTATTAATAGTTCTCACAAACGTTAATTAATAGTTCTTACTGACATATTTTATTAATAGTTCTTGCAAACATCTTTTATTAATAGTTCTTAATGACATATTTTATTAATATTTCTGATAAACATCTTTTATTAAGCGCACTGCCATAACTTGGTATCAGCTTGCAGCGCCTGCTGTGCCACTACCTTGATCTTCAAGTCTTCAAGCCTCACAGCGCAGTTGGTAGTAGCTCTGCCTTCTGCGCTGTAGGTTGTGGGTTCTAATCCCGCCCAGGACAAACATTTGTGTAATGAATATTGATGTTTGTTCTGTGTTTGGGTGTTGTACTGTATGATAAGATAAAAAAAAAGTATGTAAGTATTATATCCGTAATCGAAATCCCATATTACAAGCTTTGCTTAGTTTGGGACAAATTAATACACTGTAATAAAAAAAAAGAGAATAATAGGCAGCTTCTTGATAGGCCCACTCTTCAAGTCTTCAAGTCCAGGGTGAACAGGTTTCTTTTAGATAAGCGAGCTCCGTCTTAGGCCACATCCTCACTTGTCTTCAAATTAGCTGGTGTTCAAACGAGTCCCGAGATCACGATCTTCAGTTATGAAGTACCGACAACAAAAAAAGAAGGAATCTGAGCTTGTTTTTTCGTCCAGTTCGTAGCGATGGGCGCGGAGCAGCGTCAAGCGATCCGTCGCGCGCTGAACGAGGATGCGGAGAAGCTGCTCGCGGAAGGGGACCCGGCTGACCCTCAGCTACGGAGGCTGCGGAGGGAGATCGATGATGTCAACAGACTGTTCGATGAGTTTGAGAGGAGAGCGCGCGCTGAAGGTACGATCTTTGTCATTTTTTGAAATAGGAAATAACCACTCTCGTCACTGTTACCGACACCTCTTTGAAGTTAAAACTATGTCGGTATTAGTTCCGCTAACTCTTAATAGATGGCGCTATTGTAAATAATGTTTTGAGATGGGAAAAAAACATTGAGCTCCGTACACTGTCACGGTTACCGATACCTCCATATATACATCCTTAAATTTTGGCGTAGTTTGGCGCCAGTTTGGCGCCAGTTTGGCGCCAGTTTGGCGACAGTTTGGCGACAGTTTGGCGACAGTCAAAAGCTAACACATCATTAAAAAAACCTGTACTTATATCATTGTCCAAATTAAGCCAATCATTACGTGTTGTCAATTAAAAAATAAAATGATGTTGGTACGTACTTCATTACCTAAAAACCATTACACAGGGGAATAGATAACGCATAATCTCGATATTATTATTATGTCGCGGTGTTATTGAAAAACGGTGATGTGACAATATTACTGGGGATAAAATATTTACTATAGGACTGCTTCTTAGTTGAAACGAAGAAATGGTCCGATCAAACATTCAATTCAATTCAGTTATTTGTCTATACACTTAACTTCTAAATCTTCGAAAATCTTTTTCGAAATCGAAAATTAAATTATACCTATCTACGAGTAGCACATAAAAAGTACATTAAGTAACTGCTGCCCTTTCTGGGCAAGAAATAATAACAATTATAATTACTACGCTTAAGGTGACATTGCTCGGTTTGGGCCACATTTTTTTCTTTAACGAAACTTTTAAATGTACGGAACTTCTTTGTCAGAAGCACACATTTTCATAGACAGAGAAACAATTGAAAACTGACGGGAAACATATTTTAATTGTCCGCTGCTTTTTAAAAAAATAGTTTTTTTTTATCATGTCATAAGCAGACAGTAAGCAAACAGTATAACCAAAGAGATAACAATTCAATTTACAAAGCTGCGAAAAGACTTTCATCCTGACCTATGATGCTTATGTAAGTATGTGATACTGATAATGACGAACGCAGACTATCAGTAGAAAATATTACTGACCGTGTTATACCTACAGGCAATATAACAGATAAAAATAACTTCCCGTCTTACTAGCGTCGTCCCTTCCGTTGCATGTCGGTAGTAATACGGAAAAAGAGCTTCCCGTCTTACTACTGAGCTTGTCGGTAGTGGAGCGGGCAAGGGGAAATAATGATTGTCCGTGTTACTTTTATTAGTAGCACGGGCAAAGAACACTAAAGAATATATAATAAAGAACATATTCCAATGTGATAAAGAAGATTTGGTCCATTTAAGATAGGGATTTTTTGTAAATCAAGCCATTTATTGCATTTTAAATAGTATAATAGTGACAATGCTTTTGCAGATACATTTATTTACATTATGTTATTGTCTCTATCTTAAATGAATTGTCCAAGAACATAAAACTTGTCCATGAAGGCAAATCAATATAATATCGAGCACCAAGTAAATAATTATGTTTTAACTATGGCTACAATAAAATGCACAACGGGCGGTCTTATCGCAAAAATCTCTTCCAGTAAACCTTTGTATGTATAGACCTGGATAGCCGGGTATGTAAACCAAACGTTTATTACAATTCAATTTGGTGTACCAGTGGTTTGCCCACCGGTATCAGACACAAAGGTCCCGCGTTCGATTCCCAGGGTGGTACAAATTGGTGTTGGTTTTATTCAAGTCCGTCGCCATAATAATAATTCTAAGTTGTTGTGTTCCGGCATTTAGAGATAAGATAGCCAGTTTCTCAGTCTGTTGAGGATTCCGGGTGAAGTGCGCTTCCACTTTCGGCCCTATATACTTGACACCAGGTGAAATGAAGACCAAGCTCTGCCCGGTCGTTCAAAAAAAAAATGTACGCTGTATGTTCATAATATAATACTGCGACATGTAGCTAAAATCTCATTATTATATCGATAATGAGACTGATTATGTAACTGAATCACATAAAAATATAGTTACATGATACCGTATTGTAGTAACTTGTAACCTCACAGTACACGACAAGTCTTATTTCTAAAAAGTGCGTGAGAGAGCATCCAAAGAAAAGAAAACGAAAAGTTTGTCTGAACTATTCATTAAAAGATCATCCAATGGAGCCATACAAACGCAAAACTCCGCGACATAACGAGAAAACGATGTCGACATTTAGTGGTCATTTTTAATACCGCGTGGGTTGTGCCAGCTCAGGATCGTGATTTGAGATATCAAACGGAGGCCGTTGCCCAGCTGTGGGGCGACTGTGGGACACATCCTAGTCGAAATCCTAATTAAAAGGAAGAATAAAATCGAAGACGAGACTTGAAAATCTATCGAGTACCATATCACTTATAAAACTGAGTTTATGTGACTTGGTTTATTACAATGTTAATTTTGGACTCTTGCCTATATTCAATAAGAAACAGTAAAGGCGTAGTAGTTGTTTGATGTAAGAAACTTGCTCGACTATCAATCCTGTTGGAGATGGCACTTGCAGAAAAAACAGTCAAAAACAAGATACTAAAACACTACAGGAAGATCTGAGTAAATGGCTCTTTTGATACCAATAGTTCGCTATCCAGAAAGTGTGCCTGTGGAAGGACTATTTAGGTGTGTATTTCTCTCATGTCTACTGTACCCGACATTTTGCTGGAAGATCTGCTGGCGACCAAATGGGTGCAGGTGGCGAGATCCATCTCTAGATCCAGTTTTGTTGAAACATTGCAACCAAAGAAGCTCTCTACTCACTTTTGTAGTTTCAGATGTGTGCTATGTGAACAATTATAAAAACTAATAATAAGCCAGCCAAGTGCGTCACATCACACTGAGGGTGCCTACCCACATTAGGAAAAAAAAACACGTTTTTCGTTTCATTTGTTGTTATATACATACACTGTGACTTTTCAAATGTCTACCTATTACGGTTCTTAGTGTTCTCAGTGGAAGCTTGGTTGTAGGGTACCGCTGGCATTTTTGGGTACAGAACCCGAAAAGGGAAAATGAGAGCGTTAGAAATATTGACAGCTATAACAGAATTTAAACTCGAAACAATCTCAGTATATCACCGTGTAATATTTATACTGATGCTTTTGTTATTTGTGACAAGCGTGTTATTATCATTTTGTACTACATTATACGGCGTGGTATCCTGGGCTCTGATCCCTAAATGGCGCAACTTTAAAAACTATATATACATAAACCTCACATTTTGCTACATGATGGTAAACATAATCATTGTCACTGTTGTATGTTTGTTTCACATTCTTTTCACATATTTTTTGGATCGTTTATTATATTATGTTCTGGGTAACGAACCATTCATTTTAATAACTGTAGCGAATGCTCTGTATAACGTCTATCGTTATTTTGAACTGGCATATGGCTGCTGGTCATTGATAGCCAGTTTGATATTGTACATGGACATCGTGCAAGTTTTCCACAGCGTATCAAGAAAAAAGATGAAAAGTAGCTTATTTGCGTGGGGAGTGGCGTTGCTAGCGTTCGTGGATGGGTCGATTTTAGAGTTTTATCAAGAAATTAATGTAGAATATTTAGCGACTTCAGTCTATTTGTTACTGTTATGTACAAGTCTGTGTGCTTTCATAAGAGTATTGTATAGTTTGTTTCAAAAGCGCAACAGTATGTTCCACGAAACTAGTTCTGGTACCTCGAATTGGCGCAAAGCTCTGTTGGCAATATTTTCGTTCGTACTAAGCGGGGCACCTATGTTACTTACGTACGGTCTGGGGTTGATGGTGAAGGATATCACCACTTACGAGCTTTCTTCCCGTTTCACTTTCTATTCATGGTGTGTTATATTGATTTTACCATCGATACAGATGATAGCGATCTGTATTTTTGTTGTGTTTCTGAAAAGTAATCGTAAGGTTTGGCGGGAAAGGTTCTCGCGTAATGTTAGGCCCGCATTCCCGCTCCAGGTATTAAATTCATCATGAATCATGACTAGAGACAGTCTTATTTGTGAAATGATATTAGAATCGCGCTTTGAAAAATACTCTTAAGATGGTTCATGAGTTATATTCACTGAGGAACCTTGATTTTAGAATGAAGAACAAAGTCATATTGAGGTAAAGTTGTAGTGACTTCGTAGCTTGCCCTCTATATGCAAGAAGACTTTTAGCCGAAGGGTGTTTTCGGCGGTTTCGGCGAAGATTTGCTGATACCCCCCCTTTCCACCAGTAAGCAGCACGTCACGGAATGCCGTACCAAATAATATAGTTTGTAAGTTGTCTCTATGCTTTATACGGGTCAATGTAAGTATATGTATAAGTTTTTATATCTGATATAGGTACTTACTTATAACCTAAAATGAATTTATCATTATGTACGCATGAAACGGTTATATTGATAAATAGTTGTAGCTTCAAAACACATAGTTGGTTTCAAAGACGTAAATATAATATATTGGTTTCCTTACAGAGCAAAGTTCGCTCAGTTAGAAACCAATATGGAAAAACTAAACTACTAATTTAAAAAACAAATAAAAACATGTAGCCTGTACGTAGTGTCGAATTTCATTTGAATTGACCCAAAAGTATATCTCGTAAACTTCTTGCTGAGCAATAACCAACCTTATTTCTTATAACGCTTTGCCTTTATCTCACCTGGTAACAAGTTAAGATAAGGCAGAAGGTGGAGGCGCACTTCATCCTCAACATGAGGAACTGGCTATGTGACCCCCAAATGCCGGAACACAACAATTTATAATTGTTGTTATGGCGACAGACTTCGGTAAGATGGTGGTAGCTAGCCAGGACTTAAACAAAGTCCTACCACCAACCCAGCCAAGCACAATATTGTACCCCCTGGGGGTCGAACCCAGGGCCTTGGACATCAGATATCAGTTGGCAATCCACTAGACCACAGAGGCGGTTCTGTGGAGTGGACTTATGTGTGTAAGCGAACGCTTTTTTACTAATTTTTATTTACCATTTTCACTTAATTATAAATAAAAACACTGAAAATTATTCAATACAAAATTTAAAATAGTTACTACTAAAAATCCACAAAGGTTCAAACTTGCGATATTTTGAGTCACGTAGCTGCAATACTAAGCCAGGTGAACATTTTAAGAAAAATAATCATTACTATTCTAGTGATTAGGTACAAACATACATTTACGCTGTAGCTAGGTAAGTATCCACATATAAAATTGAAAGTAGATAGTACATGGGTAAATCATATGCTGTATTTTTTATGTATTACAAGCGGTACAGATGATTACAATCTGTATATTCGTTGTTTTTCTAAAAGATAATCGTAAAGATTGGCTCCAATACACATAAAGGCCACTTTATATCCGGGAACCCCGCAAGCAAAGTCGCGAGGATATACTAGTAATTAATAATGACTACTGAGCGCCGTTATTGTTATCGCGCTTGTACTGACTCGCAAGTCTTGATACTTGCGGGGAGTAAGCCACAACGTGTTATTAAGATTATGATTTATTGTGTAAGTGCTATCTTGATGTAGTCTGATTGACTTGTCTTGATATGGTGTGACCAATCGTTTTAAAAAAATATATTACAACAATTATGCTATTTATTTATACTCTATTGCACTCCATCCATTGGCTCTAAAATAGTTGCTATTGCTACTAATCCAGAAATAGATTGTAACCTTAAACCACAAGCAAAAATACAGTGTAGGAAGCTTAAGCCAGCATAAAGCTAAAAGAAAGTGGGTACCCTAAACAAGCATTATGCTAAAATGTGGTGTAGGTATCCTTAACTAGCTTAAAGTATCAAAACCGCTTTCGCCCTGGGCAGTTAGTCTTGATGACATAGGATGCTTCCTACAGGACTCATGGCAGTTGTAATTAGTCGCCTACTACGTGCGTACGCGCACGCATGTGTTACGATTACGAAACGAAATACGAAGTAACTTCTAAAGTTTTATCGAAGGTGGAATTGCGTTCACTAGAGTTTTAAGAATACTAGCATCATTTTTACAAAATCTTATGTTTTTTTTTGTGGCAACCAAGCGATAGACTATCAGCTCATTTGGCAAATGCAAGGAAAGGCGACATAGAGTTCATAATTTTTACTTAAACTGAATAATTTTCGATTTGTTATACTTTGGTAGGTTGTCTCTTTATCTACGCTTGCACTAGTTTCTAGACTAGACAAGATGCAGTTGGCTGTTTTGTCAATTTTTTTTATTTGAATGACTATTCAAAATGAAGATATGAACATACATGATAACTAAATGATATATTTTTTAATTATGAATTTATAAGTAAAAATGTGTGGACAAAGTTAACGTCCAACATCTTTCAGTGTCACTAAATGATGTTTAACGTTAACTTTGTCATTTTCATGAATTTTGAACGCTTTGTCTTGTCGAAGTGACTGTCGATAGCATCTTGACTAAGCACCCAGCTTCCTTTGGGCCTGGCAAATACGGTAACATAATTATTTAAGAACGATTTTCCAATGGTCTATCTAACGAGTGTTGTTTGGTGAAAAGTTAACAAAATGAAAACCATAAAACGGATATTTTCGAGAGGAAAAGGAGGTAAGCGTGTTGTAATGTAAAGTCAGAGAGCTATAAGATCGCTAATTGTTCTTTTAGTTTTCGTTTTTCTTTTATTATCAATTATTATTGTTTGGATGCGCTTGGCATTCTTCTCACCGGGTGTCAAGAACTGGCTATCTTACCTCTTAAAACCGGAAAATAACAATTTAGAATTATTGTTATGGCCATAGACTTAGGTAAGATGGTGGTAGCTAGCCAGGCGGACTTAAACCATTCCTACCACCATCCAAACCGAGCACAATATTATACCAACGATATTTTATTATGCGCACTGCAAAAACATTGAGTCATCTTTCAGCGTCTGTATTTCCGCTGCGTTATGACCTTAATGTCTTCAAAATAGTAATGAGCATCTTCTGGGTAGGCTCGCTTCGTCGAAGACCTCATTCTTGAATTGCTAGTTTAGATTTATCAACCGCATCAACATAACGAAAACCGAATTGTGATAATAAGCTTTGCACTATCAGATTCCGCCTACAGTCCGGCGCCAAGCAGTGCCTTTAAGAGGCTTCTGAGAAAGCTCGCTCCATCATTTTATTTTATTTTAAAGGAAACTCTACAGCTATAAAAACATAATAAGATAGGTAAAGAATATAAATATAACGCTAATAACAAACAATCACAGATAGAAACAGATAACAAACTAAATAAAAAGTAAGAGCCTAAGAAAGTCAGTAGATAAATTAGTTAAATAAAAGATAAACGCAAGTGATCACATTGATCACTTAAAAAAGAATCTTAAAAAGAAAAAAAACCTGGTTATTAAAGAAGAGCTGACTGAGCATGCGCCTTACTTTCCTAAAGTCAGTATTAAACATATCACACTCAATCTCCTCTTATTAAACTGATCGCTCGCACGATATAGAAATTCATTCTGCCTATAGTTGGTGGATGCATTTGGAACATATAATAAGCTACCGGATCTTAACTCAACAGAAGCGGCTCTAAGGGGCAGCATACTAAGCAGCTTTGGGCAATCAATTTTCCTGGTAGCAATTTTAAATAAAAATACTTGGTCAGCAATAGTCCGCCTTTCAACTAGGGGAATCAGATGACGTTTTTTACAAAGTATCTATGAGTAGTTGTCACTGTCGTAATATTCACGCTATCGCAGCACAGGTAGCGAAGGCACTGCCTCTGTACTGCTTCAATGCCATCAATTACACTCATCTTGGGTTCACTCTCATATTGGGGCAGATCATAGGCCATAAGGAGCGAGGATAACCTCGCCTAGGTAATATTTAGGCAAACTCCCACAACCTCCGGATTGAGAGGCGGTTGTCCATCCATTTGTCACGCAGGTCTTCTAAGTACTAGTTTTGAATTGTAGGAACTATGCCTACCTCGACAAATTGGTCATGACATCCGTACGTAGGTGTCGAGGTCAATAAAAGAGAGGTCTATTAAGATCCCGAGATTGTGACATCATGCGATCTTGATTACATTGTAAACATACCAATTCAAAGGGCGAATCATTATACTGACATATTAACAGGCCTCACATCCACTACCAACTGAGGGTAGCTCTGCCTTCTGCGCTGTAGGTTGTGGGTTCGACTCCCACCCAGCACAAACATGTGATGAATATTGATGTTTGTTCTGTGTTTGGGTGTTGTATTGTATGATAAGTATATATTAAAAAAAAAAGTAATCATGTTACTAGCTTTATTAAGTTTAGTTAGTTAGGACTAGATGGCGCTGTGTGGAATTAATTTCCTGTAATATTTATGTATTTATATGCCTGCTGGTACGTTCATAACAATGAAACTATGAATGACTTTCACTAGAAACGCGATAAAGAAATGACTTTAATCTGTAACTCTAAGCTTTTTTTAGCTTTCAAAGCAACACAAGGCTTTTGTTTTTACAAGGCGTCAGACTTCGCATGAGGGTGTTTGCTGTAGACAGATGGACCTGGAGGTATACAGGTCCTGGGAGTAGGACCTGAGTGCAGATTTTATTTATTGGCCACATTATAACAAATTGAAGATTGCTATACAAGGCAGGTCACAATTTTACATAAAATATGTTGAACTTTAAGGTAGGTTAGGGTAGTAAGTTATAGGTGGGTATCTAGTTCGAACATATTATCCAATAAAGTTAAATTACAAAGAACAAAAAAAAATTACTACTAAAACAATTTCTAAAATATGACAATATGTATCATAAGCAATTCAGAATATTACCTATTACATAGGTATTTCATTTAAAATTTTCTTTAACACAAAACTTTAATCAAATATAAACTGTATACCTGTATACCTCTAGGTATGTTTGAATTAATTAACACTGTACTGTTCACAATTATTAAATCGAATAATACAAACATTAGGCGACACAGCGTATAAGTACAATGGAGGACTTATACGCTTAAAGATATATCTTTCAAACCTTGGAATATGAAATAGAAAGTAAAAAGAGGCAAACGCGATTCCATTTCCCGAGATAGAGAGAAGAGTAAGATCACTTACCCAAAAAACATCGGTCAATAGTAAAATCTAGATGTCGGGGTATCACAATATCCTTTCCAACGTTCCCAACTCTCCTTTATGTATTTGATCTCATTACAATCCAAATTACAGTACCTACCAAAGCTGAAAAACACATAAATTAATTCAAACCAGTTATGCCCCTATTATAATCAATTTAACCCAACACCTAGCTGATGTCATGTCAATTCTTTTGGGCACTATTCGACCTTGACTGAAATGTTACAATCTCGTACATTATGGTCCTTCGTACAAACTGTCTCATACACTGTGGTTCTTATGGTTAGTGTTTAGGTAGGTATCTGTAATAGTACTGATATATATTCTGTAGCGAAATTCTGGTGGATTGTGACAGTAGCAATTTCCAATTATTTTCGGTGTGGGTGGTACATAGTTGCGATGGAACTTTAAGATCGCAGTAGGACAATGTTACAGCTTCTTGCTACTTATAAGTTTACGCTACTTGTAAGCAACTACAAATCCAAGATGGCGGTTTTTTTGTTGATATGACAATGTTGCGTATTGTATTCGTGGCCAGTCATTTATAGTCTCGTGCATGTATTTTCCAGATATAAATTCTCATCTAAATTAAAACGAATCATAAAGCTTATAATTACAAAATTGATGCTTGAGTATCATTCTTGATTACAGGCGATACTTTAAACAACCATGTATCATATAGTACGTATGTATTTACAAAAAGTATTTAAGTATTTTATCCGTAATCTAGTTCCCATATTACAAGCTATGCTTAGTTTGGGTCTAGATGGCGCTGTGTAAAATGAATGTCCTGTCCTGTAATATTTATTATTTATGTAATGACATTCTGTAATATTTTATGAGTAAAGAAATTGTTTGCAAAGCACACGCAATTTGACTGTTATTTTAAATATGAATATTTTAAAATAATATATACTTAAATGAATTAAATGTTGAGCTTAAACAAACAGAATAATTGTATTGTTTAGCAGTATGGTATGCGACTTTATCCCATTAGGAGTAATGGGATAAAGTCATAGTAAAACCATTAGTCAGATAAGACACATAGATAACTTGTGTAAGTGTCTTGAGTAAAGGACATTTTTTAAAGAAAAGAGATAAGGACTCCATTATTGTAGACCAAATGCTTTTTTAGGCTTTACTCTTGACCTCGAAACTTACTCATATAAGGCTGTATACGATGTAGCGAGCCTACCTAGAAGGTGCCAATTAACTCTCTTCTTGAAGACATCAGGGTTGTAACACAGTGGAAACTGTGTTATTGTGGTGTAGTGGAAATTTGCAGTGCGCATAATAAAATATTTTTGAAAGCGCTTAGTTTTAATAAATGGAATGTCAACCAGATGGGGATGATAATTAGCTGTACGTCTGAAATTACTTCTCAACGTTTTGCCAAAAAGTGTTCTTACTGCATTTTCTACACACTACACCATCCGCGATTAAGAAATCTAGATCTCTAATTTCAGTTGTTTCATAGCAGTCGACAGGTCCGCGTAATTTACTCAAACGTTTAGCTTTTCTAAATGTTTTTGAAGTGTATTATTTTAATTTACAAAGAACGTACAATAGAAAAGGTGTCTTATGAAGGGTCAGGTTGGTTTTTTCGATTTTATTGAACTGTGTGAGAAAGAAAGGTTGCTAGCCTTTCGGTCTTGATGAAGCATTTATATGCTTCATTTCGGAGAGTGCGTACAGGAGCTTCATGATCTTATCCCGTCTTCTCCCTTTCACGCACTACAGGAATAGCAGACGTACGGAGCATCACCATCTATTCTCGTTTACATATTTTTTTTACGTAGAACAAAAAAATCTAATTAATATTTCTAAACAGGTTTTCATTGAAACCAGGGAAACTATCATCGACTGACCATGATAATCACGACTGCTGTCTCCTTCCAGAGGAATCCAAGAATGCAGCGCGCATATTCACGGAGCAGTCTTCCCAACTCCTGGAAAGGCTGGAGGTTCTGGAGCGACAACTGCTGGAGAGGATAGCGAGCCACATCCCCCGGGACCTGGACTCGTTGGAGCATCTGGTGCTGCAGCACAAGGACTGGGAGACCAGTCTACATGCGCTGCAGCCACACGTTGAGGAGGTCCAGGAGACTTTCAGAGGTTAGTAGCTGTCAATACCAGTGATACTACTTTTGTACATGATGCTGATATGATGCAACCAGTTATAACAGTTTAATGACCCTATATCGTTAGATAGTGGTGTTTGAAATGAATACTAGCTCATTCCTGTGTTTGAACCCGAGTGGAAGGTGAGATGAAGCCCAACCAATAATACAAAAAAAAAACTAATTCTTCCATTAAACTGTGTTTTTCCTTCAGGCATCGCCCTCAAGACTCCAGCAATGAAAAAGAACTTGGACAAAGTGATTGGCAAATGGAACGACATGAACTCCAAGAGTCAGCTGTTTGTGGAGAGGTGAGCTACCACAGGAGAACCAATAAAACAGTAGTCATTCAAAGAGAGTTTCAGAGTTCCAGGCGTTTACAGAGTTCAGAGTTTACAAAACATTGGCGATAAGCCTCACAGCTCAGTTGGTAGTAGCTCTGCCATCTATCCCGTAGCTTGTGGGTTCGATTCCCATCCGAAACATTGGTGTGATGAATTAAGATGTTTGTTCTGGGTGGGTAGTTGTATAGTTTGTTGTGTGAATTGTCAAAAAAATGGATAGAAGTATTCTACCCGTAACATGGTTCCCATATACAAGATTTGCTTAGTTTGGGGCTAGGTGGCGCATTATTTTCATTTCACTTTCATCTTTTTAACGGCTAAGGAGTGAAATGTGGGTTGTCTGTTTTAACTGAAAGTTTGGCGCTTATTTTTATAAATTTAGCTTGCGGACATTGAAAGCAACTACAATTGCTTTACAATTCCGCTAGGGGCGCTTTGCTAAAACATATGTAATTTCAGGGAACCATACGAAAATGGAAATAGTTATAGTTATAGTCAAATCTCATACTTAGCATATTGAATATTTCAAGTCCCTAGGACCTCTGGTTTCGGCTGTGCGTGTATTGTCAGTCAGTCAGTCAGTCAGTCACCACCAACATTTTAACATTTTACACCAAGGTTTTACTTATCAACTAATGAATAATAAGAATTATAGCGGTATCCATGGTACACCGCTGAGGTGACAGAACAAGCGTCCACCATCCCCTATCCCCCTTGTAAAAGGGCTCCTCCGGGGAAGTACCACCACTAAACCTATTTCATCCGCCAAGCAGCATTGCTGTGTTCCGGTTTGAAGGGTATGGTTGCCGGTAAAAGGACGGGCACGCGAGGCTTAACACCTTTACACTCAAGTTGACGGGCGCAATGCAGTGCCGTGTAGGCTACCTATATTCTTTGTGGGTGGGTGTGACCTACGAAGTAAGGCATTGTTATAGGGTGCACTTAACATCAGGTGGGTTTACTACTAGCTTGTTCCGTCGCCTAGTTGTATAAAAAAAAAAAGGCATAGAATGTCGGATCGACAAGGCTATTGCACACAATAAACAAATTCATCTTTGTATAGGTTGAAGTTTGTGGAGATAGTGGTCAACAGTATGGAGGAGAATCACCAGACCATCTCGGAGTTCGAGATCAAGTTGGCGCAGTTCAATGACCTGCCGAATGATGTGGAACTCCTCAAGGACGTGAGTATTCCCTGTATCAGCTAGAACGGTTCGCCATGTTCCGTTGTGGAGACAGAGCCTTCTGGGGACACGACAAGTGTAGTAGAAGCCCCTAGTGAAAGGGCCTGTCTGGAGAATTAGTACCACCATACCTATTTCGGCCGCCAAGCAGCATTGCTGTTTCGGTTTGAAGGGTATGGTTGCCGGTGAAATCACGGGCACGCGAGGCTTAACACCTTTATGCCTCAAGTTGACGGGCGCAATGCAGTGCCGTGTAGGCTATGTTCTTTGTGAATATGACCTACGTAGTAAGGCATTGTTATAGGCTAGAGATGCACTTAACATCAGGTGGGCTACTTGCTTGTCCCGTCTCCTAGTTGTATAATAACAAAAAGACCTCATCCTTGCTGTGGCCTAGAGGTCAAGAGCTTACCCATCTTTTTTAATAAAAGGTTTGATGTCTATGGGAGTTTATATAATGGAGATTATTTCAAAAATGCAAGAATATTGTTATACCTATTACTTATTGTGTTTTCGGTGTCGATTCTGTTGTCTTGAGGACAAGTTTCTAGGCATTTTCTCGGTGAGCTCACTCCATAGTCTACGTAGGCGTCAAGATCCAACTCATTTCCTGTAAATATTTACAGAATAA
Organism: Venusia cambrica; assembly: GCA_951394065.1. NCBI lineage: Eukaryota > Metazoa > Arthropoda > Insecta > Lepidoptera > Geometridae > Venusia > Venusia cambrica. The sequence continues at coordinate 6,224,181 of OX596069.1, forward strand.
ATACGCAATTCTTCACAGATCAAGAACATTGATCCTACTTCACTAAACAGCTCATAAATGTCGACTATTGGACAGTCTGCTTTAAAATTGAAGAGTTTAACCATATCACCACGCTTGACAGGCGGATTGTCGATCGCAGTGAAGGTGTTAGATCACAAAAGTAGCTTCTGCCTTCTTCTGGTCAGATCCCTTAGTCGTCTATTACGGGATCCGCGGGCTAAGTTGAAGGGTTCGATTATTAAGCCACGCCGTCACAGCATACGTCATTGCCTGACAAATTTGAACTTCCAGTTTGTAAGGTTGTGTTGCACAACAAACGTAGTTTATTTATCATTTCGAAGTCTGATTCACATTAAATTTTGCAGGTATAATCGAAAAGAGAAAATCGGTGTCTGTGGTGCACTACTTTTTATTAAAACGTAATATCATTGAAAATATATGGAAAAGAGTGTTTGTATGGAGAAACTCTTTTCTATATATGTTGGTTTGTATTAGTTTTTTTTTAAAGTAACGCACCACAGACACAGATTATCCCTATCCAATTATACCTGCAAAAAAACTTTTGATTCAAACTTGCCATTTCGAAATGAAAATGGAACTACGTTTGTGTGAAATGTGAAAGTGAGACTACTGAGCCTTCTTAAAAATGTATTCAGGATCATCAAAAAACTTACGAGCCTTTTTTTAGTCTCTTGCCTTTCTCCTTGTATGCTTGCCGCGATTCCGAACAGGCGGTAGATTTGACAATTCAAAATGATTTTTTTCTAGCTTAGCTAGTATCAAGGCGAGGCAATCCAAGAGCTTTTTTGAAGTCGTTTCGGTAGGCACTGGCCGCCCTAGTTTGACCGGCTAGATTTCCTTTGTTTTTGTTCTCAAAGATTAATAATAACAATATTATAATATTTGTTTTCGGCAAGCCCTTATAAATATGAAGCACAAATAATATCTTTCGTAATAACTTTAACATCGTTTCAACGAGAAATCTCTCAGTTCTACACGTTTCAATATCGATTTAGTGTGATCTTTATGATTTTTTTTTATCGAGACAATTATTATGATTCACGTTTCCGTCTTTGCACAGCGCTTGATTATATGTTCGATTTAGTTTTTTTTTTTTTTGGCGCTACCTCGCTTTATAATAGATTGACAGAGGTTCAAAAAGCTAAAAAGTGAAACTGCCCCTTAAATAAACGATATGATTCGTCCATACCCAGATGCACGAAGACCTGCTCCGCATGCAAGTAGCGGTCAGCAAGCAGCAGGTCTCCATCGACCAGATGAACGACGACTCCGAGAACTGCCGCCGCCTGGTGGAGTCCTCGCGAGCTGGACTCCCGCACTCCTCGCTGCCGAGGGCGGGGAAACACATCGACCTGGAGAGGCTGGATAAAGAGGTCTCGCAGCTGAACAGTCGGTGGAACAGCGTCTGTACCCAGCTGTCGGAACGGTAACTTATTGACGAGTTTGAGGATTTGTACAGGAGTTCCAGCTGTTTTTTTTGTACGACCGGGAGGTGCTTGGCCTTCCTGATTATCAAGTTATGATAAGGTCAAGGTGGAAGCGGACTTTACCCGATTCTCAATAAACTAAGGAACTGCTTCCCTGAAACCTACTTTTGATGGCGTGTTACGTTGTAGGTGTAAGCAGGATAGACATAGACAAAAAGTATCGTGTTCGAAGGGGTGGGTTGACCGATTTCAAAGCACGATTATCATCTGGGACGCTACCGCCGAAGGCGAAGCCGATCTCCATTGATGGCTTTAAATTAGCTCCATGAGAACTAGAAACGATTTTTACCGATTTAGGTATGTGTCATATCCGAAATGGCGTTTCCCATCTCAAAAGTGTACATATGTTATGAAACCTATCCGTTCAGTACATTTGACGGTAAAAATCGTTTCTAGTTCTCATGAAGCTAATTTAAAGCCATCAATGGAGATCGGCTTCGCCGTCGGCGGTAGCGTCCCTGGTTGATGTTTAATTTTTAACCGCCTTCAAAAAAGAGGGCGAGGTTCTCAATTTTGTCGTTTTTTTTATGTTTGTTACTTCAGATTTCCGTAATTTAACAATCGATTTGAAAATCTATTTTGATGCTTGAAAGGATATGATTCTAGATTGGTTTCATCAAAATCGATCCAGTTTGGCTTTATAAAAAAAAAAACACCTATTGATATAGATCAATATCTAATCGGCTTCATAGCTCACTGAAGTAATCACATACTATGCCTGCATACACAATGCCTTTTCCCAGATTGCGCAGTTGCGAAGCGGCGTACCAACTCCTGCGGAACTACAACGCAGGTCTCGAGAAGGAGGCGGAGTGGATCGACGACGCCTACAACAAGTTGCAGGCCGCGCCGCCCATCGAGGTCCGCCCGAAGGAGCAGTTCGAGCCCACTCGGGTATGTGACCCATTCGTGGTGCAATTACTAGGTTTTACTACTGATCTAGGTTAAAAAACCTAACTTTTGGGGAATACGTCCAGATTTTGTATTGTCTGTGCCGCTATCAAAGTCAAAAGCTTAAAGATAATTTTGAAACGTCATATCTACCGCCTGTTCCGAATCGTGACCAGCACACACCGAAAAGGCAAGAATAAATAAATGAATATTAAGCCTTGTACGGACTAAGGCGTTCCAATGTACGCGTACAGGAACGCCTCGTCCGTACCAGCAACGCGCATACGTTAAGAGCACGCGTGTCGACTCGCGCGAGTCGTCGCCAGTCGGCTTCAGGGTTCAGCGTGACACTTCTAGTTCATATACATAGTAAAAAAATATTGACCGAGCGAGCGAAGCGTGTGTTTCCAAATTGGCCAAAAATGCTTTTGTCCGCTGTCTTTCGGTTTGTTCTCGTCTACAGGTTGCGACCGATTTTGATGAAAATTGGCACACCTGTTCCTTGATTTATAAAAAAATTGTCGATCGCGATTTTTGATTGGGACCTATACCAATAGGGGAAAAGGAGGGAAGTTTGCTGAAGCGTTATTTATCAACGGATTTTAATTAAATTTGAAAGACATTTAATTACAATAATTTAATTCTACACAAGATGTTGTGAAAAAAAAAAAGAAACTTCACATATGAAGGGGGAAAAGGGGAAAGTTTAAGGCAATAAACGTATTAACGCGTTATTACGCGTATATTGGGACGCCTAGTCCGTACGCGTAAAGGACATTAATTTCACACAGCGCCATCTAGCCCCAAACTAAGAATCACAGGCTGGTTAGTTTTTTGCGACACAGCAACATAATCTGGGCGCACCTTTACCTATTAGCGTTATCTTATTTTTACATGTATCTGTGGCAAAGTAGAAAAGGCTTTCTATCTGATGTTTTTCGATACTTATCTTGTCTATTACTGTTTTGTACCTCAAATCGTTAGACCTTTCTCATTTTCAGCGCTGCTTGTACTTCATGCCAGCCGGTTTTTTCATTGCCGTCGGATAGATTTTGATAGGTTTTCGACATAATATATTCAAATTAACATAACCTAAATTAAGCATGTCTATTTATTTACTATTCACATAAACATGGCGGAGTCATAGAATAATTGATAACTACCTAATGTGGTGTTTACCAAAAATGAGTTTGTTTTTGTAACTAAGGCCACTGAGTTATTGCATCAGTAGAAAGGTAATTTTCTGGTCAATTCCAAAGAAACGAAGTAAAGTTTTAAAAAAAAGTCTTAAAAAATATCATTCAGTCATGCCTCTGAACAATTTGGCTATAGGCGGCCTTTTTCAGGCGCGGTAATGAATCTAAGGGTGCATGTCTATTTATTTAATATTCACATAATCTATGTGGAGTCCTAGTATAATGAATAAAATATATAGATTTTTATCAAATATTCCATGCATGTGAATGTTCTATTAAGACACAGCTAATTTATTGTTTTCAAATGCATGATTAAATAGCTTAATTGTAGAGGTAATTAACTCCCAACATGTCATTTTTGGGGACACTGAATTCAGTACTCGTCAAATTGCGAGATTATAACCATTTATTTCATTTGCCGAAAACATTTACATCTTCATAACCTAAAAATGTTGTAACAATTCAAGTTTTGCACTGGATGTACTAAATACAGGGTGTCTCGTGGTTCACAGGCTCTACTGACCGGTGTTGTGGAAAGGACACCTAAGATTGAAAAGGTTAACGTTGACGGTGGCAGATTCATACGCGAGGCCAAGGTATGATTTAAACTGTATAGGCATATGTATACTATAGTATACTATATGTATACTACTGTATACAACTCTATGGCATTTTGAGAACATTTTTACTACACTCAATTTAGCTAACAAAGTTCAAAGATAACCGTTAAAATGAGCCTCAGGTTTCGGAACGAAATTGTAATACATATAATTACATTCCGAAACCTATGACTATTTTATTTATTTGGTACAACAAATAGTCGTACATAGTATTTCGGTAAATACTTGTCATACTATATACAACAAAGTAGGTAGACAAATAAAAGACTACAACTGCATCCAGTGGTTGAGACAGAACACACAATATACAGCGGATCTTTTTTCATTAAAATAAGTACAGATCAGATTTGGGCCTGATGTTGCCAACGTAAAAAAATGTTTCTCAGAATGCCATGCGGCGGTTCTAGCAATTTCAGTTGTATTATCTTCTTTTGATTAATGAAAAGGTTAGTGATGTTTTTCATGTGCGAGTTTCTGAAAGGTTATGAGAAAGTCCAGCGTTTCGTTCTGTCCTATTTGTGCTTTTTGTTCGTTTGGGTCTTCAAGTCTCTTGTATCGGAGTTTCCGGCTCAACTTGTTTTGTTTCCATGCATGGTGACGCTTCTGCTCATGTAACGCTTTGCTAATCTATGACGCTTGTATTGCCAGCTTTTAATGCAGCATATGACAAACGTTTGAGCAAGCTGCTGCCCGAGTTATGACAAACGGAATGGTTATTGACGGGATATTTGCCATGATTTATTGGCGCCATTATAGCGGATACACTGCCAGAGTACTCAAAGGCAATCCAAATAGTGGTAAGCATACCGTTAATATTCTTCAAAGTATTCATAACCATGAGAGTTTAAAAGTAATATAACGAATATGGTTTCGAATGGTCAGTGCTTTGCCAACGTTATTCATAAGTGTGTATATGTTTTAACTTTTTAACTGTATTTAGATTGGCAATACTAATACTAACTCTGTGAATGAGCGATGTTTGTCTGATTGAACTGAATCTTTAAAACAGCAATGTGATGCTGCTCGATTTTTGCACTGTGACTAAGCGTATAGTGTGACAAACCATTAATTAAGGCGCTTCCACTGGCCAATCGAGTGGAACAGCGCTATGTACATTCACGCGTGAGTGAGTGAAATGGACGAGCACGAACTCTAGCAAAGGTCAAATCCTAATTGAAACGAAAATTTGCCGTCAAAGAGTAAGTAATAAGCCGCTGGTTCCGGCTAACGAATAGGACCCCTCTTTAGGAAGTCGTAAAAAAATACTGCGAACACCAAGCCGCCTGCCAAGCGTGGTGATTGTGTCAAAACCCTCCAGTCTTGGACGAGGCTCATGTCCAGCAGTGGACGGTTACGCGCTGTTATGATGATTGCGAAAACTAGACCATGTAAAAAAATATGCAATAAAAGTGTTGTCTTTCTGCATATTTTGGCTCATTAATTATTTTAATATTCGATTCGATGCAATTTAGTGGGAGATAGAAACAGTAGGAACTGGATAATTTTTGTATGTATTTTCAAAATTTAAAATATCGCGTATAATTTTCTCCTAATCAATTAAAGATAAATTGAGCACTAAATTAGCACTTTTTTTTATTATTTTATATTGGCTTGTCAAAAAGTAGATGGACTCTAAATGTAGCTATTTGACCCATGTAAGCGCCTTAATTTTATATATCTTCAAAGAAACATAAAATATTAGTATCAATATTGGGAGCTTTGCATGAATTTGGTGTGTAAATGTTACAAATATATGGGAAATTCTTTGTTACAAAAAAAACGAAGTGATTGAATAAAACGTGTAATTTGAGGTATTTTTACGTTATTCGAATTTCACCTGTCATGCTTTGTAAAAATGCACGAAAACTGGGATAAATATTAGCACACAGCAATCAGTGTTGCACGCTTCGACTTTTTTCGTGTATAGCCTTGTTTTTCCTAGCCTTGAAAGCTGGACAATTGCCGTGAGAGAAAGTGAGAGATTGAATGATCGATTTTCTAACAAAATATAGGTACTATGATGGATCATCATCAGATAGTATATTTTGTTAGAATATTAGAAAACTTTGAATAGTGTACTATGCGTGATTTATGAATGATAAATAAATAGGAATGTATGCAAGTGATGTTCCGAAAGGTAATTTAATAAACATAATGTCTAATTATAGCTTCACATTGGCAGAATGTTTTAACATTTGGCTGATCTAAAATGTTGCCAGCTCAAAACACGAACATTCTGCCAAAACTAACGTTACATAACCCGCTTCGACCCTAACTAAATAGATCCACTCATCGAGATGTCAGCGATACGCGGAGTGGCTTTGTGAGGAAGTCCATCCGTCACTCGACATGCGTCACCTGAAGCGGCAGGCGGACGTGGAGATGGCGGAACTGCTTCGGAAACAGAACAAACCTGTGGACCCTGAGAGGATACCGGTGGGCAGCGAAGCAGTAGCCAGGGAACTGGACGACCTGAACGCTAATTACCAAAAACTGCTCGACATGCTGTATGAAAGACTGAGGCGGATCGCCGCTGCCAACCCCGGGGATATTGTTACGCTGGTGAGTGTTTCTTTTTTATTGGATACTTCTAGAACGTCCGACGAAGTTGATCCTGGCATTCACTGGCGATCGCTGCACCATCTACGGAACAAATTGTGAATCGAAACCATCAAGAGAACCACCCGCTTAAACAAACACAAAACAAATCAAATAAAAATCATCAAAATCGGTCCAGCCGCTTAGGTGTTCAGTGCCAATCACAAGTACAGAAGAATTATCTAGCATAAAATATTACCAGTTCCTGTGGCCTATCAAAGTCAAACAGACAAATGTCAAATTAAAATATATATATTTTTTATGTAATGGCAACACAAAGTAACTGACAACAAACCAACCTAATTTATTATCGCCTGATTTAAGTTTTGATGTTTCACACTATGTTTGCTATTACGAAAATCTACTATACTAGGTAATTTACACTCGGACGACAGCGTTGCAAGAATAAATTTGTGTATGAGCTCACCAGTGTATCGACTTTTATCCATTGCACTACATTCTACATATCATTTTTTTTTATTGTACGACGGGAAGCACTTGGCCTCACCGTTACAAGTTGAGATACGGCCGAAGGTGGAGGCACACTTCACCCGGAATCCTCAACTAACTGAGGAACTGGCTATTTTGCCTCTAAATGCCAGGCTGCCCTTTACAGGTCCTACTACCACCGATAGGATCATGACGCTGAAACCGTTAAATAAATTATTATAATTGATACTGGCAACAACTTTGACCTTGACAACGAACGGTCTATCAAAATACCCTCTGAAAGAATTAATTGAGATAATTAGAGAATAGGCTTATTATACCAATTAACTCTCGCGTTCCTGTCATTTCATATAAATACTTCATTCAGTCTTTTATGACCTATTTTATCATTGACCTTCTATTGTGATACCAGGTTTTGAATATGCGTGAGAGATGGATGGATTGTTTGAGGGATGATATGGACAAGAGAGTGAGTTATGAGATGAAGTCGCATAGAGGAAAGTGGCAGAAGAAGATATTTTGTACTAACCCCACTTAATGAGGGATAAAGTGCAGGAAAAGATGATGATTTGTAAGAATTCAGCTACGGAAATTGCCTGAGAGAAATTTTGAATTGTTTTTATTTATTTGAATAAATACAAAAATCAGCACAAAGCTTGTGTGAAACATCGCTAGAATAAAGCTAAGATAAGCTTAAATAGCTTATCTATAGATATAAATAAACATGATTTTTCATTGCAAAGATACGTAAGGTTAGCCAACACAAAACTAGTGATGTCATGCTGATAGGACCTTGATCGAGGTCATTTGACGTCGCGTTTCTAACGTTTTTACTTTTATATATGGCATTATAGATGTCTAGGGTTCGAATAGGTACATTATTGCACAACGTTATTATATACTTCTAGGTAAAATAATTTAAGTGCACATCATTTCATCAAACGACAGGTAAATCGTATTGTTATTTCTTAAAGGCGTATGTAATCTTACCTATTGGAATGTTCCTCTTTGGCATTTTGACTTCCTCGACTTAATTACTTCCTTGAATATGAAAAATAAACCGGCCAAGTGTAGACACGCACGTCGAGGGTTCCGTCTCACATTTCAAGACAAAAAATATATCTACTTGTTTGGACAAGCTTACAAGCACTCTAATATACAAACGAATCTAGTTTATATTATTTGTTGTTATAGCGGCAACAGAAATACTCACTCTGAAAATTTCAACCTATAACAGTTCATGAAACACCTGTTCAGAAAACATGCTATCCGTTTACCGAAACACCCGTTCAAAAACCACCCGATCCCGTCACTACCGCTTCCTTAATAATCCGTTTTCCGATATATGTTTACCACGATGTACTCCTTCCCAAAAGATACGTTTGACTTAGTATCCGTTTCCTGAAACGACCGTTCCCGTCGCTTCCGTTTCCTAAATAATCCGTTTCTCAGTCTGACAGACAGACAGACTCACGCAAGAACAGCGAAGGGTTATTAATAGGTAGTCCCGTTAGCACCCTTTGGAGGTTTGAACTACGAGTTTTAAGTTAGTTTAGTTTAAAATCTTCTCCTAAACATCACTAGGCACGCATAACACCTAGGTACAATGATTACATCAATGTTTCCTTGAAATAAAACCTCCAATCGCAAGCAAATTATATTGTAAAAACAAACATTGCTCTCCCACACAGTCGGGTAAGTAACGTAACGTAGGAGTTGATTGCCTTTATTTGGTGGGTATTATTAGTTTTATCGCTCACGATATTATTTTACCTAATAGTGGTCGTATAGGGAAGTGGATTATTTTTTTAGTAACAAATTCGTTTGAAAAACATCAAATCGTCACGTGTTTTTTTTGCGAATTAGCATCGTTATTCAGCGTGGCAATGCAGCCGGTGTCTTGCGCACGCTTCCGTCTTGTACTTCTCTGGAACAGTTGAGTTACCTATAGACCGTTTGTAATGTTCCTTAGGCAATCCAACTGCTTCCTTTGTACATAGGTAGTTTGTTTTTTGTAAGTATATATAATACATACTTACTTATGATACAATAGGACACATACGCAGATAACAAACATCTATATTAATTACACAAACGTTTGTCCGGTTGGAATCGAACCTACAACAAACAGCGCTGAAGGCAGAGGCTGCCAACTGATCTGTAGGCCAGACTGACATTTTAATGCTCGTTGAACTAGCGATTATTGGATCAAATACCTGAAACACGAGCAACAAACTGAGCCCAGTCATTGACACCTAGTTTCGGGTACTTAGAGGCTCGCAAAAACACTTAATGCATGGCTAGTCTTCCATTATTAACCTCGTGCTGGCATCTTCAATGTTTGCAAAGTTATTGCCCTGTGTTACTCAGTAAATATTGCCCACTAGCTTATGTTTGCGGCTCCGCCCGAATGGTACCTGTATACATACATACATAGACTTACGCCTGTTGCCTAGAGGGGTAGGAAAAGACAACTTATTTCCATTTACTACGCTCTTTCCATGCTTCATTCACTCTCATCACCTTATTCATACATGCTCGTCGGTTTAAGGTACTTCTGACCCTGGCCTTCTTGAGAACATCTCCGGATGCGACAAGAAAAATTATTCTATAAATAAATAAATCAATAAATAAATATTACAGGACATTAATTTTACACAGCGATAAATTAAACTCTATAGGTTCTAATTCGATCTAATTCATGGAATGCATGGAGCTTCCGATATCTGGAGAATATTTAAAACTCAACAAATATAGGTATAGAGCGTTTAAACCAGTAAGTCTGTAAGCCTACTGTTGTGACATTCCGCATATCATTATTTTTGGAATAAAATAAACCGAAATGTGTTTCATTTCGGTTTATTGAAAAAAGTCGCATTTTTTTAGCTCAATCCGTCTATTGTCCATCCGTGTAGTGTATAAACGAAGTATAAACATCCATCCAAACATACTCCCATTATTATATTAGTAAGCTAGGATTTCGTGCTGTTTTTTTTTGTTTAGTGCAGTTTTTCGTACCTATTCTTTTATCTATGGTACGTAGAATGTTGCCATGTTTAACTGACTCGCCTTGGCATAATGCTGATTGTGAAACATGATTCATTTCAATACTGTACCTACGATGATGACCTCAGTCCTTAATCCTTACGTCCTTAGTTCTATAATGGTTTGATTGTTGGTCACCATTTTGTTTCGAATAAAATCACGCGGGTTGTTATAATACCCGATAAGCGCAATGCAGCATACGTCAGAATTGCAAACAAATATGTATAAATGATGGGTTAGCACTTGACCTCTGGGCTTGTCTAGCTCTTAAACCAGAGCCCACCAACAGAGTCTACGTTAGAGCGAGCTTTCCCAGAAGACGTTGGCTATCCCGCGCACCGAAGGAGCTCGGGAATCCGTTTGGCGCCAGACTTCGGCTTGAGGGTGGTCGCTTGCAAGTTGGACCTTTACAGTTGCTACCAGTGTTGGGATCATTCAGGCGTAACCTGAATAAAACCCTAACAACCTACTGACGTAATCCGTCATAAGTTCGAGTTGTATTTTAGCTAATTTTTCATGCCAATCAAATATTAGGTCCTTACATATGAAATTGGCGTTTTGTCGTACTGGCCACTTTGATCTTAAATATCTCCTCTTTGGTTAGGAATTCCAAATTCAAATTTAAACAGCTATTTACTCATGCATTTGTGTTTCGAAAACCGTAATTCATTTGTTTTTTTCTCTTTTGCTTTTTTTTTCTGCGTCACTCATTTCACAAAATGGAAAACTTAAAATATCGCATTATTTACGAGTACGAGTTCCACCGTGGCACCAGTGCTGCAGAAACGGCTCGAAGGATTAATGATGTGTATGGTGGTGTTGTCGCAAAAGAAAACACGGTGCGTTTTTGGTTTCAACGCTTTCGTTCTGGAAATTTCGACCTGCAGAACAAGCCCCGTGGACGGCCGGAGACCAAGGTCGATAATGATGAATTGAAGGCTATTGTGGAAGCAGATACATCGCAAACCACATCAAACCATAGCTGCAGGCTGCGGTGTTAGTGACAAAACCGTTTTATTCCACTTGAAGCAAATTGGGAAGGTGAAAAAGCTTGAAAGGTGGGTACCTCATGAATTGAGTGAAGCAAACCGACAAACGCGCGTCGACTGCTGCGTTACATTACTCAACCGGCACAATAATGAAGGAATTTTAAATCGGATCATTACATGTGATGAAAAGTGGATCCTGTACGATAATCGTAAACGCTCATCGCAATGGCTGAACCCTGGTAAACCAGCAAAATCTTGCCCCAAGCGAAAATTGACTCAAAAAAATTTACTTGTAAGCGTTTGGTGGACTAGTGCCGGTGTCGTACACTATAGCTTTCTTAAATCTGGTCAGACGATTACGGCTGATGTCTATTGTCAGCAACTGCAAACCATGATGGAAAAGCTCGCTGTTAAACAACCGAGACTTTTCAATCGCTCTACGCCACTGCTGCTTCAAGACAACGCTAGACCACACACGACCCAACAGACGACTACCAAATTAGAGGAGCTTCAATTGGAATGTCTTAGACATCCACCGTACTCTCCGGACTTTGCTCAAACAGATTACCATTTTTTTCGAAATTTGGATAACTTCTTGCAAGGAAAAAAATTCAATTCCGATGAGGCAGTCCAAACCGCTTTCAAAGATTTCATTGATTCCCGTCCGAATGTTTTTTTTAGTAAAGGGATCAATGAACTACCTATAAGATGGCAAAAGTGTATAGATAGCAATGGTACATACTTTGATTAATAAAATATATTTTAATTTGAAAAAATTGCCTTTATGTTCCTCCCATACAAAACGCCAATTTCATATGTAAGGACCTAATATTAAAAAAGACCTACCATTTATTACTTGCCCTTGTCAAATTACCCATTATATAACTTCATATCTGCTTAAAGTATTTAAAACATTTTTTAGCATGGCAATTTGGCGATGTCGTCTAGACTAAAAGCGCACAATAAGGTAGCAAAAGAAACGCCGCGCGCCATCTTGTAAAAAACGATTCATTGATTCTAACATTTTCCTCCGTCATTCATTTCCTCCTCTTGAATTCTAAACACTACAAATAAGTCAGTCATTTTTATGACGATAGCGCACAAAAACCAGAATCTGACATAAAGATGACAAAAATGACGGACGAATTACGCAATCAACATGCATTGATTATCATAACTTGAAAATCAGGTGAGATGAAGGCACTTCCCTCTCATACCATAAAAAAAAAGCTTCATTTTTTAAATCCACAAAAGTAAGCTTGCGTGGAGAGTCGTACTGTCCAGGCAAATTGATTTTAAGCACTGCGAAAGAGGTGAACGCCTTGCTCGAGTCTGTGTTCCTGGTGATTACAAACGTAAATCCACCAAATGTTAAAAAAAGCTTTGTAATGTTTCGTGTAAAATTAATTGGTAGAGTCAATTTGCTTTAGCTTTTGACCTCGAAACTTGCTGATGAAAGGATGAGAATCGAGCCGACTCCAAAGGTGCCTATTTTATGTCTTCTTGTAGACTAATGTCTACAAGAAGACATAAAATAGCATAAAATATATATATAACCCTAATGGGTTATTAGAGTGTAGGAAATACAGAAGATGGAAGATTAAAAAAATATGTTTGAATTGATATTTGATTACTCGATGGAATTGTGACATACTAGCCAAATACTATATAGCCAAAACGACTAACAATAATATTACTCTAAATCAAGAACTAGCTTCCTAGATAGTCTCCCAAAAAAAGGAATGAAACAAAATATTTCTTCTATAAATATTAAATCATAATCAATCATATTGACAATTTGCCTTGGAATTTCCAGATTTGGACATGTCTCCATTTACGATCAAAACCTTATTACGTCCGCCTACATACCTAATCTTCTTACTTTAATTGCTCATCGTGATGACATCATCACCAGATTCTGAGGAATAAATAGAATAACGACTTTTAAAACTCAAGCATTGAATACATGGTACCGTAAAAAATAGTTGCTTACAAAACGGAAACTACAAGAGCTTAAGGTTCCTTCTTTGAATATTCTTAGGACATCCCATACCAAGTAGACACAAATCCAAAATGGTTGTTTTTTGGAATCCAAAACATCCTGTTAAAAATAGGATTCTCCAAAGGAATAGGAACCCTATTAAAGAAAACTAATGCTTTTGTAGAGTTGGTACAAAAAAGGTTTGGAACATTGTTCTGATTCAGACGATCATTCTTATGGAAATGAGCGATGAATTGGCAGATAGCCAGACTGATTGTTGGAGAGTATCGACTGAAAACCATTAAACCGAAGAGTACCCAAGTACCAATAACATCTAATTTTAGCTGTCCCCGAGTAAATCCTGCCCTAACGGCGCTTTTATAATTTCTTTGTGAATTTATTGTTACTATTGACTGTATTCGTAGTCACGATCTCTTTATTAATAATCATTCTAAATTATCCTAAGTCATTCGATAATAAATCGAATCTTAGTAAGTCAAAGTCGATACTTAAAAAAATACGTTTATAAATTCACTCGCACACCCGCATAGTCTTTGCGTGAGGAAAATACAAATTGCCTAGTAGCTCATGACGTAACTGCGACATTACATTAAGCACATGGTCACCAGTGTCAAGGTTACAACGGAATCATTTAATATCTTGATACCTACTGATTTAAACCCAAACCAATTAAAATCAGGACTAGGTAAATTTACAGCAAGCTTAAATATCAAATCCAAAAAGCCAGCCTCTTGACGAAGAATCTGATGCAAATCACCATTTTCTTTTACCACCACCACTTTCACCATTGTTTATTAAAAAAATATGAATGATGTAAACTAAATACAGTTTCATTCAAGATTTATTTTACAATAGTAGTTATACACGATAGTATCAAATATGTGAAAATACGTTTTGAACTTTAAAAAAAAAACAAAAACGACAGTCATTATGGTCGATCGGATAACGGAAACTCCTTTGAAATCGATTTGTCTGATTGCTTAATGCGGGCGGATGCCGGGGCAGGTGATATCAAACGTTTCTGAAAGGGGTCATCATGCAGCAACTGCGACTTTTGATGTTCATACTTAAACTTGTTACCAGGTGAGATGAAGGCCAAGCGCTTCCTCGTGGTACAATAAAAAAAAAACTGTTCATGAACAATAAAAAGTAGTAGAGTGTAGAATACATTTGAACTTCCCACGGGGCCTATAAATTAAGCCTTCAGGTCACGCGAGCCTCTAAATCAGGTCTAGGGTTAGGCTCGATCGAGGTCACACAAAGGTCAAGGTCAACATAAAGGCTATTTTGAAAATGTATTGCAAAACTATGGCTTACTAAGCGATAAGCGTTTAGCGATAAGGCGGTATAAAACTAATCGAGTGAAGCCGTAGCAAGTAGAGAAACAAAATGGACGTAAAAAAAATACGATACGAGAGATTTTGAGTGTTTTTATTGGGTAGGTATAGGAAAAATGGAAATAAATGACTTATTGTATGAAATTTACTAAGATAACAGAAACTTGTTATTCATGTTAAAGGGGTAAAGACCGGTTCATTGATAAAATTATGTCATGCTTTATACATGCTAGCGCCCTTGAAAAGTCACAAAGATAAACTGCGTACCACTTAGCTCAACGAGGACTTTTATTTAGAGGTTTCGTTCATTATACATTTAGATAATTTCTTGTAAAACACAAAATACATGTCTCGTAAAGTAAATATGAACACGAATTTTTAGGAAAAACTGATTTAGATTAAATATGTAAGCAGAGAGTGTATGTCTAGATACACTCTCTGCTAGCTTCAATGTAATGAATATGTGAATGTGTATCACAAATTTGAAAATTATATGAGACATTTACAGCTGTAACTGTAAAAAAAATGCCTATATTTTTTATTCATGCGTAAGTAGGTACCTGAAAAATCAAATCAAAGCAGCAAAATATCGTCAACGTACAAAAAATACCTACTAGACTGCCAGTTCCGCTCGGAAAGCCAGTGCATCGTATTCGCATCACAAATATAACAATTTGATCCGATGACGAAATACGTCCGTTTTTCAGTTGCGCGCTTATCCCCACGGCCGGCCGACGTTTGGCGCGCTATCGAACGAACGCGTATTCGAATTTTAAAAAATCTGCGTTTTCATTTGTTTGTGACTAATAAGGTTCAGTGATTTTACATGTGTCGATTCAAGTGCATTTTGTTTCATTGATTAATCGCAACTTGTTTTATTAGAAAAAGACTAAAAGAACTAAAAGACTAGGATTTATCGAATGTTTTGTATTATGTTTAAAATTATATACGGCATTCATATCTGTATTTGAAAAGTTATTTTCACGTTAAAAATACGATTAAAATCTTGCACGTCAATCAAAAATCGACCTTAGCCTAGTTTTAACGAAAAACACGAAATTACACACCTGCGAAAGCAGTGTTGTGGTAGTTGTTATGAATATGTCATAATACGTTAATTTTCATAAGGATACCAGATGACTTAAGTCATATTTAACTACCGCGGTGGCGGTTGAGACCCCTCCATCTCAGCCCGCGGATGTCGTAAAAGCCGACTAAGAGACTCTAGAAAACGGGCAGCATCTTCCTTCTGAGTATAATCTAACACCGTTGCGCCTGCCATGCTTGGTAATTATATCCAAACCCTCTTTTATTTGAAGGAGGCTTTGTCCAACAGCTTAAGACTGTTGATGTGATGTGATTAATTTAACTTTTTTATCCCTATTCATCTTATGAAAGATTTTACATTGTCAAGATGTCTGTAATAACGATATTTATTCTACCACGGGAAAGCGCTTGGCCTACATCTCACCTGGGCAGAAGGTGGAAGCGCACTTCGCCCGGAATCATCAACAGTCTGATGAAACTCTGACTGAAACAGAACAATTAGAATTTATGTAATGGCGGCATACTCAGGCAAGATGGTGTAGCTGGCTAGGCGGAGTTAAAACATTCCCTACCACCTACCAAACCGAGCACAAATATGTACAAACTCGGGACCTCTGGGTCTGATACCAGGGGGCGAACCACTTGGCCACAAAGGTTCGTCATAATATTCGGATATCATCGTGTTCGCGACTTTAAACACGATTTGAAACATGTCAAAGTTACACGTTAGGTACATTTGGCTCACGATACGAGCTCATGGGTTATTCAGAAAGGCTGTACTACTTAGTTGACAAAATATTTGAGTGGCTCCTGAGCAATTTGTTAGCATATTTGAATACGAATCCGCTCGATTAGATCATCTTTTATTATTGTTTATAACGTCTTTCTCAAGGTCGCTTTATCTTATCCTATAATTGTAGGTTCAGAGACATTATTTTATCGGTTTCGTGTAATAACAGAGAATTCAATGTTTAGTTAGGAAACTTTATAATATTGATAATGCACTCGCATATTGCCAGATAATAACGATAGGTACTTAATCCATACAGACGTTTTCGTAATTGCCGATTCCGTTTTTTATCGTCCCTCGGCCTCACAGCTCAAATGGTAGTATCCCTAACTTCTACGTTGTAGGTTGTTGGTTCGATTCCCGCCCGGAACGTTGATTGAGATGATGATAGATTTTTTGATGTTCGTTTTGTGTTTTGCGTGTTGTATTGTATGATAAGTATGTAGTTACAATACACAATGTAGGTATATAAGTATTCTAGTTGCTTTGCTTAATTGTCCTGTATGTATTCATGGTTATTCCTGCGACCTCGAACTTGTACCGACTTACCTCGTTTACCTTTCACAGAACTTCAATATCAAGCTTAGAATTCTTTATCTGTTATAGGCACATCGATCCTCTGTAGGTAGGTATTTGAAATAGTTATCAAACTTCATTTATTTTGTTATATCACAGGACATTAACTTCACATTGCGCCATCTAGCTACAAATTGACATAGCTTGTATTATGGGATAGAATATCTACCTACTTTGATTTTGGAAATACATATTCATCATGGAATACGCCCAAACACAGAACAAACATTTGCATACATCGTACAATTGCTTGACCGGATTGAGAATTGAACCCACCAAACACAAAGTTCCGAGTATTTACGATTAATCCTTAGTTAAAAAGCCCCAGTAGTACCTCATTCACATACAACGTAGTTGTTCGTTCACTTTGAAATGGCATGTCCTATTCAAAATAAAATTTGCAAGTGAAATCGTGTGTAGATAACATAGAGATGTAGAGTAGACATGCTCCGGTGCCGCCGCCGCTGTACAAATCGAATCCTTTTGTTGAGGATTCCAAGGGGGAATGCACTTACACCTTCGGCCTTATCATAACTTGACACCAGATGAGATGAAGGCCAAGTGCTTTCTCCTCGTCGTACAATAAATAAAAACATGGCCGTTCCGAAAAAATATTTTACGAAATTCCAAATTTCCAACGAATGTATTTCCTTGGGTGATATTCTTGGTTATTTTATTTGGCCGTTCTTCAGGTGGTTTCTCTGGTCTATATAGGTACGCTTTACGAAAAACCGTATTTACCGCTGAGGTTCCACCTTAACCAACTAAATACATTTTTAAATGTAGAGTTTCTTGTAAAATGTCTCGTCTTGCTAGGGAAGTACTGCCACCATACATATTTCCGGCAAGCAGCATTGCTGTCTCGGTTTGAAGAGTATGGTTGCCGGTGAATTACGGGCACACGAGGCTTAACAACTTTATGTCTCAGGTCGACGGGCGCAATGCAGTGCAGCGTAGGTCATGTTCTTTATGGATATGTGACCTACGCAGTGGCATTGTTATAGGGAATAGTTCCACTGCTTGCTTATTCCGTCTCCATGTCGTATAATAAATAAAGATATACGTTTTCTTCGAGTATTATCTTTCAAATGAGTTACGGTCGTCAATGCTCAGACCATCTCAGCCGCTCAGGTATTATAATCTATTTAAGTGAGGGACAATGCAATCGTTTTTCCGTGTCGCTTGCAAATGATGTCATCTCGACGATAAATGCTGCATCCAATATCCAAACGGCAGCTATGAGTTATTTGAGAATTGAATTCTTACATGTATCAAATTCAAAACTGGTCCCCACGAAAAGGCCTTATATTTTAACGGGATTATATAATCTGAAAGTTTCTGAAAGTCCATTCTAAATAATGGTGAAAGAAATATTGAAATTGGACAAGTCGTTTCGGAGAATGCCTCCCAAGGGCTGGCTATTGTTTAGGCCCGCGAATTAGCATAGCTATTCAGCGTGGCAATGCTGCCAGTGTCTTGGGCACGCTTCTGTCTGGTACTGGTCTGGAAAAGTTGAGTTATATAGGCCGTTTGTAACGGTCCTTAGGTAATCCGGCTGTTTTCACTGTACATACCTTTTTTGGGTTCCGTGCCAGCAGGACGCTATAAGCCTACGCTGTTCGTCCATCTGTCTGTCAGCGTTCTGCATCTCATGAACCGTAAAAGTTAAACACTTCAATGTATGTAAGTTCAATGTATATGTATTTCTAATGCCGATATATCAATAAATAAATAACAGTGGGTAATGGGGACCTCCCCCTCCCTCATACAAGAAACGTGATATTTTTGTCTTGCAAGT
The DNA here is from genome assembly GCA_951394065.1 of Venusia cambrica. Classification (NCBI taxonomy): domain Eukaryota; kingdom Metazoa; phylum Arthropoda; class Insecta; order Lepidoptera; family Geometridae; genus Venusia; species Venusia cambrica. The sequence goes on from OX596069.1 coordinate 6,243,028, forward strand.
GGGTCAACCCTCGGTCTGCATGTCCTGCATTTGGCTGGTTTATTTAGCATAGATGCTGTTAGTAAAATGTGCTACTTCGATCGAGCTATAAAAGTACCTACTCACTTTACGTGACCTATTTGCAACACATACGGTTTGACTTTGACGCTAAGCGACTCCGAACGAATTAAATCAAGCGTATTGAGATTTATTATCTCTTTATGTGAGGATTTTAGCATCCACATTTTCTATGATACTTATTAAAAATAATTTTTTTTTTAGAGTTGTTTGTCTATGTTGATTTTGGGAAATTCCCACGTGTTGAATGAAATCAATGTCGATGCGTTTACACCTATTAAATATTTCCTAACTTGTTAAATCTAGTTTATTATATCAACAGTTATAAAAGTTTACAAAAACAGGGTGTATCGTAGAGACACACGATAGAAGTAAATTTTCTATACTACAACATTTGAATTATCTCCCACTCTACCCGACACAGTGCCCCACCACTTTTCGTCGCACAAAAAGGTTGCGGATCAGAATTTCAAAACCTTTCCATAAAAAGTTTTCACTTTAAAAATATATGCATAAGAAAATGATAATATATAATTCAATAAATAATAAATAAATATAACAGGACATTAATTTATACAACTAAGCATAGCTTGTAATATGGTACCTTACTAGATTACGGATAGAATACTTAAATACTTTTTTTGTAAATACATTCTTATCATACAATACAACAACCAAACACAGAAAAAACATCTATATTCATCACACAAAGGTTTGTCCTGGATGGGAATCGAACCCACAACCTACAGCGAAGAAGGCAGAGTTACTACCAACTGAGCTATGAGGCTTGTCAATGTCTACAGTTGTTACAAACTTATCTGTTCAGTGTCACCTTTATTAATTCAATGACCTAGAAGGCGACTTGGCACAAGCGGCAGTTTGCACACTTATAAAGAACCCGATGTTTAAGGTGTAACCTCGGGGTTAGATGCGTATGAGACAGCTTTTGGTAAATTTCAGCTTCAAACCATGATGACAATCGTCACAGATCAGTCGGCAGGCCTTCTACTCTGTAGATTCAGGGTTTGATACCCACCCAGGACAAACAAGAACTGACGGGCGCATTGCGTGTTATGTTCTTTGTGGATATGATCTACACAATAAGGCTTTGTTGTAGGCAAGAGATGCACTTAACATTACAGGACACAGCAGTTAATGTTACGCAGCGCCATCTAGCACCAAACTGAGCATAGCTTGTAATATGGGAACTAGATTACGAATAAAATACTTAAATACTTTTTGTAAATACTTACGTACCATATGATATAACACCCAAACACAGAACAAACATCTATATTCATCACACAAATGTTTGTCCTGGGTGGGAATCGAACCCACAGCCTACAGCGCAGAAGGCAGAGTTACTACCAACTGAGCTATGAGGCTTGTCATCAGGTGGGCTGTTTGATTGTTCCGTCTCCAAGTTGTATAAAAAAAAATTGAGAGAAGTTTGCTCATAACGGGTTGATCAACTAACTCGTTGGGTTAGATTAAATCTCGACCCGCTCTCTATGAAAAACTCATTGTATTACAGCATCCAATGAGCTAACGAGCTCTATGCGAAACGCAATGGGAGTGATCTACAGCACCCAAAGAGCTAAGGAACAAATATGAAAAATCTAAGCATTTAATCAAAATATTGTTGTTATTAGATGTACCAGTATTTAGTGGCGAATTTCACTTTACGAATCCAGGGTGCGTTTTGAAGCTTAATTTACCATTATCTATACCGCGTGTACTTACTATAGCTAGGTATAGGTTGGCTACATAGCCCAGCTTATATAACAGGCCATTGTTTACAACGTATTAGGTGCCTCGCTCTTTTCTCAGACAAATAATTATAGGCGAACACTTCTTAGATAATGTCTCTACATACTAACAGTGACAGCACAGTTTAATATGTTTATATATAATAATAAATAACAATAATAAATCGTTTATTTCTGAACAATTATACTCTTAACTCTTGACCTCGTGGCTTGCCTGGGCAAGGACAAGGTCTACGATTTAACGAGCCTTCTCAGAAAATGCCTTAACTCATGTTGGTACCCCATCTTTTTTCTACAGTCTATCTATCCAAATCTTGTCTGGTAGATATCGCTTTTCAAGCGATAAGACTGTTGGTTGTTACTACGTTATGTCATGTTATGCATGCGGCTTCACCCGCGTGATACTCGGATAGAATGTAGCGTCATTCCCAGTCTAAAGCAAAATATGTACCAAATTTCAACTCAATCCGTTGAGTAGATAACTACTTTTGGGGTACCAACAAGAGTTAAGGCATTTTCTTATAATGGCATTTTTTTATAACGCCATAAGGCGGGAAGAAGGACCAAACATTTATCCAATCATACACACAAATTTAGCTTTTATATTATGGATGTGATGTTGAAAAACAACAATCAATTTTCTATCTGCCATCTTAAAAAAATTGCTTACTGCTAGTACCTTGTCGTTTTCACTCGATTCTTTCATCTTTCTTATTTCCAAGGCTGTTAGTAATTTTCTCGTGTTAGAAAAAAACACTCATTCAACTGCACCATTCCACGCTACTTGGCAGCCGGCAGAATCATTGTCCACGTGTTGCCAGGTCGCGTCAGATCACCTATTTTTGTATTGCTATAGCTTTTATCGTCGGGTTTACTCATAAATTTGTTGGTAGGGTTTGTTTCAAGTCCGCCTGGCTAGCTACAACCATCTTACCTAATGTATTGTTTCTGCATTGAGAGGTAGGATAGCCATTTCCTCAGACTGTTGAGGATTGCGGGTGAAGTGCTCCTAACTTTGGCCTTATCATAACCTGAATCCAGGTGAGATGAAGGCCAAGCGCTTTCCCGTCATGCAATAAAAATAAAATAATGCACTTTCGTATAATAGGAACTAGCTTTTGCCCGCAGCTTCACTCGCCTGGTACCCGGATGAAAGTAGCTAAATTTAAATATGATTTGTTTAACGGTTTTGTCGTGTTATCGTTACCAACAAACAAATTAACATAATGATACAATTTCTAATTTATAATTGGATCTGGATATATGGACTTCGTTCATGGTATGGATCTACGAATGTTTACAAACAAACATAGTTTATTCATATCATTATGACGTCTATATATCATTAGCTGAACTTCGCACAAGTCCAATCCAGACGTATGACGCTGGTTTTGAATTATCTGAACTTATAATCTATCTTTAGTCAGTATTTACTCGACTTTCGTCGTTATCACTGTGGTATATGGACTACTTTTGCTTCCTCTATGATGTGAGTTTTATGCTTAGCTTATAATTGTCATGTTTGGGGTTTTTTTTGAATGGTTTGATTATTGTGATTAGATATATTTCTATATTCTATCCTGATTTAATACTATTGTTTGTAATGCAAACTTAATTGTTATCGTTCAATGTTACACATAATCATACTGTAACATTTAGAGGGCAATACCTTTATCTATTTATATGACTTTAGGTTATTCAATGCCAGTTATTTCATTTCTTTTGATAATAATGCATAAATTTAGCATATCTACATGCCCTACTTCACGAACGTATCATTATGCTTCGGTCTTGTTGTTAGTAATTTAAGCCAGCAAGATTATATAATTATATCAAAACGATTATAAAAAGAAATGTTATTGAATGTCAAAGTCAGTATGCGTTTATTCATTAAAAAAAATTTTAATCTACCGCCTGTTCGGAATCGCGACCAGTACACAAGGAGAAAGGCAGGAATCTCGGGCTAGTTAATTTTAGATTTTAAGATCCATTAAATGTTTAGTTATATTATTACAAATCTAAATAAAATAATATAAATAACATTATAGATATACATAAACCTAAATATGAATGAAACCAAACTGTGATAATTTAATCATTAGTTATTGATCGAGACAAAACAAAAATATCGATACAAACGAACAAAAAAGTGTGAGTAATTGTTACAGAAACTATATGTATTATTTAAATAATATATTGATTAATACACAAACAATATATACGATTACAATTAAATTACTATTTACAAGGGAAGCAGTCGGGTTGCCTAAGTAAATAAAATGAAATTAAAAGTAAAGACGTAGTAATATAATTGATTAAAACAAAATTTCTTAAAATTGTTATATTGTTTTTAGGGTATCCTACCCAAATGGTGCCAACTATTACTAAGCCTCCGCTGTTTGTCCGTCCGTACATTTGTCAGTGAGCGGGCTATATCTCATAATCCGCTGTATAATTTAAAAGAGTGTGTATTTTGTCGCTATAACAACAAATAATACGTATTTGTTACAGTGACATGTAAGTCGGAACCCTCTGTGTGCGTGTTCGAACTTGGCCGGTTTATTTTATTATCTGTCAAAATACAAGAGTATATTTATCATAATATAAGCTGTAAGGTTTTTAGGATAATTTTGAATCATCAACTACATAAGGGACCTTCTACGAGTACGAGTTTCTTGCCTTTCTCCTCGTGTGCTGATCGCGATTCCGAACAGGCGGTAAATTTGACGTTTGAAATGATCATAAAAAATCTTAATGAATAAAGAAATTTTGACTTTGACTATGACTTTGCAATTTGGTTTGGTTTGATTCAGCGTTCGAATTGGCTGTTAATAAAAAAGCAGAATTGTTTCTAACTTTCAATTCTAATAGGCCATTTAGAATGCAAGGTTGATTTAAATTTTATCACCCAATCCAGGCCCCGAAATGTTTTTCTATTACCGCGAGAACATTACATCTATTAAATACTGAGGTCGAATTACTCATATTGCTTAGTTCCGAATATTAAATACCACTGTAACATACGCTGTGCTTACTTTCATTACGATCGGTTGAGGAGAGGAACTTCAAAGCGAGAGTGTATATGTGTCTTCAAGACCGGGGTGCTACATCGTAGGGCACATCATCGCTTCCCACCACCCGAGGTTGTGGTCAAACGTGTAACGATATACCTATTTATTATATATAAAAAAAAACAGGGCAGTGGTTACAAGCGACAAAATTGTATATTTATGACGTCTTCAAGCTTAAAGATTTGTACCACGCTTTTTCCATCTTACTTTTTTTTAATGGAAATAAATGGTTAGCTCTTGACTTGGCTTTCTAGCTCTAAGCCAGAGCAAGGCTTAGGTCTACGATGTAAGCTTGCCCAGAATGCACTGGCTCTCCAGCGCGGTGGCGGACTTCGGTAGGAGCCAGGTTACAGGGACGTTAACGGTCCGCCAATGCAAATTCAGCCGTAACGCTAGCAAAAGCCGGCGATTCTGTTGCCGGTAGATCACGCCTGCCACAAAACTATCTCTAACTACGTTTGCACCATCTTTACACTAGTAGATAGTCTCCAAGTAAGCTGGTTGTCAAGCGCACAACATTTTTCTACAAATAATTCTTCTATATTTTTTTAATACTTTTTTTTCATACTTATATTTTTTTACATGTAAATATTTTTTCTTATATAAGTAGGTATTTTTTTTCAAAAATTACTTTTGTCACATCAAAAAAAAAAACGAAATTATTTTTTAAAAAATAAACAATACTCACAACAAATAAGAAATGAAATGATTTTTTTTTTATCCTCCGCGGACTGCATGCGGCTTGCAGCACTACAAAAAAACTGTTTCTTCTATATAGGCTGAAGCGCATATGTACCTATAGTTATAGCTGAAGAGCGATTGACTTTATTTTAAGACAAGAAGCGTTATACGTATTATATATTCAGGTCAATGGTCTTATAAATCCACCGTCCGGTTTCCACTGCGTATTTTTTAAATAATAAATTGGCCAGTGTTCTTTTTCATCTTTGATAGATTAATCTAAAGTAAACTCAGAAATAGCCTTTCATTAATGAGGTTTCAAGTTATAAAGAAACACATGTCGAAATACTACGAAATGCTGCGTCCGGATCTGTAAGGAAGTGATCATTTAAAAAAAAATGTATATACATACCTACTTACTTAAATTAAATCTGCGATCGAATCTTGACAAATAATATTAAAAATATATCATACAATATCATATACTTATTTCGGAAAAATCCATTCAAAAAATCAAAACAATAATTCAGTAGCGTATATCATACACAGAGATAATTAAAAGACCTCAAATGCTGCTGCAAATTTTGTCTTCATGATTCACTGTATGAGTTTAAAAGACATCACAGCACTGAGGACAAAACTTGAACATTTCGCATTAACAGGAAGCCTTGAACGTGATTTAATGGTCGAAAATTTGGAATGATGTAACTGTTGTGTTGTGAGTAACACTTATGCGTTAATAGATCAGAATAATGTTAAGACTCTATTACCACAGCTTTAGGGCTTATAATCCGTATAGACTTTTGACCGAGTCAATATAAGTAACCAGATATTATTTTTCGGTCTCAACTCCTACTTCAAATTGCTAAGAATATTATTTACTCACCTATGCGTACACAACCATAAATATATAACACATACCTTAGCTTTTATGCGGAATAAAACCAAGTTATATCTAAGGGTTTCGTACCCAAAGGGTACAAACGGGACCCTGTTACTAAGCATCCACTATCCGTCCGTCTGTCTCATGAACCGTTATCGGCAGACAGTTGCAATTTTCCCAGTTTGTATCATAAAATATAAATTAAAAATTAACGTGATTTTTTATTTGAAATGTGGATCGGTGCAAGTCCGCTCCTGGTTATGTCCTGTATTATAAACTTGCGTTACAGACAAACAACAAAACCAAACACCACTCACCCCTCGGCCATGGAGGTTGAGCAAACCACTGCATTATATAAAAACTCCCTTCGCCATAGCATTGTTACTGTGTCATAATACTTGATAAGGCGGCCAGCGCGATGAGGGCTGCGCGCGCACCCACCAATGAAATTTTCTTCCCAGTATTGAATCGAATACGCCAGTCAGTCTAACCTCAAATACTCGGAACAGCTGTTCGTGTTCATAATCATTGTAATTTTTCCGTAATTATCGTCTACCGGTGTCCAGACGCCCGTGTTATAGGAAGCGTCATTACGAAATTTTTCAAATATAGAATAGTCTTATTATTTTTTTCGGTTTACGGCTTTTTGGCGTTCATTCAGTTTCAGCCAGTCATGACTGGCGTGTAGCCGAGTTCTTTTTCTAAAATTCTTAGATGTCTGTTTCTTATGTTGTTGCCAGTATCATGTAATAAATTGTTTTTCTTTTGTAATTGTGTTAGGTTGTTTTTTTATAGTTTTTACAATAAATAGTGAGAAATGTGGACATAGTGTGAAACATGTCAGTGATAAGTGGATGTGCAAATAAACTTTAGTGGAAGTACTATAATTTGTAAAAATGGAGGAGTACGAATATGATTTTGCGTACGAGTGCCGGGTTCGTATTATTTATGTAACTATGTTTAAGAAAAACAGGAGCTTACTTTTATTAATTGTACTATCATATGTTCTGTACTTGAACGAAAAAAAAACAAGAAGAGACTTAATAAGCGCATTTTGGTTTGTCTCGCACTATCGTAGGTTCATAAAAAAGTCGTTAAAAACTATGGTTTATTAGGCCTGCGGTTTGACGCAGTCCTTTATTATTCAAATCGTTTATTCCGTCCCAGTTTAATGCAAAGATTATTTAAAAGAAGATTTGCATATTTGAATAAAAACTGACTTTGCAGTGACTTTTCCAACCTACCTATTTAAAAAATACTAAGAACCTAGGTAAGGTACCTAACTATTTACCCAGATGTAGATTCCTTTTTTCATTTATTTTATCTACGGTCGTCTGCATGAATATGTATACACTTAAAAATTGTTAAAATGAAGCCCTTACTTTTTAATTCAATCTGGTCAATTCTTTCCATTACTTTTGCATTCAAGCCTGATCGATAAAAACCATTTTGCGAATTATGAAGTGTATATCTACTACTTAAGTGTATATATATCGATTCAACTCTGTAATGTGGGCGGCGTAGGTATAGTAACAAATCCCCAAAAACACCCTTACCACAGAATTGAATAAATTTGAATATGAATCGACTCTATCTACGACCTTTATAATCTTTATGACCTGCTTAAGCTGCGATAGACCATGTTTTATTTCGAAATCCCTAATTCAATCTGTTCAATGTTCTGGATATAGAAACATTTAAACGGTTAGATTCAAATATTTTTTCGTCCGCTCCAAAATGTATTTTCTCAGCAAGCAAAGTGAATAAAAAAGCAAGGTGTTTCTAGATGCAAAAACCAACAACCTACTGTCATACTTCGTTATAAGCTCGAATTATATTTAGTCAAAAACCGAATATATAAAAAGATAGGTACTGGGGCCTTACCACAACGTCTTATACCGTTTCGTTTTGATCTTACATTGCTTTTTTCTCGTTTTTTCTACACTGGAAAGATATCTCTATGACAAAAGTAAAGTAATATCAAAACAATAATGCCCTAAGTGGTCGTGGTACCATGATACATGATACCCTGACCTATTTAATTACTTGCCATAAACATTACTTTTCATTTTAGCATTGCTTGATTGGACCAACCAGTGCGATAAAAATTTACCTACCTGTTTCTAAAGAAATCGTAAAATGTCCTAAAAATATTAAACTAAAAATATACCTTAGGTACTACTAAGAGCTCATTCACATTTAAATACCTGTTTTATGTTCATAAATTGCAGTAAAGTCGTCGTTTTGTTTTCGCTTAACACCTACATTGTACCTACAGCCGGAGGCATAATTGTTTGTACCCAAAACGAACTTTATCTCGTTATTGTGGAATTTTTTACTAATACAGAGTTTATTAAAAACAGTCATTTACTTGAAGTTTAAAATTAATAAAGAAAGTTTTTAGATATATTCGCTCAGAATATTTTTTATAAGATAGTCTCTTAAATTGTAAATAGATTTCATTTATTAAAACAGCCTATATGTAATGCAATGCGATTACGCTGGCCTAATTGAGAGCCAGCCCTTGGGTCACGCGTCTTCTCAATCAAAAATCCGCAAGAATTCATAAGAATATTATGTTTTCGTCAATGATTATGTCTCAGACTGTAAATTCAAATAAATAACAGGCAGACACGACATTAGGACAGCTATCAACTTTTCTTAAGCGTCCTATCTTAACGTCAAATCTGTGTTGCAAAATCTGACAAAATACTAATGTTATATATAAACTTATCCGCCTGCCAAGCGTGGTCCAAATTTGAAGAAGGCTCGGTCCAGCAGTGGACAAGTTAAATTATTGTTTTTTATTTGTGAGCTTGCTTCATCATTAAATATGTCTAGATTAGGTACTAAAAATATAAGGAGTAAAAAATAAACGATAATTGCTTCTGGAAATCGATAAAAGAACTTAGGTACTTGTTCATATAATATATTCTATGCTTCTAAACTTGAACTCTGATTACAATAAAAATAATAGGTATACCTACCTATTCCGTTTTGCGAAAACCTCATTTCACTGAGTAAAGTAGTAAAATTATTATGATACGTTTATTATATACGTTTACTGTTTGTCGTTTTCATGTAAATTATTATAATCATCCTCGTATTAGATTGTAAATACTAGTAAAAATATATTCCTTTTAAAAAAGTGTGACTGCGATGCTTTTACTGAGCATTTATTTATTTATAAGCCTCACAGTCTTCTGCGGTGTGGGTTGTGGGTTCGATTCCCACCCAGGACAAACATTTTTGTGATAAATATTGATATTTGTTCTGTGTTTGGGTCTTGTATTTTATGAAAAGTATGTATTTACAAAAAATAAAATGTACTTAAGTACTGCTGGCTTACCCTTGAACACGATTCCGACCGATCGGTATTGAATCGGAATTTAATTTGTGTCATTTCTTACTCTTGAACACTCTTGAATGCGAACCTAGCGCCAAATTGATTTCATATTGTGTGGATATTGAATGTACTAATCGCGATTGAAATTGAATTGTCCAATCCAATAGAGACCAAAAATTTACATCTACGTATTGTGTTTGGTATAGCGTTGAAATCGGAATTGAGGCAATAGCAAATGTGTAACATTTTCGCATTTTTTTTTTTGTGCGTATATTATTGATACCTAAATTATTGATTCAATACAAGCAAACATCCCTAGTGCTGAATATAATCCAATATTAACGCAATTACGATTTCAATCCAATGCTATCAAATTGTTTTTCAAGAGTACGGCAACACTGCAAAAATTGTTTGAGTATTGGATTGCGATTGATATTGAATTGGAATTTCATTGGATTCGAGGGTAAGCCTGCTGGTCTGGAACAGTTGAGTTATCTATAGGGCGGTTGTAACGGTCCTTAGGTAATCTGGCTGATTCCTTTGTGCATAGTTAATTTAGTGTACATTTTATTAAATTTAAGCATTATATCCGTCATCTAGTTCCCATATTACAAGCTTATCCTTAGTTTGGGACTAGATGGCAGTGTGTGAAATTAATGTCCTGTATTTATTTATTTATGTACACGTCTTTTTAGCTATGTTAAGACTATTTTTATTTTCAGCGCCTCGTTGAGGCAATGGCTCCACGTTCGGCGCGGTCGTTCCGACAAGAGTTCAACATGCAAGACTTAACTACGGAGACGACCTACACAACGCACTATACCTCTGAGAAGTGAGTATTCCCTTATTCTTAGTCATCTTCTTCGTTTCTCTCGATTTCGTCTCACATTTCACAATTTTTTTTATGCCTCTTCAATTCATGTATTTTTCATCCCCAATAATACAGATACGTCCGGTCCTCACAATCGACAGAGCTGGATGGACAAGTGCCGGTAAAATCGATGGCCAATGGCAAATTAAACTCGCCAAACTACACAACGAAAACCATAATAACCGATGACGACAGACCCGACGTAAGAAATCTAAAACGAGTCCATAGAATGTACGAAGGACCAAATATTATTGAATCCAGAGGTATAGTTCACCCTGAAACAAGAGAAATACTGACAGTAGGTCAAGCTATTAGCATGAGAATACTAGACGTTCGAACGGGAAGGTTATTGTCATCCCCCGATACAAGACAAACTATGTCTATAGAACAAGCAGCAAAAGAAGGTCTAATAGACCCGAAATTAGCCGCGAGATTGACAGGACCTTGCGGAATGACAGAAGATGGAAACGAAGTCACTTTACTAGAAGCCATTCAAAGTGAATTGTACGATGCGGAGCAAGGAGTCTCAGATCCAGCGGAGAAGAGGATCAAGGTAACCGTCGAAAATGAACGGCCCAGCCAAGGAATGAGTATCTCGGATGCATTAAACCGAGGCCAAGTCGACCTACAAAAAGGCCTGTACAGATTACCCAATGGAAGCTACATCACTATCGCTCAAGCTTATGAGCGTGGCTACCTCATATATAAAGAGATCATTAAAATAAAGTCGAGTGCTCTGTCTTTATCCGATGCCATCAGCCAAGGTTTAGTTGACAACAGCGGTTGGATTCTGGACAGAAACTCGGGCGATAGGTTCCAATTAGAGGTAGCCATCAAAAACGAACTTATCAATCCTAATGTTCGCGAAATAGTTGATCACAAAAACGACACTAAAATCACGCTTGCTGAAGCTATAGAAAAAAATATAATAAATACGAAACATTCGAAATACTTACAAAACACGACTAAAGAGAAATTGTCTTTCGAAGATGCTGCAAGCAAACTATACATTTGCAAACCCATGACTCTCAAGGACGTTTGTGATAATAATCTAATGACGAATGATAATAAAATATTGTCTCCAGCGAACAAAATACCATTAAATCTTCTGGAATCTATTTCAACGGGAGTTCTTGATAGTGATAACGTTAAATGTATAACAGATACAACCACAGGTCAGCTTCTTACTCTAACAGAGGCGTTGGGTGCTAAAATAATTTTACTCGACAGTAAGTTCCGCGACAACTTAACTGAAGAAATCTTAACCATTCCTGATGCCGTAGATAGAGGTCTTATTACATCGGTGTCTCAAAGATCAATTTTCAATATCGACGGTTTTAGAGATTCCAAGACAGGAGAGTTCGTATCGTTTAACGTTGCACTTAGTAAAGGATATCTAAAATACGTCAATGGAGAAACGTTTCTCAAATCAGAAAGTGGAGACTTTGTATTCCTAGAAGACTGCACAAAAGTGTCAATTGTTAGGCCAGAAGTTTTGGAAATGTTTAATCGTAAGGTAGGTATTTATGAAAATAGCATAGAGCTTTCTGTTCTTGACGCAGTATTTAAAAATATTCTCGATCCTAAAACGGGTCATTTACTTGATGCGAAAACGAAAAAGCCTATTCCTTTTAACAAAGCTGTCGAAATAAACATGATAACACCTGAAGGTGCAGCTTTATTAAATTCGCTTTTGAATATAACACTGACTTTACAAACAGTTACGAAAACTGTAAAACGTTACGTCACTGTAACCAACACAGCTCAACAGAAATCTGAAACCATTGTCACATTCGCAGAGGCTATAAAGCGCGGTTTAATCGATGAAAACAAACAAACATTTATGGATCCTTCAACAGGAACCATAATGCCCATACAGCAAGCCTTAGATCAAGGCTTACTAGGCGTTGAACAAAACGAACCAAAAGTGATCCATATAGGAGATCGCGTTACCAAAAGAGACTTGGTACCCGGTCAAGTCGTGGAACTTAAAATAACAAAGAAATCGTTTTTCAAGGACTTGCCGCCAAGTCCTGAAGGAAAAGTCCAACGTGATAACCGTCCCGAAACCGTAAAAAGCCCGGAATTCATCCGCGAAACGATATCATCCCGCGAGGGATCAATCCATGAAATAAGAACTGTGACAAAGGAATCTATAGTTTCAGAACCATCAGTGACGTCATTATCAATCAAAAAGAACACCATAGAACTGCCGCGTGGGGGCTGGACTCTTAGGGACGCCATAAAACAGAAGCTCTTTGATCCGGTTACAGGAACTTTTATTATTCCTGGTACAGATAGAGTAATAGACCTTGATGAGGCTGTTAAACTAAACATCATCAATCCAAATTCAGCAAAAGTAAAAGACCCGAAATCGATGAAAGATCTCCCTCTAGACAAGGCATTAGAATCACGCGTTATCGATAACCAGGGCCGTTACAAGCAAGCAACCATGCTGTTTACAATGACGGAAGCTATTGAACGACAATACATTATTTTAATACAAATGACATCAACGACATCTTCCCAAAAGGTGATCACCATTACTTCTGTAGCCGGCATGCCGGATAAAATGGAAATATCTGAAGTGTTTGATACGCCTGAAATGGTGATCGATGATCAATCCGTTCTAGAACCAGTCCAAATCTCGCCTGGCATCATCTTTGACCCTGCTACAGCGTTGGTCATTTCTACCACCACTGGGGTATCCGAAAATATTCTTGAAGCGGTTGAACGCGGAGTAGTATCATTTAACACGGTTTCTGTTGTTGATCCAAAAACAGGTAAATCGATAACTTTAAAGCAGGCATTAGATCGAGGAATCGTAGACAAACGAACAGGTGAGTATAAAGATAAGTCTGGAACTAAAGTTACTCTTGTAGATGCTGCAAAAATTGGTTTAGTAGCAGTGATAGGAGCACCGTTAGTAGCAGCGTCAAAGGTTATTCAATTAGTTAAGAGCACGATGGTACTAGATCCGCAAACTGGCGAGAAACTGCCCATGGAAGTTGCTTACGAAAGAGGTCTAGTAGATCCAATAACGTATAAAAAGTATGAGGATTCTACTAGGGAAAAGACTCCAGACAGTGACATATATAGAGAAAGCCAAATTTCTAGCACAGATACTGTCACTTTCTCTCAAGTTACAACAAAATCCTCTCCGTCTAGCATAACTACTATTACATACGTAACTGACCCTAATACAGGAAAAAAAATACCCATTGATGAAGCACACTCAAAGGGTTTAATCGACCCAGCCAGTTTCAAACAATTCCAAGAATCTCCCGAAAAGCTAGGACATGTTACTTTATCTAAAGTTACCACCACTACCCCAACTTCTTCTAAAACTGTCACGGTAATAGTTGATCCCAACACTGGGGAAAAACTTCCGATAGATTTAGCTTACGAAAGAGGTCTCATTGATCCAGTTTCGTTTAAAAAATACGAGTTATCTATCAAAGAGAGCACGCCGGAAAGGGTTTCATCTTATGATATACCTTCATCTAGTTCTAGCACCTTTACAAAAAGTATCAAGTCATCTCCAGAATCTAAAGTAATGATTGTAGATTCTAAATCAGGTGAACAAATCACAATTGAAGAAGCATTCAAAAGAAGGTTGATAGACCCCGATGCGTATAAAACATATAAAGAAACTAAATCGTTTGAGTCATTACCTGGCGTAAGCAAAACAGGTATAAGTACAGTCACAATATCACAGGCTACAACGAAGCCAGTTTCAGTTGGCGCGGCTGTTTCTGAAGGCTTTATTACTGTTGAGTCTATTCAAAATAGCTTGTCATCTGACAACAGACGAGTTCTCGACCTAGCAACTCACAAATCAAAGGCTCCCACAGATATAGTCCAAATCAATAAAACATCCCCATCTGAGAAACCAAAATATAAAATTAATGTGGCTCGGGAAGGCACTCCTGAAACACAGGTATTACAAACAAAGCCGATCGTCTTGCAGAAACTCAGAAAACGTGTTGTTACTCCTCTAGAAGCCATTGAGAAAGGGCTTATTGATACACAAACGGCTAAAGTGCTTGAAGCCGTAAGATTGTACAAAGATGAAAATGGAGCTTCAATAACGCTCGACAAGGCCATCGAAATAGGTCTAGTCAATGAAAATACTGGTAAAATTGTTGATCCTGTACATGGTGATGTTGTTACCATTAAAGAAGCACTGAAGAGAGGTATACTAGATAACGAAGGACAAGATGAAATATTAATTCCCCTTGCACTAAGCCTATCCATTCCAGAAGTTTTAGAACAAGGCTTATTAGATCCTGCCACAGGCAAAATTATACACCCTGAAACCGGCAACCTTTTGACACTAAAAGAGGCAATTATATGTGAGATTGTTGATCCACTGTCTTCTATCATCGTAGCACCTGGCAAAAAGATAACAATTGCCGAGGCTATTGAAAAAAATATAATTGATAATGAAAAGAATACACTAAAATCTAGTGAAGGACCTCTTGACTTTGTTACTGCAGTAAATGTTCACGTTTTCCCGGCCACAGAACAAAGAAAACCTATCGAAGATATTCCACCAGCGGCAATGACCCTTAACGTTGCTATAAAAAAGAACCTTATAAATCCTCATACAGGAGAAATCAAACATCTACTGACAGGAGAAATTATTCCTGTAGGCGAAGCTATCAAAAGAAATTTGATTATGGCAATTCCCTATCCCCAAACTACTGAAACAATATCCCTGGAAGATGCCCTAGATAAGGGCATCGTAAATCTCAAATATGCGACATACACAGACCCCAATACGAAAGAAGTAATTTCTATTGAACAAGCGTTAGAAAAAGGGTTGCTAGCCGTGAAACCTGTAACAGAGGTCATGCAAGCCAGTGGTGTTGTAACAACTATCACCGAAACATTTTCGTCACAGCATACTATTACCACAAGAATGATTGAATTGTTGGCCGACTATGTGCTTGTTAGTGCTACCGAAGTTCAGAACACAATAACTGGTGCAATCATGTCGATAGAAGAAGCCAGAGCTAAGGGCATAGTGCGTGATGAAAAAACCAACAAGGAAGAGTTTTTGACTAATGATACAAACTTTAGTTTTGAGGACGCTCTTAACCTTGGGTATATCAATATCGAAACGGGCACGTTCACCCATCCTAAAACCGGGGAAGTTGTAAGTATATCCGAAGCAGTTAGCACTGGTGTACTCAACACAGAAGTATCATCAGAATCTACAAAATCCACACCCCCATTCAAAAATAAGCTTGAGATGTTGGATCTTAATGAAGCATTTGACATCTTGTTTGATGAAAAATCTCAGAAATTTAAAGATCCAAAATCACCAAACAAAAAGATGACGTTCAAAGAAGCTTTGGAAAAGAAATTAATCAACCCTGATTCAATTATTTATGATGTTGTAGCAGGCAAGCCAGTGACTCTTAAAGAGGCTCTTGATGCAGGCTTAATTGACAAAAAAACAGGAAAACTTAAAGAACCAAAAACTGGTAAGTCTGTCGATATAAAAAATGCTGCAAAAATGGGTTTGATCGCTATTGTAGCTGCTCCTGTTCTAGCTGGTATGGCTGTCGTGCAAGGAGCGAAGGCAGTAAGTAGCAAAATCATGACACCTAAGCAGGATTCGCCTGTCGTAACCCCTGATAGGGTGGTCCCATCACAGTCTACTTTGAAACATGTCATCATTGATACCAAGTCAGTTACTAAGCCTGTAGATATTGCTCAACCACAAAAGGTTTTGAAACCCATTGACAAAGAATCGTCTGAGCTTTTAGATGTTAAAACAGATGTAATAGAGCAGAAACCGATCATCACTGAAAAATATGCCAAACCGGCTTCTAAACAAAATGTTTCCAAAGATGGTACTACTTCTGAAACTAAACATGCCAATTTGGAAAACTCAGTATCAAAACATGCTGGAATAAAAGAGGCTAATGAGGTTGAAAAATTACCAAACAAGTCTAATAACGTTTTGCCTGCTGATAAGAAAGCCTCTAACGTTGTTGTAACTGAAAAAATCAGTTCGATGGTTGGCGAACCTGTTAAGGATAGTCCAGTAACTAAAGATTCTCCAAATCGTCGCGAGTCAGAAAAACTCAAATCCGACAGAATTGTAAATTTTGAAGAGAAAGTGGTTGAAAGTAAACCTATTGTTAACGAATATAGACAGATGACTCCTGAAGGTGAAGAAATATTGACTGTCATTGAAACTACAACATCCAAAACTGTGGGATATGATACCATCATTTCGGAGGCATACGACGCCACTGGTCTACCTACGTATCAAACAGTTACCGATCAGGGTCTCGATAAGGAACCTTTCACGGGTGAGCCAAAACTAACAGAACATCTGCCGACAGAAAATAAAACAAATAAACCTTCAGAAAAATCTAGTGCTTTGGTCCAAGAGTTCAGGGAATGCACTCCTGGTGTAGAAAAAGTAACTACTGTGGTCAACACAACAGTCTCCTCATCTGACCCTGTAGAATACGTTACTGAACACAGCAGTACTACTATTACTACGTCGTCATCAACAGTGACGACAGTTACAGAATTCTTACAAAATGAATCGTCATCGCACCAAGTAGTAGTAACTGAAGAAATAAAGGGCCCTCACGACTCAACAGAGACCACAATTGAAGAATACCGTGTTGAGTCTCCAGATGAAATAGATCAAACACAGTCTTGTTCTCATGAAAATTTACCTGAAGATCATCGTTCTAAAGCCAAGTCCTTAGTCGAATCTGATACCATCCAGAAACCTCAAAATGTCAGTGATGAACCTAAGGCATCAAAAACGCCAGAAACAATCAAACAAGAGAAGCTTGAAGTTTCTAAACCAGTTGAAGTTATACCTGGAGTGATATACGACCCGAACACATCAGTTGTAATTTCTGAAACGGTAGGAGTAACTGACAACTTGTGGGATGCTGTAAAAAAAGGTGTTGTACCCGCAGAGAGCATTGTATTGAAGGATCCCAAAACAGGTAAAGATATCACCCTTAAGGAAGCAATTGTACAGGGCGTTGTCAATTATAAGACTGGTGAAGTCAAAGACCCGTCAGGGAAAAAGATAAGCATAGCTGATGCAGCCAAATTAGGTGCACTTGCTGTTGTTGGAGCTCCTATTTTGGCAGCATCAAAGTTGATAGAAGTGGTAAAGAACGCTGTGGTAGTTGATCCAAAAACTGGAAAAACAATACCACTGGATCAAGCACGTGACAAAGGCTTAATCAAGCCTGAAACTCACAAAAAGATTGAAGAGGCTATTCATGTGCAAACTTCTGAAAGTCTTACCACTAAATCTGATATCATCACTACATCTCATTTAGATGTTAAACAGATTGTGAAACCAAAAGATGTGACGTTTAGTGAAGTTATCACAGCGCAAACTTCAGCAACCAAAATGACACATCCTGGTGAAGTTATTATAACAGAAACCACTGAATATGGTCCAGTGGTTTCTGCAACTTCACCCGCTGAAAAGAAGACTATGGAAATACCTTTATTGACTAAAACTACGATTCATGATGGCAAAACGGTTTCCGCTTTGCTTATCGATGCTGAAAGACAACCATTGAGGGTCATAGATGAAATCACTGAACATAACGTAACCAAAGAAAAACCAATCAAACCACTTCACGAAAATATTCCACTAATCGACGCTATCGCGCAAGGCAAAATTGAACCTAAAGTATGTAGGATCATTATAAATGGTATCGAATCTCCCTTGACAGTACAAGACTCGCTAGAACAAGAACAAATCAGTAGATTTACCCCAGTAGACGTTGTATCTAAGAACTGTGTCGTCGTTAGGGAGTCAAAACCCTCGTATTTCGTTGCAATTTCTCACAGACTAACTCCAGAAGAGTTATCTGAAATGGGGGTTTACGACATTGAAAAACAAATATTCTTAAACCCTGAGACAGGAGCTAAAATTACATTTGAAGAACTTGTGTACGGTCTTCAAATTTTTGATCCTGAATCTATTTTAGTTAAAGATTTGACCTCAAAACACGACAATTACATAACGTTTGATGAAGCTATAGCTATCCCTATCATTGATAAGACTACCGGTCACATGGTCAACCACAAAACTGGAAAACGAGTTCCTTTCTTAGAATGCATACAGCTTGGTTGGATTGTTGAGAAACCCGAGGATGTATCAGTTCTAGAACAGGTTACCATTGAATCTGCCCTAGAGCAAGGTCTATACAACCCGAAGACTGGTGAGATTCAAGACGTAAACACGGGTGCATTAGTGCCTATAGGTGAAGCAGTAGAAAAAGGTCTCGTCGATCAAGAAACTCTACTGATAAAAATACCACGTTCAGGTGAAGTCATTACGCTAGCAGACGCTGTTGACCGTGGTGTTATTGAAATATACGAAGGAGTAATCACTGTTATCGAAACTCGAGAGACTATTGAAATATCTGTAGCGATCCAGCGCGGACTCATAACTATTATTCGCAAGCCAATCTCCATCGAAGCTGTAATTGTTAAAGAACTATATGAACCTAAGAGCGGAAAAATTAAAGACAAAATAACTGATCAGTTAATCAGCATTTCTGATGCTGTAGATAGGAATATCGTTCACCCAACTATTTCAGAAATCAAAGATACGGCTACTAATAAGTTCATTCCACTAACGGAAGCTCTAGAGACTAAATTGATTAATTCTGAAACTGCAAAAATTAAAGACAAAAAGACTGGTAAGGAACTTCCACTTCAGGAAGCTTTAAAGAAAGGACTGATTGCTACTAAAGAAGTCACGTTTTCATTGTTTGATATAATCGAGCTAGGCTATTATTTCCCTGACACAGGCAAAATATTAAACCCCAAAACTGGTAACGTTATCACGCTCAAAGAGGCTATCAATGAGCATTTGGTAGACCCTTCAGATGTCAAGATCAAAGATGATTCATGTGAGGCAGTCGTACCATTTGATCAAGCTGTTAAATCTGGGCTTATTGATTTAGAGAAGGGTATTATAACATCACCTATGAACAACCTCAAGGATGCTAGTGATAAGGGATACTTGCTTAGTGATAAAAAACCATGGACTTTACAGGAGGGCTTAGTTCAAGGCTTCTATGACCCTGAGACAGGTCTTTTAACTATTAATGGGGTCACTATGACATTAGAAGATGCTATTCAAGACGGCAATATCAATCCCAAAGCTTTAACCGTTCGAAACTCGGTCACTGGAGAAATAATTTCACTAGCTGATGCTATTAAAGTGGGGATTGTTGATTCAAAAGAAGGAAAGGTTAGAGATCCTGTTCACGGTGATAAAATTTCGCTTACAGATGCTTCTGAACGCGGTCTTATAGTCCCAGCTAAGAGAAAGCTAAGTCTTCCTGAAGCTGTTTTCAAGGGCTTTTACGATCCGAAAACTGGAAAGTTTTCACATCCCCAAAGTAAAGAAAAGATACAGACAGACAGGGCTATAAAGAAACGTATGATCGACCCTCAGTCGACGTTAGTACATATAGCTGGAAAGGTTATTCCTTTCGAATTTGCGGTTGACAAAGGCATTATTGATGGTAGGACTGGAACCGTAGTTTTGGGCCCTGAAAAGATAGACTTCCGTGAAGCTTTTGAAAGGGGAATTTTAGTTGAAGTGCGTAAACCTCTTTCTCTCATGGAAGCATTAGAAAAAGGCGTTTACAATGAGATAACCGGGCTTTTTATGGACCCGCAAAGTGGCAAAAAATACACGCTAGCCGATGCCATAAAAATGAATTTAGTTGATCCTAACTCTGTGCATATTAGAGATAATAGATACGGGAAGTGGGATAAAATCACACTGCCAGAATCTTTAGAAACTGGAGTTATAGATGATGAAACAGGAAAAATCAGAAACATAAATAATGAAAACGAAGAAATCACCTTACGTAAAGCTTTTGAAATAGGCTTGCTTGTAGATAGTAAAGCACCAATTAGTTTACAACGCGCATTACATCAAGGTCTGTACGAAGACAGCACCGGAAAAATTATTGACCCTGCCACAAACCGCAAGATAACATTGCACGAGGCTATCCGAAAGTCGATAATAAGTCCAAAGTACCTGTGCTATTTCGACAGAAAATCTGAAAAACCCTTATCATTAGCCGATTGCTGCCGCAGTGAAATTATTGATAGGAGGAGCGGTAAATTCCATGAACCTAATTCAGACGTCACCATTCCTCTCTCTGAGGCTATGAGCTTAGGACTTATTGTAGATATTGAAAGTGCTGGATTTTCGTTATATGAGACTCTAGCTATGAACATGTACAACATAACTGAACTTTTATTTGTACATCCAGTAAATGAAAGAAAGATATCTCTAAAAACCGCGATTTCAGAGGACTTTATAAACCCCGAAACATCATTAGTCAAACACATTCCCAGTAGCAAATACATAAAATTAAATCAAGCTATCGATACCGGCATAGTCGATGACGAAATCAATGTCTACAATTTACCGAACGGAAATCAAATCAATTTCTATGACGCCAAACACCGAGGTCTCATTGTAACGACAAAGAAAAATATAAGCCTTGAAGAAATCATTAGGAATGGTTTGTTTAGGGCAGATAACGGTAAAATCGTTGATCCACATACTAACGAGTACGTTGATATTAACAAAGCTATCGAAATAAACCTTTTAAATCCGGATTCAACAGTCGTAAAAGATAACTTCACAAATAAATTCAAGCCTTTGCCTTTGGCTATTCAGCAAGGTGACGTAGACGTTGTAAAGGGTAGGGTTATTGACACAAAATTGAAAAAGACGTACAGCTTAGACATTGCTTTTGATAAAGGTCTTCTGGTAACTGTTATCCAGCCAATTACCTCTCAAACTGTTACCAAACGATACATACCAGGTTCTAGCGCTTCTAAAGAGCCCGTACTTAGAGAATTCACATTAGACGAAGCTATCAAATACGAGTTTATCGATCCTGAAACGGCTGTTATCAAAGATCCTCATAAAAATAAATACATTCCATTAAAATTAGGTATAGTTGAAGGAATTATTGATAAAAATGCGAAGGGTTCCTTCGATACCCAAAGCAGATCTAAAGCTCTTTGTTTCGTCTTTGAAAACGGTTTAATAGTCTACGTACGCGAACCTCTTACATTTGAGCAAGCCGTTGAAAACGGTCAACTTAATATAGCAACAGCTCGCTTTACTGATCCCGAATCCAACGAAGTGCTGACCATCAAAGACGCGGCCATATTAGGCTACATTGATCCAGACACTGCGCTCGTCAAAGATAATCTCAAGAAGAGGTTAGTGAAGCTACCTGAAGCGTTCCGTAAAGGTCTGATGGACGCAGAGAAAGGGAACATTCTGGACACAGAGACGTCCAAGCTGAACACGTTGACCGCTGCTATCGAAAATGGTTTACTCATGACACCTAAAAAGAGTTTCAGCTTAATAGAAACACTAAACTTCGGTATATACAATCCCACTACCGGAGCCCTAAATGATCCTTTTATTACTACAAGCGTGATTGACAGAAAGAGGCTGAATCTCGGCGAAGCGATCAACCAAAGAATCGTTGACGCGTCAAGTACTGTTGTCAAAGAACCTGAGACAGGAAAAATATGGCCATTGGTTCAAGCGATAGAACAAAATTTAGTCGATCCAGTAGAAGGCAGACTCGTCGTTGACCCAAAGAAAGGAATCAAACTTGATTTGGTCAAGGCTCTAAAAAAGGGATACTTGCTGCCAGCAGAAACAAGGGTAAGTTTGTATTTGATTTTGCTTTATTTGTTGTGCTTCTGTCAAGCAAAGGTGTTGCTTTACGTTTCCTATTTTCCGTTCTTAGCCGGTGATCTCTATCTGAGCGTTTGGCTTACAACATTGGCATGGCACGACACCTCTGAATATTCCGTGTCGATAATTAATTGGGAACATGTTTTGCTGGGTGAAGTCACAATGTGTATTTGTGGCACATTAAATCATCATTCATCAAAACGCCTAGATTTTAAGTAAATTTAAATCTTACATGAAGTAGATAGAGCACAATGTCTATAGTCACAACGCATAATTTTCGAGTGATAGTATATATCTAGTCATCACTATTAGATCTATTCAATATTAGAGGAGTTAAACTGGAAAAAGTAGAATTTATTTTGCCTCTTGTAATGTCTCATAGATGCTTAAGTTTAGGTTACAGTTACAGCGCAGCAATTGTCTGTTTCCCGATGGAAACATTCAATTAGAAAGTGCTTACACATGTTGTACTTAAGGCTCGATGTATGTTGTTTTTTATTTACAGCCGTTGCCTGCGAATCCTTTTGAGCTAAATCGTGAATGCTTGCCTGTGAGGGATCATATTAACGACGTACGAATCATCACCGTCGACTTTCTAACCTCTCATAATCACACGCGTAAAGTCGATAAGAGAAATGTTTCCATCGGCGTTAGCGCCGGCTTTGTTTGCTTCCTCATTACAAAACCAGTGTACTATGACTGCTGGTCGACGATATGTAGCTTCGTTACTCCCAATATACTCATTCCTTGGATGTGCTCACATTTGGGATGCATGACCGAAGCTATGCTATTGTGATGTTCCGGACACGATACAAACATTCACAGTAACATCAAATGGTAAAACATTATCGACAAACACAGACACGTAAGGTATTTTCATCGTCTTTCTTTATATTCATGAGACTTTATTTTATCATTATATTTCTGTATAATCTTATTATTTGATGAAGTAATGTCTTATTTTAAATGTACATTCCTTAAATTGACGTGTTTTTACACGTATGATGATTGTTATACTTTTCTACAATACTCTTTCAGATTTTAAATAAAGGTATAATTTTAACTCTTACTCTAACAATTAACTCAACTAGTATAAGTATAAGATATCGGTTGTTACCATAATGTATAGTCAAGATGTTTACCATCACTGCTTGCATGGAACGCTTATTGCATGCTAGTTTTAAGTTAGTCTAACACAACATGGGTTGTTGTGGTATCATCTCTATGTATGTCGCCCTCTTTGGTATTTTTCTTCGTTGGAACGTCTTTGCTTACTTATTGCATAGTGTCTATTTGTGCTTCTTTTACAGGCCCAATATCCTTATTTTTGCATGATATCTAGGTATCTACGTCTCACAGTGGTGTACTTTTTTAACCTTACTCATGTTACTTTAAGGTTCAATGTGGTATACCCCGTCGGACGCTGTGTGCCCGTCTTGTGAATACGTGAATTTACTTAAACAAGCACTTTATGTGAATATAGTTAAAGTCGTAAATTGAACGGCTGCACAGTAGATAGTATTGTAAATGCTCGAGTAGAAGCACTGTCGAGAATGGGGGAGGTTTGCAC
The DNA here is from genome assembly GCA_951394065.1 of Venusia cambrica. Taxonomy (NCBI): domain Eukaryota; kingdom Metazoa; phylum Arthropoda; class Insecta; order Lepidoptera; family Geometridae; genus Venusia; species Venusia cambrica. The sequence goes on from OX596069.1 coordinate 6,267,043, forward strand.
TTTGAACATCTGTAAATTAGCATGGGTCTTCATCAGCTGGAAGTCGAGTACTTAAAAAATTAAAACTATACAATAATTCTTAGAATAGACTTGAACTACTTTTGATTATTTTATCTTACTCAATTTGATCGCTAGCAAGTGTCTAAGCCAGTAGTTAACCTAAAGTATTATAAATCTGTAAATATCTAAGATCATTTGTCAATTTTATTCGATTGCTTTATGAGTGTAAATATCTACGCCTTCCGGCTAGTGACAGCATGGGCGATGTTCAAGTGCAACCAGCAAATTGCTGGAAATGTTTCAATAATGCTATAATTTTCGCGCGTGTAGCAAGCAGTAGAAGAGAAGTACAGGCTATGCGACGAGACGCTAAGCAAGCTGCTGGAATGGATCGCGGTGGTGGAAGAGAGATTGGCGAACCAGGAGGCCGTGAAGGAAGATCTGGATGAACTAAGGAACCAGATCAATATACTGAAGGTGAGAGTTATCTGTCCATATCCAGAAGACGATAAACTTTTTAGACCCTTTTTTATTCATTCAAGATTTTGAGAGAGATGCCATTTCAAATAAAAAAAATACATATGCGGTTGCCCGATACTGATTCTTTCTTCTTATATCCAGCTCATCAAGGATGACCTGGACAGTCACCAGCGCCAGGTGTCCGCGTGCGCCGACCAGGCCAAGCAGCTGCTCGTGTCTGGAGGCGACGTGCTGGCTCCTCATGAGGTATGGATGACTTGGGAGGAAAGTCTTGGGGATGAAGACCTTTGGTATTTAAGAACATTCGTATAGATGTTCACGAAAAGCTATGGCGCGGCGCGGCGTACACAAGTAACATAGCCTAACTCACTCCCATAGATAGCTATGGATCTATAGTAAAGTTTAGTCAAATAAAATGTCACCTCACATTTCACATCAAACCGTTTTTTTTTTTTCTATTATCAACCTAGGATGTCCCAGTGCACGGCAATAGCCCTTTACTCCTTTCAGAAATCTCTATTTTTGGCTAATTGTGCTGATTCCTCAGGAGTCAAGCTCATCTTGCCATCTCCGCCTGGACTTCATGGCCGGTATCTGGGAATGGGAACCCATTCTATTCTGTTTTTTTTGCACAAATGTGTATTACCCTGGGGATCGTACCCTCGACCTCTGGTTCTGATTCCAGTGGGCGAACCACAAGACTTCAGAGGCGGTTGATATGGTTCTGCGTCCTCTGAATCCAGTCTGTATTCTATGATATTACAAAGCTGCCCGCGGTTCAGTGATTCGTTTAATGTCTTACTACCTACGATCATTGTTACCTAGACCTATGAACCGTATCACAGTTGGCAAGTGCCTCTTTAACGTCTGATGAGAATTAAGCAAAAGAGCCACCTATTAAATTATTTGTGAAGAGTAAACTTTGAACACCTTTAAGCATGCTGTGCGCACGGAGGTCCGGAGATTAGGCATGGTTAAAGTTTTATTTGGAGACTGGTTTTTGTCTGTTTGTACCACTCGTTTAATATATTATTAAAGAAAAAAATGAATAAAAATAATATGGAGATGATGTACAGAAAACTATAATTTCTTTTTACGGTAGATGTTTGACCACTCTGCCACTAATATGGATTTCCTTGTAAAACGCAACCGGATTTCTTTCCTGTCTTCCCGTAAATGTTATCTAAAAAAAAAAAAGTAAACTCAGTGCACACCTACACTACAAAGGGAAGCTACCCTGAAAGTTTAAAGTCTCAAGGATCTCTGTTTTGGGCTGTACGTTGATTGTCAGACAGTCAGTCAGCTACACGACGATTTTATTTATATTACTCTTCTTTTACAGTCAAACCCACTATTTTCTCATAAATCTAACCTGTCAAATGATATTTGAGATGCTCTGTGCCTTACAAAGTATTAGGCTGTATCTGGTATCATATCGCTGTTGTCAAATGCCACGGTCGGTTGATCTGCGACAGGTGGCAGCACTGGAGCGCGGCGTGCGTCAGCTCAAGACGCGGTGTGACAAGTGTACGGACAAGTGTGACAAGATGCTGCGGAGAATGGCCGCCGCGAGAGACGAGCTTGGCAAGTTCACGTGAGTATTCATTTTTTGACTCATACATTTGAAATGTATTCAAATAAAAAAGTATAAATTGACATATACTTATGTATTTTTTTTTAATATCTATACATTGTTTTTTGACGATGTTGCCTCAACTCGGGCTTGCTTATAGTGATAAGACCGCCCATTGTACTTATACACTGTCACTTAATGTTTGTATTATTCGATGTAATGTTTGTGGGCAATAAAGTGTTGATCATTCAGTAATTCATTCTTGCCTGGGCAAGGATAAGGTACACGAGGAGCCAAAAATATATTAACTCACATTTCGAAGGTAATGGTTTGTACTTTAGTCGAAAAACGCTCGTTATACTGTTATACTTGTTATACTATAACTAAAAATATCCTACAAGCTTACAAACTTTGCGCCATATAATATTAGTGTAGATTTTTTTTAAACATGCTTCTTTTTACAGTAACGAATTGAACACTTTCAACACATGGATGGAGTCCGCGTACCGCACTCTTGAAGAGAAGGAGGCAGCGCTATCCAAGCTGAACAGTCTCCCCAACCAAAGCGAGGATGTCAGGGAGTTCGTCTCTGACGTCATCGCTCACCAGGCAGACCTGAGGTTTATCACCATGTCTGCGCAGAAGTTCGTGGATGAGAGCAAGGTAATGTGGTCCTATTATATTTTTGTTTACATTGAGTCAGCTCTTGACTTCGAGGCTTGCCTGGGCAAGAATAAGGTCCACCATGAAGCGAGCCTGCCCAGAAAATGCAATAACTGGAAAAACGGACAGCTGATTCCAAATATTTGAAGTTTGCACTATAAATGATTTTCGCTCGTAAAACTTTAGCGTTTATTTTCAAAGTGTTGATTGCTGAGGTTATAATTATTATTAACCTGGGGTGTCCCAGGGTAGGGCAAAACTTCCTTTTTTCCTTGCATAAATAGCAAAACAGAAATGGCTATAAAAAACAAAAAGCTAAAAGTACACTGAGCGGTCATATCGGCGAGCAATCGCTTCCAGACAAAAATAATTGTGTGATTCACATGTATAAAAAAATATATTATAGAAAAAAATAAAGTAAATAAAGTAATAGACCTTATTATATATAACTTAATTAATGAGAATACAAACATATAATATAAATATAACTACAAAGATAGGAATATATAGAAATAAAGATACTTATTAATTGAATATAGGGCTCATCACTTACAACTCCCAACTAGGTTTCCCTGTGTTTTATCAGAATAGATGTAACCGATCACTTGTCAACAGGAATTTAATATATATACAGACATACAAACCAAGTTACTAAGTAGGTAGGTACAATCAATGATACTAATTATATATTACAGGACTACTTACAACTCCCAAATAGGTTTCCCTTTATTTCAGATATCACAATTTATGTAACCGGGTCACTTGTCAACAGGAATTCCTGTCAATCCTGAACGAGTACCGCACCACCCTCCCGTCGCGTCTGTCGCACGTGTCGGGGGCGGAGGGCGCGGTGCGGGGGGAGGCGGCGGCGGCGCGGAGACGACACGCGGACCTGTGCGCGCGCGCGCAGCGGCTGCAGGATCGACTGCGGGCTGCCAATGACGTCACGAAGGTGTACAACGACGCGCTGGACCGCGCGCACAAGTGGATGAAGGATGTTAGTACCTCCGCCTCTGTGCTCTAATTATTCAACCCACCTATTTCAGATCCAGTAGCCCGGGTTCGATCCCCACGGGGAGTACGATATATTGTGCTTGGTTTGGTTGGTGGTAGGACTTTTTCACCTGGCCAGCTACCACCATCTTACCTAATTCTAAAACAATTATAGAATTGTTGTGTTCCGGCATTTAGAAGTAAGATAGCCAGTTCCTCAGTTTGGTGAGGATTCCGGGTGAAGTGTGCGCCTCCACCTTCGGCCTTATCTCAACTTGTAACCAGGTGAGATGAAGGCCAAGCGCTTCCCCGTCGTACAATAAAAAAACGGATTGTAGTGATATTTTTTTGGTGATAGTCAAGCGTTTTACTACCTACTTGAAAAAAAAGTAAAGATGTGGCTTAAACTGGATTAGCTTTGTCGAAAAGAAACCTATTCACTTTTGAGTCCATTGTACTGTGTACTCCGTAATAACGAAGGTACTTCGCTGAGCCATCCCAGAGATGTTAGCAGTACTCGATACAAGATTGAACCTAAGCTTTGTACAAACTTAAAAGTTGTCAAAGGGGAATTCGTAGGATGCTGACAGTCTGGCAGCCTGTCGTGGTTCAAGGCTATGTAATGTGGTGTGAAATACAAATTGACGTATTGAATGTTCGCAGATCGAGCCTCAAGTGCGGTCTGTGCTGTCAGAGCCGGTGGGAGGCGAACCGCGAGCGGTGGAGTCTCAGCTCTCGAAGGCCAAGAGTCTGCATAACGAGATCATAGCGCAGGGACGGCTCATCGACAACGCCAAGGATGTAAGTACACACATGCAGGTTAATGTACAGCCAGATTCTACTTCGAGAGCCATGGCTTCGATCTCTTTATGCAATTCCTGGGCCAGAACAAAATCTGTTCAAGATTTTAACTCAAATCAGTTCAGTTATTTCGGCGACCTTACCTATTTCGGCCGCCAAGTAGCGTTGCTGTGTTCCGGTTTGAAGGGTGTTGCGGGCACGCGAGGCTCAACACCTTTATGCCTCAGGTTGACGGGCGCAATGCCTGTCGCAATGCAGTAAGGCATTGTTATAGGCAAGAGACGCACTTAACACCAGGTGGGCTACTCGCTTGTCAAAAAAAAGCGAGGTAACATACATCCGAAATATATTTCTCTCTAAAATATGTACAATTTTTTGGTTGTCCTAAATCTATTCCTTGATAATGTTCACTTGTAGGCTTGCGAGCAGCTAGTGAAATCCCTCGAAGGCAACCTCACTCCCTCCGAGATCCGCCACCTGGAGGTCCCGGTGGTCGAGCTGACGAACAGCCACCGCGACCTCTCGGAGGCCGTGGGCTCCAAGTGCGGGGAGTTGGAAGCCGCGCTGCTGCAGTGTCAGGGGCTGCAGGACGCCGCGGAGGCGCAGGCGGCGTGGTTGGCGCAGGCCGACGCGGCCAGCAAGTGAGACTATTTCCTCTATATAGTTGCAAACAGGCGTACTGCCCGGGGAACGCGGTTCCGTCACCTTTGCAATACTAGAAGCATACATTGCACATTTGAAAATGGTGTGTGGAAGTTTTGAGTCAAAGTCAAAATTTCTTTATTCATTAAGATTTTTGAAACGTCAAATCTACCGCCTGTTCGGAATCGCGACCAGCACACGAGGAGAAAGGCAAGAACCTCGGGCTGGTTAATTTTTTGATGATCCATTCAACATTTAGATACACAATTTGTAATTATATTCTAAGTAGATACATCATAAACCTAAATACTTAATCTTAAAACATTTGTGAGTACCTATCTACCTAATGGGCAGTTTGTTAACATCGAGAAATCACCATTTTGCTGTCAACTGGTATAGCAACATCGGGCCACGCGTTCTTATCGTCGATGTAATCACTAATTTTGTAGTAGGCACTTTTGATTAAATTATTCTTTATATACAATTTTTATAAAAAAAAAAAAAAAAACTATATGATATTGTCTCGAGTCACCGTAACATGATTTGTTTCCCCAGGACCCAAAGCAAGCCGGCGTCTCTGATCCGCGAGCGTTTAGACGAGCAAGTTCGCGAGCATCGCATACAGCAAGGCGGACTCGAGTCGCGCCGCCCCACGCTCGCCAAGCTACTCTCCACCGCCAGAGACGCGGCTTTAACTCCTTCCAACGCCAGGATTGCGAAGAAACTGGAGCAGAGGGCTGAGGATATCTACGCCAAGTAAGGATTCTCAGATAGTTTTATTGGACCAATAAATAAAAAAAAGTATCATACCGTAAATGTCTTGGATTCCAACATCAACCCTCCTGCCAAGCGTGTAGTGTCCTCAAGTATAAATTTTATTTTCTAATGCCCATATAATTTTGCCTGTAAAACTAATTTTCCATTTTTATTACGGATCAAAATCTTTTGATGACACAATTTTACGTTATTCCTGTTCTGCTCTTATTCTCCCGTGACTAGATAAGAATGACATATTTATTTTAATCTGAAATGGTCAGCTCTTGACCTTCCATGAATGAGGTCTACGATGTAGCGAGCTAACCAATAAAGTAACTATTAACTCTTCTTGAAGACCCTATGTAAAGCGGAAATACACTGGAAGCTGATACCAAGCATGCGGGTATAACAGTCGCAGGTATGTCGCTGGCTTGAAATAATGTTTTTTTTTATGTGTTAAATTAAATTAAATTGGTACCTATAACTTGATACTAATACTATAAATATAAATAATATTAATACATTTAATAGTGACGTAGTAGGTACTTAGGTTTACATATTACCTATTACATTTGCCTTTACATACATAGTTTATACATGTAGGTATATAATTCCATGGCATTGTCAAGTGAGTTTTTGTATACCTATGTTCTATGTCAGTCATATTGTTTATACGTGAAAATATGTAATCAGCTTTCTGTAATTTAAATTAAATAGCTGTTGATTCTCCAATAAATTATATAAATATATCAAAATAAAATCTGAAAACAAAAAAATATATATCTCTCTGAAAAAATCAAATCGACACGTGTTTCGCCTCTACACGAGGCATCCTCAGGAGATATAGTGTTGCTGCTCCCTGACTAGCGCTCTGTGGAAATGTGTACAGATACGAGAAGCTTGTGGAGCGCTCTGCGAAACGGGGGCAGTTCCTAGACGAGGTGTCTGCGGAGCTGGCGCAGTTCAGTGCGCAGGCGACGCAGCTGGACGCGGCGCACGCGCAGCTCGTCGAGCAGGCCGACGGACGGGACCTGCAGCGGGTGTCGGCCGACGAGCTCAGCACCAGGCTGTCGGATCTACAGCACTACAGGTATCTACTGGGAATCAGGCTCTTGGTAAACTGGTCGCAGCAAACCGCCTCTTTGTTCTGAACATTCAACGGTTTAGGATGAAATCGCAAATCCAGAACTAAATTGAGACATTCGCGGTTACTGGATATAGTTAAACTATGTTCAAATCATTTCGAGACGTCAGCTGATTGAAGATAATAAATAGTTTTGACAACCTGTTAATCATTTGCAGTATGTAAATCGTATTTTTTTAATTACGAGTGACATCCGTAATTGAAAAAATACGATTTACATACTGTAAATGATTAAAAGGTTGTTAAAACTATCTACTGGGAATGAGGCTCTTGGTATACCGGTCGCAACAAACCGGCTCTTTGTTCTGAGCATTTAATGATTTGAATACTTATTGCACCGAAGTCAACGTCAAAAGGTTTTATTCAAGACTTGTTATCTTAACAAGCCTCATAGCTCAGTTGGTAGTGACTCTGTCTTTTGCGCTGTGGGTTGTGGGTTCGATTCCCACGCAGAACGAACATTTGTGTGATGAATATTTGTGTGATGTTTGTACTGTTTTTGGGTGTTGCATTGTATATGTATGTATTTACAAAAAAAGTGTTCTATCCGTAATCTACTTCCCATATTACAAGCTATGCTTTGTTTGGGGCTAGATGGTGCCGTGTGTTAATTGTGCATTATATACATATATTGTGCACATTATGCCTTGCCCACATTAATTTATTTATCGGATATGGCACAAACATTCGGTATCTGCGTCGGGGCTCTCGTTGCTCAATTGGTTAGAGCGTTCCGGCTGGAGACAATGCGGATTCGAGTCCCGCACATTGTAAATGTTGTGACCAAGTGCAATCACAGGAAATACAAAAACACTATAGCGACAAAATTAGGTAAGATGGTAGTAGCTAGCCAGGCGGACTCGAAACAAAATCTGTACTCCCCTGAGGATCGAACCCGGGACCTCGGTATCTGAAATCGGTGGTTAGAACCATTAGACCACAGAGGCGGTTACTTCTCCTTACATTGCTTTCATACCTCATCACATGACCATACCGCTAAACTATTCCTTCTCAACTTCTCAAAGTTCATCAAAAAGTTTGTTGAGGAATCCGGGTGAAATGCGCCTCCACCTTCGGCCTTATCTCAACTTGTTACCAGGAGATGAAGGCCAAGCGCTTCCTCATCGTACTACAATAAAAAAAAACCCCTAAAGTGGACACAGTAGTAACAGATCTGTTAACAGGGACAAGCAAATGCCGTTGCTGGAGGAATGCCTGCGCAACGGCAAGCTGCTGATCTCCAAGAAGGACGTGACCGACAGTCACGTGGTGCGCGACCGGATGAAGGCTCTCGAGAACAGCTGGCGGGAGTTCAACACCTCCCTCGAGGACAAACAGAAGCTCTCCAAGCAGAGAGCGGATCAGCTCAGCCAGTATGAGAGCTTCAAGATACAGGTACTTTTACACACCTTATCGATATATCGCTTCAAAATCTTAAAGGCATTTTCTCGAAAGCCTGGCGGACTTGAATAAAGTCCTACAACCAACCAAAACAAGCACTTTTTCGCGAACTTGTGGTCTTCTTTTTATGTTTATATATTTTATCTTACAAGTGTCATAACATACCTATAGTTTAGTACCTACCTGTGTATCCTCTGAAATTTGTTGAATATGGTATAGAATGTAAAGTAGGTATACCTAGTAACTACATAATATTCTGTTATGTAGGGATTCTGAGCAATGAATTATTTAGGAAAACCTGTTATTGGCTGTATAACATAGGCAATTGACTTTCTGTTTTTATATTAATTGCTGTTGGTTTTCTAATAAAATAAAATAAAAAAACCACAATTTTGTTCTGATCGAATGCGGACCTCTGAATCTGAAATCGGTGGGTTAAACCTTAGACCACAGAGGCGGTAAAAATCTCCCACTCTACCCGACACAGTACCCACCACTTTTCGTCACACTAAAATATTGCGGATCAGAATTACAAAACCTAGGAGGGTTTTGTAATTAAAAAGATTCACTTCAAAAAATATATCTTGATTTATCTGAATTTTCATAGTTCAAAAAAACTTACCTGTCCTCTTTTAGAATGCCCAGAAGTTATCTTCCTTACAAACGTAGTTTGTTGAACATTTTGAAATGGCATGTCCCAATTAAACGAAATTTTACAGGCTAGGGATATCTATTTGTAATGCGTTAATTTTTATTAAAACACCAATTAAGCCAAAATATATGCAAATAGTTTTATCATACAACGGTTTTCCATTTACTTGATTGATTTTTGTGTTAAGCAATGTACTAGGTCCATGTTTTTTTTTCGATCTTTGATCACATTATCTAAGTGCTGAATGTTTTCCCCAGGTCCTAGACTGGCTGCAGTCGATGGAGAACCGCGTGACCCGTCTCCAGCCCGTGGCTGTAGACCTGGAGGTGCTGAAGAAGCAGCAGGACGAGCTCCGCCCCCTGGCTAAGGAGTACCGGGACTATGGGATCACCATTGAAAAGGCAATCCATAAAATTTTTACTTATGCTTTTTCTTGTTGCCGTGATGTCGCGGCTTAAAAATCGACCTCCAACTCAGCCCATGAATGTCGTAAAAGCCTACTAAGGAATTTCTCCAAAAGAAGGGCAGCAGCTTCCTTTTGTATATTATCTACTAGGTGTAGCTAGCGATCACCAATACGCCTGCCAAGCGTGGTATAATGGCAAAACTCTAGCTTTGGAGGAGGCCCGGTCCAACAGTGGACACTAATGGGCTGTTGGTGTGACCTTCACAAAGGATCTTTTCCTTGATGATAGCGCAAAAACACGCACACCGATTCCACATTTCAAGACACTAAACCACGTCTAATTTCAGCCTCTTTAGAGAGGGATCCTAATAAGGGTAAATAAAGGGGAACACCCTTTAATTATCCACCATACAAGAAACGTGATCTTTCGCCTTTTAAAACACTTTTACCGACGTATCTGCCTTCGTCCGGTTTATTGAAAATATTATTAGAAGTGTATGGACCTAGCGTGATGTAAATCTTGTGTAACAGTTGAACGAGGCCGGAGCAGTCTACGAAGCCCTAACTCGCGGCGACCGCGCTGACAGCCCCCATAGAAAGAGACAGCTATACAGCCCTACCAAGAGACAGACACCGAGTAAGTACACTATATTTTTATTACTAGGGGTTCTCAAAGCTGGTAGTTTCATTTATACAAGATTTTTACAAAAAAAAGTATTGATCATAGTACAACCTACTTGACGAGATCACGGCATGCTGCTACTACTTACGAAACAGTAATAAAACTTATTGAGACAAATAACAAAAACAAACACAATATATGAATATCTTCGCTAGGCTATTTTTTTTAACAAGATGTCTCTGAAGAAGTGAAAATATCAATTTCGTTACATACTATTTTGAGTAAACAAAGAAGAGAAAATATCAATTTCGTGACATACTCTTTTGAGTAAACAAAGAAGAGAAAATATCAATTTCGTGACATACTCTTTTGAGTAAACAAAGAAGAGGAAATATTAAATTCGTGACATACTCTTTTGAGTAAACAAAGAAGAGAAAATATCAATTTCGTGACATACTCTGCATCATACCACTGAGCTCTTCAAAATGATGACGTAAGTGTAACAGCTGACATATTTCCAGGTCGTACGTTGGACGGTCGGTCGCCGTCCCCCAACAAGGGCCACGGCCTGGTCAGTCCGGGGTCCACGCACTCCACCTCCAGTGGGTTCTCGTCCCGTCGTTCTAGCCAGGATGGGTTCCATCTGGAAGGTAAGTCTCTGAGCTTTTGACTTACCGTTACTTGTGTCACAATTCTATACGCAGAACAACCCATGACTTATTTCACTCATGTATTCGAACTAGATGCTTTAACCTCTGGTATGTCAAGACATAATTCAAAAAAATCTGGTCAAGACCAGAGACCGTAAAACCCCGAATTTGGGAAACCACTTCAAATTGGTTTTACATTATTTTCTTACCAAATGAATTGGGTTACCGGTCTTTAAGGATACCCATCTCCAACACCAATATAGCGGGGGCAGCACATATGTGGCAAGACTCTTGACACATATCTGTGCTGCCCCCACTATCTGTTTGTCACAGATATGTGTCAAGATAACTTAGGCTAGTTTTTTCCCAATTTTAATATTAAAAAGCTGTGTGGGCAAGTGTGTATGTGCCCGCCTTCCGATCGGGAGGTTGTGGGTTCAAATCCAGTCGTGTAACAATTGACTTTTGCGCATTTGACACATGCACAATGTGTATTGCAGATGCTCTGACGGTGAAGGTCACATCTTGAGGAAACCTCGTGTCGGTTAGAGACTAAGAGGATTTTTATAAACTAAGAAGCGTGAGAAAAGTTCTTGCTTACCGAATGTTCCTGTCGTTATTTACTGTAGTAGTTCGTACCAAACTGAGAACACGCCCTTATATCTTGACAAGCTCTTGTCCGATTCTGCTTATATGCGTAATTCTTGTCTTGCATTGAGTAACGAACGTTTCTGCCAAATATTATCAAATTTGGCCGGAAATACCTCTCCAATCAAACATCGCAGGCCACAAAAATACCTTTGAAATTGTCGCACCCTTATACCAAGTTTCATCAAGATTCGTTGAATACAAAGTATGCGAGTATTCGGACTGATTTAAACATTTTCTGGTTGTTCTGGCGCTGGCTCAATATAAAAATACCCAACACATTGTACACCTAAGAATGCATATTATGAATACGACAAAAGCTAGTCCAAAGTTCTTGCACAAAATCTTCCGTATGTTCGGAATTGCGACCAATACAAGGAGACACCTTGTACTGGTCGCAATTCCGAATATACGGTATATTTTACGTCATTCATTCATTCGTTCATTAATTCGTTCAGTATGACGAGACACAGTTCAGAATGTTACAAGTATTCACGTTATTTGTACGTTCCGCAGAGCTATCACCGGTCCAGCAACAGCTATCAGACGTGAACAACAGATACAGTCTGATCGGCACCAAGCTGTCGGACCGGCAGAGTGAGATCGACGCGATCAAGGACGAGCTCCGCCGACATCTGGACAGCCTCCGGGCACTCAACACCTTCCTGGATAAGGTACGAGTGTGCTCATACAGTTTACTTTAGCTTGGCATCATGATAACATACGAGTTATAACACATTCGGCCGAGGATCACAAAAGGCGCAAATATAGTGGTCTCGACAGAGCTTACCTATTTGAGCCTTTTGGGGTGGAGCCGGTGACCACCGGGTTTTCAAAAATATTGCGGGGCTTTTGATTGAGGCGACACGTGACCCAAGGGCTGGCTCTTATTTAGGCCAGCGAATTAGCATAGCTATTCAGCGTGGCAATGCAGCCAGTGTCTTGGGCACGCTTCCGTTTGTGACGGTCCTTTGGTAATCTGACTGATTCCTTTGTACATAGTAAGTTTAATTGTACTTATTATTACACATTCTTGGATAAGGTATCAATTCAAAATGTAGCTTAAATTAGCTTGCAAAAAGCTACAAATTTTTGAACAGGAAAAACTAGTTGACTGATTTTTAACAGCCTTTGTGGTCTAGCGGTTTGTTTTGGTAGTAGGACTTAGTTTAAGCCTGGCTAGCTACCACCATCTTGCCCTAATTCTGTCGCCATATCAACAATTCTAAAATTCTTGTTCCGGACTCCAGGTAAGATAGCCAGTTCTTCAGTTTATTGAGGATTCCTGGTGAAGTGCGCCTCCATCTTCGGCCTTATCATAACAAGGAATCGTTTGACGTTTATCTCATTGTAATAATGCAATGTTTACGTAGATCCAGAGACAGCTACCGAAAGACTCCGTCCCGACCAAGGAGGAAGCGGACAAGACCATCAAGCAAGCGCGCACCGTGCTCGAGGAAATGTACGAGAAGCAGAGCATCCTCGACTCGACCAAGACTCAGGTACACATCAACCCATCAGTGTCCACTGTTGGACAGCGCCTCCAAAGCGGGGATGCCATAATCGCCCCGCTTTGCTGGTGGATTGGTGATCGCAAAGTAGATAATGCACAGAAGTAAGCTGCTGCCCTTCATAGAATAGAATAGAATATAATAGAAAAACATTTATTTACCCAAAATAGCACACAACACAACATATAATACGATAAAAAAGCACATTAAGTACAATTACATAATTGACACTAAAATACAAAATAGGTGTGCGTGTGCTACAGTAGCAAATAGGCCACGGCTAAGCATAAATGCCCGCTGCTGGCGAGATCCCTTAGTGGGCTTTTACGACAGCCATGGGCTGAGTTGGAGGGGTCTGTTTTAAACCGCGATCACCACGGCGGCGACTTCACGTAGGTCAAGACACGTTACACTTCACTTATAGCTATATACAAACCGCGCTTCTCCGTCATAAAGTCAACAAGCCTCATAGCTCAGTTGGTAGTAACTCTGCCTTCTGCGCTGTAGGCTGTGGGTTCGATTCACACCCAGAGCAAACATGTATGTGATGAATATAGATGTTTTTTCTGTGTTTGGGTGTTGTATCATATAGTACGTATGTATTTACAAAAAGTATTTAAGTATTCTATCCGTAATCTAGTTCCCATATTACAAGCTTTGCTTAGTTTGGGGCTAGATGGCGCTGTGTAAAATTAATGTCCTGTAATATTTATTATTTATTAAAGTCAAAAAAATCCTAATCATAATCAAATGTGTATAATATTGTTCGTTTTCGGCAACAGGTCCGCGAGCTGCTGAAACGCAAACAGAGCGTGCTGGGAGCCGACAGACTGCACGATGAGATGGAGGAGGTGGCTGCTAGGTGGAAGGCTCTCCATGACGCTTTCAAGGACAAGTAAGTCTTACTTCAACCGTCTCCGTGGTCTAGTGGTGCGATCCCCAGGGGAGTACAATATTGTGCTTGGTTTGGTTGGTGGTTGGACTTTGATTAAGTCCGCATGGCTAGCTACCACCATCGTCCCTTATTCCGTCGCCATAACAACTCTTATTTATCTTGGTCACACCAAGTGCAATTACTAGAAATACATTTTTTTTTTTACAAATGTTATAGTGACACAAAAATTCACAACCCGCAAAGGGACTCGAGCCCACAACTCTTCCTAAACCCGGAAACGCTCTAACTAACTGTTGAGCCACGAGGGTCCTGATGCAGATTCCGATTTTTGTGTCATATCGATACTCAGCTTGAGCGCTGATCACGCCATCTAGAGAAATTCACTAAACTGTGTTGTTGTGTTTTGAGTGTAAGTTTAAGCACTAAGGTTGATCACAGTTCTTAAATTGTTGTGTTCCGGCATTTAGAGGTAAGATAGCCAGTTCCTCAGTTTATTGAGGATTCCGGGTGGTTCGCTTCCACCTTCGGCCTTATCATATCTTGAAAATCAGGTGAGATGAAGGCCAAGCACATCTCCGACATACAATAAAAAAAAACCTCTTCTAGGGTACATAAATGACTATGACTCATTTGCTTAAGTTGCTAGAGAACTCTATCGTAGTTGTGTCAAATTCCTTACTGACGAAGCCCCCGAGTAAATAATGCTCTCCAGTATAGATCACCGTTCACCGGCAGACCGCGTTTGTCATTGTTTGTTACCCTCCATTGGTGACTGAACAACCAATGACAAAGCATATTTATGTATTATGTTTATACACCTTTGCGCGTCAGCGTAACCGCTTTGGAGGGAGTTCAGAGACAGTTCACGTTTGTGGAGTGGTATATCGAACGTAGATTGCTTTCACATTGGAATTCTGCCGGATATGACTGATTACTAATATTAAAATGCCTCACAGCTCAATTGGTAATAGCTCTGCTTTCTGCACTGCAGGTTGTGGGTTCGATTCCAACCTAGAACAAACATTCGTATGATGAATAATAATGTTTGTTCTGTGTTTGGGTGTTGTATTGTATGATAAGTATGTATTTAAAAAAAAGGCCTGCTTAGTTTAGGACGAGATTGCGCTGTATGAAAATACTGTCCTGTAATGTGTAATATGATTATTGACACTTTCGTTCAATAAAGCCCGTGTACTAATCAATACCGTAATATTATGTTATGTCCTACAGGATTCGGCTAATGGAAGAAATGAAAGACTTCCTTGACACGCACAGCAACCTGTCCCAATGGCTCGGCGCCAAAGAACGCATGATGGCGGCCTTGGGACCTATCTCCACGGACTCTAGGATGGTGCAGACTCAAGTGCAGCAGGTATACCTAGATCCTCTGTGAAGATGGTCTTTTATACGTAGCTTAGCTAGTGTAACGAGGTTGGGTAAAATTAAAAACTTTAAGTGAGACTTTGAGGTTATAGCGAAAAATCAACTATGGATTATTTCAGCTCTAACTATTGCGTTATCTGTGAATCTGTAGATTTCGTTGTAATCAGGTGTGTATATAGTTTATGTCTTATTATTGTGGAACTCTGAGTAATCCAGCTATATTTATATAGCTTTCTGGATTTGCGTAAATGTCAAATAAGTACATTTATTCAAGAGTGTATATATTATTAGTTTGGGTTTTTAGAAAGGTAAAGCACAAACCAAGATTGATTGATCGTAAGCTTTCTCGTGAGTTCTAATCGAGAGGTAGGGCATAGTAGGATCTCGTACTCACTATTTTTTATTGATTATAGTCAAGCGATTGACCACCAGCTTACATCTATTGACGGCATGTCGGCATGGTTCGTCGCACGTTTACAGCTAAAATAGGGTATATCAGTCATGTAAGGGCACACTCTTGAAGTCTTCAAGTCCAGAGTGAAAAGATTCCTTTTAGACAAGCCTGCTCCATCTCAGGCCACATCTTTACTTGCCAAATCACTTTTGCAAGTGATTTGGTGGTCAAACGCTTGGCTATCATCAATATAAAAAAAACGAACAGAGCTCTTCAATATAAAGCAAAAAAGAAGCCGTGGCCGAAATCGGTCTGGATGATATCATCATCATCATGGCGAGCAACTCGTCTGATGAAGTACCTACCGCCTTACAGAATATCGCAGTCAAATAGCACTATATCCATACAGTGGTGTGTTCCTGCAGTGAGTATGGACTCCAGAGCTCCATTAAATGTGTAAGAGACGTGCGATGCTTCTGGTGTTGCCAGCGTCCACAGGCGACGGCAGCCACTTACGTTCAGGTGGACCATGACATTTTAACTAAACTCCAAGCTACGGGACCGCCTTAACCATTGGCGTCTCCCCAGGTCCAGGTCCTCCGCGAAGAGTTCCGCAGCCAGCAGCCGCAGCTGGTCCACCTGGAGGAGGTGGGCGGCGCGGTGCTCGACAGGTTGGACGACAAGTCGCCCGACGCGGTCAAACTCAAGCAGAAAGTCACTGACCTCGTGGATCGGTGGAACGATCTACTCAACAAGTGAGTGAAAGACAACTCGATCGATGCGGCGACCAGATTCAGATTCTATTTATTGGTATACGTATCGATACTTGGGCTGAATTGACTTAATAATACAGCTCTCTTCAAATTTTAATGCTCTTTCGATCTGTATATTTATTTTTGTTATATTTGCAAATCGTTGGTTCTTACAATCCGGGTTGTTATTTGTTTTTTTTTCTCCTAAAACATTTCATTCGGTGTATTTGCCATTACATGAGACCTTTAATATCATCTTTGCGTATCACCGTTGCATTTAATAATACTTGGTTTTAAAAGCCAGCGTTTTAACAGTTTTCACTTAGCTAAATTTAGGATTTTTCCGTATTAATTATAATACACGTCAAAAATCAAAAATATAACGAGAAAAAACAAACAATGTAAATAAAAAACCAGTCGAATAAGGTTTGATCTTGCCGAAAGGAGAAAGCTCTATCGTAGACATCATCATTGCTCCGGCCTACAGCTACACTAGCAAGAAGAGTCAAGAGCTAACCCATAATTTATTTAGAATAGAAAAAAACACTTCTAAATATGTATATGTATTATAAAAAATTATATGTGCAATAATAGCTAGCCTATAATTACGGACACGTGAGTCTTAACTCCTTCATGCCTGAAGTTGACGGGCGCAAGTTGACGGGTCTGCCCCCACGAACGACCCCCACGTGGGGGCAGACGGTAACACTCATGGCTATCTGCCTCCACGTATGAACAGTGGGGGCACACAATAATGCATTATTACCGTGTGCCCCCATTTATCATGTTTTTCATTTATCATGTTCAGTCGTCTAGTTGTATGTAAAAAAAAACGGTGATATAAGCTTAATGGTCTTATCATTATGCCAAGGTAAACTAAACTCTATCACGTCGCATTACAGACTAGAACAGCGCGCAGACAGCCTAGGCGCTGCCGCCGACACCTCCCGGGAGTTCGACGCCGGTTTGACTCGCTTGCGAGACGCACTGCAGACCATCAGCGATAAGCTCGATGAGGTGGCGATGGAGAATGAGCCGGAAGACCAGCTCAGGAAGATCGAGGTGAGATCTCAACCTTATTACGTTACAGCTAAGGTCGCTAATGTTATGTGACGTTTTGATGTTTTATCGTCGGGTTACAACCTGAGGATTGAAGTAAGAATGAATGAATTAACAAATGAAAATAGTAGATAAAAAATATTTATATTGCGTTTTTTTTTAACGAGACCTTTCTGCATGATTACACTCACTCGCCTGTATAGATATTCTCAAACATTCGGAAAGCTTTATCGGATCGAATTCGGAAACTTGTGTTATAGATTCCGGGAACACTATTCTGAAAATCCGAAAATCTAAATGTGGTGACGTTGGTATCCTAAACTATCACAGAAGATTTTCAGAAATGGTTGGATATTCTCGTTGGATTATTATGATTTCAACGCGAATCTAAGTCGAATCCGACAAAAAGTGGTGTTTCCGTTACAATATCTTTTCGTATGCTTGAGAATTGCTACACAGAGGGGCATTCATTTTTAGAGTGGTTTATCTATATATGTTATATATATAGGTCCTCAGATTGTTGAGGATTCCGAGTGAAGTGCGCTTCCACCTTCGGCAATAACATGAAAAAGGCCGAGCTGACCTCCTGTCACTATTAAAAAAATAGTTTTAACAAGCAAACATTGTAACTGACTGTGTTTCTCTCATACAGAATCTAGAACGTCAACTGGAGGGTCAGCGCCCTCTGTTGGCGGACCTGGAGGCCGCGGGCGCCGCGCTCTCCACCGTGCTGTCGGACCCGGCCTCCAGACAAGACATCCAGAGCAAGCTGGCGGCCGTGGCGAGGCAGTACGACAACCTGCAGAGGAAACTCGACCATAGGAAGGCGGAGATAGAGAACGCTTTGAAGTGAGTGTACTTGGGACTTGGGATATCACGTGACATTATTTTTATTTTAGCACAGAAGTAATTCACAACCGTTGGTGGTATTTATCGAGCTCTTCCAGACAAACTCCAGGATCCAGAGGATAGAAAAGGTTTAGTTGATGGTAGACTTTTTCTAGCGAAACCGATTTCACTAGAAAATTCGATATAAAAAGTCTATGTAAATAATTATGCTGTAAAAAAAAGTTCATAAAGAAGGACAACTTAGACTCACGAGAGTCTTTTTTGTCCTTCTTTATGTTTTTTTTTTTTCAAAGGATATATTTTTTGTCATTAGGATATCGATTTCATACAGCGCCATCTAGTACCAGAGTAAGCAAGCTATGAATATGGGAACTATATTCCGGATAGAATACTTGTAATAAATTGAATGTCTCGCAGGGACGGCCGTAACCTGGAAGACAATGTGGCCCGAACCCTCGGCTGGCTTCAGTCGGAGCTGGGCGGTCTGCCGTCCCGTCTGCTGGTGTCGGCCGACAGCAACAAGTTGCAGCAACAGTTGGAGCGACACGAGCCGATCTACAGAGACCTGTCGCAGCGAGAGCATGAACTCATCATGTTGCTTGATAAGGGTAAGTAGTTAGGACTCCTTTGAACCTTGAGATAATATAGCCCGAAATTCGGGTTTTTTTTTATTGTACGACGGGGAAGCGCTTGACCTTCATCTCACCTGGCTTACAAGATATGATAGGTGGAGTCGCACTTCACCCGGAATCCTCAACAAACTGAGGAACTAGCTGTCTTACCTTTATTTTTTTAAGATTTTTTGTTATGGACAGCCTTAGGTAAGATGGTGGTAGCTAGCTAGGCGGGCTTGAACTAAGTCCTACCACCAACCAAACCAAGCATAATTGTATTCCCCTGGGGATCGAACCCGGGCCCTTTGGATCTGTAACTGGTGGCCACTAGACTACAGAGCCGTTTAAAGCCCGCTTACAATAACTGACAAATAACTTGCTTTTACGTACGCTCTGGCAAATCCATGATTATGTTAATTGATATTCCCCAGGCCGTGAGATGGAGAAGAAGCCAGCGCACTCCAACCTCCGCAAGGACCTCGACAGGATTCAGACCCAGTGGGATAAACTCAAGCGGGAAACTGTGGACCGACAGACAAGACTACAGACCGCTATGGTAAGATATAAGTTAACTTACAGTACGCAAGATGGCGTTACCTTAATAAGATTCATAGTCACTAAGTGTGATTAAAAAAAAAACTTTAATTTCACACAGCGCCATCTAGTTCCAAACCAAGCAATGCTTGTAATGGGAAATAGATTACGGATACTTGTATACTTTTTGTTGAATATGCGTACTGCGATCATGTAATACAACACTTAAACACAGAACAAATTTCGTACAAATCCGTATTCATCATACAAATGTTTGTTCCGGGTGGGGATCGAACCCACAACCTACAGCGCAGAAGGCAGAGCTACTACCAACTGAGCTGTGAGGCTGTGAAGATTGTTGGTTATTATAACAATAAGAATTAATAATAAAATTAATATTTGTAAAAAAATAATATTTCGTTTTGTAATAGGGTCCCTTTAGCACCCTTTGGTTACGGTTCCCAAAAAAGGAGACTTCTCCATAAAAATCTGATATATAAAAACTCTCGCCTACGCTGTTTAATGAGTTGTAGGAGTGCGTTGATCTCGACACTAGTAAATTTCGGCATACAGCATCTTTGGCTAAGATAAAATGAGATAACACTTATCTCATGAATTACATTGATAATGTAAATCATAAAGACACTCAGTTTATCTCGCGTCTACACGCAAGTGTGTCTTTTCAATCGTATTTTGTTTTCGAAAATGTGATTTAGATTTTAGAGACAATAGAAGAGTTGTAAGATTGCCGATATAATTAAGATACAAACTCAACAAAGACGATTCCAATGATTAAAAAACGACAAAAATGTTTTTTTTTTTTTTTTATAAAAAGCTACCTTATTTTGTAAAAAGTGTTGACTTATACACGCGTTACTTTCATTAACATTAAGATTGTAGTTGTGTTAAGTGTAAAATAAGCGAGATATAAATATCTCGATGATATATAAGCGGGATGTTTTGTTTATGCCGTTCATTAAGAACAAAGGTATGTTATTATTAATTATAATCCATTGGAACCAAATAAAACTACGATTTTAATTGGCTTCATTCAGACGTATGCTCTAGACTAGATTGTAATACCACCAAGCATGAGATATTTCACACACCAAAACAATCGTTCAATGGGAAAAGTATGACTCGTTTCTATAAAAATCGTCGCAGTATATTATATAGCTAGTTGGTAGTAGCTCTGCCTTCTGCGCTGTAGGTTGCGGGATCTATTCCCACCCAGTACAAACATTTGTGTGATGAATATAGATGTTTGTTCTTTGTTTGGGTGTTGTATTATATGTTAAGTATGTTTAAAAAAAAAGTATTCTATCCGTAATCTAGTTCCCATATTACAAGCTTATGCTTAGTTTGGGGCTAGATGGCGCTGTGTGAAATCAATTTCCTGTAACATTTATTTATGAATATATATTGTCGTACCTGATTGAGTCAACGACTGACATTTAACAATCAATGCCGAGCCATTTTCCAGAAACACAACAATTTTAGAATTGTTGTCATGACGACAGACTCGGGTATATGGTGGGCTACCATTGCTAGCTATAGTAAGACGGGTAAGCAAAGTCCTACCACCAACCAAACCAAGCACAATATTGTACTCCCCCGGGGATCGAACCCGGGCCTCTGGATCTAACACCGGTGGGCAAACAACAACACCACAGAGGCGGTGTCGACGTGCCTCTGACTACCCTCAAGATCCACGCAACCACACGAGCGAAGGGGTTTGTCACGCGTTGTGTTTACCAACAGGAGCACTGCCGCAAGTTCCACAAGGCCCAGGAGTCGTTCGTGCCGTGGCTCG
The DNA here is from genome assembly GCA_951394065.1 of Venusia cambrica. Classification (NCBI taxonomy): domain Eukaryota; kingdom Metazoa; phylum Arthropoda; class Insecta; order Lepidoptera; family Geometridae; genus Venusia; species Venusia cambrica. The sequence continues at coordinate 6,288,278 of OX596069.1, forward strand.
GCGAGGCGGAGGCCCGACTCGCGTCGCTTCCAGACACCGTCTTCACCAAGAAGGAGGTGGAGAAGCAGCTCAGACAGCTGCAGCTCATCAGAAATGATATCTGGAAGAGGTGACCATTCACACAATACATTCACACAATACATTCACACAATACATTCATTTAAACAATATATAGTCTCACCTTCCTCGACCAGTGGCTTGATCACGAATGTCTAACGTTATCGTGATGTTAAGGTAACGTTTTTACAGACCTTTACATTACTTGGAAACACGAAGCACTATTGTATCACTCACGTAACAACGTTAGGTAAACGTGAGTGACGTCGAGTGACGATACGTTAACGTTACCTTTACATTACGATACATGTGTCAAAAGGTTCGTGATCGCAAATTTAGTTCTATTTACGTACTGTAGAGGCGCTATGCGAAATCCTATACAAAATGCTAACGTGAACGATACGCTTACCGTACGATAGCATATTCGTGATCGGGCCTCAATACTGAGCAACCTCCACAACAACCTCTGTCTTTGTTGGTCAGGCTATCAGGTCTGCCTAAACAGATAAATATTCAGTGCATCGGTTTTCCATATTGGTTCCCAAATTGAGTAAACTTTTCTCATAAGGATGGTTCCTTGGTAAACCTAAACCTAAACATTGACGTTCAAATTTTGTGTAATTACCCCTGAGGTTCCACCTTAGGCATTTTCTGGGAAGACTCGCTCCAGCGTAGACCTCATCCTTGCCCAGGCAAGCTTCAGTCGAGAGCTGATCCATCATTAATAAAAAAAAACATCTGTATGCGAGACAATTTCCTAGGAGTCTTCCGCGAGCTACCTTGATAAAATTGCTTTTAATGTTGTCCTTTGCGAACAAAATTTGTGCAAAATTTCAGCTCAATCCGTTGTATTTCTGACATGATGTTAACAGGCAGATACTAATACTTATTGAATTGTACAATCAGTATTTTCTCTCTTTCTATTTTTTTTTTATTGTATGACGAGGAAGTGCTTGGTTTCACGTGGTTACAAGTTGAGATAAGGCTGAAGTTGAAGGCGCACTTCACCCGGAATCCTCAACAAATCTTCTAAATATTTTTCTATTCTTCTAAATTAGATTTATTGTGTCAGGTCTGGAGAATACGAGAACAACAAGACCCTGGGAGAGACGTTTATCTCCGCCTGCGATGTGGACCAGGAGGTGGTCCGGAGTCAGCTCGACGGGATGAAGGAGAGATGGGACAGACTCAACAACGGTAACATCTTGGCCACAACATGTCTTCTTCCTCCGTTCTGCTCTATCAGAAATCCTCTCATCACTCTTTTCAAGTCCATATCATCTCTCACACATTTCATCCATCTCTTCTTGTCTAGTTCTATCTTTATCCATCCACACTAATTTTCAACTCTCTTGTTTCTACAATGTCCTGTAATATTTATTTCATTTACTTGTTCCTCAACAGAAGAGCTACAATACACTTCTCGTTGCATGGATTTTTAGTACAATGTCCTGTAATATTTAATTCATTTACTTGTTCCTCTACAGAAGTGCTACAATACTCTTCTCGTTACATGGCTATTTAGCACAATGTCCTGTAATATTTATTTCATTTATTTGTTCATCAACAGAATTGCTTCAACACTCTTCTTTTTACATGGTTTTTTTGTACAATGTCCTGTAATATTTATTTCATTTATTTGTTTCTCAACATAAGTTCTCACTCTTAACGTTTCATGACGTTGTTTTTACAATGTCCTATTATTATTTCATTTATTTGTTACTCAACCGAAGTGTTGTAACACTCCTCTCGTTACATGGCTTTTTGGTACAATGTCATGTAATATTTATTAAATTGATTTGTTTAACATAAGTGCTATAACACTCTCCTTTTGACATGGCTTTTTTAGTACAATGTCCTGTAATATTTATTAAATTGATTCGTTTAACAGAAGGACTACAACACTCTTCTTTTTACATGGTTTTTTAGTACAATGTCCTGTAATATTTATTAAATTGATTTGTTTAACAGAGTTGCTTCAACACTCTTCTTTTTACATGGCTTTTTTATTACAATGTCCTGTAATATTTATTAAATTGATTCGTTTAACAGAAGTGCTACAACACTCTTCTTTTTACATGGCTTTTTTAGTACAATGTCCTGTAATATTTATTAAATTGATTCGTTTAACAGAAGTGCTACAACACTCTTCTTTTTACATGGCTTTTTTAGTACAATGTCCTGTAATATTTATGAAATTGATTCGTTTAACAGAATTGCTTCAACACTCTTCTTTTTACATGGCTTTTTTAGTACAATGTCCTGTAATATTTATTAAATTGATTCGTTTAACAGAAGTGCTACAACAAGTGGAATTCCTGGAGAGCACAGCCCGGAAACTTGGCGAGTTCGCAGAGCGAGCGCGAGGAGTGGAGACTCCTCTGCAGCGATGTGAGGAGCGGCTGACGGAGGCGTTGGAGGCACCGCCGGCTCGGGCTGCGGAGGCCGTGGCGCGCCTCACCGACCAGATACACGCGCTCAGGGCTCCGCTGCAGGTCTGTGCATTATTTAAATAGACATTTCACCTTCTAAAACTACCACGTCGAATGGGAAGACTGCGTGACATAGACATTTTACTTCATAATCTTACGACCTCGTCGAATGGAAAGACTGCGCGCTGCAACTACGATCTCATCCGGGAATCACACTCATCTTGATTATGGTTCCCTGGTAGAACCGAAATAAAGTTGGTGGTTGTGTAAACCTGTGTGAAAAAAAAACATAGATATATGTTTATTTACTTTTACAACACAAACATAGCAGAGCGAAACAAACAGAAAAACACGAATTCAAAATTACTAAGGAACAGTTAGTGCAGTGTGCAGTTAGTGCACAGCAGCAAATGGCCCTCATCTTAGTTATTACGAAAAAAACGAGAAAAAAGTAACGTAAGATCAAAACGAGAATGCTATAAGACGTTGTGGTAAGGCCGCTAGTGATAAAGTGACCTGTCCAGTTTGCTTCAAAGTACCAGGCTATCATAAAAATAAGGTGACCTGTCCAGTATACTTCAAAGTACCAGGCTATCATAAAAATAAGTAATATTGTTTCCAGAACTTGAACACAGCGATGGACGACATAGTGACGTTAGCCCTGGAGTGCGTAGGCCCCGAGGCCGCGGGGCGAGCCCGGCTGGTGCTGGAGGAACAGGCGGGGGCTCTGGCCGACCGCCTGGACCTGTTGGAGTCCCGCGCGGGTGACGCCAAGGGCCGGCTGCAGGGGGCCAACGCGGCGCTCACGCAGTTCCAGGTATGCTGGTCGTCGTCACACTCTTACAGGGATCTGTCTTGCCAGCTGGTCTCTTGCCAGCTGGTCTGCTGGTGGTTACGCCCAAGAGAGATAAGCGCGTTAGGACAGCCGGCGCCGAGGCGACGCTTTTTGTTTCTTACTCCTCAATAGCCTCTTGCCCTGGGAAAGATGATGAACCAGATATGAGAAAATAGAACTCATGATCTTTTTGTTGCGAAGCCCTTGGCTTTCATCACACCTGGTGTCGAGCCATGGTAAGGCCAAAGGTGGAAGCGCACTTCGCACGGAATCCTCAACAGTATGAGGAACTGGCTTTTTTACCTCTATTGAATGCCGGAACGCAACACAACCTCTTTGGCCATTAAATTCAATTTAATCCTCTCCATCCAAAGGTTTTTTTTTTTTAAGGTTTCAATTAGGTATTTCCATTAATTGATAAATTTCCCAAACAGGAGAAGGTCAAGAGTCTATCCCACGACTTGTCAGACCTGGAAAAGGAGTTGGATGGCATGAAGCCGCCCGGACGAGATGTGAAGACAGTCAAGCAACAGTTGGACGACATCGGCCGATACTACAAGCGGTTGGAGAAGGCGGACGACTTAGTCGGCGACACCGAGCGAGCGGCTGACGCTTTAGTGGACAGTGGGTACACTGACACTTCCAACACAAGGGATCAGGTTGGTTTAGCAGCTCCTCAGCCTTTTTCATGTGCACAGCCTCGCAGTGGAACGGTCTCCTTCTGCGCTGTAGGCTGTGGGTTCGATTCCCACCCAGGACAAACATTTGTGTGATGAATATAGATGTTTGTTCTGTGTTTGGGTGTTGTATCATATCGCACGTATGTATTTACAAAAAGTATTTTAAGTATTGTATCCGTAATCTAGTTCCCATATTACAAGCTATGCTTAGTTTGGGGCTAGATGGCGCTGTGTAAAATTAATGTCCTGTAATATTTATTTATTTATTGAAGTGAATGAAGCTAGCCAGCGTCGCTGCAGCATTGCTTAGCATCAGACGAGAGTCAAACGCAAGCCATCTACTGTAAAAAAACTTACGTCTTAGTATAAAGACATGTACAAATATTTTAGTAGCCAGCGACAGATTTCCACTTATATAAAAAAAAAACTAGTTTTCTTTGAAAATGGGTAGGTAATGTGGTGTCCTCGAGGCTTCTGTGTATTATCTGGGCGGGGGTGAGTTCTACGAGCTTTCCTAGAAGCCTATTAAAGGCAATCATCAAACTGTCAAACCATCAAACATCAAAGTTTCTCCTTGTTGCTGCGATTTCGAGGCGGTAGATTTGACGTTTCAAAATGATCCTAAAAAATCTTAATGAATCAACTCATTTCGACTTTGACTCTGAACTGCTTGGCGCCGTACTTCGGCAGGTGGTCGAACTGTCATCCAGAAGTTACCGATACCAGGGGCCACAGATTCCTTTTCCGGGGTAGACCCCGGAAAAGAAAGTGCTCTAGCAATAGGTATCACTTACCACGTTGCTCTATGTTTATTTTCGTGACAGATGGAAGATCTTCGCAAACAGCTGCGCAAGCTAGACGAGCGCGCACGCGCTAAGGAACAGGATCTGGACGATACCCTGAGCAAGCTGGAGGCGTTCTACAAGGCGTACGACTCGGTCATGGACGATGTTCAAGAGGTATGGTTCATCAGGTCAAGGAAATATTATATACGTAGAAACGGGTTTTCATTCGCGTATTTAGTCTTAATTCATCCTGACGTTTCGGCGGGCAGAGTGGACCTTGGGAGCTACCGTCGAGAAGCGTGGTTTTTAACAACTACCCTCAGTTTAAATTATTCAAAGTGATGTTCCTGATTACAAAATTAATCCTCATTTGGTTTTTGTTATAAAAAAAACCTTACAGTAATGATTTAGCTTAGTTTGGGCCTAGATGGCGTTAGTGGAATTTATGTTCTGTAATATTTTTTTATTCATTATTTATGATTGTACCAGTCCACCTTCACGCTAGGACGACACACAACACTAAAAGTTTCAACCCCATTTGTCTTAGAAGCACATCTGTTGCACAAAACTACCAACAATATTCACCAATCATAAGAGCTGTAAAATCACTTGTAGCGAATTTAAGCGTGTTACTATAGTATCCGCAATGACGTACCCAGGCTGGCGACCAAGTCCGCAATCTGAAGCCCGTCTCATCAGAAGTGGAGCAGATCCGCGCGCAGCAGAAGGACTTTGCTGAACTGAAACGTCGCACGCTGGAGCCCCTCGGGCAGAACGTGGCGCATTGCAACAAGATCGGCCAGGGCTTGGTGCGCTCGGCGTTGCAGGGCGTCAGCACTCAAGTGCTGGAGAAGGATCTTGAGAAGATGAACGATAAATGGAACGCTTTGAAGGAAAAGGTACGGGTTTTGATGTGTTTATGTTACATAGCTTAGGACAGGCTTTTTTTAAGAATTACCCTATTTAAAAAAAAAAATACATTAACCTTCCTTTAATTGTCAATCTTGGTATGATTATAGCTCCTTAAGAATATAAGGCAATGTAAAAAAACGCATATTTTATATATGGGATCTTATGGAATGCCATGTCTGTTTTCCATTTGAACCATAATCTTGAAATCCTAAAGCTTTGCGCTTTAGGATTTCAAGATCAATGAACGCTAAACAGTTTCGCGTTGGCATTTATCCAACCTTATCCCGCTCTATCTATCCCTATCCCTATCCCTATCTCCGACACAAAATGTTCCTCTCTTTCATTCACGTACCAAGAATCATAAAAAAAAAACAATCGTTTGACATTAAATTGTCAGGAAATAAATAAAATTGCTCAACTAGCTAGTCAGCAAATAAATAATGAAAACTATGACTAATGAGTATTTGTTATCATCAGACGAACGAACGCGAGCGTCGTCTGGACGTAGGCCTGCTCCAGTCCGGCAAGTTCGCGGAGGCTCTCCTCGGCCTGGAGAAGTGGCTGGCGGATACCGAGGACATGGTTCACAACCAGAAACCTCCCTCCGCTGACTACAAGGTGGTGAAGGCACAGCTACAGGAACAGAAGGTAAACCACATAGGCTAGGCATTCAACAAAAAAAAAAAAAAACAGCCTACTAAACATGCTGAGCAAGCCCCATAGCTCAGTTGGTAGCTCTGCCTTCTGCACATAGGCTGTGGGTTCGATTCCCAGGACAAACATTTGTGTGATGAATATAGATGTTAGTTCTGTGTTTGGGTGTTGTATCATATGGTACGATAGATGCTTGGTTTGGGGATAGATGGCGCTGTGTGAAGTTAGTGTCCTGTTTTTTTTTTTATTAGATTGATTATTTATCTATTATCATTGAACAAAATTGAAATAAATTGAAAAACATTTATCGTTCACTAAATTTAAAATTTCAAATCTAAAATTATCAGTACAACAGTCTAATAGCTTAAAAACGGAAGAATATGGTCTACTGATGATTCCACTATTGTTAATTGACTCTTAACACCATTGATGTTTTTCGACTTGCAGTAGGAATGAATGGATGAATTGAATGAATGAATTGAATTAATTGAATGAAGTAGCACTTTATTGTAAACAAATAATATAGAACAACACAAACATACAGTGACAATAGTTTTAGGTTTAAGGGAAAGCTTTAGGAGTTAAGGAAAGCTGATGGACCTTTCCCTGTAATATATCAATATTCTCCTGATTCCTGATCAGAGCAGAGGCTCCATTGATGACCCGCAAAGTCGTAAAGCAAGCCCTTTATCACAGTTCCTCAAGAAAATGCTGATGGACCGTCAGAACTCCATGTCGTCTCTGTTCGCGATGGGCAACGAGGTCGCCGCGGGATGCGAACCCGACGAGAGGAAAGGCATCGAGAAGCAGCTGAAGGGTCTCATGCAGAGGTTCGACGCCTTGACCTCGGGCGCTCAGCAGAGGATGTTGGACCTGGAACAGGCCATGAAGGTAACCTGGATAACCTAGCTCAGTTGGTAGTAGCTCTGCCTTCTGCGCTGTACGTTGTGGATTCCCACCCAGGACAAACATTTGTGTGATGAATATAGATGTGTGTTCTGTGTTTGGGTGTTGTATTGTATGATAAGTATGTACTTACAAAAAAAAAAAAGTATTTATGTTATATCCGTAATCTAGTTTCCATATTCCAAGTTATGCTTAGTTTGGGACTAGATGGCGCTGTGTGAAGTTAGTGTCCTGTATTTTTTTTTTTTATATATATATAGTTGGCAACCCTGTACGTTTCTTCAACATAATTCCTAGTGTGATTCTGGATTCTGAAAAAGCCTTCAAAAATGTGTCAGATTAATGCTTGTAAATTTTGACCCGGACCGACTAGTTCTAAGATTAGTTTGTATAATGACAAAGACCCTGTACAGGAAACAACCTTTTTAATGTTTTTACATATTTTATGTTATGACATTCGATTGGCCAATTTACAGCCGACTATAAACATTTATTGTTATTATTTTCGAATAGTTTTGTGTGCATTTTAGTGTAATTTAACCAAAATGACTTGACTAAGTGTTCCCTGTGATCCTACAGTATGAATAAATAATTGAATTGAATGAATTGCACTCCAATACTCTGTGACGTGGAAGCGCCTGGCCTTCATCAGTCTCAAGATCTGATAAGACCGTAGGTAGAAGCACACTACACCTGGAATCTTCAATTGCATTTTTTTTATATCCGCATCCTGTCCACCTGATCTTCAGGCTACCGTCGCCTATAGACGCTGGAAACAGTATGGCTTGCGCGTTGCCGACCCCTTAAAGACCCTGTTAGAAGTTCTGGAGACATAACTCAGCCGATGGATCACATCACTTATAGTATTATTAGTATTACTATTTAGCTGAAAAACTGTATGGTGGATATCTTACCTCTGAATGCCGGAACAATACAATTATAATTGTTATGGGGGCAGTCTTCGGTAAGCTGGTGGTAGCTAGCCAGACGGACGGAAACCACCAACAAGGGGTTCATATTTGTACATAAACTTTTGGGTCTAATGCCGGTGGATTTTGCATCAATTGGGATGCATCCAGTGTAAATGATCCATGCGTACTAAATACTGGCTTTTTGACTTCTCCGACTTGGCTAGACTTAGCACAGAAGACATCGTTTGACTATTAAAATCATATCCAGGTCGCTAAGCAGTTCCAAGAAGAGCTGCAGCCGCTGGTGGAGTGGCTCGGCTCCGCCGAACGGAAGGTCAAGTCTCTCCAACTGGTCCCCACGGATGAGGAGAAGATTCAGCAGAAGATTCGCGAGCATAAAGGTACGGACTGATACTTTTAAATGCGTCTTTGTATAAGTTCAGGTGTCGTTTTAGAGAAATCCTTTGTATGTCAATTTTGAGTGTCTAATGCTATGTAGATGAAATGTTCTTCCGTCACACCAGTCCAGTATACCAATGTACGGTGTTGAGGTAAGGAAAGCGTTATCCTATATCTAATACTAATGTTACTCTGAGGAAAATAGCTTATTTACCGTCATACCAGTATAATAGAGCAGTATACGGTATTGAGATAAGGAAAGTGATTTAAAAAAAGAAAAAAAAACCATTACAAACATTTGTGTGATGGATATTGATGTTTGTTCTGTGTTTTGGTGTTGTATATGTAAATAAAAAAATATATAAGTATGATATCCGTAATCTAGTTCCCATATTACAAGCTTTTCTTAGCTTGGGGCTAGATGGCGCTGTGTTAAATTAATGTCCTGTAATATTAAAATGAATATTGACTGATATTTCCATGACCTTAGCTCTGCATGAGGATATTCTCAGCAAGCAGCCGCCGTTCCGACAGCTGACGGAGACGGCTTCGGCTCTGATGGCGTTAGTCGGCGATGACGAAGCGGCCTCGCTTGCTGACAAACTGCAGGGTGCTACGGACAGGTAAGTTCCCACCATCTTACCTAATTCTGTCGCCATAATAACAATTCCAAAATTGTTGTGTTCCGGCATTTAGAGGTAAGATAGCCAGTTCCTCAGTCTGTTGAGGATTCCGGGTGAAGTGCGCCTCCACCTTTGGCCTTATCTTAACTTGTTACCAGGTGAGATGAAGGCTAAGCGCTTTCCCGTCGTATAATAAAAAAAAAAAGTTCTGTATCCATACTTAAATGTGAAAAACTTGCGTGAGTGGTACTATACATTTTAAAACACGGGTTTTACTCACGTATTCAACAGGTGAATCAAAAATCAAAAAGAATAGAATATACAGAAGAAATATATCAATAATGTACAAAAAAGAAAAACTATGTAAACATTGAACTAAATTAACGTATTATGTAACAATTGGCGGTCGTAAATAAAGACAGATAATTTCTCTGTTAACACTTTAGGGTCCCGTACCTTATCTTTATATATATTTACCTCATTGTTTTTTCACTCGTCAACAATTTTTACAAACGTTTTTACATGGGTCAACCGTTGAACTTGTATCCTGCCCCACAGATACCAAGCACTGGTCTCACACAGTCTGGACGTGGGTGCTCTGCTAGACAGCTCCCGCAAGGGTCTGCGTCACCTGGTGCTGACCTACCAGGACCTGTCCGCGTGGATGGACGCCATGGAACAGCATCTGGCGAGGAGGAAGGTTCTGCCAGTCCACATGGAGAAACTCCTCAGGCAGATGGACGAGCTCGCTGTAAGTTACAGTCTAGGGAAATTCCCTTTGGATTACGGGAACTAATTCCCGAGCGTTAACTAGTAGAATGCGTAGGTAATCTGGCGTTAGTGACGTTTTCATCGACTTAAAAACAAAACAAACCATCTTGAAAGAACTCGATTTACCATTGAATTTATAAAAAAAAATCGATACAATGTAATTTTAATACACGAACAGAGTAAAGCTCATAATAAAGAAAACTCTAAAGTCATACATATATTGATCAGAAAAATATTTACGCATTTGTCCGAATTGATAACCACCTTTTTTTGAAATCTTTTTTTTTGTACGCCGGGAAAGTTTGTTAAAAATGAACATTTGACATCCAGGAAAAGACAGAAGAGATCGCGGGCAAGCAAGAAGCCGTCGACAGCACCGTGGAGTCAGGACTCGAGCTGATGAAGCACATCTCGGGAGACGAGGCTCTTCAGCTCAAAGACAAGCTGGATGTACTCCAGAGACGATACAACGACCTCACCAGCAAGGGGGCGGAGCTACTGCGGGTGGCCTCGGAGACGTTACCGCTTCTACAACACTTCTACAACAATCATACTAAGTGAGTTTCTCTGTTGTTTCATACCATGTATTGATGTAATTTTATGTATGTATATTTTGTTTTATATGTTATCTGTCCATCCAGCGGTTGCCTGGAGGAGATTACTTTCAGCGATAAGGCCGCCCATTGTTTTACCAGTGACGCTTAGATTAAGTTTCCACTATCTGTGTTTTGTTATGTTATTTGTAAATGGTGAACAATAAAGAGTTATCTATCTATCTATCTATCTGCCATTGCCGTGGTGTAGTGGTGCGCACACCGCTGTCAGATCCAAAGGTCCCGGGTTCGATCCCCAGGGGAGTAAATATTGTGATTGGTTTGTCCGCCTGGCTAGCTACCATCTTACCTAAGTCTGTCGCCATACCAATTCTTAAATTGAACTGTTTTGGCATATATGGGTAAGATAGCCAGTTCCTCGGTTTGTTGAGGATTCCGGGTGAAGTGTACTTCCACCTTCGGCCTTATCATAACTTGAAGATCAGGTGAGATGAAGGCAAAGCATCTCCCCGTCGAACAATAAAAAAAAACCTTGATTACACAAACATTAGTATTAACTTTTTAGGAGGTAAGGGTGTAAAGTCAAGGGTAATTTACATCTTTCGGTACAAGTTTTGACTGAATGTCTTTTTCCCATCAGACTGACAGACTGGATGGCGGGGGCTGAAACCTGCCTGCAGTCGGTGGAGCCTCGTGAGGAGGATATCCTCAGGCTGGAAGCTGAGATCCAGGAGTTCAGGCCACTGCTGGACAACATCAACCTCATTGGACCACAACTGTGCCAGGTAAGATTTGCATAAAAACTGTTGATGGTTTAACATCTGAATTTTAGCTGTATTTTAAATATTGTATGATAATAATATGTCTCGAGCTATAATAACGAGCCTCGTAGCCCAGTTGGTAGTAACTCTGCCTTCTGCGCTGTAGGTTGTGGGTTAGATTCCCACCCAGGATAAACATTTGTGTGACAAATATAGATGTTTGTTCTGTTTGGGTGTTGTATCATATAGTACGTATACATTTACAAAGTATTTAAGTATTCTATCCGTAATTTAGTTCTCATCATACAAGCTATGCTTAGTTTCAGTCCCGCAATATTTATTGTTATTAGTCAACAAATTTGTAAAAACGAGGAATACATATAATGTTGTATGTATCAGATATCTCCGGGAGATGGCGCCACCCACATCGAGGGCATCGTGACCCGGGACAACCGGCGGTTCGACTCCATCGCCGAGCAGGTGCAGAGGAAGGCAGAGCGAGTGTTGCTCAGCAAGAAGGTAGGTGCCTTCGGGAGGTGATCTTGTCACTGGTTGTATCGCTCTATCGAGTTGTGGTTGGTCGGTTTATACTCTTATAAGAGTATAAGAGAATATAAGAGTAGAGCCCCTTGTGAAAGACGCCCGGGGAAGAACCACTATACCTATTTCAGCCACCAACCAGCATTGCTGTGTTCTGGTTTGAAGGTTGCTCGCGAGGCTCAACACCTTTATGTCTCAAGTTGATGGACGCAATGCGGTCCGGTTATGCTATGTCTTTGTGGATGTGACCTACGTAGTAAGGCATTGTTGTGGGCAAGAGGTGCACTGAACTATAGGGCTACTTGCTTGTTCCGTCTCCTAGTTAAATACAAAAAAAAAGTTTTTTTTTTATTGTACGATGGGGAAGCGCTTGGCATTCATCTCACCTGGTAACAAGTTGAGATAAGGCCGAAGGTGGAGGCCCAGTTCACCACGAATCCTCAATAAACTGAGGAACTGGCTATCATACCTCTAAATGCCGGAACACGTTTTTTTTTATAAATTGTTGATATGGCGACAGAATTAGGTAAGATGGTAGCTAGCCAGGCGGACAAACCAATCACAATATTTACTCCCCTGGGGATCGGACCTTTGGATCTGACTGCGATGTGCGAACCACTAGAGAGACGGTTAATGGTATGAAACAATAGAGAAACTCACTTAGTATGATTATTGTAGAAGTGCTGCAGAAGCGGTAACGTCTTTGTTGTTATGGCGACAGAATTAGGCAAGATGGTGGTAGGACTTAAACAAAATTCTATCACCAACCAAAAGCAATGAATGCATAAATAAATAATGAATTAGATGAATGAGCAATGAACGGTGAGTGTGTTTGTAGCGTTCCCTGGAAGTGGTGGGCGACATGGAAGAACTCCTGGAATGGCTGCGCTCCGTGGAGCACACGCTGCGCAACGCCGCGCCGCCGTCGAGCACGGCCGCCGAAGTCCGGCACCAGCTGAAGGAGCAGCGGCCGATCAACGACGAGGTCGCCGCGCAGCGGGTGCGGGTTCGGGACCTGCTCTCACAGGCTAAGAAGGTAACGTCTTGACTACACTTGCTTATGATTATGTGCTTTTATGCAGGTTTACTCACCTTTACGTTAGTTGAAGGAAGCAGCAACTTTGTTTCGATTCTCACAGGGTACCATCGTTCTGTTCACGCGTGGGGGTGACCAAGGCCTGCACGTGTATTGTGTATTGTGCATTGTCCCCCGTGGTTTTATCCAACCTTACCCCAGCTCCTTGAAATATCGGAGACTTTGGGCTGTTGGTGACATTTATCGCCTGAATTCGCGACATCGACAATGACAAATGTTAGTGTGGTGACGACGATCTAAGGAACCATCATCAGGATAAGAGTGATTCCCGGATGAGATCGCGTCAATCGGGTCGACTACGCGCCGCGACCGCGATCTTATCCGGGAATAAAAATTCCCGTCACTGTCAGGTTTTGGCATATACGATACACCATGATAAGAGGGGTATCTATTGATCAAAAGCACATTTACGGTTGAGTGACACTTTCCCTTGAAAACATCGGACAGCCGAAATCACCCCACCCTTTTTACTCCTTGGGCCTTCACACGCCTCCCGGGTGAATTAATGCAAATTCTCAGCCATTTAATATTATAGGACATTAATTTTTACACAGCGCCATCTAGCCCCAAACTAAGCATGGCTTGTAATATGGGAACTAGATCACGGATAGAATACTTAAATACTTTTTTTAAATACACACTTACTATATGATACAACACCCAAACACAGAACAAACATCTATATTCATCACACATATGTTTGTCCTGGGTGGGAATCGAACCCACAGCCTACAGCGCAGAAGGCAGAGTTACTACCAACTGAGCTATGAGGCTTGTTAAGACATTCAGACGAGGGGGGGTTGATAGTGCAACCATGAGGGGCTTTAAGCCAATGTATATAATCCCAGGTGCTGCGAGAATGCCAGTCATCAGAAGAGACGGCCGTGATCCGAGACCGCAGCGCGGAACTGAAGGAGATGATGGAGGAAGTGGGACTCCTCAGCGCGGAGAGACTCGCGGCGTTGGAACAGGCCCTGCCGTTGGCAGAGCATTTCGCTGACACACACCACGGGTAACACTTGCCATCAACTGAACTCAAACAAACTTTGTGTATTCTATTGTAATTCTTCATTGTACACATATATATGATTTAAACATGTCATAGGAAAACATATGTACAGAGACGAGCTTAACTCTTAAAGAGTTTTTTTTACCAGCAATCCTTTGATAGAGAGTGGTGATACACTGAAAAGGTAAAAAAGTGTACTTAAATTAAAATACAAGTTTAATAGACAAATGAAATGTACATACATACGAGTATATCAAAAGTATACCTACACATATATGTTTATCGTCTACTAAATATAAAAATATGAGGCGAAAAATTTTATATATAAATACAATGTTTTATACATATTTATTTATAAAATAAAATTTATACATGCACATATAAATAAATATAATAATAATGCATATATACATGTGAAGATGAATTAATATATGGATGAATACATAAATTATGTCAAGTTATCGATAACAAACTACAAAGAGGGAAAATACTCTTTTACTTTAATCTTAAAAACGTTCAAAGATTTAGATGCCCGTATCATATGTGACTTTGAACTTCCGAAAACTTTTGGCAGTACGCAATTTGCGACTTACATAAAAACCACCAAAGCTAAGTAGTAGCAGCGTGCAGGGTTCGGACACAGCGGACCTGAGGAGCCAGCCTCACTGACTTAGAGATGGATCTATGTAGCCATGTTCGTGTATAATGTAACCTGTGTAACAAATTCTAATTCAAATTTTTCAAATTCAAATTATTTTTGCGATAAATGGGTAGGTACATTATGTAGGTCTTAAACTAATAATAATATTGTGTCACCATTTTCAGCGTTACAAGCATGCAATAACTCAAAAATAAAATTGTAATCTAAAAGCAATGTAAATTCATCAATATATACGTAATTTGCAGCATATATTACAATGTCAGGGTTATATATATATCGTTATTTATGTCCCTATTATAATTAATGACAATGTCAAATAAATGTATACTTCATCAATTTCATATAGAGTCATGTTACATTAATTATAAATGTTCATTCAAATAGTCACTAACACTATAATACACCTTTTCCGTTAGCAGTTTTTTTACTTTAAATTTAAACATGTTGTCAGAAGCTATTTCCAGTACAGACTTAGGCAAGTGACTATAAATCTTTGGTGCCATGACGAATACGTTGCTGCCAAATAGGCTCATTTTGTGGGTAGGACAAGTGAGTTTGTGTTGGTGGCGTTTACGTTTAAAATGTGCATACAAATAACGCATGCACACTCTAATATACACACACACACACACACACACACACACACACACACACACACACACACACACACCCCTTTTCACTGTCATACACAGTAATTCTGTTTTTTGTTTCTAATTTAATTTGGTTTTGCCCTGTTAGTAGCACAAGTCTTTTGGTAATTCTTTAAATAGACTCCCGCGGCACAGGCTAGCCCTAGTGTGGGGTCCTCTGGTAATTTTATAATTGATTTAAACTTATTGGCAATAAATGAATTTGAATTTGAAATTGAAATGTAGGTTGCTCCTTACAGTAGTTGTACAACAGTAGTTGGCATGTTGTGACTGTGGCCCCCTTGCAGACTATCCTCGTGGCTGGATGACATGGAGAAGCAGATCCAGATGCTCGCGATGCCGGCGCTGCGCCCCGACCTGATCGTACAGCAGCAAGACAAGAACGAGGTACGTCACCACGAATATGTCCAAACTAGAGCCTTTTCGGCAAAAAACATGAAGTAGATAAGCTCATTGACCTCTAAGCTGGTCTCTACGATGGAAACGCTTTCCCCGAAGACTGCTTCGGACGGAAAACCTCAAATCTTTTGGCGCCCGGAAAACGGATGGTGCCAGATGAAGATTAATAGGTTTTACCACCAGTGTTAAGTTTAGTTTAGCTTCCTCCTCCATACACTTTTGCTATGCCAAATCCATGATATGCTTGGTGTTTCTCGAAAACCAAGGTCGACATAACTCATAGAGTCGGCAATGGGCTGGCGATATCGTAAAACTGACAACCGATGGGGTCAGTCCTTCAGTGGAGACCACGTCTCGCCAAGAAGTGAAGACTTCCAAAGCTTGAACTGACTATTGTAGTAGGCAAAATCCCATAGCCCTATGATAAAGTCAAGCGATTAACCACTTGCTCACGTGAAATGGTGTTAAAAGATTGATTTCGTTCACAGATGCTGCAGCAATCGATCGCTGGCCACAAGCCACTGGTCGACAAACTGGTGAAGACCGGAGAAGCTCTCTGCCAGCTGGTGGGGCCGGAGGACGCGGCCAGGGTCCAGGACACCGTCTACGCTGACTGCGAGAGATACGCCGCGCTCAAAGCCGAGCTCAGAGCGAGGCAGCAACACCTGGAACAGGTATACCGTCTATATCTCACTGTTTTATAGCTAGACCTCTGGCTTTTTTAGCTCTTGGCCAGAGAATGGAGAATCACCGAAGAGGAAAAGCAAAAGAACATGAGACCTACGATGAAGCCAGCTTTCCCAGAAAGCGAGGCTCTCACGAAGCAGCAAAACGCTTGTCACCGGCTCCTCAGGTAGCCAGGTGGTTCTATACATGTCCACCAGTAAACATTTGGAGATATTTGACAGTGATGTGTTCCCCAGGCTCTTCAAGAATCGTCTCAGTTCTCGGACAAGCTGGAAGGCATGCTGCGTGCTCTGTCCGGCACGGCCGACCAGCTGCAGCATGCTGAGCCGGTGTCGGCGCACCCCCCTAAGATAAAGTACGTATCCTTCACTGCTCGGCTGCAGAACAGCTACGAGGAAGTCTGGCATTAGGTCACCACAATTCAGTTCACCACAAAATTGTGGTGACAGTCTAAGATTGTTGTGTTCCGGCGTTTAGAGGTAAGATAGCCAGCTCCTCAGTTGGTTGAGGATTCCAGGTGAAGTGCGCCTCCACCTTCGGCCCTATCTTAACGTAAAACCAGGCGAGATGAAGGCCATGCACTTCACCGTCGTAAGAATAAAAAAAAACATCATTGTTGTCTCGAATTCAGCTCAATAAGTCTCCGAAAATTCAAAGTCCTGCTCAAGTTAACAAGCCTCATAGCTCAGTTGGTAGTAACTCTGCCTTCTGCGCTGTAGGTTGTGGGTTCGATTCCCACGCAGGACAAACATTTGTGTGATGAATATAGATGTTTGTTCTGTGTTTGGATGTTGTATAATATAGTACGTATGTATTTAAAAAAAAAAGTATTCTATCCGTAATCTAGTTCCCATATTACAAGCTTTGCTTAGTTTGGGGCTAGATGGCGCTGTGTGAAATTAACGTCCTGTAATATTTATTTATTATTTAAGTGTGATACTTCAAGAGCTGGGCTTGCTGGGGTAGGGTTAGTTAAAGCCTTAGGGGACAATGCATAATTCACCCCACAGATACCAGTGCAGGCCTTGGTCACCCCCACAAACAATAACAACAAGTACGTATCACTGGCACTACCATGGGTTACTGTGGTGTACTACTCGTACTCTGACAAGACTACTAGTTAAAAGAATACGATGAAGTTACACAGGAACAGACTGCGCTAAAAACTTAAAATGATTATATGTAACGATAATCTTACAAAATCGATCCTGTTGTTGAAGTCGGTTATTTTTTTTTAATAACTTCTTGATATCGTGTCAATGGTTTTTATCTACACTTTCGTAGCGGCTAATCTAATTGCATCCGGTGAGGCAGAGTTGAGGTCGTCCGTTGTGCAGAAGTTTGGGCACAACGGATACTCCAGCAGGTATTCCATTATCTGGACTGGCTCGCCACAATCACATTCTAAGCTACCTTTAATAACTCATTTAGACGAAACAAAAATACTGAATTTATAATTGGTGAATTTCGCCTCCACCTTCGGCCTTATCTCCACATGTAACCAGGTGAGATGAAGGCGCTTTTCCGTTGTACACTAAAAAAATAAAAAATGTAGACATTTTCTAAATGAATCCTTCCTCCAGGGATCAAATCGACGAGAACGACGCACTGGTAGAAGATCTAGAGAAGCGCCAAGAAGCGTACAACACGGTGCAGCGCGCCGCTTCCGAAGTGATCAGCAAGGCGAACAAGAGCGACCCAGCCGTCAGAGACATCAAGAACAAACTGGAGAAACTCAACAAGTACGCACTTTTTTGGAAACGTCAATAACTCCAGTACCGCTTTCCTTGTTCTCTTGTCCGTTTTAAAGAGTCTGAGGTTTTACTTTTTCGCTACTTTTTCCGCTCTTTTACGACCCAGTCTTCAAGAGAGTTTTCAGCTTTTTTAGGTAGGCTCGCTACATAGAACAGCCGTGATACTATGAACGTTCCAGACTATGGGACGAGGTGCAAGGTCTGAGCGGCGAGCGCGGCCGCTCCCTGGAGAGCGCGCTGGAAGCCGCTGAGCGGTTCTGGAAGCAGCTGTCGGCGTGCATGGCCGTGCTGGTGGAGCTGCAGGACACGCTGGCCGCGCAGCCTCCGCCGGCCGCGCAGCCCCGCGCCATCCAGCAGCAGCAGTTGGCCCTGCAGGAAATACGACAGGAGATCGACCATACCAAGCCTGAGGTATGTAACTCTTCCATAGGCTCCCCAATACTTCGACTTCACTTACCATATACTCATCTTTGACTACCCATTGACTTCCATTTGACTCCCCTTTGGCTCCCCTTTGACTCCCCTTTGACTCCCGTTTGAATTCCATTAAACTACCCTTGGGTTTCCCATTTACTCCTGCTGAACTTTCCGTTTACTCGACCACCCCCTTCCATTTGACTCCCCTTAAACAGTATTTGACATTCCCTTAACTTTCTTGTTGACATTCGTTTACTATCATTTGAGTATCCTTTTAATCTTGACAATTGGCATAAGACATTAACTTGATATGACTTCTGTTTATCATATTCTTATTCATGCTAGCATTGGGTGTTGTAAAGATGTTTCAAATGCCTTACGTAGAATTGGTTGGCATTATTAGCATTGATATTTAGATAATTTGATTTTGGAACACGGCCCCTAGGTGGAGAAAGTCCGCAAGACCGGGTCAGCGCTCATGTCGCTCTGCGGCGAGCCAGACAAGCCCGAGGTCAAGAAGCACATCGAAGACCTGGACTCCGCCTGGGACAATGTCACGGCGCTCTACGCCAGAAGGGAGGAGAATCTCATCGATGCTATGGAGAAGGCCATGGAGTTCCATGACACATTGCAAGTGAGTACTCTTGAGGCGGATCTTTACTTCCTTATGAAATAGTAACCTATTTCGGGTCTCAAAAGTACAGTGCTTTAGGTACTCTGTGTGTAGAGATACTGGTATGATAATTTGATCATTATAGTATTTAGGTGGTAAACGACGGAGGTAGGACCTCTCAAGGTCCACCTAGTGACATCCCGCCTGCCAAAGCCCGGCAGCAAAGGATTTTCCGTCATCCGTCGTTGAACGGAGAGCCAATGCCGTGGACAGCTCCATCGTAGCTCTTATCCTTCCCTTTGCCTTGCTAGATGGCATAACTCAGCGGCTAGAATCGAATATGGCACAAAAATCACGTCAGAATCCTCTTAGCTCAATTGGTTAGAGCTTTTCCGGCTTGAGGATAAGATGCGAGATCGAATCCTGTCACGGGTTGTGTTTTTGTTTTTTGATATTTGTGTCATTATAAAATTTACATCAAGACGAGTAAAGACTCCATTTTCCACAGAATCTCCAAGAGTTCCTGGATACCGCCGAAGATAAGTTCTGCCGTATGGGCGCTCTCGGCTCCGACATTGACGCCGTCAAACGTCAGATCGCGCAACTCGCCTCCTTCAAACAGGAAGTCGACCCTCACATGGTCAAGGTTGAAGCACTGAACAGGTACGTCGATACAGTCCATAGTTCAACAAACCATCTTTATTTCACCTGTATTGTGTAGAATAGGTTAAGATAATAATAATAGGTTAATATGGTTACGACACATTGGCAGAATTATTGTTCTATGGACGTTCTATGGCAGGATCCAGTGGCATGGTCGAATTGGCAGGGTCGCCATGTATTGTGTAGAATAGGGTCCTACATTTAGTCGGGATAGGAAACGATTAGAAACACGACCGTTCCGTATGATGCACCATTTATTCTACCCAAGTACTTGCGTAGCTAACTTACACTAAGCTGAATTAGCAACCCACTTACTAAGTACTTATTATTACACCACACACCTCTTGATTTTATTGAAGTTCTTGCCAACGCAAGTTTCGCGGGAGCTGACCTATTTCAAATGAAAAAGATATGTATGTGATCCATCTCAAAGTTTTTTGTTCAGGGATGTGCTTGGCTTTCATCTCACCTGATTTTTCAAGTTATTATAAGGCCGAAGGTGGAAGCGCACTTCACCCGGAATTCTCATTTAACAGTTCCTCAGTTAAGTTAAAGCTATCTTACCTCTAAATGCGGAAACACTACAATTTAAAAAAAAAAATTATGGCGACAGAATTAGGTAAGATGGTGGTAGCTAGCCAGGCGGACTTAAACAAAGTCCTACCTACAACAAAATGTCTATAGATACGAGTTAACATTATAAATAATATGGCTATCATCAAAATGTTAAGCTTAAAAAGAGGTTGGTCAGCTCCAAAACGTATTTTGTCTACAAACAAAATTATATAAAAAAAAAACAAGGTGTTTCTGGGTGTAATAAATAGCCAACTGAAACAACTGTTTCGATGAATCTTCTTGCTGCTTAAAAAATGTTTGTTTTTTTTTAAATACCATTCAATTACTTGCCAAATAATATAGGGTTTTATTTTGTTTTAACTTGGGTTTTAATTAGCGCATGAGGTAATTTTGAGGGTGATTAAGGTTATTTTTCCCCTACTAAGGTGATGGTATTTCTTCTTAACTCGAGAATTGTGTTTACCCCTTGTCGTTTCACCAATAAATGCAATTTGCTAACGCGTCTTAAATAAAAACATTTTAAATATGTTGTGCGATGATAAAATAAGAAAATGAGAAATTATAACCGAATTGGAAAAGTATTTTATTCGATCCGTTGTATCTGTCTAGTAGAGATTCGTGCCTAAGCAAGACTTACTGACATATGCAACGGAATTTTCAATGTAGACAGACACCCTTACCAATTTTCTAATACCCCATTACCATCCCTTGTACTAATTTATAATTTTTCTATGCTCCCTTACCCGTGGATTGGCAACCGAAGGAGTTTGATGAGGCAAGGATTAAAAACGTTTTTGTGTGTGCTTTTCATTTCACCCTTATTAATAAACGTAACCATGAAAAAATGAAAAAATTGTCACGACCGGTTTTCTCTATCGAGTTTTTGACCGACAAGAGATAGATATTTGACAAAGCAAGCTTCTGTCAAATATCGTCTCTACTTTTCCATACAATATTCCATCTACCCCGATTCTATCCCTTCCTAAACGTTCTGGAAGGGACCACAGCTGGCCTATTACATAACTCTGTTTCATTTGGGTTCCAATTGGATTCAATCGAAAAACCAGGTTTTTTAATTGAAACCCAAATGAAACAATGTTAGGTAATAGGCTCTGTTTTATTTGGGTTTAAATGCCTTCTCTTCCGATTGAAACCGATTGAAACCCAAATGATTCAGAGATAGGTTATTACCTAACTCTGTTTCATTTGGGTTTCAATTTGTTTTGGCCAGCGGGACGAATAGATGGAAAGGATAGATAACGGTTATTGAAAACCGTTGTCAGTGTCAGTGTTCTTGTAAATTGTTAAACAAGGCTATTGTACGTTTATTTGTAAGACGGGTAGTTAGAACAATCACGATCGAATTATTTTTTAATGATTTCATACAGCGCCATCTAGCCCCAAAGTAAGCGATCTTGATAGTGATTGTCCTAAGCAAGTAGTGTTGGTTTGTGTGTAGTTGTCGATAGTTTTTATGATAAAGTAACTTGTGTTGTGTTTGTCTGTTATAGTGTATTTTGTTTGCTTTTTGGTGTTTGTAGTTTGGAACCTGTGTAGTCTGCTTCTTGATGAAGGTCCAATAGTACCGCTCTCCCATACAAACGTGGTTTGTCGTTCATTTGGAAATGGCACGTCCTATTCAATTAAAATTTTGTAGTGATCATAGTAGAAGGATAATCTAGGGTTGCAGCGCTTAACTTGTTCTTAAACCACAAATTTGTAACGAGTTTACAAATTTGGTGTTTATTATCAAAATAAATGCTGTTTGCATTTCTTGCATTTATTTTGATTTTATTTGTGTTTTTAGAAAAGGTAAACAGACAGATTATCCTTATACGATTATACCTGAAAAGTTTCACTGGAATCAAACATGCCGTTTCGAAATGAAAGGCAAACTACGTTTGTACTTAAAAGCGCAAATCAGCGGTACTCCGAGATCTTCTTAAATTGTAGCGCTCAATTACACTAAGTCAAATGATGGTCTTTTTATGGAAGAAAACTTATCGTGCTGACATTGTGATAAGGGCATGGCGGAATTCTTGCGCTTTAGAAATACATGTTAAACCGACAGAAGTGAAAGAACATGTCAAACTGACTTGACGTGTCAGTTTGACATCGACACTGTATAATAATCGTGAGAATCACTCCTCAGAGACTAATATTTAGCTTTACTTTTCTCTTGACCAGTCATAATCTTTCTGGAGTCTTTTTTCTAAGACCAAAGAGAAGAACCGTCGTTGATTTGAGGGCTCCTGTGCTCTTATCATCCAAGAGCCCTAAAATCGTATGGCAAAACATTTTAGTGTCAATTTTGGCTGCGTCGTTTTTCTTTCTGAATACGATCACATTATAAAAATCGTCATGATCATCATTCGGCTTTTCGTGTAATTGAAATCAACACAAATACCTTCAAATCTACTACAACCAATCATTCATCAGGCAAGCACAAGAGCTGACAGAACGCACATCGTCCGAGCAAGCGTCTGCTATCAAGCAACCGCTGACAGAAGTCAACTCGAGATGGTCAGCGCTTCTGCGCGGAATGGTGGAGCGTCAGCAACAACTCGAGAAGGCGTTATTGCGACTCGGACAGTTGCAACACGCTTTGGAAGATACTTTGACGTGGATCAGGAATACCAGCGAGACTTTGGATACTCTCAAACCGGTATGTAATCCTTATTGTTGTGTTCTAGCATTTAGAGGTAAAATAGCCAGCTCCTCGGATTGTTGAGGATTTTCCGGGTGAAGTGCGCCTCCACCTTGCCTTGTCTTATCTTGTAACCAGGTGAGATAAAGGCGAAGCGCTTCCCCGTCGTACAAAAAAAATAATCGGTTAAACAAAGAAGTTGACGTTGAACTGCACTAAGCTCAACTTCAACTTCTTTATTTTGGCGTGCAATCATTTCGGGGGAGAACTCTTCTTTCCCGCGTCTAGTTAATTGTTTGGGTTGATTTTCCGCCATTCAATTAGGAAATTATAAAAGGTAAGAAAATGCTGGAGGTCAAAAACTAATTGTTATCTTTTCCAGATATAAAAATATTGTCCACGCTTCACTTTGCTAGCAATCATTTAGCTTGCTAAGTAAAAAATAAGACTAAATATGTCAGCTTAAGCCGTAATGTAATTTAATTAACCCTTGCTGCGATCACCAACCTGCCCGAAAACCTATTTTGGAGGCTCTGTCCTGTGGTTGATATTAAAGGGATGTTATTGAAGAAACCTACGTTTGAAGAATCTCGCCTGATGCTAATTGATGATGTGACCTACAATGTAGCACGCCACCTTGAGGCCCATATTGTAATATTCAGGGAAAACAGGAAAACACTTAAACAAGCCTCACAGCTCAGTGGGTAGTAGCTCTGCCTTCTGCGCTGTAGGCTGTGGGTTCGATTCCCACCCAGGATAAACATTTATGTGATGAATGTAGATGTTTGTTCTGTGTTTGGGTGTTTTATTGTATGAGAAGTATGTACTTACAAAAAAAAAGTATTTATGAATTCTACACTTTACGTAATCTAGTTCCCATATTACAAGCTATGCTTGGTTTGGGACTAGATGGCGCTGTGTGAAATTAATGTCCTGTTTTTTTTTTTTTTTTTTTTTAATTATTTATTATTTATTCAGTCCTTTTTCTTCAGATCTAGTTTTTTAACACCCAATGAGCTATACAATTGTGAGTGTTGTGTCCCCAGGTGGCCGGAGACCCTCAGATCCTGGAGGTGGAGCTGGCCAAGCTGAAGGTGTTGGTGAACGACATCGCAGCTCACCAGGCCTCCGTGGACACGCTCAACGACGCCGGCGCGCAGATCGTCACTCAGGGTACGGGTATGTGCCGGCTGCTTGCGCAACGTACCTACCATTTACCATCCAATAAGTTCATTGTCAAAGTAACAATCGTTCAAAGGTCATGTTTGGTTAAAGTCATAGTCAAGGTCAACATTGTTTATATGTTAAGATTCAAGAAAGTCTAGTCTTACATTGTCAAAGTAAAAATTGTTCTTATTCATGTTTGGGTCAAAGTATAAGTCATAATCGTTCAAGGTAAAGTTGGGTCGAAGCTAGTCATTCATAGTCAAGTCAAACATATTCATGGCTAAGTTTGGGTCAAAGTTGAAGTCATGTTTAGACAAAGTTAAAGTTAAAGCGTTCAAATGTCGACGAAATGAAATGAATGACTAATAGATAATTGAATTCAGTTATATAAGTATTTTTTTAATAGCAAGATTTCACAGGTTCCACAGAGGAATTAGAAACGCACTGTATTTCTTCCGTTAACACTTCTGCAAAATAAAACAACGCTATCTTATTCGTCATATCATGCCAAAGCACTAATGCTTTAGGCTTTATGTGTTTCGTTGTCCGTGTCCCACGCTTGACTCTTCTTAATGCAAGAACCTTATAATAATACCGTACCGTATCATCCTTTAATAATAATGTGTAACCGTTAGATGATATTGGATAGTGACGCGTGATTTTCTGTCTCTGTCACGCGTTAAACTTCACATCGTCAGTATACCGTAGTGCGAGTGAGATAGCTATATGTATAGTCTCACCACAAAGTAAGGAAATGTTTCACGCAACAGAGACGAAAGTTCAATGACCGATATTCTTTCACCGCGACCTTAGACAAACATTTATATTCGTCATACAAATGTTTGTCCTGAGTGGAAATCGAACACGCAACCTTTAGCTTAGAGCTACTTCCAACTGAGCTGGGAGGCTTGTCAAGTTTGTCTCTCTCTGTTTTTTTTAATTACAATATAAATATAACATTCCTTACTTATAGTTCGCTGAGTGATAACAGCCTTAAACCCCAAAACCGTTACAAAGCAAAAAAGTAAATCTTTATGTGTTTCAAAAGTCCAAGGATTATTCGTTGTTGGATATTGTATGTAAATGTATCCATGGTTTCTGCCAACCCCTCCTTATTCGAGTCGTGTTGATGAATCGATCCCCAGGTACCGACGAAGCGGGAGAAACGGCCGAGAAGCTGGCAACTCTGAACAGGGAGTGGCGAGGGTTGCAACAGCAGGCCAGAGACAAGCAGTCAGAGCTGGAGCAAGCGTTACGAGAAGCTCAAAGGTAAGTCCTCACAGATATAACCTCTGTGGTCTAGTGGTTCGACAACCGGTTTCAGTTTATTGAGGATTCCGAGTGAAGTGCGCGTCCACCTTCGGCCTTATCGTAGCTTGAAAATCAGGTGAAATGAAGGCCAAGCACCTCCCGTCGTACGATGAAAAAGAACCAGAAGTCCCGGGTTGGATTCCCAGGGACGTATATTGTGCTTGGTTTGGTTGGTGGTAGGATTTTGTAAAATTCCGCCTGGCTAGCTACCACCATCTTAACAACAATTATTAAATTGTTGTGTGCCGGCATTTAGAGGAAAGATTTAGAAGCCAGTTCCACAAACTGTTGAGGATTCCAGGTGAAGTGATCTTCCACCTTCGGCCTTATCATAAGATGAAACCAGGTGAGATGAAGGCCATATCTTTCCATCGCAGAATTAAGAAAAATACATTTCGAGATCTAATGCTTGACCATAGTTGGAAACATATCAAACATTAAGTAACTTACCGACCTGGGGCCTAGCCACAACGAACCACAACGTCTTATAATATTACTTTTGTCTTTCTGTGTTTTTCTACACTGAAATGTGACAATAGTAAAGTAATATCAAAACAAGAATGCTATAAGGTCGTGGTACACTCCCTGGGCCCTTACTGTGTAAGTCAACATCGACATTATTGACATTTGAAGCCTAGCCTAGACTTCCAACTGTCACGTATGTATTTTTGTCAAATTCTGCCTGGTTTTGATCACTGATAATCGACTTGAAATTCACTGGTGATATATTTCAAGTAGTGCAATAAAGCAGCTGGTTCTAAGTATGATTCTATTGATAGCTTCAACGCGGAGATCGGCGACCTTCTGTCGTGGCTGTCGGAGGTAGACAGCATCATCGCTGCGTCCAAACCTGTGGGCGGTCTTCCCGAGACTGCCACGGAACAACTAGAAAGGTTTATGGTAAGTGTTATTTTCAACAAGCCTCATAGCTCAGTTGGTAGTAACTCTGCCTTCTGCGCTGTAGGCTGTGGGTTCGATTCCCACCCAGGACAAACATTTGTGTGATGAATATAGATGTTTGTTCTGTGTTTGGGTGTTGTATCATATAGTAAGTATGTATTTAAAAAAAGTATTCTATCCGAAATCTAGTTCCCATATATACAAGCTATGCTTAGTTTGGGGCTAGATGGCGCTGTGTAAAAATTAATGTCCTATAATAATAATAATATAAATATAATAATAATATTTATACTACTAGGAGACGGGACAAGTAAGTAGCGCACCTGGTGATAAGTGTACTCTTGCCTATGACATAGCCTACACTGCATTGCTTTGCGCCCGTCAACTTGAGGCATAAAGGTGTTAAGCCTCACGTACCCGTAATTTCACCGGCAACCCTACAGCAATGCTGCTTGGCGGCTGAAACAAGTATGGTGGTAGTAATACTCCGGACGAGCCCTTTCACTAGAGGCTTCTACTACTCTTAAAAGTGTACGGTACCATATCCATTATAAAACGTAGCTTTTTAAAAGTAGTATGTGAAAGTGATCGTCCAAGAAGTACTACTGTACCTATTTCGCCTTCCAAGCAGCATTGCTGTTCCGGTTTTAAGGGTATGGTTGCTGGCGAAATAGGGGCAACCTAATGCTACGCAGTAAGGCTTTGTTATAGGCAAGAGATGCATTTAACATCAGGTGGGCTTCTCGCTTGTTCCATCTCCAGGTTGAATTAAAAAAAAGTCGTTCAGAACACCAACCTTTATTCCATACAACTTAATTTAGAGACTTGTGATTTGTCATGTTGTAAAGTCATGTTTGCGCGACAATATTATGTATCAAAATGATAAAGTACTTTCTATTTTTACGGGTGCAAAGAGATAAAAAAAGACCTGGAATCTTGCACAGGCAAGGTCTACGATGGAGCGCGCTTCCCAGAGAGCACTTCTCGCACCGACGAGTCTCTGCAAACCGTGTGGTGTCGCACTTCGGCAGGAACTATGGGTCCTACCACCTATTCTGTGATAATTCATTCGTAACCGCTAGCAAAAGCCTACGTTATGTTCGAAATACCTATAATTTCCAAATCTCATACAGGTGCAGTTATAATGGTTTGTTTTGTGTGTGTCTTTAAACGTTGTGATATAATCGTAGGAGGTATACAACGAGATAGAAGCCAACAGCCCCAAGGTCAAGGCCGTGCTACAACAGGGCCAGGAGTACCTGAAACGACAGGAGAAACCAAACCCCACCTCACAACTACATCACAACCTGAAGAATCTCAAGAGCAGATGGGACAACGTCACTTCTAGGTATGCTACAGTTTATTTTATTCCAAAATCAAAGTTATTTATATGCGGAATATCAAAAACAATCAAATAATAATTGTTAATGTCACTAAGTTACACTTATGCTCTATACTACGGGGTAGTCAGAGACACGTCCAAACTTACGTTCTGCACATGCCCACTCATAAAAAGATAATTAAAATAGTCGAATTCTTAAATTGTGTTACTTTTCAAAAACAAGCTTTGCAGCTTAGTTAGTGATAGCTCTGCCTTCTGCGATGCAGGTTGTGGGTTCGATTCCCACCCGGTTGATGTGATATTGTATGATAAGTACGTATTTTGGAAAAAAGTTTACGAGTAGGTAATTCTATCCGTTTTATAGATCTCATATTTATTATGTTATTTTTTTATTTCAAGTTATTGCACTTGGTCACAAAATTTAGAAATGTTATAATGACACAAAAACTTACAACGCGCTAAAAATGGGGAGTCGAGTCCCGTCGCGGGTTGTAAATATTTGTTTTTTTGTTTGGGGATAGATGGAGAATACAATTTGTGCAAAATTTTAGATACATTTGAAATTATGCACGGATTTTTATTTTAGAATATATTGTTATTTGTGTATTTTGTTCCCATAGAGCGTCGGACAAGAAGATCAAGCTAGAAATAGCACTTAAGGAGGCGACGGAGTTCCACGACGCGCTCCAGGCCTTCGTGGACTGGCTCACCAGCGCTGAGAAGACGCTCACCTCCGCCAAGCCTGTCTCCAGGGTCATGGAGACGCTACTCAGTAAGTTTAGTCTAAAGTACCTTTTTAGGTCAGCCTTGGAAACTTGCAGCGAGTCTACCCACGGACGGTCCATAGAAGAGAATGGAAAGGAAGACCAACTGACGACCCGACCCTGCGGAATTGAGGAGAGGAAGATGATGAGTTTAATCCTGATTGATAGTCATTTATTTACGTTGCTGTGACTCTCTTTTGACCTCCTCTGTGGTCTAGTGGTGCGCCCCACTGGTGTCAGATACAGAGATCCCGGGTTCGATCCCCAGAGGTGCAATATTGAGCTTGGTTTGGTTCGTGGTAGGATTTTGTTTTAGTCCGCCTGGCTAGCTACCACCTTCTTACCTAATTCTGTCGCCATAACAACAATTCTAAAAATTGTTGTGTTCCGGCATTTAGTAAAATAGCCAGTTCCTCAGTCTGTTGAGGATACCGGGTGAAGTGCGCCTCCATCGCCTTATCTTGACTTGAAAATCAGGTGAGATGATTTGTCAGTAGTTCTAGTCCACTGCAAGATCGTAACATATCTGTTGTCTCCAGCACAAATCGAGGAGCACAAGTCATTCCAAAAGGAGATCTCCACCCACCGAGAGACCATGCTCCACCTCGACAAGAAAGGAACCCACCTCAAGTACTTCAGCCAGAAGCAGGACGTGATCCTGATCAAGAACCTGCTGGTTTCCGTCCAGCACCGATGGGAGCGGGTGGTCTCTAAAGCGGCCGAGAGGACCCGGGCGCTGGACCATGGCTTCAAAGAGGCTAAGGAGTTCACTGATATGTGGTAAGTCTGAAAGTGTCCCTGGGGAAATGCCTCTTCCCACTCCTTCCAGACCGTCCTATCCTGAGCTGTAGCATTGGTTTGCCGCGACGCCACACGCTGCGTTGTGACGCCACTCGGTGACCAATGTTGAGTCGGCACGACAGACGAGGCCCAGTTCCACTTAAGTGTGGCGGTTTTTGTTGCTACATCTGCGATTTGAGTTTTTGAGCGTATTTCGGTGTTTCAGACAAGTCAATTACATCAAATGTAATACCAATTACCACAATCGCACCTTTGTATGACGCCTAGACAACAATTCTAATTGTATTTCGGCATTTAGAGGTAACATAGCTTGATACCAGGTGAGATGAAGGCCAAGTTCTACCCCGTGGTAAAAAGTTGTGTCATTGCTTACCACCAGGCCAGATTACCGTCACTACTTCCTTGTTCAAAAGTCCCGCAAGATTTTTGAAAAACTCGAAGGTCACCGGCACGTGATCCAAGAGCTAGCTCTTATTTAGGTCAGTGAATTAGCATAGCTATTAAGCGTGGCAATGCTGCCAGTATCATGGGCACGCTTTCGTCTGGTACTGGTCCAGGAGTTACTTAAAACCGTTTGTAACGGTCCTCAGGGCGACTTGTACCCTTGATAGTAATTTAATTGTACATATTGTTTGAATTAACTTCCTTATCAGTACAAACATTGAATGATTTGTGTATTTGTGTGTAGGAACAACCTGATGAACTGGCTGTCGGATACCGAGAAACAGCTGGATGAGCTGAACTCCGAGGCCACGGTCAACGACCCCGAGAAGATCAAACAGAGGTAACTGTCATACACACGTCACACATCAACAGCCCATTAGTGTCCACTGCTGGACAGAGCCTCCACAAAAGCTGGAAGGTTTTTTGACAAGCGGATTGGTGATCGCAGTAAAGGTGTAGATAATACACAGAAGGAAGCTGATGCCCTTATTTAGGTGAGATCCCGAGTCAGCTTTTACGACATCCAAGGGCTGAGTTGGGTCGATTCTTAAGACGCGACCACCATGGCAACTTCAAACACATACCTGTAAATCCATCTTTTTGCTTTGACCCCTGGAATCAGGCGAGAGTCTTGCGTACCCCCTGAGAATCAAATGAAAAATCTTAGGAGTCCTAAATTCCAGAGTGAAAGAAGAGTGTTTCTTTAAGTGAGCTGGTGGTCAAACGTCTATTTTAAATAAATTTGTTGGTGGTAGGACTTTGTTTAAGTTCGCCTGGCTAGCTACCACCACCTTACCTAAGTCTGTCGCCATAAAACCAATTGTAAATGGTTGTGTTCCGTCAGAGGTAAGATAGCCAGTGAAGTGCGCTTCCACCTTTGGCCATATCTTAATTTATGACCAGGTCATATGAAGGCTAAGCGCTTCCAATATTATTACGGGCGCCAAACTTATTACAACATTGTAAACTGCTCCTTTTATAGGTAACTGAAATCAATTATGTACCATTGATGGGTTCAATTTTTTTTCTTTCTCTAGGTTGTCGAAACACCGAGAATTCCAAAAGGCTCTCGCAACCAAACAGCCTGCTTACGACCAGACCATGAAGACTGGCAAAACCCTCAAAGACAAGGCGCCCAAGAGCGATGAGAACACGCTGAAGACCATGCTCAATGACATGAAGACCAAGTGGACCACCGTTTGCTCCAAGGCTGTTGATAGGTGAGTTACAAGCTAACTTGCTGCCTGCGCCTTAAGGGTGAAAATTACAAAAATCTTTCTTAGTGGGCACACTTAGCCTGCACTGTATACAATTTTGCACAGATATATGTATGTCTGTGCAAAATTGCAAGTCTCAAGGCTAAAAAAAAAAAGCAAGAACTAACTACTAAGCATGCTTATGTGAGTAGTATTCACTGTAGTTTTAAGAAGGCATCATCGTTGGGAGTTCCTCGCTTTAAGTAAAGTCTTGTATGTAGAGGCGAGGGCTCTTGCGCATTGAAAAATGGTACATATATCTAATCGGATTTGTATCAAAGTTTTGATAGACTTAATTAACTTAAATAGACTTAAATATAGACTTAAATAACTCATTCACAGTATTTATAACTAAGTTCCGTATTCTAGAAAGACGAGGGCTGATTCCTGCTTAAGTAGAGATTTCAATCTATAAGACATAGATGTCTGCTTAAGCGGACTTTTAGAATACAGGCATAAGTCTGCGAAAACAATATCATCATCATCATCCTTTGTGTGTGTTTTAGACAACGGCGCCTAGAAGAGGCTCTGCTTTACTCGGGTCAGTTCAAGGACGCGATGTCTGCGTTACTCGACTGGCTCAAGAAGCAGCAGAAGTCGTTGGCTACTGACTCGCCGGTTCACGGAGACTTGGACACTGTCATGGCGCTTATAGAGCAACACAAGGTAAGTAATAGACTTTTTTTTTTTTATTGATACGTTCACAAACTTAGTTTAAAGAATTTAAAACAACAAAGTTCATATGACTGGGAATGTATACAATATTCTTTAGCTTACTATCTTAATTATAAATGAACGTTACAACTTTAAATTTGTAATAAATAGTAAATTAAGACTAGTTGAATATATTATCATTCATATCAGAATCATAGAAAAAAAACAACCTTTTTAAGTTTTCTTGACGTGCCGTGGCGGCTTAAGAATCGACCCCTCCTACTCGGTCCGCGGATGTCGTAAAGGCCGGCTAAGGGATCTCATCATAAGGAAGCAGCTTACTTTTGTGCGTCATCTTACCTTTACTGCGATTTACGCTAAACGCTCCATTTTCGGAGGAGGCTCTGTCCAGCAGTGGACATGACAGGAATGTGAAGATTCAAGCGTTTTCTGGTAAAAGTAAAAATTGTTGTGTTCGACATTTAGAGGTAAGATAGCCAGTTCCTCAGCTAGCTGAGGGTTCCGGATAAAGTGCGAATCCACCTTTGGCTTTATCTCAACTTATTATCAGGTGAGTAGAAAGCCAAGTGCTTCCCCGTAGTACAATAAAAACAAAAAAAAAGAGAATGTATTTGTCCGATCCTGGAAATAGAATAATTTTGAACAGTCTCATCCAAAGGGATTCCTGTTTTTCCATATCAGACAGACAAGAGATCGCACGAAAATTTAAGACAAATAACCCTTCTCGGCGTGTCGTTAGGTGATTAGTTGCTATTTTTTGTACCACAGAGTGTAAGGTGTGAGTAAATATTCTATCAAATACCTAAATACCTACTTTCTGTTGCAGCAATTCGAGGAAGACCTACATTCTCGAGAGCAGCAGATGTCTTCAGTAATGAAGACCGGCAAAGAACTCGAAGCTACGGTATGTTTTTAAAATGAATACAATAATACTTTATTTTACACAGAATTTACATTGAATAATACAAGCATTATGTGGAAGTGTATAAGTACAAGGCGACAGAATGAGTTTGGTCTTTGCATAATGCTTTATTCCCCATATAAAAGTTTCCGCAAATGTAAGCTCTATTTGTTGCACAATGAGGTTGAATTTCAAAGATACCTCCTAGAGACCAATCATCGCTCGAGGTAAGTGATTAAAGTTATTGCAAAATATGCTCTATTTGTGAACTGATAAGGCTGTATACCTACGTATGATATCCCGTGTAAATTGTTTAATTTTTCAGTGTGTGAAACGGTCATGTATACGCCAATATGAAAAGGTTATACTAGATTTTTCGTTTTTGATTGTTTATTTTTTGTGAAACATAAAAACATAATAGTTACGTACTAAAATAACGTCAATAACGTGTCGTTATTTTAGTACATAACGTGCTAAAATAACGTCACGTTATTGACGTTATTTTAGTACATAACTGTTATTTAGAGACTAAATAACAGTAAGGTTGTGATTGGCAGGTGCCTCGCGAGGACGCGGCCAGCATCCGCCAGCAATGCGGCGAGCTGAAGCAGGCGTGGGAGTCCGTATTAACGCTCACAGAGAAGAAGGCTTCGCGGCTAGAGGGCGCGCTCAAGGAGGTACGTCACCTTTTGAAAGGTTCATGGTCAGCCTTCTATTAATAGTCTTAAACTATAGCAATAAACATTTCCTTAATCTTTGCAAATAATGATAAAGTTTATATGCTCATTTGACATATGCACATGCTCTGACGGTGAGGGTGAGTGACGTTTTGGAAGGTTCATGATCAGAGGCCTTAGTATGAGTTTCTGACACTGAAACTATTTTCGTTTTCGTGTAGGGCGCTTATTTCCATACACTTGGTAAGCGGAATAGTAAAGCAACTGTAGTTTGAGTTACTAGTCTTAAACTATAGCAATAAACATTATTTGCAAATAATGCTCGCAAAGTTTAATTTTAATCCTGTATATATAACCTGTTTGGCGTTAAACGCAAAAAAACATGGCGACCAAAATTAAACATGGCGGCTAAAACATAACGAGCAAAGGCTTATTGGGGGTATAAAATGGCAATCAATTGAATTGAAGATAACAATCTATATTTTATATAAAAAAAAACTAAATTAGTTGAATTACACCCGTTTGTAACGGTCCTTAGGTAATCCAACAGATTCCTTTGTAAAGTTCAATTTCATAAAGTTATTATTATTAGCATTAAGTATCCCACAGCTGGGCAAAAGGCCTCTCCCCACTCCTTTTAGACTATCCTATCCTGAGCTGCGATTCGCCAGTTCTCGAGGAACTAGTCAAGTATACATCAATAAAGTGACATAGTTTAGTTGTACATTTTATTTCATAAAGTTATTATTATTAGCCTTAAGTATCCCACAGCTGGGCAAAAGGCCTCTCACCAATCCTTTTAGACTATCCTATCCTAGGCTGCGGCTCACCAGTTCTCGAACAACTGGAACATACATAAATAAAAGAGTTTCCTTGACCCCGACGTACCCCACAGGCTGAGAAGCTCCACCGCTCAGTGAACATGCTCCTGGAGTGGCTGTCGGACGCGGAGACCAAGCTCCGGTTCTCCGGACAGCTGCCCGAAGGGGACCAGGAGACTCAGCACCAGATCAGGGACCACGAGCGGTTCATCAACGAGTTGAAGGAAAAACTGCATGATAAGGTATGTTAAATATCTTGGGCACGCTTCCGTCTGGTACTGGTACAAGCCTCATAGCTCAGTTGGTAGTAGCTCTGCCTTCTGCGCTATAGGCTGTGAACAAACATAAGTTGAACAGAATATAGAACAAACATCTATATTCAACACACAAATGTTTGTCAGGACAAAAATTTGTGTGTTGAATATAGATGTTTGTTCTGTGTTTGGGTGTTGTATCAAATAGTATGTTTGTATTTACAAAAAGTATTTAAGTATTCTATCCGTAATCTAGTTCCCATATTACAAGCTATTTTATTTATTTTATTTTTATTGTATTCGGAGAACAAACAGTTTTACACACTTTACAAATAAACTTACACAATAACTTATAACCATTTAAGTGTCCTCGCATATAAAAAGTAGATACTTTTTTTGTTTGTAAATACATACTTACCTATCATACAATACAACACCAAAACACTGAACAAACATCTATATTCATCACACAAATGTTTGTTCTGAGTAGGAATCGAACCCATATGAATAATCCCACTTAATATTTATGTAACTAATTAAGAGATGTGTGGCCAAGTGGGTATGGGCTCGCCTTCCGAACCAGAGGTTGTGGGTTCAATTCCAATCGTGTGAACCACTTTTCGGTTTTACGGAAGTTTTTGTGTGCATTTGACACACGCACATTCTCTGACGGTGTAGGTCATATCGTGAGCGAAACCGACATCCCCTAGGACCAAAAATCCGTTTCACAAGATTCATTTCAATAAGAGCACTGTAATATTACAAATAAACGAGTTAGAGTTTGTATATTTGATTGTTTGTCTGTTCGTCAGGAGGAGACGGTTGCCCTGGCACACTCGATCCTGGGCAAGGCGCACCCCGACGCCGTCACCGTCATCAAACACTGGATCACCATCATACAGAGCCGGTGGGATGAGGTAAATAACACTGTTGTACTAGCTCTGCATCTTCTACAGCAGCCCATAGTATCCACTGGATAGAGCCCTTTTCCAGAACCGAACAGTTTTGCCATAATCACCATGAAAGGTGGATTGATGTCCGCAGTCTTCGCCCACCTGTGTCAGATCCAGAGGTCCCGGGTTCGATCCCCAGAAGTGGAAAAGAGTAGTGTTTGTATGGAAAACTCTTTTGACTGATTTATATATTTTTCTTAGAAAAGGTTACAACACTGAGATATTATTTCATAATATATAGATAGATATATTATCTCAGAGACTCTGGTATATCTTAGTACTACTGGGCATTTATAAGGGAATACTTCACTTCACTTTACTTTTTTTGTATTCTTTGTATAGATTTAAATATATAAGAGATATCTTTTTCAACCTTGAAATAATTTGAAAACTGATTACAAATGAAAACAATCGATTGGCGATTAATTAATCTTATCTATTGCCATTATATTATATACAGCTAGATGCTTAGTATAATAGGTATAATTTGAAACTCGTGATCTGCTGACGAAATGGCGAGATATTATTAAAAATACGTGTAAAATGGGAAAAGTATTTATAATTTGGTTATGTTAATAGCAAAGTGTCTTAAAAATGAGTGGTCTACAAAACAAGCGGCAATTAGTCGCTACAGTGTTGCCAGTTATGAGGATATTCAGCAAAATGACTCCAGGACAGGTACCTCTTTTTAAATGGGGTTATTTTGCCCCCGGGGGCTCACCTGGGTGATGAGAAGACGTTGGAGCGAACTTTCCCAGAAGCTGTCTATTACAGGCACGGGTAATGCCGCATCCGTCAGAACAATGAACGGTTTGGCGCCGGAGCCAAGCGGACCTTTACAGGTTCTGAAGGTCAACGGTTCTGTTGCCCGGGGTAAACTAGGAGAGGATCCCACCTACTCCAAAATACCTACTATCTTCCTAAATACATCTAATTTATGGCTGTTTAATGTGCTCCCAGAAGGCAAACAGGATCTGCAACACAAGTCGATGACACTGTAGATCCTGATGATGCAGAAAGCAAGCCATTCTCTTGTAGGTTCTAGATATAACTTCAGTTTCAGTACCTTTCTATGTGTGTAGATATATATAAAGCTTGTTGCATAATCATGTAGAGAAATAAATGAATTGAATTGAATTGAATTGAAGACTTAGGCAGAATATACGTTATCTTGGGTTGGGTTGTTTGAAATTTGGTGTTGGAAACTACTTATAAGAATACTATATGCTCTAAGGTACCTTGGAATGAGTTGGGCTACAAGACCGATTGTCAGAGCATAAACCATAGTTTGATTGGTATCTTAACGAAGTCTAGGACAAAGCGCAAGGTTACAAGAAGACTCTTGACATGAGCTTAAAAATGTATACCTTCTATGGCGTTTATTGGAGGACTTAGTACTAAAAAATAAATTTCAATCAATTGTCAACTAACCTTGATTCCAAGAACCAACATGTTGTAACAATATGCCCGTAAAGATCCATGAACCGACTTGTAAAACCAGAAAATGTAAAATTTTCCTAAGAATATGACATAATGTTGAATCCAAGAACCGACTTCTTGTAAATTTAAGATGCAAATCAAGTTACTTTACACAGCGAACGTAATTTTCTCCCAGAATATGACATGTCGTTGTACGCAGGTGTGGCAATGGGCGATGCAGCGCGGAACCAAGCTGGAGGCTCACATGCAGAGCCTTAAGGATCTAGACCTGGTCCTGGAAGAGCTGCTTCAGTGGCTCAGCGGCCTCGAGAACACGCTTATCTGTGAGTATATATACAATTTACTGATTTTCAAAATAGGACTTTTTTATTGAAGACTAGCAAACGCCATCGCGAATGTTTTTTTTTTATTTAATCTACCTCTCCGTACCTACAGCATTGGAAGCGGAGCCTCTGCCCGAGTCGATCGACCTACTCCAGGGTCTGATAGAAGACCACAACGAGCTGATGGAACACACCCAGAAACGGCAGACTGAGGTCGACAGGGTCTGCAAGGCTTACCAGGTACAAAACTCTATGTATTTATTGCTGTGGGTTCATGTGACTGTTATATCGTGGTAATAACTGCCACTATCAGAAGAATTGGTGGTAGGACTTTGTTTAAGTCCGCCTGGCTAGCTACCACCACCTTACCAAGTCTGTCGCCATAACAACAATTCTAAATTGTTGTAATCCGGCATTTAGAGGCAGTTGAGGATTCCGGGTGAAGCGCTTTCCTTCGACTTTATCATCACTTGTAAGTCTGGTGAGATGCAAGGCTAAGCACGTCTCCGTAGTACAATAAAAACAAAGAATGCTAATACCTTTAGACTGTTGAGGATTCCGGATGAAGTGCGCTTCCACCTTCGGTCTTACCATAACTTGAAATTAGGTGAAATGAAGGCCAAGCGCTTCCTTGTCGTTCATTAAAAAAACAAAAGTAGTGATTTATAAGGTTGTGATCGATACCCAGCTATTTGACTTGGCATGGTTCATGTAACTGATGTTTTTAGGTGAAGAGCCAGAGCCAAGGTCGGGAAACCACACCTAGGAAGATCTCGGCCAAGAGCGCCACCAAAGGAACGCCTGGGTACGTAGCTATCTCTCCTTTCAAATTAAACACCAAAAATTACTCAAATTATCGACTTTATGATATCTCGCAGCCCCAAGCCAATTGGAACCTTATATCAACTTATCAGGGACCGTACCGGCGACGGCGTAGCCGATCTCCATTGGCTTAAAATTAGCTTCATGAGAACTAGAAACGATTTTTACCTACCGGGTATCACAAGTGTCAAATACAAAATGGCGTTTCCCATCTTAAAAGTGAACACATGTTATGAAACCCGTCCATTCAGTACATTTTGACGTTTAGATGACAGATTCGGTACCGCATAAGGCAGATGGGCTTCAATAATTGTTTTGCCATGGTTCGTATCTTTATTGGATGAATAACTTGAAGCCGGTTACCGTAGAGCACCGGTTATCAATACCATCATCCGAATTATTCAGCTTTCGGCAAATTTAGGATACATATTTGGGTTTTTCTGGGCACTATATGTTATTGCAGTGTTCAGAGTAATTTGTGTGTGTCTTTTTCGTTTGTTTGAGAGCCATGGAGAGTGTTGGGTTGTGGGCGATTTTGGGTAGTATCTACCTACTTTATGTTACCTATTGCCGTGTTCAGAGTAATTTTTATGTGTCTTTTTCGTATGGTTGTGAGCCATGGACAGAGTTGTGTTGTACCTTCTATAAGTGACCTACCTATTGCCGTGTTCAGAGTAATTTGTATATGTCTTTTCCTTATGGTTGAGATCCGTGGAGGGAGTTGTGTTGTAGGCCGCTGAAGATCTTCGAAACCTAGAGCGCATGGACAGGGAGAAACCTTCGAAAGAACAGCCAGCCTATGTGCTTCTGAGCTGTATTGTGGGTTCGATTCCCACCCAGCAATAACATTTGTGTGATGAATATTGATGTTTGTTCTGTGTAGTATTGTATTGTATGATGATACCTACATACAATACAGTATTATTTCCAAAATCTAGTTCCTGATGAATAGGTATTGATGTAGGTTCTGTGTTGTATTATATGATGATACATACACATCAAACAATACAATATTATTTCCAAAATCTAGTTGTCTTATTACAAGCTTTACTTGGTTTAGGCATGATGGAAATAAATCATTATTCTCCTGCCCTTATCCCACGCTAGGTGGGGTCGGCACAACATGTTCTCTTCTTCCACTCACTCCTATCAACCGTCAACTCTGCATCTACACCTTTCATACCTATGTCCTCTTTCACACAATCCATCCATCTCTTTTTCGGCCTTCCCTTGCTCACATGTCCATCCACGCTCAAATTCATAACCCTTTTGGTCAAATGACTATTATCCCTCCTCATTACATGCCCATATCATGCCAACCTAGCACTCCTCAACTTTTCTACAACTGGTGCCACTTTCAAACTTCCCCTTATAAACTCATTTCTGATCTTATCTAACCTTGTCACCCCACACATCCATCTTAACATTCGCATCTCAGTAACATGCACTTTCCTCTCATCCGTCTTCTTCATAGCCCAACCCTCTGATCCATGCATTGCGACAGGTCTGATGAATATTACAGGACATTTATTTCACACAGCATGAAATAGTCCTGTAATATTTATTAGGTATTATTTATGCTTCTCTCAGAAAGTATGGAACTTCATCATGAAACACCCACCTTTTTATATATAAATAATAAGCAATTAAGTATAACGTATATAGGTTTTATTTACATATTTGATTCTAAAATCTAATTAAGTGAATATGCGGCTGTCTCTATTTAACACATACTAATCTGCCACTCTGCCAAATTCTTCTGATCAAGGCTGCTGAGGCGACAACCTCAGAAACCTAACTGTAAATATACATAAATGTAAGATAACATATTATGATTAAAACAAAAGTTAAATTAGGGTTATTATTAGATAAGCATTTCCTAATTGTGGTAGTGTGGTAAACATAAAAGTCTTTTTTATTTATTTTATTCTACTCTTCCACTATGATTTGTCCGCCATTCTCAACATTTGCTCTTCAGTTCCATTTGCTCTTCACCACCAACTCCACTCCTCAAGGGAGTGGAGGCTATAACAAGTCCTCCTTTGGTGCTATAAAAAGCCGGGGGCTCCAATATGTAATCGGTTTTCTGAAAATAATAGGACCTTATTAGAACAAGTTGGAGACAAAAATTCATCAAGCCATTCTTGTATTTGCCAAATAAGTATGTATGGCGGTGGTCTGCTTGATCTAGAACAAACAGCAGTGCACTTACTGCTGTTGTATTGCTGCTGCAATACACACCCACAAACTAATTCCAACACTTCACGCAAGTACTATCCCTCCATTTCGGGCGAAGTCTTCGTGGTACCCGACCCTATAGAGTTAAGTCGGGATGCTACAATCGAAACGAAGAGCCGCAGTCATTTTGCAGCAAGATTTCCTCGTCTTTGGGAAACTATTCGAGGGGACGGCATATCTAAAAATTACCACTCATGACGTAAGTAAAACGTGGAAAGCTAAGTTAACGCACATTTTACTTATAAATTTATTAGAATTACTTACTTTTCGTGTCTACAAAGCGCTCTAAATAAATATTTAGAACATTTTCTCATATATTTGTTTTTGTTTTGTGTTTACAAATACAAACTCGCATCACATTAGAGGTGTGACTAATAAATTAATAATAGTTAGATAACCTAATATTAGCAATGTATATTCGTAATAGGTATTGGAATCTTCGGTATAATATTATTTTATAATAGTTAAATATTAGCCTGATCCAAGATTCGTTTCGTGAACTTCGCCGCGGTGGCTGTGATGGCGCTTAGTATTGTCGCTCTGCTCTGCCGTTAGTGTTATGTGTTCTCGTACGTAGGTACTGAAGCGCTGTTCTTACTAGCGTTCATGCGAGCGAGGGTGAGATGAATAGTTATTCTATGATTTGATTGATATGCGCCTAGAAGTGAATGAATCTAAGTAAATACTAATAGTTTCTGTGATTGATATTAGTCTATTAATGAATGAATTTGTATGAATGATATTTGTCTAGAAGTGAGTGAATTTTAGTAAATAATAGTCTCTGTGATTGATATTCGTCTGCTAATGAGTGAATTTGTGCGAATGATATTCGTCTAGAAGTGAGTGAATTTGAGTAAATAATAGTCTCTGTGATTGATATTCATCTGCTAAGGAGTCAATTTGTGTGAATAATAGCAATAAATAATCATTGTAGGTACCTACATAGGTAATTAACTTTTTAAATACGCCAACTTATCTTAATTTTCGTTCACAGTCCTAAGCCTCATAAAAGATGAAGAAAAATTTAATAACCGTTACATTTACATTATGTACGTATCATAATATACTTTTATCCGATTATGGATACCTACCCAAAGAGAATACCTGATAGAATATCTATTAAACGCCGTAAGTAGCGTTGAATACAGAATCGGAATCAGTCGAAACATTACCTATTATTTGACTATTATATTATAAATAGGTATCATAACATAATCCCAGCAATTAAATAATACGAAAATATGACCCTAATACACCATCTCTATTACAAACTCTCATCACATTGGGAACTTCTTCTTCTTCTTCTTTGATTGGCCTCTGCGTTTCGTTGCGTTTGCATAACACACCATTTTTCGGTTTTATGATTAAAATAATTAGTTTTGAGGTAAAATTACTATTTTATACCTTGAAATAAAAAATAATAAGTACTACAGAGTATCAATAAATGACATTCTAATTAAAAAAATATGGTAGATCGCATTTTTATTAAAACGTTGCGTTTCGTTTATTTAATATTTGTTTCTTATTGAAATCCCTAATCCATTGTATGCTAGGAGTCCCATCTTAACATTGACGAACTTCATAAAGAACGGCGGTACCATTGCAGACTTATCGATTGATGAAGATGGAGATGAAATCAATGGATGACAATGAACTTCGGCGAAATGCCCGGTAGCCTCCCTGGGCATGTTTTGGCACAACCGATACATGTCGATGAAGTTCATATTAATTAATATTACGTTTTGTAATTCTTAACACGTTCGGTGTCAACTAAATTGATTTGGAGCAATGTAAGTAAAATTACCTACCTAAAAGACATGAAAAAAAATTTGCTTACACATGAAAAATTTTAATCGTCATAATCAATAAAAATCGCGTAAAATATAGTTTGTAAAGGTCCTTATGTATCTCGACTGCTTCCCTTGTAGTTAATCTATTTTGTATTAACTAATAAAATGTATTTATTATCTAATCAGCAGCTAAACGATTTATTCCGTGGATATATAATCATAAAGAGAGCATAATTTTTGGTGTTTAATTTTTACCGTCTGTCAAACTATTTTATGTTTTTTTTTTGCTGATAAATTTCACTCTAATTACTATATATAAACTTTTTCATGCATATGCATATAATTAATTTGCACCTATCTGTTTCACGAAACAAGTCCCACTACTTAATTATTAAATATTTATGATTATTTAATTTGAATATCTTTTAAATTCTTGTGTCTTACTTTCTTATTGCCTATGATATCATAGTCCATATAAATATAGTTATGGACTTGATTTAGTGAGGCACAAGTAAGAAACACCATCTATCATACATTATAAAAGCTGTCAAACCATAATTACACAAACGTTGATATATTAAAAGCCTATTTTAAATATATCATTATTTATTTGAAGCCTATAATTATGTGAGCTTTTCGTGAAACAGACGTTATGTTCATTCATTGTATTGTTTGTCCGTCCTGTGACGTCATGCATGGTGTTGCCATATAGACGCGGCTCGCAACTCGACCTGCATAGGGAGAGGTCGGTGTCGCCAGATTATTACGGATCGCGGCGATACAGGTGGGTTCACAGCATTTAATATTACTTCTAACCTTTTAATTATTAATGTCGTTAGGTGACACTAAACAGTTTTAAAAGTAACAATTTCTGGAAAGTTTTGAGGGCAACCTTAACTGGAGACTGGGTACAACTTGGGATTAAAGAAAATGTGGTGGCGATAAAAAAAAATATCCGTGGTAGCGAGTTCGAATCCCGTGCCACATATTTTGTGTTACGTTTTTTATGGTGGCGTAAGGTCATTTTCATGTCGGTATATTAAATATCTTGAATTATTTTCGTTTTACGCCCGGAAATGATCTTCTGTCATATTATTGGGTTCATTTAGAAAGAGTAATATTCATAGGCTTAATAAATTTAAATAGTCGTTGGAAAATAAATTGACAGACAAATAGACTAGCATGAACATGTTCTTTTTAAGTTTATTTTCCGACATCACTATTTCCATCTCGCTCTAACACGTGTAAATGTTGCTTTATTCGTTCACCGCTTCACCAGGTCAAGGATTCACAGTCGCGGTAGGAGAGGAAGGTTTGACGCCATTTTATTTTTCAGTTGTTCAGTTTTTAGTCGTTTGCTGCTTACCTATAGACTTTGGGCGCTTATGTAGTGTAGTTTTAGGCTGATTTGAGCTTGATGAAAATAATTTACATGGCAACTTTATATTCGGTTCTGCCATTGCAAGCATATGTGACACAAAAATTATAGAAATCTTCTTAAATGGTATATAACACTTTTATGTTACATACATTAAAGTATTATCCACGGTTTTTAATGATTGATCAGTCCAAAAAATTACGAGTATCAATTTAAATAAAACACCTGCAAAAAATGACTGAAAGTGATGAGTTACTTCATTTAAAATGTAAAACAACTCCTTTCTTACTATTTTTTAAAATTCCTAACTATTGCATTGATAAGACATTGCATGCATGCATGAAATAATAGCATGTCTGGATTTAAATTGGTTACGGGTCGTCACACAAATGACAATAATTAATAATCACCATGTAAACTAAACCACAATAAAACCAATTACACTGCTACCAACCTATGCAAAATAATGTAATGCCAAACTAAAACTAACTAAATTTAATTTTGCCACGAGTCGGTAATTCTGGCAACTTTTGTATCCAATTACACATGGATCAACAATGCCGATGTTCAAGCTGAATTTTATTCAAAGAAAAACCCAGCAGGTTTTCTTCTTTGTATGTAGTTTATCTCGTGGCAACCAACTACTAAAAACACGGAACTAACAATCACAACCACGTTACTAACCGGTATGCACCTTACATGTTACTAATCAGTGTTGCCAATATTTTGCTGTGTGTATAATTTGCCACTTGTGGCACAATATTAGCACTGACAAAGTATGTTATAATACATAGCAACCTGGTGTTACCAACTTGTGTTTTATTTTGACACTACTGTCACAATATTGCCACTGCAAATACCAATGCTACTACCTGCTCGGTGTTGCCACTAACCGCCGGTATCAGGCTTGCCACTAACGTGTTGTGAGTTTCTGTGATTACATTGTTGCGTGTGCTCTAGTCGCGTCAGTCCGGGCCGCGAGACTCCAGACAGAAATCTGCCGCAGTACGGACCCAGGTTCCTGCCTAAGGGAAGGTAAGGAACCCTTATTCCACCACGACCAAGAGCA
Organism: Venusia cambrica; assembly: GCA_951394065.1. Classification (NCBI taxonomy): domain Eukaryota; kingdom Metazoa; phylum Arthropoda; class Insecta; order Lepidoptera; family Geometridae; genus Venusia; species Venusia cambrica. Next base: position 6,332,596 of record OX596069.1, read on the forward strand.
ACAAAACTAAAATCCTTTGAAAAAACAATTTTAGATAAGAACAAACAAAACGTTTTATCTTATGAAAAAAAATAAAAAATATATTACGTTAAATATCTACGGCTATCATAATAAATGGTTTATTTTGTGACATGGCTGTTTGGTGGGCTGGCTATGAAAGTTCGCTTTTAAATGTTGTTTGACTTTGTTTTTGTTGCGTGACAACCATACATTTTAAGATAATTAACTTTGCTATGGTAACATTTTGTAGAGACCTGCACATTTTGCTGTATTTGATTTATATATAATATTTTGTAAATATAATTAACAGAGAGCATTATAACTTAACAAGTACCAGATGTTGTCTTTTCAGAAAGAGAACCGTTGGCAAAGAATCTTTTAAATATCTGATAAGAAACTATTAATGCTGCTCTCTGTTTCAATGATATCCGGAATCTAAATTCAGCCTTAACCCAATACAGCAAGGGTTCAGAACCGGAGTTCAGGTCCCCGCGAGTTAAGACCCTCTGGGACAAGTGGCGCAACGTCTGGCTGCTTGCATGGGAGCGACAGAGACACCTGCAAGCCCGTCTCGCTCATCTGCAGGAGATCCAGAGAGTGTCAAACTTCAGCTGGGATGACTGGAGAAAGAGGGTGAGTAGTCTATAATAAAAAAAACTTTTTCAAATATGCTGGTGAGTGAAGTGTTCCCGAAGATGAATCTGCAGTTTTCTACTTAAAGTCAAGACAAAGTTAAAATGTTTTTTATTCATTAAGGTTGTTTTTTTATAAAAACAGAAACTATAATATTTATTCAGATAATTTTTACTCTTTTTTAATATTTAATGTTATTTAAAGATTAAGAACCACTAAAAAAAATACCCTCGATAGCATAAGTTTTAAAAATATTTTAGTGCAATAAGTATATAATAGTAATTCAATAAGTAGTATAATTAGTGCTTTTCAAAATATTATGCATTTTTATTTATCATATGTAGGTAACATAATAACATATTTGTGTGCAGTTCCTGAAGTTCATGAACCACAAGAAGTCTCGTCTCACGGACCTGTTCCGCAAAATGGACAAGGACAACAACGGACTTATTCCCAGGAATGAGTTCATGGACGGAATTATCAACACCAGTAAGTATTAGTATTTCCCTCTCTCTCTTTTCGTATAGGAAGAGAGTGTGGATCTGTTTAGAAAGAGAACCGCCATGGCCAGATAGGGTGCATGGGCCAAATGCTTCTTTTTTTTTATATTTTAGGAAAACTTACAGTTAAACATACATAGTAGTAAACTAAATAGTGTATGTAGCCATAAATGCTACACGCAGGAAGGCCAATAAAACATTTCCACATTTACATAAATGAAGTGAATTGGTAATAAAAAAAACAGACAGTAGACGACAGATATAAAATAATAAGTTATACAAATGAAAAAAAACAATTAATTCATTAATTAAAGTATGCACACACATAACAAAGATGAGTAATCTAAACCCTTATCTTATGTCTTACCATTAAGTAAGCGTAACTCTTTATTGTTTTGTTCCGGCATTGAGAGGTAAGATAGCCAGAGCCAGTCTGTTTAGCATTCCGGGTGAAGTGCGCTATCACCTTCGGCCTTATCATAACTAGACACCAGGTGAGATGAAGGCCAAGCGCTTCCCCGTCGTATAATACTAATAGGCATGTGTAAGTTCGCTCCATCGTAGACCTCATCCTTGCCTGAGCAAGTTTATAGGCCAAGAGCTAAGCGGAAGTTCTAAAATATGCCGCTTTTCCCAGAATTCGACACATCACGACTCGAGATGGGCGCCGTAGCTGACCTGTTTGACAGGAACGGCGGCGGCCTCATCGACTGGGAAGAGTTCATTGCGGCGCTCCGACCTGATTGGGTAAGAAATCAATGCCTCCAGTCAAACACGGCAAACTCAAACTCTCATCTCTTTGAGTAAAAACAAAAATCAATACCTTTAATGTTTTGAAATGAAAATCTGATAATATTGTGTTGTAGGTACTATTTTTAGGATGTCCAAGATGCTCGGTAATTTTCTTCTGATTTGAGCATAACGCATGTTTTAAATCTATCGTTGATCCATTAATTGGTGACGTTTCAAGAAGATTATTATTTCAATACTTGGGTATATTTACCTACTCGCATGTTATTTATGTCTATATGATTAAAAATGTAGGTAGGTTGTTTAAAGGAGTTTGTGCAATCAGGTGGAGCACCGCGGCCCGCCGACCGATGCAGACAAGATCCACGATGAAGTGAAACGTCTAGTGATGCTGTGCACATGTCGGCAGAAGTTCCGCGTCATGCAAGTCGGAGAAGGAAAGTACAGGGTAAGTACCAATATCATTAAATCTAGTAAGACTCTACATCAAATAGGGTAGGTAGCTATTGATACTATGTCCTTCATCAGCTTGTGTATTTTCTTTTTACCTTTTATTGTGATAAAATGTAAATAACTTCAAGTTTTGTTGTAGGAACTTATATATTTTAGCTTTATGATCAAGGTTCAGCAGTCAATTATATCGCTAATTTAAATAAGAAACAGAATCGGATACTATACTTCCCTGAGGAACTCCTTGTCTTATTTTATAGACTATCTATAGTGTTTGTTTATAACTAGACCAGGCTATGTTTAGTTATCCAATAAGATGCTAACTTAGATATTTTTATAAACTTGTCCTATCTTGATATACAAACAGTGATAGAAACCGTAATTAATGCTCGCTTTGGATCCTAAAATACGGTCAAACTGGATTACATTGAAAGCAGTAGCTCACACGCCATTGTGTCCACAGTTCGGCGATTCACAAAAGCTTCGGTTGGTCCGAATCCTGCGATCGACGGTCATGGTGCGTGTCGGCGGCGGATGGGTCGCGTTAGACGAGTTCTTGGTCAAGAACGATCCTTGCCGAGGTATGTACAAAACTAAAATTAGAACGGGAGGGTAGATACAGATTTTGTGGGGGAAATTGACCATTGCCCGAGAACCTGATGATATCACTTTTTACCAGGTGAGATGAAGGCCAAGCGCTTCCCCGTCGTACAGTATAAAATAATATATATGAAAAACTTGCTACATATAAGTCATAAGCGGCAAGATGTAAGAAATTTATTAAGTGATAAGTAAATGTTACATTTACTTATTTAAACGCTATCTAACCCCAAACCAAACAATGCAATCATCTTGTTTGTTTGAAATCTTTAACTTTCGTACCTACTCTTATCAAATTTAATCTCAATTGATGGTTAATTTCCCTTCAAGTGATTCTTATGCAATTTTTGTATTGGAACAATAGGAAAGCAGTTTTTTAAAACATAATAGGTTTCCTGACCTACTTACTACTTGGATTAGATTTTTCCCAGTCATCAATTTAGGCTTTAGATCTCGGGGCAGTTTGCACAACAATTTTATTCTATTACTGAAAACTAGTCTATTTCAATTTTAATCATTTGAACGGTTTACAGTATTAAGTGGGTTCGATTCCCGCCATCACAAAATCACATTGGTAGGTGGGTATAAGTAAGTCAAATAACGAAAGACAATATTTTGGTAGTACTTCTGCTGTGCCAACACAAATACATGGTGTACTTAGGTACCATAAAACATGTCTTTTCCATAAATTGATGCCTACCAATTTAATTTAGTTTTGCAAACTGCCCCAATTATGTACTTAAAGAATAAAGCATTGCTTATAAAACAGTGAGCCTAATTGAATTAAGTGGTTCTTTGAACTGTTGGCGCCCTTTAACTCAAAGGTCACCTCTAGTGGTATGAGCAATGCTTTATTTAATTTTATTTTATGGAGCCAAGTTTTTTCATTTTAAAACTTAGCCGAGTTATTATCAGCATACAAATTTGTAATTGATAACTTAAGGCAATTTCACTTGGCTTAGTAAATAATTTTGGACTTATGTAATGCTTCTAAAAGTAAGGCATAAGTTCTTTGATTGATATTTATCTTGTCTGGTTTTTGGGCATTTCAATAAGTACTTATAAATTATTTATAACTATTGTTATATTGCCCAAAGATCAGTAATGTGACTTTTAGGTATTTATGGTATTCAAAGTGTCAATCCAATCCGGGAAATATTATAACTGTGTTTAACAAAATAACCCTAATATGGGAAACTAAACCGTCTAACTTAGATTACCAAAATGTGTGTCAAATAACAAAGTAACATAATTTTAATATCATTTTATTACGGTACAAATCACTACACAAATCTTACATTAATTAAGTAATACCGGCAATACAAAATTATAAAAATAATCTAGCAATACTGTTTGTTTTAAAATGCAAAATCTACAACTATCACAGAAAATAATACAAACATATTAAAGTATCAAAAGTAGAGATTTCGTTTTTGGAAGCACAAACATCAAGGTCAAAAAACCAGTTCTACAATGACTCAGAAATACAGATTAGTCTTATGATAATGGCTACAAGTTTCTAAGAATGTTTCAAGAACCTATGCTAAAAGATATCTTTATTTGGAATAAGTACACAAAGCTACACAACAATGTTCTGTTACAAAAACATCTACAATATCTAAATATTGGCAGTCTAAAAGTACAGGCAAATACAGCTTAAACTAATATGAGATTCAATCAATAGTTGGCTTCCTAATAAAGGAAGTCAGGGAAGAAATTTCGGTGGTAGCACTTTCCTGTAAGGGACTGAACTCAATCTCTTCACTCAAATTCTGTGTGTCAGATGTATTATCAGCAACCGGCCATTTCTTGTGGCTTGGAGAGTACAAAACCAGCAGAGCAAAGATGTAGATATTCCACATGCCATAGACACCAGTAAAGAAAGCAGACGTATACTCCAACTCAATATTCTCATCCCATTTCCATTGGCCTTCAGCAACTTGCCCCAATATAAATCCAATAACAGTCAAAGCAGCACATAGCAGTGTAGCTAACATCAGAAACTGGAAACGGTAGATGATCCCTTCATAGTGCAAGCGACGAACAGAGCACATAGTCGGAAGCGATTGACGTTTGTGGGAAATGTTAATAAAAACTTGGTACACCATGTAACATAGAAACAGAAAGTAGATGCAAGTTGATATTCCTGCAAGTATGATAAATGTCAATGCCAAGTTTGTTCCAATATCGGTGACCCAGATTGAGTAGAATGGATTGCGTAGTTGGACTCCACGTTCACACATATCAAAGATAAATAGCGAGATACAACCCATGGCTACAGCACTCAAGTGTCTCCAGTAATGTTGTATGGAGCTCTGGGCAGTTGTGTTTTGAATCAGCATGTGCTCTCCCGCGAACACCAGCCAGAATGAGAATAGGGTTGCATAAAATACTCCTTGACGTATGTCCCCTAATAGCAACATGAATGGCAGGTCAAAATGCAGAGTAAAGTATTCAATAGGCATGTTGAGAAGACACAGTGATATTCCTAAACTTAGCAGCATTTTCTCTAAAAGCACTGGTTTTCTTTGCAACATATGAATCCGCCTCCAAAACCATACAAGAATGCCGATGATGCATGGAAAAAATACAGTTTTTAATGACAGCCAGACTTTAGTAAATCCTCCATTCTGGTTGATCACTGTCAGCCACATGTCTTGAACATGTCCTATGTTTACATTCATGTCGGGTGAGTCTACTGGTAGTCTTACATTCAGCAAGTAGTAGTCATGGAATAGTGAACCCAGTTCAAATAACGGTATTGCAGTGCAGTTGTAAAGGTATTCCTCGGCTTTGATATCGATGTCGCAGTCTAAATGGCGTTTTTCAACAGATTTCGTATACAATTTCCAATCGTCATCCGCGTCTCCTTTGTTTCGATACGCTAAACGAGCGTCAATAGTTATTGTGCTTCGCGGCTGGACTTCCATCTGCGAATGGTAACTTACGTCCACTTGGAGCACTCCGATGAGGTTCTGCTGCCACCTAGAATAGTCCAACACCCGGCTCTCGCGAGGAACCGGCATTTGAAACGCGAAAACTATGTCGGTTTCCAAGAGATCATGAAAAGTCCCGCCGAGGTTTACTGTATTGCAAGCGCCCTTTCCGCGATTGTAGAACCATTTAGTCGTATCGTTTTTTACCGTCAAGGTATCCTTACACACCGTACCGAGGATGTTTTGCGCGTTAGCTGGCATGGGCGCGACCAGCCCACCGATCAGAAAACATGTAAGCTGACACAACAATAGAAACGTGACTAATACACTCAGCTTTCGGCCGCTCAGGTTCTCAATTATAGTGCCGGTCATTTTCAAGGAGTTCGCTCGCCGCCCGAAAAACACTTAGTCAAGTCAATGTGAACTAAAATCGATCCGTGGTGAATTCCATTTCCATTGTTCTTGTTTTCTTTTCTTTACGTTACGAAGCGACACCGCGAGCGACGAAACGAGCGCGAATGAAACGAAAACGAACGAACGAGACGAACGAATGAATGTTTTTATTTTGACTTGACTTGACATGCGCAATAGCGAAAGTTACCAACGTAAGTGGATCGTTAGATACCATATAAACGTTATCAGTTATTCGTTACCGTTTCGTTGCATTAACGTTTATTAAAAAGCGGTCACTTGGCGTTAAAAGTTAACACGGAAACACGCAAACCTTGTTATCATTATTATTTTCAAAAACAAGCTGTACTTTTTTCACAAACTAATACGATGCTAATGGCACACTAGTGCTGTGACATTCCATATTCACTGCACACAATGTGAGGCTATCTTACAACGCTAGATATAACAACAACAGTAAATGGCTATAAAGTAAGCATCGTTATGTCCACAATAAATTTTTGATGTTGCTACTAATTTACTAATTCGTATTCGCTTTGCCCGTTCCAATTCCTGTTATTCCTTGATTTTCTATTATTTTTATTTCATTTGATCCTCGTATATCCCTTTACATAATGTAGTATCATTAGTGCTACCGCTGCCTGATCCGTTTAAGCCGGAGCAGCATGAAGCTTGTTGCCCGCTCGGTAAGCGACAAGATTGATTTGCCTTGGAACCTTTCGATGTTTGAATACTTGAACACTGAATAATAATATGCTTTTTTTTATTGACACGTCAACTGGTTCCTTTGCAATGCATTTGTAGTTGGTGTGCCTTAGTATTTACCTACGTTGCAATAAATGTAGTTTTATATTGTAAGGGTTTTATTTGCTATTTTATGGGTGCTTTTTACACATTTGATGCTTTTAGTATAGTGTGCTACTCGAAAAATTAACCTCGCTTATTTTATTCTATCATAACATACTATACCATATGTAGAACTACCTACAGAGTTTACATAAGATACTAAATTTTACCTCGCTAATATTTAGATACAAATACAATATTTGATTATATTTGGGTAAAATATTTAATTATTATGCTGATTTTATCAAATTGCAAGGTTGAATAAGGCTTTTTCGTCGCATGATAAATTTGTTTTGCATACAATCGTTATTTACTTATTAGCAATTTGTACATATTATTTATTTTGATACTTACATGTATAAATCAAGCGCAAGATTATTATTACCCTCGCTCTCGGCCTTATATTTTTACTGTAAATAGTTTTATTATCATATTGAAATTCCATAATTAATTGTTTAATAAATTTTCGATTATACCTATAATTAAATCACTTGTCATTCGTAAAATTAAAAATGTCAGAACTTGCTCTTGATTTATACTATTGACGTTAATATGTATGGTGAAATATAGAACTAATTATATGTTACGATGTCCCGTTCCTAACTGCACATAATTTTAATTCTTTTGAATATTTGGTTATGTTTGTTTTGTTTGAATTTGTTCTGATTTGTTTGTTGTTTTTTTTCCTCTCCCACACTACCCTTTTGCACGCTATTCCGATTTTATTTTAACACGTTTGGTGTTATTTTTATGCCTATCCTTTTACCGTTACTATGGTTGTCCTTACCTTCCTTTTCGTATCCCTCCCTTTGCAATACGCACTGGACGCCGCCCGCATGCAGCCAAGGGACGCACCAACATCGAACTGCGAGAACAATTCATATTGGCGGATGGCGTGTCACAGAGCATGGCAGCGTTCCGACCACGTACGCCCCGATCTAACACCAATACACCACCATCCACCGGACCAATCATCAAGGTACGTTGTTCAGCTTCTATTATATCTAAGCTAAGTCTTCTTTCAACAGGATAAACTTAGTTTATTTCGCACACGTATCATAAATTGCACCGTAGTAGTTGGGTGGAGCAAATCGGTTTGGGACTCAACTTTCGCTTGTTTTATTTTTTCTGTGCTGCAATTGCAACTTGTACACGGATCTTAGTATCCATTTGCAAGTTGCACCAACATGAGTACATACAGCATGTGTTGAGCTCGTAGAGTTTGGTCGTATTGCATTAGTGTGTTCAAGCTAAGCATCAAGCACAGGCTCGTTGTAGTGTTTGGTGTTGTTTGTTACTGTATCATTGGATTCACTGCATTGGAGTGGTGGCACGTCAGCGCCTTGGATGTTTCTGGTAATGTATTTCGTTCATCCTTCCCGCTAGATCCCCTCTACCCGCAATTCGTAAAAAAAATCGCGTTCGTTAACTAAAGTGTGGACTAATCGTAACATCATCGACGCAAAATTCGTCTAAATAAACGCGTTTCGGCAAAACGATTGGCACTATGAAGGCAAAATATTGTTTGTAATGGATGTGATCCTTCTTTCTCTCCTTAATGAGCTTCCCGATTTTGTATTGGTACGTTTAGCTGAGGAAGTAATGGCGGCGCTGAGGCCCATATTTGAGGCACTGAGGCAGCGAGAAGAACTTCCCTGTTCGTATCCGCTACACGTGGGCTCGACCCATGGCACTAAGCAGGCGTTCATTTACGGACATTCAAGATCTCAAGGTTCCACCACACCCGGCGAGCACCACTATTCTCACCATCATGGATACCAGCCGTCTCCAGGATACCATTGGGTAATTCTATCAAAGTGTGGTGGTTGATGCACTCCTCATAATTCATTTGTCTATATATATGTATTTCAGGTTTTATTAATGTCCATTTAGCGATCTTTGCGTTAGCTTTAGATACTTGTGATCCTCATTATTGTCAAGTCCATTAAGCATGCACATAGTAATAACTACATAGTTATGCGTATGACTCAAATAAGAAATTCAAGCTGCTCACAGTATTTAGTCACGTGTGATTACTAATTTTCCTATAAGTGAAATGATAAAATATTAATAAATGCGGTTAGTGACAGTAATAATATTAAAACAGGTAAGGGAACGCACGGTACGGTCGGTGCCGATGTCAACTGGCGTTGCCGGACGCGCGTCGAGATCATCTCTCAGCGCGGGCACTCCAGACTCTCTGAGCGATAACGAAGCAGCAAGTGGACTCGGATCAAGATATAGAAAACCTAGTGCTGCCAGGTAAAATAAAACGTTGAGCTTCATTGGTTACTTAAAATCTTCTAACAATTGATTAATTTATTCCTTTACCTTAGCAAGACAATACATTATTTCAGCAAAAAAACCCTTAAAATATTACGTATATTTCGTAACAGTTCTGCGAATTTCTAATTGATTTACTTTTTCTTAACTGATACTCATGAGTTATGACTTAACTTAATTACTACTAATGAAACTTATGTGTTTGTATAAGTATAAGTTTTAAATTTATTTGTTTTGTTGTGACGTTAACAGGTCAACATTGACTCCTGGTGGTTCCAGACCTGGATCAAGAACAGGCTCAAGGGCTGGATCCAAACCACCGTCTCGACATGGATCAAATCTTTCATTAGATAGTACAGGTAAGGTTACCTATAGTTTTTTAGGTGTTTCTTTCGGATCTCGTAAAAATTACCTGAGCGTAGCAATGGAAACATCCATAAAAATAATATAAAAATGTTTTGGTTGATTTACACAGATGATGTAGGAACGCCTTCCCGCATTCCTATGCGTAAAGTTACAAACACGAAGGCGTCGCAAGCGAGGGCTGCCGCTACAGCCAGCAAATTTGGTCTCGGCACACCGAACGGAAACTCGAGACCTCGCACACCTACAGGCATTCTTACACCTGCTAGCGGAGGAAGGTACGTGAAGTGACTCCAACTATTATCACTTTTCTTGAATGCAGATTGGTATCTTTTATTTCTTTGCCTCAAAATTTTATTGAAAGATCATTATTTCTAATTTCCAGCACCTCTGTGCTCAATTAGTGTTTTATTCGTATTTAGATAGTAATCGTAAAAAAATATATTCTTCTCCTCTTAATTTTCCTTATACCCATCTGTATTCTCCATAAATAAAACAATATGAATGAGAGTTTGACGATAACTTTAAATCAAACAGTTTTCTCATGACTTCCATCCTTATAATTTTCATCGTTCAACCATCCTTATCATTTTAGTAGTTCTTCGCCTCGTCAGATCTTCAAACTCTCTTAATATGATATTTCTACAATATCTATAACGATAGAACGAAAATGAGTAAATTGTATTAAAACAACGGTTGAACTGATGTGCGCACAAACAGGTATCCAGGCGCCATGTACCGCACCTCAAGTATTCCCACATTGTCTGCTGTACCGGCTCTAGTGAGGTATAATTCAGTTTGTGAGTTTTGTAGTTGAACGAATGATGTATCTTTGCGGTTTGAGTTTGGAGTGAGGCATTGAAACTAGTAACTGAATGGTTGATAATTCCTCATTTGTTTGTAGTAAAATTTTATGAATCTACTAGTGCTACTATTTTCAAACCTCGATATACAAAAAGGATAATGTTTTTGTACCAAACGACGACCGCATTTTTGTCTTGAGATACCGTGTTGAAGCACGTCACCTTGCTTGTGAGGGATTACAGGGATTGTAGTGACGTGGAGCATTTTGTGGGTGCACCTTTCAAATGAACACAACGGATGCCTAAATTCTACACTGCCTTATTTAGTTTATTAAGGGTGGTGGTTGTCAAGTTATCATAGTTCAAATCTGGTTGCGGGAAAGCTTTCAGCATGTTACGTAAAATACAAACACGGCTTTTTGCAGTGTTGAAAATACTAACAAATTGTTTTTAGTATCGTAGTAGGTGTTTATGAAACGAATTAAAACTTTTTTTTGTTTTCTCTCCCGCATGCGTCAATTACCCAAAATGGATAAAAAACAGCTCGACACATTCCCAGCCATCTTCAATAGCCTCCGAACATCCTAAATCCATTTCCCACACTCATCCAGCATTCCAAACGCAGGGATCTACGAAGATTCCCGTATACGTGGGCACACGTTCCCAAAGAACACCTTCTGTTGAGAGATTGAAAACATCCCGACAGTCGCACTCTAGAGAGGTCTCTCAAGAACCCAGTCCTACTTCCCAAGATCCCTCCAGGAAGTCCGATCAGAGGAGTCCTGAAGATGACTCCTCCCTCTTCAGCATTTCGGGAATGACGAGCGACAATGAATATGAGAGTAACATAAGTGAATCGAGCGGCGAAGCATCTAAACCGACGCAACGAGACATCAAAGGGTACAAATACAAGCCTGTAGAATGCTAGCTTTGTTTTGCCCGTTTATTTTGATTGATGCTCTTTGAACATTTAATTTCTGTTGTCATCAATGTCTTACCTCATTGCATTATAATTACAATGCATCAAATTGTTAGGAGTCATTTCACTAGTTTCTATAAATATACCAAATCCATCACTAGGTGACACGCCCTTTGTTATTTTTTCTGATTCTCACTATTCTCACTATCATAAGTTATGTCACTGTCATGTTTACAATTTTAGTAATCACCGTTTCGACCATTATGACATCGCCTATCGCATTACTAACATTATTCTATTGGAGCCGGCAAGCTTTTGTTTCATGTACAATTACCAACTCGCCGGACACCCAGTTTTTTTTACAAATTGCATTAAAATCAATGCTTACCTTGCACGCACACCGTCCATGGTCACAACTCACAAGACTTCTTTGTACTTACTTTATCTGGCTTACATCGTATTTGTGTAATTTCGAAATACATAAAGATACAATCCGATATTTTTTTGCTCAAAAGTTTGTCATTGTAACTTTATGTAATGTTATAAGTTTTTGCACATGCACTACAAAAATTGTACGATGTCTCTGCATCGAATGCATTTTTGAAAACTTAGAGTAATATCTTCTGTTGTCTTATTACTAATTTTCTGTCTGTACATGCTAACACCACCATAGGAGCGGTTCGTTTGCCTCCACCGATGGACAAACCCCTAGAAGAAGCGGCATTCCTGTACTAAAGGATCACCATACTAACTGTAATCTCCATAGGTAATAATAATAACTTGACGTTTGCTATTTATAGTGTTGTGTTTTTATTGAGTTTATCGTTTTGTTCTGTAGGTGATTTGTAGAAATATTGGCGGTGTGGACAAAATTATATGGGGTTTTATTTTGTTGTAGTGCTTTGCATGACTTTTTCAATGTCGTTCATAAAAAAACAGGCTAATTTATTTTTATCGTAACAGGCAAAGAACACCGTCTGGAAGCACGACCCCAGTGCGCTCTGGACAGCAGACGGCTGTATCTAGGCTATTGAGAAAGCCCTCGGATGCATCAGAGAATGGTGCACCCACTACGCCGACTGCACGACGGGGAACTCCCGCAACATCACGAACCACTGAGAAACGCGAACCATTCCGATTGTAGATGAATAAATGCCATTAAATTACACCCGAGTTAAGAAACGGGCGTGATGATTTGTATCTTTAACGCGTTGCTAGTCGCTGTGACATAAGTGGATACTCAACTTTTGCAGCCAACCAAATATTGCGTTATTAAAACTAAGTCTCAAGTTTGTGAGAGCGACTAGCACACGCTTAGTAATTGTGCCGATAATTATTATTAAAATTGTACTAACAGAATTAACCAATTCGCGAATTAAGCCAAGCTTATTATGAAAATACGAATTTGCGGATGTGGCTTTTAAAACAATATATGGTAGTATTATAACTTAAAGTCTGCACATGTTGCCTTGTATACTTATTTTTATTGTAATATTCGTGCAAATTATGCACAGCTGACTTTTTTATTTATTTTGTGCTGTCAGTGTTATCATGACGTTCAGTGTTAAGATTGACTATTATCTCGATGTGAATATTCCCCCTTCCTTTTATTTATTGTCAACGTTGCCATAATTGTTAGTGTATGTTTTGTATGTTATACGTATTAGTCTCCATGTGGAGACCGAAAGGAAAGTGTGATTTCGATCTTATGTTTTATATTTTTCTTTTAGGGACCATTTTTTCAATGAGTTGATGATAGGTAGGTAACAAAATAACTGACTTTGGTTTTTGTTTTTGTTGTATTCGGACTTGTGGTTACGCCAGATTACACGTTTTGATAGATGGAGGAAAACTTGAGTCAGTTAAGGTGATAATAGATTATTTACTAGATTTTTTTCTTTGTAATGCACAATCATGTTTCATATTACTTTCTTCGAAGATCCTATTCCGTTTTCATGTTAAAAGTAGGTAGTAATAAAATACCTTCAATCGCCTGTTTGTACATTTTTATGTATATTATTTATTTATTATGTTAATGTTTGCACAATATTGTAATAGAAAACATTTAAATTAATAATGTTTGATCTATTTATAATGTACAATACTTTGACTTTCGCCAGGGTCATTTGTGTTGATCAAAAAAAATTGCTCACAAATAAAATTCCATACTTCGTTTAAAATGTTAACCAAGACTCACATTATTTGTTAATATTATTATAAATCTTCACTTTGTAATTAAGTCCTTATTATTAGAGTAAAACTATTAATCTGGTCATTTTTATTTAAACATTGTTGGATGAATGTTAAAAAAATCATAGCAAATTAACTAAAATTTATGCTTAAAATGTTGTTTTGTAAAAATCATAATGGAACCCGAAGAGCTACAGTTATAAATATCATTATTGATTTCAAAATACAAAAATAAAGAATAACAATTATGGTTGAATTTTTCATTTCATTAGTTAGTAGGTGCTACTACTTTTCAAAAGAACGGATCTTCGATTATCATATTAAATGCTGAAAAATATAGATTCCCAAATACTCACAGTTATCAACCAATGGTGGAAAAGTTATCATTGCCTGACTACAGTGCCTGAAAAAAGGAACATCCCACTTATCAACTAATATTAAGGATAGTGTTGGTGTGCATATTCTGTGTAAAAGAGATGCGACTTTTTTGCGCATGCAAGCATGGAAGCCATCAGCGCATGCTTCGGCAAACATGCCTGACGCACTGCAGAATCGCGGATGCCCCAACAATATTGAACGCTTTTTGAGTATATGTGAACCATAGGCTGATCGTGTATAATGTTTGTCATTATGATTTGAACAGTGTAATTTTAGCTTCATTTGAACATCGAGCAAACCTACGAACCAACATAATTAGCTCTTACGGTCAACGCCCTTTCCATATCTAACTCTTCATTTAAGCTTTCGGTAACAATTTAACCAAGATATTTAAAGAGTCTGACCCGTTCCAAGGAAACTCCATAAAGTAACACGGGTGGTATTTTAATTATATTATAACAACAGTATTCTTGGCAGTTATCTACTTTCCACGTCTATTTAATTGAACAAGAAAGCAAAACGGCTCTTTTCGACGGCTTTTTATTCTCCACTCGTATTTAATTCGAGAATCAAATCGCCACCGACAAGGTTTTTCCTAATTCCTGCAGCTATAATAAGTCCTTCCCGGGTTTAAAGAAGAAAATTGACACCGATCGACTAGTGCGCGGTATGATTATTGATGTAGGTAGGTATGATACCAGCTTTATTACCAGTTATTCCCTCGTGAAATAACTTTAACTAGTTATTTACAGGTAGCTGGTACTCTATTTAAATTATGGTAACGATACTGATAATCTCTGATGGTAACACTGAACTGTCTCACTTGGGGTGCGTTCCGTTACTAGCCACTTTCGCCGCGTTCGCCCATTGTGCCGTTTGTAGACGTGATCGCCGCGGCCGAGCTCAAGAAACATCATTGTGACGTCACTGACGTCGATTGCGACGAGCCCTCAACGCCCGTGCGTGGTGCGATGTGGGTCGGCGCGGGTGTATATGTCTAGTGACAATGACAAGTGAAGTGAGTGACAAGAGCGCGAAATGCAAATCATGAAAAACATAATTTTCAATTCCAGATTTCAGATTATTGTTTATATAAATATATGTCAGCATTAGATTATAAGCACCGTCCGTTTGTAATATGCCTCGGCATATTGTACACGTGTCAGCATAAAATTATAAGCACCGTCCGTTTGTAATATGCCTCGGCATTTATAAACTAGAAATAATGCTTAAAATTGAAAATGTTAGCTGCTGTCGACAATTTGCCGATGTTTTGCAATATAACGAGGCACATTACAAACGGACGGTACTATTTACAATATGACGGTGACAGGTATTTACTATGAATATTTTTTTTTTACTACAGTAAAACTTATGTAGTAAGTAAAAAACATAACTAATAACAAAACCAATTTCAGTGAGTTCCTAGCTAGACAAAGTCTGTATTTACAAATATAAGACCTAGAGGCAACATTCGTTGGAGATCCTAGAGGCCTAGAGGCAACACTTACCAAGTTAAAACTTATGTGTAGAGGCGAGGCGAGAGCTACCTGGCTCCGAATATTATGAGTAGGTACCTACCTACTGTAGGTACTCTAGTAGTTAGGTATAGGTACAAAGTTAATTCAATTGGTTCCAGTCTAAAATGACTTGGTAATCATTGTCCGCGCAGGGGCAAAAAGATCTCTGTACGTGGTAATGTGCTGACAAAGTTCCCGTTTTCTTATTTCGCGGTGTAAGAACCAGATGAATGTATCTACCAAATACTCGAAAATTGATTTTTTTTTTCATAAATGGATCTAAACGTGGTCCTGCACGATGTGCCAAAACGACGTAGCTGTAAAGTCAATACTTAACTAATTCAACAATAACGTAATAGTATAAAAAATACTTTTTATAGAACTAGAAGAACGTAACTTGAATATCACTAAAAAAGGTTTAAATAAGTTGTTAGTAGGCAGTGCCAAAATAACGTAATGACAAAAGTCTTTATTTGAATCGTAAACTATTGCTTGTTTGTATAAATTTTAGCGTGCCGTAATAACGTATAAGCATAAATGTCGTTCTGGCTTCAAATAATATTCATTTTCGATGTTAACTTTGAGGACCATAAGAACGTATGGCCGTTTACGTTTTTTTGGCACCTATTTTTCAAAATTTAGAATAAGTACTATGAAAGACCAAAACGACATCATACCGCATACGTTACTATGGCTGTAATATTTTCGTAGTGATTTACAATCCTCATTGAGATTTTGTCAAACTTACGTTTAAATTAGGTACTCCTAAAGGTTGATATATTATACTCGGTACAAGTTGAAACGCGCAGTGCGATACCCCTAATATACATTTTGGTAGGTACCTTTTTGATATTATTTTTTCAAGTTAACAGTGCTTATAGGTTAACTTATAGGTTAATATCCTTTTTAAAACCAACAAAATAAAGAAAAAAAAAACAGACGAAACTAGAAGATTTTGGTTTCAGCAAAACAAAGTGAATCATCTCTGGATTACAGAGATGTTTTGAATGTTTTAGACCCGATAATTTCAAAGCAATAAGCTTTTGTTCAACTTGTTATTTTCTTGTCTATCGTAGCTCATGATAGTTGTTGAACCAACGCAACGCAGGGTGACTGAAAATGAACAAATGTGACCCGACAAACAAATTAATCACGAAAGAATGACAGATAGGTAGGTACCTACTCCATCATCCATTCGGTTAATTCAGCACACACCTGTCAGCACCTACCTGTCTCCTGACAGGTGTCTCCGATGGAGTAGCGGCTGCAACATTGCCTATCGTCGGGTCGTGGTTTTGGATCCTGTTTAACAATGGTTAGGTAGGTAGGTACTTTATTTCATTCGAGTTCTCTTAAATGCAAAGGGAAACATCACGAGGAAACCGGCTTCAGTGTTTTCTCGTACATATTTGGAAACTATTTTAGGTAGGTAGGTACTTACTTACTACCTAGTTACTCTCAACTGAGAGTAACTAAGTAGCTGGCTTTGGTTTAGGCTTAGTCGCGTGAACTAGCTTAAAATGATTGCAATATCGCAAAGAAGATAATAAACATAATATACCGACTTTTATTTCAAATACTTACAATTTTGATGACATGGAATTCAAAATGATTAAAGTTATAAGAGGCATAAGAATAGCTGCCGACAAAATTGTTCTGAAAAATGCATTTATATTACATATCGGAAAAGTGTGAGGATTTGCAAGATTTGTGCAGACAGGATCGACAATCATTCCTAGGTATTCGATATCACAACTTTTAAAATTGTTAAAAAAACTATTTTGTAGTGTGTTTAGCTATTCTAATTAACTTCACAAATAACGTATCTAAATACATAGAGGTAAACCAGTTTAGAATAAGTAAGAGCCAAAGTCACGTATGTCAACCAATTTTTGAAAAAATATAAATATTTTCTTTAATAAGCGCACACATATTTTTAGTTTTATACTAATGAATTCTCTTATAGTATGTGTGAATTTCTGTTTACTTTTTTCACTAGTCAATTACATATTATCCTCCTATCCTTCTTCTAAGTTGGAAGAAGTAAAATATGCACAATTTTTTAGCTCTCCTGTAAAATTAACAAAAAATGAATACGTTCATCTGGTTCTTACACCGCGATTTCCTGCAACTACAAGGCTTCCCTCCAACCACTGCTCGAACTTTTTGATCCCGATGGATTACGGTTACGGCGCATTACACTGAATACCGTCGGAAAAATCAGGGATAGTTACTAGGAATTTAGGTAGTATATAATTAGGATTTTTGTGGTTTGTATTTGTTGTAGGTAGGTTACGATTTTTTCTTTGTTTCTACGTTTTGTTTTTCCCCTCTTCTTCTTCTTGGTTCACTACGACCACGCACCGTTCCGTTTGAAGTCGATGTGCGGCTTCGACTGCGACTGCGACGATTTCAAGCAAGCGGAACGAGTAATCGTGGCGTCGGTCGTGCAACGGGACGGGACGGCAACGAGAAAGCTTGATCTTAGGCCTGGCCTCCCGATTAGTGTAGATGGAAATAGTGAACCTGCTGATATTTCAACTATGTTCAAGGAGCATTTTAAAGTCCGCTCGCCACTTGGCCCCTTGGCTTCCACTAAAAGTCTCAAATCTGGATGTCTGATGGATGTTCCACTGGTGTGCTTTACTGCTAAGCAGATAAGCGATGTCCTAATGAAAATGAGCGGTGGTAAATCGCCCGGACATGATGGTAGTAGTGTAGAGCATTTGAGGCATGCGGGGGTCATCACTTACCGAGTCCTGGCTCTGTTCTTCACGATGTGCATGAGTCATTCGTAATTACCAAGTGATTTAAAGAAAACTAAGGTATAGTTTTCTTTTTTCGTTGTGTATTGTGAAGAACAGAACTGGTGATATCTCAGACAAGAATAATTATCACCCGATCTCGTTAGCAACAACAATTGCTAAGATATTGGACAGCGTGCTGAATTCTTGCCTGGAAAAATATTCAAATATCCATGACGCACAGTTCTGATTTCGATCCAGACTTTCTACTGAAAGCGCAATCGCAAGAAGCACGCTGTCCAAATTATACAGATCGAAAGACGCCGTTAAACGCCTGTTTTGATCTCTCCTAAGCGTTCGACAATGTGTCATACGACATACTTTAGGGTAAGCTGGGTGACAGGGGTGTACCGGTCGAAGTGCAATTTTTTTTTAAGTTCTGTTATGCGAACCAAACTAACCAATGTAACCATGTGAAATGGTTCGATTCTCTTTCGGAAGCATATATGTTGGAGAGTGGGGTGAGACAGGGAACTCTTTAGCATAATATGTGCACGATCTTATCGATGGGTTGAGCACCATGCGCACATTGGTGCACATTGGTGCAAACACACCAATAGTCTCACTGGACACCTGACGCATCCAATATAAAAATATATTTAGGGTGATGTTGAGACTGCCTCGGTTTTGCAGTGCATCAGGGATGTTTGTGGATCACCATACAGATGGATTTAGTGCTCTCATCCACAAAAAAAACGCGTCCGTGATCCTTAGAATACGGGGAAGTCGAAACACTATCCTAATGACCATAGCGGACCGCTACACGTCACTGTTGTAGAAGAGCCTTGTGCGGATAGTGGAACTTTCTTCCTTTGTGATCATCCTCGGCACATGGACCTATTTAATTCAACTTGGGTATTTACATTATTTATTTTTTATTTTTTGTGTGTAAAAAAATAAACAAAATAAACCGTTTTCATTTTATTTTTTATAATGAAGGGTTTCTTTCGTTTATTTTTTTACACACAAAAAATAAAAAATAAATAATGTAAATAACAAGTAATAACAAGCCTCACAGCTCAGTTGGTAGTAGCTCTGCCTTCTGTGCTGTAGGTTGTGGGTTCGATTCCCACCCAGGACAAACATTTATGTGATGAATGTAGATGTTTGTTCTGTGTTTGGGTGTTGTATTGTATGATAAGTATGTATTTACAAAAAAAAAAAAGTATTTATGTATTCTATCCGTAATCTAGTTCCCATATTACAAGCTATGCTTAGTTTGGGACTAGATGGCGCTGTGTGAAATTAATGTCCTGTCCTGTAATTTGTAAGTTAGAGAAAGAAGCCAAGTTATCAATAGTGTATTAGTCCTTTGCCCCTTTGTCTTAAAAACCACCCCTATTACGTGGTCTGCGAACCACGTAATTGACCGAGCGAGCGCGAAGCGTCTCTAATTCAGCTTGGACAAAATTACTCTCGTCCGGCGTCTATCCGGCGGCGTCCGGATGTCTGTTCTTCTACAGGCCGTATTCATCAACCGATTGTCATGATTTTTTAGTGAGTAGGTTCGATAATTATTTAAAATTAGGAGTGGATGACAGTTTTTGGATTTTTCGCAAAATGGCGGACATACATATATGTTGGTTGGAAATGTAAAAAATAAATTGTTATTTCAGCCATTTCGAGAATTTTTCAAAAACGTCACATACATTTTTTGGGTAACAAAACTTCTTCTTTACTGCCGATGTCAAAACTTCTTTCTTTGACTAAAACAAAAACTGACAAGACTTGGCTGAAATAATTTTTTTTTTAACGTTTTTAAGTTTTTAACCCCCATAATCTCCGCCATTTTAATATGGACACCTATGTCATAGTAATATTCATTTATTATTTGTATTGTACTTTTCAATGGTATTTTAGTTTCATTCTAATCTAGGCCGAAATTCATTTTGGCAGGTTATAAATATTAATATTACAGGACATTAATTTTACACAGCGCCATCTAGCCCCAAACTAAGCATAAATTTTAATATGGGAACTAGATTACGGATAGAATACTTAAATACTTTTTTGTAAATACATACGTACTATATGATAAAACACCCAAACACAGAACAAACATCTATATTCATCACACAAATGTTTGTCCTGGGTGGGAATTGAACCCACAGCCTACAGCGCAGAAGGCAGAGTTACTACCAACAGAGCTATGAGGCATGTTACAGATATTATTTTGTATCCAAGAGAATGCTGGTGTCTAATCTTGTGGTGAGAATTGACCTGATTCACCATTTACGACATCCACGGGATAAGTTTGGGGGATTCTATTATTTTTAGCAAAGTTGGTCAAACTTGTAGAGAACTGATTAGTTTATATCAAAGAGGATGTTGTTGTTCAATCCTGTAGTGAGATTTAACGTGATTAATAAAACGATAGTGAATAAGTTCCTTTTTTTTCCGCCGTCCCATCATTTCATTTTAATCATTACAACAATTACAATAAATCGTATCTGCAATTTTTAAAACTTAACATGTCTATATATACATCGGGGATGGGAGGGTTATGTACGACTCCCCGGTTGCCCGGTTTACCCACTAAACAACCCAGCGGCACTCCCGCATCGTCTGGTTGAGGGGAGGACTGGGAAACCGGCAGAGCCTTTACATCCAGTCCCTTCCGACGACCGCCCGCCTTACAGCGGGGCCTGCACTCCCCTCCAGAGGACGGAGACGCGCTTGGCCTGGTAACAAGTTAAGATAAGGCCGAAGGTGGAGGCGCACTTTACCCGGAATCCTCAACAAACTGAGGAACTGGCTATCTTACCTCTTTATTATGGCAACAGAAATTGGTAAGATGGTGGTAGCTAGCCAGGCAGACTTAAACAAAGTCGTACAACCAACCAAACCGAGCACAATATTGTACTCACCCTGGGGATCGAACCCAGGACCACTTGATCTGAAATCGGTGGGGTGAACCACTAGACCACAGAGGCGGTTAACCGTATGGTCCGTGTACTTAAACAACAATTACACATAGAAACAACAAACTCATAGGACATCTTTAAGATTTACAAAATTAAATTTTATAAAAAGTAAGAAACAATACAATAAATATACAACATTACAACAATCATTTTCTAATTTATCTTTAATATGTGGGTATCGGTAGCCGCAAGTTTTTTGTTGGCAGCTCTGTCTGGTTAGGCTATTATGATTCTGTGGTCTGGTGATTCTATATTATTATGCCAGTGATTCAAAGAGAATAGAGTATTTAGTAATCTCATGGTAATCTCAATCAATAATGCCAATTCATTCTATCTAAAAAAAACTACACTGTGTGAGATGTATAGTGTAGGCTAGGCTAGGCACCTATAAGTTCTTGATCTGTGCCGTCAGGTACAGTACATAGACAGACATACCTATACCTACTGACTGTGACTGGGTACCTACCTACAATACAAATAACAATCAATCGGAAAAAAAAAACTGGTAAACGAATTATAAATTAGCTCGCTCAGTGGAAAGAACACCAACAAAAACTGACTGGACTATATAGGAGGTTTTATTTTCGTCATGATGGATCAAGCTGATGTCAGAGAAGATGTGGTACGAGTGCATGGTAATAAAAGAGACGCTCTTCTGAAGACGATCGAGGCAAAGCTCGTGTTAGAAAGACGTTTGCTTGAGGAAAATGAGATCCTGAAGAAATATAACGTGGGCATGGACGAACCTCTTGTAGACGAACAAGGGTATCCACGAGCTGATATCGACGTGTTCCAAGTTCGACATGCCAGGCACAGAATCATCTGTACGTAAATCCTAACATAGAGAACATTAAATTCTCGTAAGCAAAATAGACTGTTTGAAGTTAGAGGAACTCATTGTCTATTCTGGTTCAAAACTAATAAAACATCAAAATGCCATAACAACCATTCTTAAAAAAAATGTTGTGTTCCGGCATTTAGAGGTATGATAGCCAGTTCCTCAGTTTGTTAAGGATTCCGGGTGAAGTGCGCTTGCTCATTCGGAGAGATGATGGCCAAGCACCTCACCATCAAACAAGAAAAAAAAACTAATTTAATAAGTAAGTGATAGCACCTATCTATATATATATTTCTAGTGACTGGTGGTACCATGTTTTTTACAAATAATCTTAATTTGCCACGTTTTTCAGGCCTTCGGAATGATCTAAGACAACTATTTAAAAAGATAGAAGAAGGTTTGACTTTAGTACACGCAGAGGTATCTTGTAACCGGGAACTGGACAAAAGAATGCCTGCTCTTGCTTCTGATGAGAACTATTTGCTACATGCTGATTGTGTACCACGAAACCCATTTGTGGTGGTAACAATGGTGGATAATGGTTCGCCTGCTGATTTTGCTGTGAGTTTATATAATAATATCTATTTTTTGTTAACATTTGATAATATGGTCTCAAGGTGCTTGAACTGTGTCCATATTTTGGTTTTTGGTATCTTAAAAGTAAGTAGAATCAGAAATTGTTTAATAATGATACAAATGTCTGCTGTGTTCTACCCATTCTGGGCATACAATAATAATAATATAGCATAATTTTAATGAAGAAAATGACATTTTATCCTAATTTATTAAATTAAATTAAGAATAAATTAAATAACACACAATTTACATTATATTTTAGTCAGGGAGCAGTCGGGGAAAGAGATGCAACTAGTTATGTAGATGAATAGGGTACCTAACTTTCTCTATCATCAAGGGCCAATCACCCCGAGTGAATAAAATGAGAAATTGATAAAAAAAAAAATGCTATAAAACAGAAACTATGACGGATATAATGTACTCCAAGGATCTTTTCTGTTTTAAAGCATTTTTTTTTTATCAATTTATTGTATCCTAGTGGATACTACTACACTAAGGGCCCATAAAAAGAGGCCCATATTCATCACTGAGGTAGCTCAGTAACCTACACAGTGGTTTAGTGGTTTTCCCACCCTGTCACATACAGAAGACTCAAAGGATTGGAAATCCCCATGAGAGTACAATATTCTGCTTAGTTTGGTTGGTGGTAAGACTTAGTTCAAGTCTGCCTGGCTAGCTACCACCATCTTACCTAAGTATGTCGCCATAACAGCGTTTGCAAATTGTTGTGTACCGGCATTAAGAGGTAAGATAGCTAGATCCTCATACAGTTGAGGATTCCAGTTTACATTCGTTTCCACTTTCAGCCTTATCATAACTTGAAACAGATCAGGTGAGATTAAGGCCGAGCTTTTCCCCATTGGAAAAAAAAAACTGTTTATTATCTGGTCACATTTTTTTGTTTTAGGGTCTATGCAAAAATGACAAAATCATCCAATTTGGGTCCCTGACAAGCACTAACTTCACATGCATGGATGAGATCTACAAGATAGTCACACACTCTGTGGGCCAGCCGATCAATCTCCAGGTCACTCGAGGACCTCTTGTTGTGGGAATCACTCTGGTGCCCAAGCCTTGGTCTAACCGAGGGCTGTTAGGATGTCATATTCAGAAGTTAGATTAAATAGTTGGCACATTGATTGTTTATTAGCGCATAATTGAGTAGGACTACGGAAAAAATTGCACACACTGTGTGTTTTGGCAAATAATTTGATTTACAACAGCAAAGTTTAGTATTCAATGAAGCAAGAAAGGTGTACCTTGACACATATTTTGCAGTCAGGTTTTAGTTTTTTCAACTTTCAATGTATTAATATATAAGTACATACCTTCGTGATATATTTTATTTATACATACAAAATAAGATATCCAATTTAAACTCAATACAGATCATACATCTAAATCTTATGATTTGCGTTTGGAATATCTAAGATGAATGGTGGGAGTCAAACTGGCTGTATTTGTCAGTGTTACCACATTGCTCTTCTGCAGGAAACTACTCTATTGTGCGCTAGATCTGTAGTATGACTCCTGTTTCAAACAAATTGTGAGCTAATCCAGATTAAATTATTAAAAAGAACAAGCCATATATATTCCCTATTGTTTAAGTCAATTTATTATATTTATAGGTTGTTTCCTGAATTATAATGAAAAAATGTATTATACTTATTATATATTTAGTTAAGTATATTTTCAATTTTTTCCAACAAATAATGTAAGTATTTGTTGGCATAATAATTTATGTTGATGAAATAAAAAAAAATAAAAAATTGATAACAATTGTTGCAAATCGGTTTAATATTTCCTAGCTTTAAATTTAAGGGTGATATGTTTTATTTAAAATAAAGCTTGATTTTTTTTTTGTCAAAATTAGTAGTAATAAGATAAATAAAGTTTTAAATTCAATATAAGTTTCTTAGTTCAAATCGCTTTTTAGTGCACCATCAGATTAAATAAAAATAATATTAGATCTGAGAGTGAATTCTTCACTACCCACCTCTTCATCATAGTTAAAAACTACGTTGAGAATGCGCTGATATACAAAACAGCGCTCAAGCATAAATTTAAGAGTAGGTACATCGATTCAGTTTTTCAAAGCTTACCTACGGAATTATGATTATAAGGATTTGGGGAAATTCCCACGGGATAACGTCCCGACAGTAATTGTAAATTTGTTCAAGATTCCTAAAAATAGATCTTATGGTTAATCACCATAGCATTAGTCTTTTTCCTGCGCTTTTTTAGCTTCAACTTTACTTCTTCCTTTTTTTCTCCTCCCGATTCCACCTTCTCAATCTCCTCGTCCTCATCTTCTTGTTTCTCTTCTCCGTAAGTGTATTTCATGGACATGTCGAAGTAGACCTTGTCTTCTAGAAGGCGGTAGTCGGGTTTGGGAACCGTCCCTCGAACGCAGTCGTGGTAGTGGCAGACTATTTTCTCCTGTTCCATGGTCTCGCAAGAGCCTGATATAACCAATAAAAAAAATAAGTTAGTCGGGATGGCAATGGTACTATAAAGAGAATGGTTTAAACTTTCTGTAGATGAGTTCACGTCCGCGCCCTCCTTAATCCGGATCTCATGTGTATCATAACTTGGAACCAGGTGGGTTAAAGGACAAGCGCTTGCCGTCGTAAAAAAAAGACATGTCACATTTATGCAACGCTCGACAGGGTGCATACCTGTGTAAACATGTAGGTACTATATACCTTCTATACTAGAATGCAATAAACAAAACTAAGTGACTTTTTATTTCGGAATAATCCATTTGAACACTTAGTAATATTTATTGGGAGTCCACTTATACAATTTTGGTGGATAATGACCCAATCCTTGTCACGTGTTGCAGTACTGATAGCGAATAAAATTCAATCAATAAACTACCTGAATAAATGTTGGTTTGGTTTGGTTACAAACATTTATGTGATTTATATAGATGTTTGTTCTGTGTCTGGGTGTTGTATTGAATGGTAAGTATGTATTTAAAAAAAAAAAAGTACTTGAGTATTCTATCCGTAATCTAGTTCCCTTCCCATGTTACAATCTATGCTTAGTTTGGGGTGCTGTGTGAAATTAATGTCCTGTAATATTTATTTATTTTATTTAATCAATTTCCCCAAAAACAACTATATTTTAAGATAAATCTTCGTGGCTGGTTATGTCTGGCCCATAGTACCTGGTCTCTGGATCCTGACGGTAAGAACGGCTCGTTCTGGCGCCATGTCCCTGAAGTGGACCAGGTAGCACGCGAGCATCGTCCCCGTTCGACCTCGCCCGTGATGACAGTGAACGCCTACCGTCTGGAATAGTAAGTACACGTTAGTGAGCTTTGCTATCTTGATTATGTCAGGCGTTCGTGTTATTTGCTATTCATTTAGATCAGGCGCATACAATACGTCCTAGACTAGATATTCTTCTTCTTGTCCTTATCGGCACTAGACTAGACAAAGAAAATAAATACATGATTTCACGACAATACTAATGAGTAAACGGTGTGTGGTGTATGTGCCTGGTTTAGTTTATACTCACCTCCCCCCTAATTTCAGCTCGCTCGCATATTTCAATGAATTTCAGTATCTGCTTCAAGGTCGGCGCTCCGAACTCCTTAATCCTGATCTCCGTCCACTTCAGCTTTCTTCCAAACTCTTCTATCGGCGGGCGTCGTTCCGGCGACAGTGTTATTAAATGATCCACTCCTTCGTCAGCTAGAAAGTTCAAATTTGATTCGTTTCTGGGGTATCCCATAGCTGCTATCTTGCCATCTATGAACCAAGAAAAGTTGTAAGGAGCATAGGCTTCATAGTCGTCTGGTTTTACAAAGGGTTTCTCGTCTCTCTTCAGAACTGGTTGCGGTCTTGGCTCGTCGTACTTGTAGAACAGCCTTGCCAACTTTACATTCAATCGGTTCGGCACAGTACTCATGTTTACAAGCGTCACAAACTCCTATGATTATTCTTTACCACATCACACAGCTTACAAAATTAGTCTTTTATCAATACTTTAGAGGATTTTATAGCTTCCGTGAGTAAAGATATTGTGCTAGCAAGTGAAATTGCGTTTTATTTTCGTGCACTCGACATATCAGCAGCATCGTTGGGTGTATGCCAGATGGCTGAGAGGTACCTACCGTACTCACCGGTGTTCCTATTGGAATCATTCTTGGGCTCTTGGCACAATCATATTGACATTTGGATATGCTGTGTGCCAGTTCAGTTAGGCCTACTTAGGAGTGTATTATTAGATCGGGTTAATATATATATAAGCGTTGTAAACCTATTCAGGTGAAGTTGATATTGCCTTGGCTCTGATAGATGACATGAATAGTCTCCAGTTTGAGATCAAGGTTGTTGGAAACGCCACTTGCCAGAGTTTTTGATGACCAAACCACACTCCTATCACAGAATCAGAATACCCACCCTACCTATACCTACTACACCTACACCTAGTACCTACCTAACCTACGCATGCAAATGCGTCTTAGTAAATATGCCTAGCCTGATTCATCATCAACAGAACAGCCCATATATATGTCCGATGCTGGACAGAGCATCCTTTCTAAACAGGACATAAGCGCCGTGCTTGACGTGTGGATTGGTGATCGCAGAAAAGGGTTCGTTTAAACACAGAAAGAAGCTAGGTATTTGCTGACCTTCTGGTGTGATAACTTAGGTGACTTTTACGACATCCACGGGCTGAGTTAATTATAATATTCACTTTCAAAACAAGAGAGAAGCGTGAGAGTTATTTCAAAACAGGCGTGTGAGTTATAATACATTTTTAAATACGGGGTTTATTTACGTAGGTAAACGATAGTTCGTACGTCATAAGCTATGTCGAGACCACTAAATTTGCGCCTTTTGTGATCCTCGACCGAATCAGCCGCCGCACCAGCCCTACTGATGTCCCAGGCAGATGAGATGAGAAGAGAAGGCTGTTGACGCAGGTAGCGTTCGACACCAAAAGGCCATTTCCCAAGGGACAAGAGACATACCGTCGTCGGGCCGCTTACCATCATCACGTAACAGACAGACCATTCGACTCTAGAATGGCTGGAACATTGACATCGAAAAGGATGAGGTACGTACCTTGCTCTTACAAAAAGGAAGCGTTCTTCTGTGTGTAAACAAACGTTAACCGTGAACACCAATCGGTTTGACAAGCTTGGTGATTATGGCCAAACCTTACTGCTAAGGAGGACGTAATTCTACATTGTGGTGGATAAATAATGGACTTTGAAGTGCGGTGTGCGCAGTCAAACTCCTTGCATGACATCCCAAAGTACATCATTCTTGGATCTTATCGACACTCGTGGCTTGGCATTCGAAATAAACAACAGGTACATAGACCAGTTTTATTTTAAATAAGAAACCAAGACCATGATTATCAAAAACTTTGCAACCCTTTATACCAAGAGGTACCTACCTAAACTAATAAACATTTCGTTACCGACCCGACCCCTGGTAGGTAGGTACAGCCCGTTAAACAACGGTCGAGTGTTAAAGCTAGGTACCTAGCTATTACCTACTAAGAATCTCGTGACGTCGGCCATGTTTCTATCTCATCCAATTTAATTAAAAGAATGAGCTCACGGCCATCTCATCGCTACATGCTCCGCTCACGCAAACGTGATAAAATTGTAACATTTAGTTCATCACGGCCCGAATAAGTAAAATGCAGGATGTCTTATTATACTTTAGTAGGTACCTACCTACCTGTACCTAGTAGTGAGCAGTGGCTGTTGAGCATCACCCTACCTGCGCTTCACCTGGGTTTAGCTCTCTAACCAGGACAAGATTATAATAATAAATATAATATGAGAGAGAGAGAGGTTCTGGCTTACTGTGAAAGTTATCCTTTATTTTTTTCCATCCATAGATTGTCTGGAAGAGATCGCTTTTAGCGATAAGACCGCCCATTATATCTAGTGTAATTTCAGTTATTCTTGCTTGTCTGTTTATTTTTGTTTTTTTTTGTGTACAATAAAGAGTTTATATATCTTTATGTTACTTATGGTATGTATTATCACTGATAAATTATTATTTTTACACATTATTAGATTTCTGTTAACTTTTACCTTTGAATTATTATTTTGAATACATGTCAGATTGTGTAACTGATCCGAATGATTAAAGCTATTCAAATATAACGCATTGGATGTTTATTCTGTAATGCTATATTTAAGAATGTCAATAAATAAATAATAAAAAAAAAATCGCTAATATTAGCGAGTTTGTGACCGATTCTGATTCTATCCGGGGACACGGGGCCTAACTGGATAGTATGATAGTATTTTATGGAGTAGGTATTGGTACCTTACCAAACCAAAACACACAAACAGCACACCAAAAAACAGGGACAGTTCAGCCTTACCAAAAGGCTGAACTGTCCCTACTGTGGCTGCAGTAGGTACTGCAGCCACAGTAGGGACAGATCAGCCAAATATCAACTTGCCGCGTCTGACTCGGTGCCACCAGAGGAGCGCAGAGCCAAGAGGCTCATAGGTAAAGAATATCTTGCTAAAGGATCGACAGCCTGGAGCCATCGTCGCAAGGTTGCGTGGTTGTCGATGTTTTACAGATTGTACTTCGTCACCGAAGAAAAAAGCTACCGACGAATTTCAGATGCACAGCTTATACCTAATTACCATGCAGATGCATGCGAATTAGGCAACATTTTACTATTGTTTTATTATTGTACGACAGGGAGGCGCTAGGCCACCATCTCACCTAGTTACAAGTTGAGATAAGGCCGCTGTAAGGCGTCGTCGTCGGGGGGACTGGATGTAAAGGCTCTGCCGGTTTCCCAGTCCTCCCCTCAACCAGACGATGCGGGAGTGCCGCTGGGTTGTTTAGTGGGTATACCGGGCAACCGGGGAGTCCCACATAACCCTCCCACCCCCGATGGGAGGGTGTGCGTAATGCTTTTTTGCGTGGAGGCGAACTTCACCCGGAATCCTCAACTAACTGTGGAACTGACTATCTTACCTCCAAATGGCGGAACACGACAATTTTTATCATTGTTGTTATGGCGACAGAATTAGGTAAAATAGTGGTAGCCAGGCGGACTTGAACAAAGTCCTTCCACCAACCACTCCAAGCACAATATATTGTACTCCCCATGGGGATCGAACCCTCAGGATCTGAAATCGGTGGGTTGAACCACTAGACCACAGAATTTGTGTTGATGGAACAACTAGGTGGACAAAGGTGGCCCATGAACATATTTTTTTGTTCGTGGTCTACCTAGGTGAACTGACGAGGTGTTCCACGACTGTAGACGCGAGATGCGGTTGATGTTTCACTAATTAGGACTAAGCGCTTGCAAAAATCTTTTGTTAGGAGCTTTTCAAAAACATGGAATCATCTTCCAGCGACTATATTTCCGCTGTGTTACGACCCTAATGTCTTCAAGAGAGATTATAGGAACCTTCTGGGTAGGCTCGCTCCATCGTAGATCTCATTCTCGCCTGTGCAAGTTTAGAGGTCAAAAGTCCACCGATACCTACTTCATAAAAAAATGCCTGAGGTGCAATGCAATGCAGGTCATGTTCTTTGTGGATATGACGCAGAAAGGCTTTGTTATAGTCAAAAACGGGCTACTTGCTTGATCCATGTAGGTAAGTACCTAGGTATGTACATGTTGTATAAATAAAAAAGAACTGCATGGCGCTGGGGTTCGGCCAGAAGGTGGTCGCTAGCCAGCAAGCGGGCCTTCGCACGGTCGCAGCGTCCTCCACAATAAAATAAAAAATATATTACAGGACATTAATTTCACACAGCGCCATCTAGTCCCAAACTAAGCATAGCTTGTAATATGGGAACTAGATTACGGATAGCATACATAAATACTTTTTTTTTTGTAAATACATACTTATCCTACAATACAACACCCAAACACAGAACAAACATCTATATTCATCACACAAATGTTTGTCCTGGGTGGGAATCGAACCCACAGCCTACAGCGCAGAAGGCAGAGCTACTACCAACTGAGCTGTGAGGCTTGTTAATGTAATAGTTGGGATCATGCAGCCAAGCGCCTTGCAGCCAGCGATTTCGTTGCCTGGAGAAGACCACTAGGAAGTAGATATTATATTAGATAGATAGATAGATATTATAATCCAAAATATAACAACTTAACTCTACTCTTAGCTTTGTAGGTACCTATTTCAAATTATACAGCAGGATATCGCACAGTGGATTGGAATGAATTTCAGGTGAATTTACTCCTTCCTTGTGTAATCCCTTATTCGTCTCTTATGATTTCCACAGCCTGGCCCTGGCCAACATCGCCACTCACACAATCTATCCACCAGTCTTTCGCGGCCTACCGTTATCTACTTATGTACTCCTACGTAGTAGGTAGCGTACGTAGTTTTTTGACATGAAATGGTTAAAATAAGGTTTCCATTTACCAATGTTTATGTAGGTACGTACAGTCGCCTGCAATATTATGTACCAATACACTTCATAGAGAATCATTCAAATATATTATTATTGTAAGCAACAGTGTGTGTAGGTGGGTAGGTACCTACCTTTTTTTAAGGTTGACGATTTTATGTTGGGCACACGCGCAAATGTTTCATAGACTGTATGGCGACTGCTGATTGAGTCTTTTGTGTAATTAGACATCTACCCAGTACTGATTCCCTTCAAATAGGTATCTATTATATTATATTATCCACCAATATTAAAAGTTACCCACAAGTTTTTGATCGAAATTTATCGCCTCTACATTTTACCCACTTTCTAGTAAGTCACATGCAAAACGGCATGATTTTTTTGCAATTAGGTAGGTGCCTAGGTACAAGGGCAATATTAAAAATGAAAGCCTTTGGTTTCATTTCACCTCGATTTTCCGTAGCCTCATTGGTATATCTCACATACCTACAATGTAATGCATAAACACCATTAAAACCATTGCCAAGGTTTGTGAATATCCAAACAATTCTCCACAAGACTAATATAGCCTACGACACGTACCTAGGTATCTATACCTCGCACCTACGTCATTGCACCACTTGCCATCAATTTGAAAGCGTCAGACAAAATTACAATTTCCTCCCAAAACTTTACCAATAACAACGCATTTGTAGTTCCTTCACCGATATCTGTTAGCGTTTGTTGTATTTTTATACCTACCTTATGCGTCTTATTCCCAAGCAGCAAGAAACATATTTCTCT
Organism: Venusia cambrica; assembly: GCA_951394065.1. Taxonomy (NCBI): domain Eukaryota; kingdom Metazoa; phylum Arthropoda; class Insecta; order Lepidoptera; family Geometridae; genus Venusia; species Venusia cambrica. The sequence goes on from OX596069.1 coordinate 6,364,499, forward strand.
AATTTTTATGCCAGTTCTGAAGTGTCTCCGAATTTTAGGATTCCAGAAATAAATATTACATCTCCAGATGCTTTTGCCAATATTTTTCCCCCCCGGTCAGTCAACGCGTGTAACTCAGGTCGCATACGTGTGCCAGTCCCACCTGTTAATAATAGACTGGTTTTATTCTGTGATACAAGATTAATATATCTAAAATAATGGACGAGGAGTATGACAACCCTGTTTACACGAGAACTGAAGCTATCACAGAGGAAGACGACAAAAATCTGGCTGGAGCGACGAAGGAATACAGAAACGACCTACACATCATCATACCGGAAAATCCATTTCCGGAGATAGCCGTAGATGCATATCCACCTTTGAAATTCTCCTGGGTCATCCCCAAAAAGATAGCAGCTATGGCGTTCCCGAGAAACAAAGAAAACGTGCAGTTCGTCGTGAATCAGGGTATTACCCATCTAGTGACACTCACGGCTGGGAAGAAACCTCCAGTTGAAGACGTGGCTAGGCTGAACTGGACCGAGATCCCGGTGGAAGAGTTCGGAGTGCCGGATTTGGATCAGATCAAGAAGTTCATTGATGTGTGCAAACGAGGGGATAAGAGTGGAGAGGTGAGTTGAAACACTTATTTTTTGGAACATGTGGAAATTTAATTTTTGTATTTCAAGTGATTACTTGGTCACAAGATTAACAAACGTTATAATGACACAAAAAATCTCACTCCGCATCTTTTCCTACCTAAATCAGCGCTCAAGCTGATTATCAATAGGTATGACACAAACATTAGTAATCAGCGTCAGGACCCTCGTAGTTCTAGTGGTTAGAGCGTTCCCAGCTTTAGGAAAAGATGCTGGTTCGAGTCCCGTCGCGGGTTGTTAATTTTTGTGTCATTATAACATTTGCAAATGTGGAAATTTGTTAGCACTTTCGACGCTTATCACGCTGGAATCGGGCGTGAGTCTGTATTTCTATTCCTATCCTACCTATGGATATATTCTGGGTGTTTAAAACGCGAAGGGCGCGAAAAACGCTGATATTGGTGTCTAATGTAGTCATGTAGATACATATTAAGATAGTACACAGTAGTAGGTAGATACCCACTTATTGTATATAGTAGGTAGCTAATCGTGTGAAGATAAAAACAGCACATATGACTATGAACTATTTCCATCGTTATATACCTAAGTACCTTTTTCCAAATTTGTTTTTAATTTTAATTTTAGTTTTAAATTTATCTTTAATTTGTCATTTCAACTCAAACTTATTACTGTATACTACAGCTGAAATCGTATTAATCGCGATACAGGCTACGCCTAGTGCGCGGATCATTGCACATACCCTTGTTTAACTCGATGGGTGCTGTAAAACACTCACGGTGTGTATTACATAGAGAGCGAGACGACCAGCACCCAACGAGTTAACTCGATGGGTGCTGTAAAACACTCACGGTGTGTTTTACATAGAGAGCGAGACTACCAGCACACAATTAGTTAACTCGATGGGTGCTGTAAAACACTCACGGTGTGTTTTACATAGAGAGCGAGACGTCCAGCACCCAATCATATCTCCTCAAACTTGTATCTTGTATTGATAATTTTAGTTTTAATATATTTTTAAAGTACCTACCAACCTACTTGTGCAAGCTTGAGTTGTTAATAAATAATTTTTCATTTTCAATGTTTCATATATTTCAAAATTTCAGAAGCATATGAAATTTATATGACAGGTTACTTTTGGTCTATTATGTAAGGGAAAAAGTAGTGAAAAAAAATCAACTATACTTAATCGAAAAGTTGGAAAATGGTGAACAAAAATACTTAGTATTAATATTCCTAGTGTGTTTTCGTCTCCTAAGTCTTCATCAGTCAGCTCAAATGTAAATAAATGCTGTCACCAATTGAGCAGCGAGCGTAATGATGCAGATTCCAAATTTTTGTGTCATATCCAATCTAAGCTTGTGCTGGTTTGACTCCCGTCGCGGGTTTTGATTTTTCCACATGATTGTACTAAAACATTTGTAAAAACATCATTATACTTAGTGATTAAATTAATTTTAATAATAAACTTACTTCTTCTACGTATTTATTCTGTACAACTTTGTATGAACAATTATAACCTTGACATTAAACAAAAATAAAATTAAAAAGGCAATTTAGACCGTAACAAAGATCATCTACCGACATTAATTGAATTTAATAAGACATCAAATTAGAATGTGTTAACTCTTAAATGTTATGAGGACAAATTAAGTCGGTATATGTTATTAGGACAACTCAAAATATAAATTGAAAAAGCCATATCCAGAATACCAAGTCAAAACTTTCTAGCCTCACTGGGCCACCGACCTAAAAACAGTTATCTCACTATGTCTATGCGTTCGCCTGGCTCAAAAACGGAATCATACTATATGGGGCAATAGTAGCGATGTATAAAAAACGACTTGCAAACATGTGTCGAACGTAAGTTTGAACCTGCCTCTGACTACCACCTACTAGGTGATCCGCATAAGATTATAATAAGGTACAGTAGGTGATTAACGCCCACCTAACTTTATATTGAAGTAGTTTTGGTATTAACATGCAAATTAAAAAAACAAGTAATAATTCTCATGTTTATTTAGCTTTTAAAAAAACTCTCAATTGGGCGTTATTAAAAATTAGGTTTATAATAACGCCCGTTTCGAAAACTTGGCTTTTAATTATAAAATAGACTTAATAGAAAAAAAGTTACCCGCACATCCAAAATATCACCTTACGTTATCTTCATTACTCTAAAAATAAACAAATAAAATCATCATTAAAGATAAATTTTGTCCAAGTAAACAAAATACCCAACATCACATGGTTTAATGGTTTTTCGTCACAATTATGGAAATTTTTGAGTATTTCCATATAACATATTATGAGTACTTTGCGTATTAACTGTTTTTAAGGCTGAATTAAGATAATCGTTAAATGTTCATTGGGCACTTTTAAACGAACATTGGGTAATAACGCCCGAAGATGGGAAGTTATAATATGAAAAAGTAATTTCGAGTTCTTACCATTTGTTCTATGGAACATTTCTACTAACACAAAGTGGTTTGACAATTATTAAGAAAAAAAATTACAATTGTTACAGGAATTGTCAAATTCTCTTAAATTTCTGTCACTTCTATACAAGTGTTTAAAATGGGTTCAATTGATAAACATAATGGTTTTTATTCTAAAGTGTAGCAGAAGTGTAGAAGTGTAGATACAAAACACTTGGGTACATATCCAATCATAATGATAACGCACTCATTTACAAGCAATTATTTTAGATTTTTATCCTCACTACCTACAATATTTTTGGTTTTATTATTATTTTTAAGTCCTTACATCATTAATTCAGTCTCACGCAAATTGAGCAATAGCAACCTACAATACTTTTGTTTATTATTATTAAAGACTTACATTATTTATTCAGTCTCAAGCAAATTGAGCAATACCAATGCTCCAATTATTCGCAATCTGGGCAAATAAACTCTATATCACATTTAGAGAGACCTACACACTCCTCATGGTACCATCTTTTACATATTAAGCATTGGCGCATATCCAACTGTTTTATATCGTAACAAGCATAACAGTACCAGTCTTCTTTTTCGTCCGTGTTAATTTTTTCTTCCTCTTTCCTTTCCTGGCATTTTTTCGTTTCTTTTTCATTTTTCTGTGGGTTTTTATTTCTCTGACCACTTTTCTGCTTTTTAATTGTTTTTATTTTCTTAATATGTTTTTTTCCTCTTCTTTCTTTTTCGTCCTTGTTAATTTTTTCTTCCACTTTAATCTTCTGGAATTTTTTCGTTTCTTTTTCATTTTTCTGTTTATTTTTATGACCACTTTTCTGATCTTTGGCAGTTGTATTAATGTTTTTGTCATTACTTTTCCTTCTGCTTTCATTTTCAGTTTTGTCATTGAATAAGTCTTTAGTGATTTTTTGTCCTATGTAGTTCATCGCTTTCTTGCGCGGCTTTTTAGGTTTAGTCAATGCATAGTTAGGGGTTGGTAACTGTTGAAATTGTGTCTTATTCCTTTGTTGTAGACTGGCCAATGGAATGTCATCATCTGAATAGCGAGATTCATTTTGAATAGGACAGACCATTTGTTTCTTCGGTGTTGATTCTACTTTGTTGATAGGATACTGACTTTCATCCCTTGACGATTCATCTGATGAGTAACTATATATTTTTTCAGCGAAATATTTGGATTGTTTGAAAACAGGCCTAGTTACGAACGAATCCAAGTCTGAAATTGTTGAATCAGAACCGGTATCGTCGCGTACAGGTCTTTGTAATCCGGAACAACTTGGAACGGCTGGATCTTGTTGTTCTAAATGTATAGCTCCATCAAGTTGTTGATCCGTTTCGGTCAAACAAGTTATGTTACTATCTGGTATTAAGGACGGCGACGCACAGTCCTGTTCTATCGTAACTTGAGATGTAGGATTTTGCAAAACTGATTCCATATCAGAAACATCGGATGACGAGCTATAATCCACGAGGTGGGGCTTGACGTCTGGATTAATATTTTCATGAAATGATTTATCTAGAGCTGTTTGTCCCTGTGGAGTCAGTATAATTGGATTTCTGGGTAATTGATCACCATTAGTATCAGAAGTGTCATCAGTGTCATTGTCTAATGAGTTAGTTTGGGGGCATGGAATTTCTGATAAAACAGATGGGGCAAATGCTTCCTCTGGTATCGCTTCAGGATCGAAAGGGAAGAGACCGGTAGCCTAGAAGCCATTAACAATGTTGCTGAGTGTCATACACTTGGGCCAAACTCGAGTAAATATTTTATTGAATGTGGCTTTTGTGAGTGCTCTGTCGGTGCTAACGTATAAAAAGTGGAGAACTTCTTCATCCCAGTGATGTTCGTAAGACTTGTTAACCGACTTATCCAGGGGCTGTAGCTCATGCGTTGTGTTTGAAGGGAGGCAATACAACACTATATCATTTTTATCTGCTTCTTCGAGTGCTACAATCGATAAATGTCATTTTGCACCATCAAAAATGAGTAAACACTTTCCTGGTACCTTGTATTTAGCTAGGTGCTGGATGAATTCCACAAACAAGTCCGCAGTCATAGAACCTTTCGGTGCCATTCTAACTAATGTTCCAGCAGGTAAGTTTTCTGAAAGATCAGGTCTTTGTCTTTGCCCTTTAAAGAGGAGCATAGGAGAAATCGCTGTTCCTATGGCATTGACGCACATTGCGATCGTAACGTTTTCGGCGTGTTCAGGTGCAACAAGGTGAACTCTCTTACTTCCTTTCTCTGCAAGTACTGTGTGCTGCTTATGGACTGTAATTCGGCAACCTTTTTCATCCATATTATACAATCTTTCAGGATGCTGAAGAATTTCCAGCTGGTCGTATAACTTACTTACACTCTGGAAATGTTGCTGAACAATTACCTTATTCAACTTTTGAGCACGAGCTGGGTTCATTATTTGTGGCTTACGTTTGCTGATCGATGGGTTTCTCTTCAAAAACTGTCTTAACCAATCAGCACCTGCAATCTTTCTTAATGGATTGAAGTTGTGCTTGATGTCAAATCTCTCACAAAACATAAAAGCTTGCTTTCTAATGAACTTTGGTGTGAGGGGTACTCCAATTTTTGCAAACCTCTTTATTCTACAACATAAATCATTTTCCTGGGCGTTTGTCAAAACAGGTTTTCGTCCTAAACGTTTGACATCTTGACCAGTCTTCACGTGATCCCTCAATGTTCTTCGCGGAATTTTATATTTGAGAGCTATGGCTCGCTGACTTTCTTTACCTTTGCGCACAGCTTTCAAAGCCGCTTTTAAATCATCTTCTGACCAGGACTCTCCTCTCTTTTTACGAGGAGACATTTTGTTATACCTTAAAATAAGTAAAATTGTGTGAACAAATAAATTTAATTCAGAAATGAATATACTAAGTAGTTTTTTAAGTATTTTTCTTCTAAGTATTTTTTCTTAAAAAGTTTTTTAGTAAAAATAAATTATTATAAAAATGCCCTGTGTCATTAACGCCCATGCAGGCTATTAGCGCCCAACCGTCATTTTACTGGACGTTATTACCCAGGTGGGCGTTATTATCATAAATGACACATTTTTGGAAAACAATAATAGAAATCGACACAAAATATTCAAACAATAGTATAATAGGTTAGGCTTGACCCAAATATGACAAAAATATCAAATAAAACGCAATAAAAACCAGTAAAAACTTACGATTTCGTCGCAGCACTTCTTATAACAGCGTGTTACGTGACCGATCCTGCCGGAACGCGGCGTCTCACTGCCACAATTGTTGCGCGAGCGAGCCGCCGCTCGCCATGCGCGTTCTTATTGGCTTATTCTATGTGTGCGTGGAGTTTTCACTAAATCACACCATATCTAGTGTGTTTTCTGTAACCTGGGCGTTTCTAAACACCGGGCGTTAATCACCCACCCTACCTTATATGATAACCGCCTCTGTGGTCTAGTGGTTCAAGTTCAACCCACCGATTTCAGATCCAGAGGTCCCGGGTTCGATCCCCAGGGGAGCAATATTGAGCTTGGTTTGGTTGGTGGTAGGATTTTAAGTTCGCCTGGCTATACCACCTTCTTACCTAATTCTGTCGCCATAATCACAATTCTTAAAAAAAATGTTGTGACGGCATTTGTAGGTAAGATAGCAGTGCCTTAATTTTTTGAGGATTCCGGGTGAAGTGCGCCTCCACCTTCGGCCTTATCTCAACTTGTAACTGAGATGAAGGCAAGCGCTGCCCCGTCGTACAATAAAAAAAAAAAAAAAACGCTCTGAGTAATGAGATCAGAGGTGAATCTTCGAAGGGGAAAAGTTGGTAAACTTCTTTAGACGCGTTGGGCATTTTTTGAGATGGACGCTTACCGACCCCACTTTTGACTTTAAACACATTGAGATTCAAGTATACCCAAGAATTGCATCAAATGAATTATTCTTCCCGATTAATTTTAAATTAAAATTATTTATAATCTTTATATTATTTGTATTAATTTTTATTCAATTTTTTTATTTTCAATCTAAGCTGTTCTCTTCGGCAAAGATCGACAAACTTCAAGTTTTCACGTAGTGCCACTGTTTTTTTTTTACTGTTCGTTTACCTACACTAATCATCTCTAGCCAACATAAAAATCGGCGATAGCTGCAAAATCACTTTCGCAGCCTAAAAATATTGACACTCAAATTTAAGAGGTACCCGCCTAATTCATGTTTTCGTAACTTATAAACATTAGTATCAAACATAATTTATTAAAATATTTTAGTTCTAACAATCGAAAATGGTTCTTATCCCTAATATGTCAATTTTTCCGAATTCTTTCGCTGTTTACAAGAGCTGTTACTGTTATTAAAAAATGGTAAGCTTAGGCATCTATAGGGTGCTTGTTCATAGTAATGATTGTGCATTCAAAAATGTATCTTATCCCTCAGGTAATAGGTGTGCACTGCCGGCAGGGCCGCACGCGATGCGGAGTCATGCTGGCATGTTACCTGGTGCACTTCCACCGGTTTGAGCCGGATCAGGCCATGAACGTCATCCGGATGATGAGGCCAGGTGAGTACCTCAGATTAGCAACACAACGCAACTCCACTCTAGTTTCGAACTAACATATAGTTATAATAATGATGACAGAAATACGCGCGAATCAACGTTTTAATTTTTCACGGTTAAACAAACATTAATTTTGAAAATCTAAAATACAGACCGTCTGCTGTATACTGTGTTTATTTACTGAAGAAAGTGTTAGTATTGGGCGTATTTATTGAATGGCGAACATTTTTGGTACATATTAGAGTAAACTTTGGTTTTTTTATCTATCGAGAAAGTTTTATGTAATCGTGTTTTCGACTATAACATATATTAATTTCAAAGTAAATGCTACAGTATTGTGGAAGATATGATCGCTGAAGCCAAGCCATTTCACATATCATAGACTCTTAACAGTCCACCCGTGGTCGTGCAAACCTTTCGGTTATATAGACCGAGGCATGAGCTGGCATGGAGATGGATCTCTTTACGATTTTTGAAGTGAAATCTTCTGAAACTGAGAGATTTTTGGTAGGAGGAAACCTTATGGGTTCGCGTCACCGACATGCTGTACCTACTGTATAATATTGATCGAGTGAGTGAAGCGAACGAGATCTCTGAGTTAAGTTGGGAAATCCGGCACGTATGTATGTATGTATGTGGCAATGTTTGTGACGGCATAACTCTCGAACGGATTATCCGATTTTCATGAAATTTAAACTAAATAGAATTTGATTGTCGCGGGGGATTTTTGATCAATGAACATTATGTTATCAATAAGAGAGAGCCTCGAACACTCAGGTGAATAAAGAGTTCGAGAAAAAAAACCGAGAAAGCACACTTTTATCGTTTGTTAATTACGTTCTATTTGAGAAATAATCTCCGTCACAAAACAGACATCACGAGATCTCAGTTCGGGGCGATCTACTTGTTGGTACCTACCTACTACTTTATTTATTTCCTTAGGCGCCATATTCAAATTCGAATTCAAAAATATTCATCGGGAACTGTAAATTTTAAGGTTACCTACATACGTTATAATTGGACGGATGACACTGCAAAAGTTTAATATAAAACTGAGTAGCCGAGTCAGCGCCCTCCCAGATTCAAATCTGTCTTATCTCCAGGTTCGTGCGACAGCGACGAGGCCGAGGAAGCAGTAGGCAAGTACTTCATGTACCTGACGGAAGACAACCCTCTCCGCTTCGGAGTCAGCGGGGAGCTGATGGAGGAGTGGGTGGAGACCGCGCGGCAATACACCAAGAAAGTGCTTGGAGAACTGTGATATATGTACCTGCCTACCTGTGTTGTGTTTATCGTTTAAGTTAATTGTTTTGGCTATAATTATACTGAATGGTTTTAATTACTTATGTCGAGTTTCATTTATTTTTTCGTTGTGTTCCACCATTTAATATGGTAAGATAGCCAGTTCCTCAGTTTGTTGAGGATTCCGGGGAAGTGCGCCTTCGGCCTTATCTTAACTTGTTAACAGGTGAGATGAAATATAAACCCATTTCTCCCCAGCGAATCTCGCAAAAGTATTTGCACAATCTACTGCACGCTACTGGATTTACTGTGCTGTGTGTGTGTAATTTAAAGATTATTCAGTGGATCTTTTCTCCGAGTGTATACCCAGTCAAAGGTACCGACCTGAATTTCAAGGCAAAAAAAGATGTAAATACCCATATATAAATGTGATTTTTTGCCATTCAATTATTTTTTTCATGATTTGTTGATAAAGCGTCGATAGAAATACAAATAGGTACAAACTGGCACTCAAAACAAATCAACTGTCTACATTACGGTACGGTTCATGGTACAGCCCGATGATGATAGACAGACGGACGGACTGCGAACGCTTAGTAATAGAGATAGAGGTTCCCGTTGGCACCCTTTGGGTACCGAACCCTAATAAATTGGAGTCCACACCTTGAAGCATAAGCAATCTTTTTTTTTTTACGACGGGGAATCGCTTGGCCTTCATCTCGCCTGGTCACAAGTTGAGATAAGCCCGAAGGTGGAGGCGCACTTCACCCGGAATACTCAACTAACTGAGGAAAACACCAAAGTTTTATATACCTACGTCATATAAGTATACCTACCCAAAAGCTACACGGTTTTACATCTTACCCTTTATATCGTACAGCCAAATAAACAACAAATCAAATTAAATAAGGATATATTTAAATAAGTACAACACAATGTTCTTAGCACTCAACAGCTCACATATGTAAAATATAAATTTATATAAACTAATTCATTTAATGTCTGTAAAAATTGACCATTTTGAGCCAATTGTTATAAAAACTACAAAATTCACTCTGCCTATTATTTGCGATATACTTACAAGGCATTCTGATATAAGCTAATGGGTTATGCAGACGGTACTAGTGCAGTGGCCATCAGTCAGCGCTGGGCCAAGTTCTAGATTCTAGAAATGTCCTGGTAGTATCGCTGTTTTTTTAACCCATACAACCGTAGTTTGTTATACATTTTGAAAAGTACGCCCAATTCAAATGAAATTTTGCCGGTATAATCCATTATTTTGACACGAAAAACGGGTTCTTATCGCGTATTATACTTATCTATACTGACGTCGAGATAAACGTAGGTAAAATACACGATAAATATTAGTTTCTCGAAAAAAAATATGTGTTCTAATCGCTATAGTTAAAAAAGGAATAATCTAGGACTGTGGTGCGTAACTTTTTAACAAAAAAAAAGACTTTGTTAAAAATTACATCAAACATTCGTTCGTTTTGTTTTTTATTGCGTTTGCCGTGGACATTTCGAAACGAGCGACAAACTACTTTTGTATGGAGAGCGGTACTACTAGGCCTTACGTTTTTGCTGCAAGCTTACTGTCCCACTGCACATTACGTCTCATCAAGCCTTAATGTAATACTTGCACCTAGCAGAAATTACACAGAATTGCAATAGAGTAAGTACATAAAAGTTACTAAGTAGTCAATAAACACTACAGATCACAGTATCTAGCAATACGGGAAACAATTACAATACTTGATTAAACAATAATACAGAAAAAAATACTTAACGTGTATATCTAAACTATAGATGACATCATGGGAATGCATTTGTTTGAGGTTTTCGATTTCATAATTTTAATTTTTGAAAGGTTCTTCCAAATCACAAAGAATGCAATATGAATATAGGTAGTTATAGTATACTAGCAAATGCCAGCAACGGATTCTATTATTGATTAATGTAGATGTAGATACCTACCAGTTTTTGATAAATTCTACCGTATTTTGGACCTTATTAACAATAGATTGATAATAACAATAGAAAATGATTAAGCTCGTTATCAAACGCTATAAACTATTATCCAATGACTTGGTCGTGTTTACAAGATAATAAAACATAAAAGCCTAAAAGTTAAACACATTTAGGAATCAACTAACAACATATGTGGTAAATCTACTTAATCATCTTATACCAAAAGTAACATATGGAAATATTAACACAAGAAAATACTATTTTATTAATTACGTATTTCAAATGATGAGATATGCGTTATTCATATTGGAATGTTTGATTTAGAAAAATGCAAAAAAAAGCATATAAATAACATAAGCATATAAAGAATACACTTTTTATCGACTACCTCCTACCCACGGTTTACACTTAGCCTGATATACTTGATATATATGTCTATGGCCTTCCAGATAGAATACACTATACTCATACCATTTTTTTTTTATTGTACGACGGGGAGTCGATTGGCCTTCATCTCACCTGGCTACAAGTTGGGATAAGGCCGAAGGTGGAGGCGCACTTCACCCGGAATCCTCAACTAACTGAGGAACTGGCTATCTTACCTCTAAATGCCGCAACACATTTTTTTTAGAAATGTTGTCATGGCGACAGAATTAGGTAAGATGGTGGTAGCTAGCCAGGCGGACTTAACCAAAGTAACAAGTAAACCACCTACCAAAAAAAAAAAGATTAATATCCGTCCAGCCGTTTAATCGTGAAAAGGTACAAAACAAATAAGTAAACAATCTGAGAAACTAGTGAAATTATATTTAAAAAAAAGTTTTTAAGATTGTTTTTTTATAAATGATGGGTTAGCTCTAGACTTTTCTGGTAACCAAGCCGCAGCAAGGATGAAGTTTAAGATGTTGCGAGCTTCCCAGAAGGCCCATGGCAAACCGTTTGGCGGCGGACTTCGCTGGTATGAAAGTATGGACATTTTTGATATACAATTATTTTTTTCTACCATGGTCCTTAGTTGGTTTAAAGTATTATTGTTTAATAGTTCAATGTTGTTTTGGTTATAACGGCAAATTTCACTTTTAGAACACACAATGCCTTTTGAAACTAACTATAAATTTACCGCAATCAAATGGATCTCTCGTGTTGTTATTTATACCAAAGCCCTACAAGTTTTCAAGGCACATTGCGCCCTACGCAATACAATATCATTGATTTTAATGATATCTTTAGGAACAACTCTATGTCAAAACTAGTGAAACGAGACTTTGTTCCCGATATCCCGTGGGAATTTCCTCAAATCCTTTTTTGAAACGGAAGCTACTCTGAAAATGTCAAGTCTCTACGACCTCTGGTTTGAACTGTACGTTGACAGTCAGCCAGTCATTCAAACAACTACACGACGACTTTTTATCTAGATAAAAATGATTCAAGATTATATGTATGATATGTTTTTGAAAATTCGTTTGTAAAGCGATTTAAAAACTGCAGGTTTATTTATATAATCATTGTAAAATAAGAGATTCAAGGCACAATATTTAGGCGTTGCAATTTTATACATTAAGTCTAAGCACTAAGCATATACTTCAAACAGCAGTGATACAAATTTTATGAAGGCCTAGTAGAACCCTTCCATATAAACGTAGTTTGACATTTTTTTTTTATTTGATAAATATTTCAGGACATCAATTTCACACAGCGGAACTAGAATACAGATAAAATACTTGTATGATGAATATTTGTGCATTACAAATATTAATCATACAAATGTTTGTTCTCGGTGGTAATCGAACTAACACCTACAGCAGAAGGCAGAGCTACTACAAACTGAGCTATGAGACTTGTTAACTTCGAAATATCTTGTCCTATTAAAATGATTAGAAATTTCACAGATAAATACGATCGAATATTTATGATTTCCCATACATTTGCATAATATTAATTTTAATTACGTTTTTAGACAATAAAGCGATGCAAACATAATTTATTCCTATCCAATTATACCTGCAGAATATCTATTGAATCAGACATCCCACTTTAAAAGTTGTACTGGATAGCGAAAATCATCGGTAGTCCGGGCCTTCATTATGAGAAACTAGTATATTTACACGGTTCCGCCCGCACGGCAATAAGTATCATATAGACTTTTACATTTTCACATTCATATTACCTTTAAAACATTAAAAGGAATTAAACAATTATACATTTACAATGCCTTTATGATCTAACGAGAGTTAAAAGGCCTGTCGCTTTTTACGGGCAAGTAATTAAAACCTGTCACGTATCGAATACTAAACAAACCGTGTGCATAACGTAAGTTTGGATGTGTCTCCGACTACCCCCTATTAGTTGATCCTCAGAATATCCACGCTATGAGTAGTGGTGAAGTGAATTGAAGAGGAAAAGTCGCGAGTCTATTTACTATTGTTTTTTTTTATATTCGGTCAGATAAAAAAATATTTTGACAGCATAATACTTATATTTTCATGTAAATGATGAAACGCTATTCATCATAATACTTTGCACGGCAAAGAGAGTATCTAGTCACTCTTGAATTGAAGACTATGACATGTTGTAATGGCTCAAAGGAAACACAGACTTAGGCAGAGCGTTCCGTTCCTTGCGCATTACCGTCTTTTGGCTTCGAATTATTAGGTTTCATTGTTTGTATAATACACTTTGCTGACCAAAACCACCTTGATTAGCTGGTCGTTAAAAAATAATATTAAAATAAATTAAACCCTTTTCAAGAAGTTGATATCACGCAATGTGTAAGCTTCGTCAGCATAACAAACATGCCACCTATTTCTGACACCAAGCAGCATTCGAAGGGTAACCGGTGAAATTGCAGGCACTAATTCTAATATGGAGGGAAGGGGAAAAGCTAGTAGCATATAGTGACTAATTTCACATTCCACAATTTTCATGTGTTTTGAAGCTACAGTTCATCAAATATTAACATACAAAACCCGTTTCATGCATACATACTTAGACAAAGAACCCTAAAAAGCCCCAGGAGTACAGCTGATTGGCTTTCCAGTACAAACGTAGTTTAACAAGGCTAAAAAGTAAAACACAGAAGTACACAGACTATCCCACCTGCAAAATTTTATTTGATTTGGACTTGACATTTCGAAATAAGCGTCACATTACGTTGGTATGGAAGAGTGGCACTGGGCCTTCTTTACATCAGGTGGACGTAATACATATATATGTATGTTATGTACATAATACATGTCACAAATACATAGACAACTGTACGTTTTTTTTTAATATTGTTTAATACATAAACGAAATAGGCCTCTAAGTTAACAAAATGGATGGATTATTAATACTAAAATTAATTTATAACTAATTTATTGTCCGCAATTATAAAACATATATATAATTTTAAAAAATGGAATTTCATAATTTCGAATACTTTTATTTCACCAAAAATTGCTCATATTTTCGGAAAATTGTTTATTTTTATATTAATGAAAATTACTAATAATACGTCTTTTGGACTTTTGACGCCAATATTAAGTCGTGAGTGGTGATAAAATTGAGCTCTATCTCAAAATTTACACAATTATACACAGAAGAAAATATATAAATACTTTTAGACACTCCAAACTTAGTTTTTTAAATGGAGCGACTAAAAATGTATGTTAAAGTTAGACCACTTTTCCCGAGTTCACTCTTAACTAATGTTGTGACTTAACTACTTTGACACTTACCACGTTAACAATAAGGCATATATTGGAATGTTATACACTAAGAGGTATTGGGTCAAATAAATTGATAAAACTTGCATCCTATATAATAAATATCGAAATGTGAACATCCTAACCAAACTGGCCTCGCAGTTCAGCTGGGTGTGGGTTCGATTCCCAACGAGGACAAACATTTATGAAGCATATATATGTTTGTTCTGTGTTTGGGTGTTATATTCATTTGTTTTTTGTGTTTGGGTGATATTTTATCATTGGTTGTTATGATTTATCCATATGACATAAGAAAGTATTTCTTATATACAGGAGTACCATTTAGTCTTATCATGGCTCATTTACAAGTTCCCACAAAAAGGTATACATAGGAAACAGGAGTTTTATCATTTATGGATTAGTATTCCATCAATTTATTTGATCCAACAAAATATTATATCTAACGTATGATATTGTCTTTGAATTAATAATCTATGGAATCTCACTTCATAATTTTGCACCATAAAAATACATGGAATGTTTGTCATTCGATTTTGACATTTATTGCTTGCGTACTAAGGTACATCAGCAAAGGTTGAATGTTGCTGGACATAACTTTACAGTAGCTAAAGCACTCGGCCTCACCCGTGTGATCCGTTGAAAGTAGCCTATTTGTTATTCCTATCCAAATTATATATATCTGTACAAAATTTCAGCTCAATCGGTTGTACCAATGGCTTTGATGAAGGAAGAATAAATATACAAACCGCTTTCGCATAATTATATAATATCAGCAGGGAATTGATCTGCCAAATAATAAATACTGCTCATTTTTGACTATACGACCTATTTCATCTATTAGGGATGGCTATTAAAAGTATCCCCCAAGTAGGGGTATACTTTTCAACTATCCTAGGTCTACCAAAGTGAGCAACCGAATCGAATTCTAAAAGGTTGATTCCAATTATTTCTTGATTTGCTAACTGAAGCTTATTTTAGATTTGAATTGCGGTGAGGTATATCAATATTATCGACCACATTTAGGGGCTATTTACACGCGTTTAGCGGTTTTATCAGGTTATATAAGGCAGGATATTTGAATTTCAACCGAAGTCTTCGAAAGATTTAGCCTCAGCAACATTCCACCTCACCTATTCCTCAGATTAAGGGGAGAGAGGGGCTATAATAGCCCCCTCGTCAGAATTATACCAGTTACGGTCACAGCAACATTCCACCTTAAACTGACCTCCCCTTGGGATAGATATATCCCCTATAGAAATAGGGCTTCTTAACTTAGAGAGATATCCCTTATAGAGGGGGGATCTCAATAGATACTAACCCCTTAAATCAGAGGCAGATATTTCTAATATCTGATGTTTTCAAATACCCATAATACTATAGCCACTATACATAAACACATAATAGAAATTGCTACATCTGGTTTTATAATTGGTGCTGTGTCATAAGAACTACAAGGTACAGGTTTTTAGGATACCCACGAACCCAGGGGCTCCCAGAGGAGAGCTGGTTCCCAGATTTTGGACAGCATCCCCCCATATGTAGGGGGGGGTGTCTATATAAGAACCCCCCCATCCCTGGCACGGCGGTACCTGGTCAGTATGTACTAGAGATGCAGAACTTGCCCATCGTCCTTGATGTGCTGGAAGGCTGGCTCCGAGTCCGACAACGTGACGGCTGTGAGGTCTACGATCTCGTCGTGGTCGTCTTGCTCGAATCTACAATTCAATTTAAATATACTTATAAGTCTGGTACTGGTCTGGAACAGTTGAGTTACCTATAGGCCGTTTGTAACGGTACTTAGGTAATCTGACTGATTCCTTTGTACATAGTTAGTTTAATTGTACTTTTTATTTAAATATATATACAAGGTGTAACAGAATATGTGTACTAAGCAGTGGGGGGGGCTTTTCGGACCAGGAAAAGTATTCGTTGTAGTGGGGAGATAATAGTGAATTCCCATTTTCAGTTTCCCATACAAATCTTTTCATTTTCTCAATGACAATAAATAGTGACGACCCTATTCCTTAACCGCACTATGCATGTAGGTAGGTAGGTATCAGTTGGTGCAATTGTCTGTGTCAAAGAATATTAAGGACAGATAAACCATTTTTTGTGAGAACTTGGAGTCATCTCGTGAAAAAAGGTTATTAGATAGAACATACACATTGATAAATTACATAGGCACCTACAGTTACAAAAAGACGAAGAATGCGATATTGGACGAACAAAAGTACATTATAGGAACGATTATTTTGTATTTTAGGTAACAGATAGATAAAAGTCTTATTGATTTGACAAATTAAACCTTCTAGTAATGGATTGTCTCATTAGCAGCCCAGGCTTTTCGACGATTTTCCTCTGTTTGTGAAAGCGCTTTTCGTTCTTTGTGATTGTGACCTTCTGCTAGATGAGGCAACAGCCTCATCTGTGTCTAGAGCTGAGGTCATTGTCGCGAGTTAAGAAACAGCTGATTTTAGGGTAGTCTCAACTCAAAAAACCAGCTGTTGGTGTCAGAACTTTGATCCTGTTTTACCAAAAACTTTGAACCAAAATTCAAAAAGTCGTAAAACAAACGTTGTTCCACGAGTCGGGTCGGATAACCTCGTTTCGGCAAACTGAGGAACTGGCTATCCTACCTCTGACCGCCGGAACACAACAATTTTTATATAATTACTATGGCGACAGAATTAGGTAAGATGGTAGCTATCCAGGCGGACTTAAACTCGTACCAAATAACCAAGCACAATATAGTACTCCCCCGGGGATCGAACCCGACACCTCTGGAGCGCAGTCTCACCTGTCCTCGTCCGGCTCGCTGCTGGGCTGTGAGGTCCGCGACACGGTCTCGGCGGGCGGCGGCGGCGCGCGCTGGTTCGCCGGACGCACTGTTATTATCAGATTAGAAGAGTTCGCTACCATCATGTCGGTCACCTGCAAATACCACATTACATTTTATTATATAACAAGCCGACATGGGCAATGCAATGACTGATGCTAGGCGCCCGGCTTTGTCTGTTTTTAGTTGTAACCTATACCCGGAAACTTGTTCAGTACCTACAATGAAACCGTGATAAATATTTGATGAATCACTATTACCCGCTAAAGAGGCGGAACGTTATAAGTTAACAAGCCTCATAGCTCAGTTGGTAGTAGCTCTGCCTTCTGCGCTGTAGGTTGTGGGTTCGATTCCCACACAGAACAAACATTTGTGTGATGAATATAAATGTTTGTTCTGTGTTTGGGTGTGGTATCATATAGTACGTATGTATTTACAAAAGTATTTAAGTATTCTATCCATAATCTAGTTCCCATATTACAAGCTATGCTTAGTTTGGGGCTAGATGGCGCTGTGTGAAATTAACGTCCTGTAATATTTATTTATTTAGTGTATTCGGAGAACAAACAGTTTTACACACTTTACACATTAACTTAACTATTTTAACTTTAAAACACATCATTTGCACTGTTTCAAGGGTAGGTATTATTTGTGGACCCCCTCCCAGTGCTGTATTTTGGCTACCCAAAAGGAGTCCCGCAATGCTGAGGGTTTCACTAAAGTGGTGTTAACGAAAAATCTCTAGCCCTAATCATGTACTTACATTGTCAACATTGTCTAGGGATATTCCATTTCGAAATGATTTGCTTACAAACTATTTGCTTTTTAGAAAAAGTTTATATATGGAATTAAACCTCTCTTGTTCCCTTTTCAAAATTTAGAAAAAAATAAAAATAGAACGCAATAAACAAAAGATAGAATGGGGACTCAGATTTAAATTAAACAACGTTAATTTTGCCTAAGATAAATTTACTTTTATTTAATTATCAATTAGTGCTATCTAAGTAATTTTTAATTTTAACGGATCTTGTGATATTCGTAATGTCATGGAACGTCGACATTTAAGCAGAGAAGAAATGATAAGAGCGATAGGCATGTTACAACCCTGTGCTATCCAACGCGTAGTTGCCAATACCCTAAACACCAATCAAAACGTAATTTCTCAATTGGGTCACGTTATCGTATTACTGGGGATGTAAGAGAGCGCCACACTGGAAAAAAACGAGTAACCACCCCTAGACAAGATCGTTTTCTCCAAAATTCCGCCAGGAGGGAACCCAATCTCACAGCAAAGCAGCTAGTGCAAAGGCTTCAGTCAGACCATCAGCTGTCACTCAGCGACCAAACCGTCAGAAGAAGGCTACATGAAGTCGATCTTCATTCTCGTAGGCCGCTTCGTGTGCCAGCTCTACGACGAGGCAATCGCGGAAGGCGACTTCTTTGGGCTCAAGAACATTTGTTATGGAACAATGGCCAATGGACAATGGTTCTCTTTACTGATGAGTCTCGGTTTGGATTCCACCCCGATTCACGAAGAACACGTGTTTGGAGAGTTCCAGGCAGAGAAAGTCGCCTCCAGCAGCCACAAGAGGTCCATTCGTACCGAGGTGGGACAATCATGGTTTGGGCGGGAATTCGTATTGGCGCGTGAACCGAGCTCATTTGGATAAGAGGCAGCATGACTGCACTAAAATACCGGAACGAGGTCATAGAACCTGTGATCATCCCTCACAGAGTTCAAATTGGCCAGGAACTTCAGCTCATGCATGATAATGCCCCTCCACACAAGGCGCGTTTGGTGTCAGCTGCCCTTCAGGAACATGATGTCGCGGTTTTGGACTGGCCTACACAGTCACCCGACTTAAACCCAATTGAACACGCTTGGGACATGTTACAGCGAAGGGCTAAAAGCAATTTGCCATCAAATTTGACCACAGAAGACCAACTTTTTTGCTATTTAAAAAGAACATGGGATCGCATACCCCAGCGAGACTTTGACACCCTAATTTTGAGTATGAATAACCGGTGCAGATGTGTTATCAACGTCAGGGGAGGCAACACCGATTATTAAATTGTAAAAAGGTAATTTTATAAAGTCATGGCAACGTAAAAAACACAATTTACCGAACCTTGTAAATTTTCTGATTATTCGAGATTTTGTTCCTACCTTAATGTTTATTAAAAAATTATATAAAACTGTTGTTTTTATTATTATTAATAAACAACACAAAATAAAGATTCTTGCCATACCTAGCTTTGTAAAGAAATTATTTTCAGTTTTTGTAAAAATCAACGAAATGTTGAATATCCCTAGAAAATGTTGATGTGTGTATGTCACCTGGGAAATACGATAAAAACTAATGATTTACATACAATTGCGCTGTCTCAATATTATCATTTAGAGGTTGGATCAGGTAACAATGGGAATATAGTTCTTGAAATTGTTTTTAAGATCCAATGTCAAATGAAACAATTTATAAGAGGTATCTCACAGGGACAAATTCAAGAGCCCTTATATTTCCCAGTTACCTGATCATTTCATTTCATTTATTTTATAAACAATTACAGAATCGTGTTTGAAATTTGGTCTTAAAACTAACACACGTAATTAGGATAAAAAAATCAAGAAAATAATAATAATAATAGTCACACATTAATCCAGCGTCTTGTTATTGACTTCGGTCCCGTAAATCTCACAAGATGTCAAATGAAACAATTTAGAAACCTATTCAATTTACACCTGCGAAATTTATAAGAGGTATCTCACAGGGTCAATTTCAAGAGCCATTATATTTTCCAGTTACATGATCCAGCGTCTTGTTATTGATACCGATCCCGTAAACCTCACAAGAGGACAAATGAGCCAATTCTAAAACCTATTCAATTTAGACCTGCGATACTTACAAGAGGTCATTCTTCTGCTTTTGGTAAATCTTTTTCAGTCACTGCAGCCCGGCTTTGGAATAATATTCCGTATGACATGAGGAGAGTAGATTCGAAGGACTGTTTTAAAAGACTGTTTCGTGAGCATTATTTCTAATCCTAGTATTACGTTCTTTAGTCTTCTTAGTTAGTATTTTATGAATTTGTTATAATGTTTTTGATTTTGTATTAGTATCTTCATTGTTGATGTTAATTATTTTTGTGTAGGTTCATTTAGGGGTACCTAAGTATTTAAATATATTAATATTGATTCTTATTTATAATGTTATAGTATAGTTTATTGTATGCAAATAAAATATGTATATTATAGTAGATATAAAGATAGGAAGTAAGTATTAATTCTAGGTAATTAGTTATGTTGCTTAGTTTTATTATTCATAGGTAGGTATGTTAGCACGCCAACCTCTGTTTTTTTTCTTACAATCTTGGTTTGGTTGGCAGTTAGAAAATGCCATCGGCATTATGCCCACCCATTGTACACTAGTTATTTTGTGCAATAAAGTGTTAAATAAATAAATAAGAGGTATCTCACAGGGACAATTCAAGAGGCATTATATTTCCCAGTTACCTGATCCAGCGTCTTGTTATTGACATCGATCCCGATGACCTCACAAGAGGTCAAATGAGACAATTCTAGAGCCATTATATTTCCCAGTTACCTGATCCAGCGTCTTGTTATTGACATCGATCCCGTTGACCTCGAGCACCTCGTCGTTGACCCCCAGCAGCCCCGTGGACTCGGCCAGCCCGCCCGGCACCAGCCGCGATATGAAGATACCGGGGGACCGTTCCACGCCGTTTGGGGTCACTCGGACCGACGTGCCGTCCCTGAAAACAGTGTCACGCCAATCAGAAACGTCCAGAACATTCGCGGGCCTTCACATAGCTCCACGAAAATAAGACAAGAACGACTTGTTTATATAACACGAAAGGATTATTTATGACCGCCGAGAACAATATAGTCCCAGATTACGCAATAGTGAGTACCGCGAACAGTCTCGCGCACGCTAGATCATTCGATAGAATTTGATATAAATACGCCGCGCGATTCGGAAGCAAGACAGTATTTAATTACGATACAGCGAGATAACATCAAGTGATATTTGAGTGCGATAACAGTGTTTAGTGAGTCGTAAGTATAACTAAGAAGTGTTGAACTGTGTTTGATAGTTATTAGTTTGTTGATGAATAAACGTGTGTTATTTTAAGTAATAGCCGGTTGCTTTTAATTTTACGTAGGTAGCTCGTAAAAATATTCATATAATAGTCAAGGTTACCCCTTGAAGTCACTCGGCTTCCTTGAGACACATTAAAAAACATTTTTTTTTTCAAATCCCCATACTATTACACTTTGGAACTCATTAACTGTTTATTGACTAATTTGCATATGGAGTAGGTAAGGTAAAATAAAGACAAAGTGTGTAGTTAGTATCTGTATTATAAATAGGTAAAACTAACATGAATAAATTGAACCGCCTCTGTGGTCTAGTTGTTCGTCCACCAGTGTCAGATCCAAAGGTCCCGGGTTCGATCCCCAGGGGAGTACAATATTGTGCTTGGTTTGGTTGGTGGTAGGACTTTGTTTGGGTCTGTCTGGCTAGCTACCACCATCTTACCTGATTCTGTCGCCATAGCAACAATTTTAAATTTGTTGTGTTCCGGCATTTAGAGGTAAAATAGCCAGTTCCTCAGTTTGTTGAGGATTCCGGGTGAAGTGCGCTTCCACCTTCGACCTTATCATAACTTGAAAACCAGGTGAGATAAATTGCACTCGCGCTCCCCGTCGTACAATAAAAAAAAATTGCTATAATTTGGTAGGTATATTATGAAGGGCTTAAACTAATTATAATATTGTGTCACCATTTTCAGTGTTGCAAGGATGCAATCATTCAAAATTGTGATCTAATACCGTCGATTCAGTACTATTAATACAAAGATTGCATGAGATATAGATGACTAGAGTTAAGAGAGACAATAGAGAGGCGGAATCACATAAAATAAAAATATTTTTTGTATTTTAAGTGATTACATTTACACATGTTACCTATAATGACACGAAAAGTCACAACCCGCGACGGGATTCGAACCCACATATTTTCCTGAAGCCACTCTACCCAAGATATAAACCGCGAGGCTTAACACCCTTATGCCTCAAGTTGGCGGGCGCAATGCAGTGCCGTGTAGGCCATGTTCTTTGTGGATGTGACCTACGCAAGGCATTTTTATAGGCAAGAGATGCACTTAACGTCAGGTGGGCTTGCTTGAACTACTTCTAGTTATAAAAAAATAGCAATGAGGGCCCTCATTGCTATTTTTGCGACGCGATTTGCAAATTTGAGACATACCCAATTTGATAAAAAAATAATTAATTTAATTATTTTTATACATTGATAAAAAGGTTCGAGTCCCGTCGCGAGAAATGATTTTTTGTCTCATATAACATTAAAACTTAACCCCAAACTTAGCATAGCATGTAATATAGGAACTAGATTACGGATAGAATACTTAAATACTTTGTAAATACATGCGTAGTATATGATACAAGACCCAAACACAGAACAAACATCTACAGACGCCTGTGGTCTAGTGGTTCAACCCACCGATTTCAGATCCAGAGGTCCCGGGTTCGATCCCCAGGGGAGCACAATATTGTGCTTGGTTTGGTTGATGTAGGACTTTGTTAAAGTCCGCCTGGCTAGCAACCACCGTCTTACCTAATTCTGTCGCCATAACAACAATTTAAAAAATTGTTGAGTTCCTGCATTTACAGGTAGGATAGCCAGTTCCAGTGAGTTGAGGATTCCGGGTGAAGCGCGCCTCCACCTTCGGCCTTATCTCAACTTGTAACCAGGTGAGATGAAGGCAAAGTGCTTACCCGTCGTATAATAAAAATTAATAATAACACAAATGTTTGTCCTGGGTGGGAGCGGAACCCACAGCCAACAGCGCAGACGGCAGAGTTACTACCAACTGAGCTATGAGGTTTGTCGTGTGTGTGATGTTGCTCACCTTATAAAGAATCCGAGCGGGCGGTCGGATCCGTGCTTGAGGAGTTTCACTCGCCGACACGTTTCCGGGACGATATCCACATCTATGATCGCCGATACCTGCAAATTGACAATCGTCATCATATTCCAGTCCTTATCCCGCTCTAGACAATGTTCGTATATGTGTTCTTCTAGCAAGCGGTCGAACTTTTTAACTGTCTAACGTTTGAAAGAGACAAGGAATCATACTAAATTTAAATTGGACTTAAAAACAATTTTAATGAAAGAATGTGTCTGTTCGATTGACTTTCCGAGCCATACATTTTAAATGCTGATTATTATAACTCAAATTTGACATTCGTAATTGTAATATGGTAATTCATCAAAAAATAGTATTATGTTAATAGGTATTTCGATTCTATTCATTCTGACATTCAAGACTTCATTCAATAAAATGTACAATTCATTAAACTATTAACTATGTACAAAGGAATCAGTCGGATTACCTAAGGACCGTTACAAATGGCCTATAGGTAACTCAACTGTCTCAGACCAGTACCAGACGGAAGCGTGCCCAAGACACATTCTGACATTTATATTTTCCTCAATATATTCAAAGGCAAAATTATTGTTAATTTGTAATGTTATGAACTAAGTAGTCTTAATATATAGAACTAATTCAATTACAGACACAATTGTAAATTGTTATTGAATAAATGAAAATGAAAAATATAATTCTCTTTCACTCATTAACCACCTGTGGACTAGTGGTTCACCCACCAGTGACAGATCCAGAGGGCCCTGGTTTGATCCCCAGGAGAATACATTTTGTGCTTGGTTGTTGGTAAGACAAACATCTAAAATTGTTGTGTTCCGGCATTTAGAGGTAGTATTTAGCGTGGACAGCCAATTCCTCAGTATGTTGAGGATTCCGGGTGAAGTGCGCTTCCACCCTCGACCTTATAATAACTTGCAAATCAGTTGAGATGAAGGCCAAGCATTTTCCCGTAATAAAAATAAATTTAAAAAAGATTCTAACTCCTCACCATCCTAAAATCGTGAGGGTTGGAGATCGCAAGCCCCTTGTTCTTAGCTGGCGTGCCGCTCAGTATCGAAGATATTATGTTACGCGGTCGCATTGTGCCGTACCCATTCAGCTCTTCTAAACTATCCCCTGGAAAATAAACATATTATGAGATTAATATTAATTTATAAATAGTAGAGCCCCTTGTGAAATGTGTCCGGGGAAGTACCACCATACCTATTTCGGCAGCCAAGCAGCGTCGCTGCGTTCCGGTTTGAAAGGAAGTTGCCGGTGAAATTACGGGCACGCGAGGCTTTACACCTTTATGTCTTAAGTTAACGGGCGCAATGCAGTGCCGCGCAGGTCATGTTCTTTGTGGATGTGACCTACACAGTAAGGCTGTGTAAGTAGTCAGGCAAGAGATGCACTTAACATCAGTTGGGCGGCTTGGTTGTTCCGTCTTCATGTAGTACATAAAAAAACCTATAGAACATTTATTATAGATAGATAGATAGATAAACTCTTTATTGTACACCAAAAAATAAAAATAAACAGACAAGCAAGAAATACACTTAAACTAGGTACAATGGGCGGCCTTATCGCTAAAAGCGATCTCTTCCAGGCAACCTTTATTATAATTATCATCCATCTAAGTAAATATATATATATATATATTTGTGTATTATATTTGTATAGTATAGTATGTAAATACATAGTGTATAATATGTAGGTATTTATATTTATATTATATAAGTAGTGTGTATATTTGTAGCATAGCTTTACTTATAATGTATGATATACGTATAGGTAATTTAGCTAGACCCTAATTAATTAATATGTGCACCACCAACCACTTTATCTTTAGCCATGAAATCCTCTCCATCCAAAGGTTGTCTAGAAGAAATAGCTTCTTAGCGATAAGACCGCCCATTGTCTATACATTTATTTTTAAATTATCCAGTTTTTATTTTAAGGTGTGCAATAAAGTATTTTCATTCATTCATCCATCCATTCATTCATTCAAAACCATATGAGTATGATATCTATGAAACCGATCAAGTGGTTAACACCGACATTTCAAGGTAATAAACGAATATTAACGAGCCATTCTTGTATACACAGCGCCATCTAGACCAAAACGAAGCATAGCTTGTAATATGGAAACTAAGATTACGGATAGATTACTTAAATACTTTTTTTTAGTAAATACATACGTATATACCTACAGACGTACAGTTATACAACACCCAAACACAGGACAAACATATACATTCAACACACAGATGTGTGTCCTGGGTGGGAATGGAACCCACAACCTATAACGCAAAAGGCAGAGCTACTTCCAACTGAGCTATGAGGCTTGCTAACTTATAACAAAGTACCGTCTCTCTAGCGGGTAATAGTGATTCATCAAATATTTCTCACGGTTTCATTGTAGGTACTGAACAAGTTTCCGAATATAGGTTACAATTAAACACAGACAAAGCCGGGCGCCTAGCATTAGTCATTGCATTGCCCATGTCGGAATACTAGGAACTAATCCGCTTGACCTATGAAACGAGACTGGTGTTTGACCACTAGCTCACTTTAACAATAAAACCTGTAGGTTTCTCGTACAGGAAACGTGATCTCGAGGCAAAAATCACGTTTCCTGTACGCCATTTTTTTTATTTGAATATAGCGGTAATAGAGATAAACACCCAGTACACTCTTTGTAGTCTGCCAAGAGCACGAGTCCAACAGTGGACAGGCTATAGTATTTTTTTTAATTTATGTTGCGTCAGCATTGACTTTGGGCCTTGCCTGGGCAAATTTCCCGATTATGCTATTACCTCTCTTTTGGTACGTATGATGATGATGTTGAACCGATTGTTCCAGATAGGAAATGCACAAAGCGTGTAATCAAATCAGAACACATGAGCATCTGGCCAGTTGCGTGTGACGGACGCTACGCCATGAGCGGGGCGATAAGCGGAGTGGTTTGGCAAGATATGAGCATCTTATGTTCAACTGTCTCCAAAAATTTAGGAGGTTCTCAATCCGAACAGTATTTTTTGTAAGCTTTAACTATTTTAACTTATGAACACATAATTTGACCTTTTTATTGTACGACGTGACTTGGCCTTCATCTCACCTGGTTACAAGTTGAGATAAGGCCGAAGGTGAAGGCGCACTTCACCCGAAATCCTCAACAAACTGAAGAACTGGCTAGCTTACCTCTAAATGCCGGAACACAACAATTTTTAGAATTATTATTATGGCGACAGAATTAGGTAAGATGGCAGCTAGCCAGGCGGACTTGACTAAAGTCCTACCACCATCCAAACCAAGCACAATATATTGTACTCATGGGGATCGAGCCCGGGTTTCTGGATCTGATATCGGTGGGTTGAACAACTAGACCACAGAGGCGGTTAAGTCATAGGTCTCGCGACCAAGCATCGTGCGACACGCTAATCGCTCCGCCTATCACCAAGCCCTCCGCTAGCGTTCTATTTGTGCTAGTACGAAGTCACGGCCACATTACGGTTGCATCGTGTTAATACACATGAACGGAAGTAGACAGGTTAATGTGTTGATGACCCGTCCCGCTGCACATAAGCAAATCTATACAATACAATATTCTTTATTGAGCACCAAAAGTATATGAATTATGAATTAATTCATATTACAGTAAATAATTCACAAACAAGCCTCACAGCTCAGTTGGTAGTAGCTCTGCCTTCTGCGCTGTAGGTTGTGTGTTCGATCCCCACCCAGGTCAAACATTTGTGTGAAGAATATAGGCGTTTGTACTGTGTTTGGATGTTGTATTGTATGATTTATATGTACAAAAAAAATAAAACTAAGTATTATATATCCGTAATATAGTTCCCATATAGCCAAGCTTTGCTTAGTTTGGCACTAGATGGCGCTATGTGAAATCAATGGTTCGTAATATTTATTTATTAAGAAGCGGGTTTATCGCTAAATTATACTGGGCATATTTAATTTATCCCTCACAACATCAGCACTATTTTCTAACTTAAGCCTTAGACCACCTACATCATCAGACCTACCCTGTCTGATGATGTAGGTGGTCTACCCTGTGTAATGGAATCGCTGGCTTTTGCCGTTAAGGCTGAATGATCACAACACCCACCGGTGTCAGATCCATAGGCATTGGGTTCGTTCCCTGGAGGGTACAATATTGTGCTTGCTTTGGTGATAGGACTTTGTTTAAGTTCACCTGGCTAGCTATCACCATATTACATTACGTCTGTCACCATAACAACAATTCTAAATTGTTATGTACCAGCATTTATAATGTAAGATAGCCATTTCCTCAGTCTGTTGGGGATTCCGGGTGAAGTGCCTTATCCTACTTGAAACCGGATATGATGAAAACCAGGCATTTCCCGCTTAAAAATCGCTTCCAGTACAGTTAAAATAGCCCCTGTAGTAAAGGTCCACCTGGGTAGTGACCAAAGTTTGCAAACTCAGGCGCTTGATAAGTGTCACCAACATCCCAAAGTACTGCTCGTATTTCAAGGACACCCTCACTCAGATTACGAATAAGAAATAGCAACCAAAGTCTGGAACAAACAGTTTGCTGCGTTCCGCCGTCGTCAGTGGAAGGGAAAGTGCCTCCTGGGAATGCCCGCTTCATCATAAACCTCATCCTTGCTTCGGCCAGGAGCTAGACTAACCTAGAGGTCAAGATCTAACCCATCATGTATAAAAAAGAGTAACATTACGCAATTGAAACAGCTAAAAAAATCTATTATTCCACTTGGACTTTGTTACTGTCATCCACTTTTTTTTTTCTTTTCTATTCTGCATATTGGCCATCTGTCAATGTTGACAACAATCCAATCTGGTGTCTGAAAATTTTGTGTTGTATGAGAGCCCAGTCCAGTGACTCTTCTCTCACTCTCTGTCAGCAAATCTTATGGCTATATCCTGGAAGCTGTATCGTCTCAGTCTCATCCATAATAAAAAAAAACAATCCTTCATAGCGCACCCCTAAATAAGGAAGCTACCTCTAGATTTTCTGGTTTAGGCAATGCGGTATGCATTGTCAGTCAGCCAGCTATACAACAATATTATATAGTTACCTAGATGTTGAATTAAGTTGTCCATACAACACAATGATTCTATTTTGAAAGCAAGCTACTTAGCATAGAATGGAACATTCACAAAGGTTCAGCATAGTTCAGATTGCTATGGTTTTATTGTGAATAGGTATATTTTTGGGCATCTACATTATAATAGTCATGGTGTACACTCATTATCATCAACCCAACAAGTATACTGTAGCACATGGGCACACATAATTTAAAAGAAGAATTGGTCTTTCACTGTGTGGGTTGGTCGGACAAAACATCACTCCTGCCAAGTGTGGTGATTATGTCAAATCATTTTTAGAGCATAATGAAGACAATGCAAAATTTACCTTTCCTCTGTATAATGACCCTGAGCAATGGGCGAGCATTGAGCAGTGCCCTCGCAAGGTTGTCATCATTATTGATTGGTAGCAAGTCTCCATCCCGAGGGTCTGTGTATGATATGAGGAATGCCACATCATGCAGTCGGTGCAGCTTCTCTATCAGGGCTTTGAAGGCTTCGTACTTTATCTTCTCCAATCGATTCAGGCAGAAGCGACGGAACTCTGCATCAAACTGCAACAAACCAAAAAAATTTAATATCTCAATAATACCAATAAATAATTGACAGTGTTTTTTACAAACCATGGTTCATAAAAAACACTGAGATGCATGATATATCCTGAATATCAAAACAGTCCATGATGAAATTCAATCTGCTGCAATAGCTAGAAAAACCTAAATCAACACCCAAATCTATTAGCACACAAACTTATAAAGCCTAAATATATAAGGAGATTTAAAAAAAAAAGGAAATCACACCGGAGAGTGGATGAAAACAAGTGTTTTCTTCCAAAAGAAGATGAAGAGTGCGTGCTGAGGTATGGAGTGTACTCTGCTCTGTCAAATCACAACCAGTACAAAAGGGCTAGTTTGTTAGGTATCTCTATGTATGTGCAGAGTCTTGTGCCAGTCTCACCCGTCCATTGTTTGATTAGCAGTGAGGAATTAAATATGCTATGATATACTTCTGATAGCAAAGAAAGCTATGCTGAGCATCATCATCATCAGTTTGATATGTGCAGACAAATGATCATAGCAATTAGAAAACCAACCTACATGTTCAGTCAGATTTTCACCTACAAATTAAAACACTGTTTTTTTAATCAGGTATATTTCAATGTTGATGAATATTGTGAGTTGAGTTAAATTACACTTACAAGTGCTTTGGGGTTACTTTGTGAACTTTTTCAGTGTAATATGCTTGTTACGCGAACGAGTAGCCAATTTACATGCCCAAAACTTACTACTTACACGATTTCAAAGTCGAAATTCGCTCAAAACAACACAACAGTACTAACAACATGGCAAGGTATGCAAAGGGCTTGCTTGCAATGGTCCCTGAGCTATTTTCTTCTAAAAGCAGACCTATAGTTATTTGGCTATGGAAGCAGACTGTTTATTGTGGTGTTAAATTACCATTTCAACGTCTGTAGTACATTTTTTTATACTAACATACCTTGGTTTTTACTTCTACACTTAGGCTATCAATTCGCGAAGCGATTTTGTTCTTAGACATCTCGATCACATTTATTCAAAGGCACTAGCAACTAATAAACATTTAGGCACTTAGTTTCAAACACAACATTGTAAAAGTAGTTATTATTTAGTACATTGGACGGTGTCGTCTTCTGATTTTGATTTGACTCTCGTCACTCGTCTCGTCTCGCGTCGTTCGTACTCACTCCTCACAATTTAGAATCAGTTGGTCTTCGTTTACAACATTTTTGTAACATTAGTAATGTATGACGAATGAAAAATAAGCTTAGAATTTTGAATAGTATTCAATGAATAAAGCTGAGCTGTGATTGGTTAACATTTAGAATTACTTTTTTGGATAGGAAGAACGATATCAACTGTTGATATTACGCTCCATTTCCTAAAATAAATGTTTTCAACTTCAACTTCTATAAATTAGTGACACTTTTCTGCCAGTGTCATGATAGCTTTGACAGATTATGAAACTATGTGAAGAACACTGCTAATAAATAGATCCTCTACTTGATGTACCTAAGAGAATCATCAATCAAGGTGAAAGGTGAAAGGTGCAAAAAAACTTACTGAATAAAAATATTTGACTTTGACTTATAGAGGCATACAATGCCGTTTTTATCGTATGAAAAACCCTGCTACTCCTATTACTACTTATTTAGCCTATTACTCTTACTTTGTACCTATAATTTGAAATAAATAGTTTTTGTTGATATCTTGTGTTTTATATCCTTCCATAATATCGGAGACAAGAAACTCTTCTAGGTAAACGATAAACTCAGGTACTAACTTAACGCAATCACAATATTTTTTTTATCAATTACCTTAGTGGTTCCGGCTTGAGAAAAGGCGCAAGTGTTTAGAAAAACAAAATTTAATAAAAACACTATAAACCTATTACTGTTACAATAATAAGAAAATAAATGTATCTACTAATAAGTATTTTCATTAATTAAAGTGGGCGGTGTGGACGCCCTATTAGAACGAGACGAATACGACTATTCTTAAACCTCTCGCTCGGCTCGTTTTTAATAATACAGTGCACAGTCCAGTTTTAGTATAGGTTCATGGGACAGACAGCTATTACAGTACAGTAGTAGATACATACTCTATCTGACAACACCCCATATCATGGGTGTACGTAGGTAATGGAAATCCATGAAATCCACTTTGTGGATACCCTACTGTATCATAATTTGAAATGTTGATAATTAGCTCACCCAGCTGTGGAAAGACAGGCCTCAGCCGTAATACCATTCCTTTTTAGATCTATACACGCAGCAAAAATACACCATTTCCTCAATATTTAAATAATGCTATACCATTATTTATGTTATAATATGCCATTGACGATTTGCCGTTAGGCAAAGAAGCCATATTGATTTATTAGTTTTCTGAGTAATATGGACACATATGGATGACGAAATACTACCATTATCACTTTTACACGCCAAAATTATGTATTTCGAAAGTCACTTTGTGGTAGAGGATTTCATGGTTGTAAAATAAAAATTATATTGAGTATTTGTTTATGCAATGTCTATCAAAGTAATATCATAAAAAAGTAAAGAAAATCAAAGAAAGCTCCCAAGGGTTACCAAAGAGGAATTCAATATGTAATGGCAACATGTTAGACAAGGAAGTTCCTTGTCAAGGAAGCATTATCTCACCTGGCTCGTTTTTCTAATTTTGAAACTTATTTTCAGCGCGTGGAGTGTAAATTTCATGTACCTGATTTTTGAGTGCGCTGTCCAGTTTTAGTATACGGGTCTGTCTGTATTTATGCTCTAGGATATCAGTGTTTTGTGATTAGTGTTCTGTGATGCTCACTCACACTCAGTGACGTTACGTTTACCTTATATGCTCAGTGGTTACGTTTTATCCGATAAAACAACTAAACAAAACGATACAGAAAATAATCACAAAATATATTCAATGTTCCTATAAGTTTGAACTTTCTGCTCCGTCGTCTCCTGTATCAAATTCACAAATATATTCATTCAAATATGACTAAACTGGTCAATAAAGATGCAGAGAGGCTGAATCCATGTCTCAAGGTTCGTATTGTATCTTATAATAATCAGTTTATCTTCCTTGCTGAGTTATGTAATAAAACTACATTTTTAGGAACAAGAATTGTCATACGCATGCCTGAATAGAAATGGGTACGAACAAGCGAAATGCGAACCCTATTTTGATAACTACAACACATGCAAAAAGTTTTGGGTAAGTTATGGTAGAGAAAGTTTGAACCGCCTCAGTGGTCCTAGTGTCGCCCACCGGTGTCAGATACTGAGGTCCCGGGTTCGATCCCCAGGGGAGTACAATATTGTGATTGGTTTGGTTGATGTAGGACTTTGTTAAAGTCCGCCTGGCTAGCTACCACTATCATACCTTAGTCTGTTGCAATAACAACAATTCCAAATACTTGTGTTCCGGGCATTTATGAGGTTCACAACCTGAAACCAGGTGAGATGAAGGCCAAGTGCTTCCCCGTCATATATAAATTGAGTTGAACGCATAATTCATGTATATATTTAATAGTATAATACATTACACCTTTTATGAGGTGTAATGTATTATATACACTACATTTAAATAGGAGCTAAGTAGGATTTCCTTCTCCAGATGAGCTGCTGAAATAGTGAGTAGAAAATCCTATTCCTTACAGGATATCACACTATATCATTGTATATCGCTATATACAATAGTTCTGTGTTCCTTAAGGTCACCATAGCTTCTTTAAAAGGGGTGGCTATGTGCAAGGGATGCTTCTGATGTTGCAAACTTTCAAAAGCAACAGTAACAATCATGTGGACCGAGCGCCTGTTTGCTATCTCAGTAGTATAAAAAAAACACCCTAATTTGTTAGAAGTAAGTAGGTAAATTATGCTTTCATTGATGTAGTTCTAATTTACAATTGCAATGCTACTCATTTTCAATCTTCCCCAATTTTAGCAAGTATCTTTAGGATACCTATACCTACTAGTTCAATGTATAGATGTGCTACTATACCCACTATTATATATAACTATACCCTGGTCCTTTAAAGGATCACAATCTGATTGGTGATCTGAAGCTGGTCCTCAAAAGTCATGTGTTTTCAGGGCAAAGTGTTCAGAGATAGGAGAGCCAAAGGAATTCATCCATTCATGCCAGATGTGGACGAGAGGCCTAAAATTATGGAAGAATTCTCAAAATTTATTCGAGCAAATAAATAATGGGGCAACTTGTTAGTTAATATTTTAGTGCATTTGTATAACTTACTTACTGAAAAATATTTTTATCAAAGATGTCAATACAAAATAGGTAGGTAAGTACCTTGCAGAATATCTTATTGAATAATACATAACATTATAAGAAATGAATGTTGTTTATAATAATTTGACTGTATTGTGTCTGACCTTCAACAGCCTCCATGGTCTAGACCATAGTGGTTCGCGCACCAGTGTCAGATCAAGAGGTCTTGGGTTTGATCCCTAGGGTACAGTTGTTTGTTTTGAGTTGTGGTTTGGTTGGTGGTAGGATTTTGTTTAAGTGTTCCCACCATCTTATCTAATCCATCAACAATTCTAAATTGTTGTGTTGTGACATCAAGAGGTAAGAAAGCCAGGTTCCTCAAGCACCTCCCCATTGTAGAATAAATAGCTGAAGTGAAGACAGTGTAGCTATTTTATAAAACAGAAGATTATATTGTAACAAGATTTATAGGTACAAAGTTACAAATATTCAGTTCAGTGTAGCTGCCACTCCCACTTTAGATAGTAAAATTATTCTATGGTCCTGTGCTCATCCATAGGGACTCTAGACTGGGCTTAGAGATATTTACACCTTTTTTACATCTATCATTTGGCTGGTTGGTCTAAACGTTTTCAAAGGCAACCGCCTCTGTGGTCTAGTGGTTCAACCCACCAATTTCAGATCCAGAGGTCCCGGGTTCAATCCCTAGGGGGAGTACAATATTGTGTTTGGTTTGGTTGGTGGTAGGACTTTGTTTAAGTCTGCTCAGCTACCACCATCTTACCTAATTCTGTAGCCATAATAACAGTTCTAAAAAATTGTTGTGTTCCGGCATTTAGAGGTAAGGTAGCCAGTTCCGCAGTTTGTTGAGGATTCCGGGTGAAGTGCGCCTCCACATTCGGCCTTATCTTAACTTGTTACTAGGTGAGATGAAGGCCAAGCGCTTCCCCGTCGTACAAAAAAAAAGGCCATAATATGTCACCACTGCTGCACGAAAATTGCAACCGCGTAAACAGCTTACCAAAGAACAAATTGACTAGTGAGCAAACCATACACTAATACTAACATACGTCAGAGATCAGTTGGGAGTCGCTCTGCCTTCTGTGCAGGTGTGTTCTGTGGGTTCGATTAAAAAAAAACATTTGAGTGATGAATATAGAGATGATTACAAATAATATACCTACCTGTGTGTATTCTATCCCTAATCTTGCTGCCATATTACAAGATTTGCTTGCATACATAGTCTGGGGTTAGGTGCATGGCGCTGTATGAATGTCATAATGTCCTGTATATTTAACCCTTTAGTCTAGTATAGTTGTAGGATTGTATGTCTCTAGGTTAGAATTCCTTTGTTAGGTGGTCTTCTTAGTTTTGTTGAAGGTCATTGCAGACTACCTAATGGCTAGGATCATTATCTCATGATCCATAGGTGAAATCCTTGCTGTAGTGTAGGTACAATGCTCCACACGAAAAGGTTGTATCGTTGGCGTAGCCAGCGCTTGTGAGTAATAGTATTCTATGAGCCAGCGTGCCTTCGTAGATACTATAAGAATTTGATATATTTTGCCACAGGTAGGTATTTGCGCTAGAATAGTTAGCTCGGTAGCCAGCTATACAAATCCTACATATATCCTGCAATAGGTACATAATTTAAGCACAATAATCAACACAACACAAGCTCAGGTCACAATTTTATTACCTATCATACATTCACGGAGACAACGTTTTGAATTAACTACGTTGTACCTCTGATTTTTTTCATAGCAATCGATTCTGCGTGCCATAAGATTTTTGCCTTGATGTCTCACTATTATTTACTTTTAGCGTGTATTAATAGCATAAATATAAAACAAAATATGATCATGCAGCTTGGCAGCAGAAATAGGTAGGTTAGGTTACCTACAATTCTTAAATGCATTCCAATCTGTGTATCGTTTAGGTAGGTATCTGTCTATTATGTCATACAGGTATGTAATATAATATTAAGTAGGTAGATCAGTATTATATCCGTAATCTATTTCTCATATTACATACTTTACTTAGGTACATTTGCTGTGTGAAATTAATGTCCTGTAATATTTATTTATTTATTGGACTGGAATCAGCTAGCCCGTTATGAACTGTATTCCTCATACCGGCCTGTACTATGTAAGTAACTATTTTAAAGACCTAGCTGTAAGTTTTCTTAAAATTTTGAAAATAGAATAAAATATATAAATAATATAATATAATAAATAATAAATATATAAATAAATATTTGTACAAACAGATCCTTCTATAGCTTTTAGCCGCGACGTCCGCGTATGGTTTTTTAAATTGGCGCAAGCAATATTTTAAATAGGTATTTATATTTGTTGGATATCTGGATAAATTATACCAATAAGCTCCTCATGGTGTGGCGAAAATGCAGTTTTTTTTTTCGTTTTGTGCGGGTCTGACTCACAACAAATAAATAAATAATAAAAACAGGCCAAACTATTTTTATTATTTATTTACTTACCTCATAGTAAGCATATAGTGCTTACTATGATATGGTATCACACCGTTTCTTTTTATAGGTAGGTAGGTAATAACAATTTATAAAAACGTTTCTTGTATACACCATCCCCTCAAAATTGTTATTTCATGTTTATTATTTGTCAGGTCTGAAAATTTCAACCTGCTACCTGTCACAGTTTAAAAGATGTAGGGTTATTTTTATATATTGGATGGACCCTTTGTTTTTGTAAATTCTTAAACACCCTTATTTAGGCTATTGATTATTTAATGAGGGCAATCTACATATAAGTAATATTTCAAGGCCTCATGTGCACAGAGATATGCTAATGCAAACTTTGTTGTATGTTTAATGTTCTATAAATACCTACCACTTTGGCGAGTGTGCGCTCGATATCTTTGACCCAATCCCTCCTTCTTTCCACCACCGGACTAGCAGACGTACGGCAGGTTACAACCCGTACCTTGTAGATGTTCCATTATGCCGAACGCATCGATTTGCCTCTACCTTTATTATTCATACTGGTAAGGAATGGAACTCCTTGCCCTCGTCTGTTTTTTCGCACCAATATACTCATGGAGTCTTCAAGTCCTGAGTGAACAGATTCCTTTTAGACAAGCGTGCTCCACCTTACACCACATCGCCACTTGTTTTTCAACTTGGTGGTCAAACGCGTGGCTATTATAGGCATCAGGCTTCGATTTTTTTTTTTTTTTTTTTTAAATTTTACCCTCCAATTTTCATGTCTGTACACCCAGCGAGTTAGGCTGTGCGTTGTATTAAGTCGAATCAGTCAGTAATTACTTATCCTTCTTTTTCCCTCTACGTCCATTTTCCGCGAGTTAGGCTGTGCGTTGTATTTAGTCGAATCAGTCAGTAATTACTTATCCTTCTTTTTCCCTCTACGTCCATTTTCCGCTACACCAATTAGCCCGCTATGACCTTTTC
The DNA here is from genome assembly GCA_951394065.1 of Venusia cambrica. NCBI lineage: Eukaryota > Metazoa > Arthropoda > Insecta > Lepidoptera > Geometridae > Venusia > Venusia cambrica. The sequence continues at coordinate 6,401,107 of OX596069.1, forward strand.
CCGCTATTGTAACGCACACTGAAGGTTCGACCCACATTTCCAGGCAAATAATGTACATTTTTCGCAGTTAGTTCTGAGGCCTAGAACTAACTTCGTAAATCAGTATACCTTTAAAGTAGGCACTATATTTACACTTAGTTTGAAATATATGGTTATAACCGTTTTAACAGAGCTAAATAACATATTATAAACTCGTTTCTTGTATAAGAAAAAAAATAAAGGAATTTTAAATTTTTGTGTATTTTTATTTTATAGGTAATTCGATGTGATAAATTCATTTCTTAGCAGACGCCTAAAACATACCTTCCAAATTTTAATTCCGTACGACCAGCGGTATGGGCTGTGCGTTGTATCTAGTTGAATCAATCAGTTGGTCAGGACTTGTCCTTTTATAAACTTATTAGATTCTAAGAATTAGATTAAGCTAAGATAAGACTAAGGGAAGAATACGGTAAATCTCCGTTATGTGGGTATACCCCACATACCAGCTAGTCGTGCGAGTAGGTAGATTTTCATAAGAAACGTAGGTACCTATCTAATGGATAATAATGAGATCACACTTTGTTATCAATGCAGGTACCCACTACGTACCTATAAGAATTGATAAGATAGTGCCAATCGATTCAATAGCCCATGTTGATAATAATGTTGTGAAACAAGCTGGATTCGTCATTTTAATAGGTACATCAGCGTGTTGCAGGCTAAGCTAGTTTTGAAGCTGACAAAGGAATAAAAGAGCCGAAGTGGAATTAACAACTCTTGTTTTACATTGTGATTAAAAAGTGGCATCTTGTGAATCAGGTACCAGGTGTGGTGTAAAATAATGAGTGATGGTAGCCTTATTGAAGTCAGTGAAGAATTCCAGTATGTTTCACGAAAGAAGAGGAACAGGAAACGAAGGTATAGGCCTAAGGATAACAGTGTAACTACCGATCAAAGCTCAAAGAACAAGAATGCAGACGAAGTTTTACAAATAGAACCCAACAAGTCGAACGAGGACAATGAAACAAAGTCAAACGATGAAAGTGCAGCAGATTCAAATGATGAAAGTGACGAGCCTAGCGATGAAATTGTACATGAAAACATGACGTGCATTTACAACAACATAAATAATAATAATATTAGAATCGTTACTGATGCCCAGCTAATTGCAGTTCCAAAAGTACTACCTGAAGAAATTGTTGAGCAGACTTCCAATGAGCTAGCGCATCCACTTAGTAAAGAAATTGAAGCAGAAGAGGACAGACTAAAATATCAGTCAGCAAGCGAAGTCCTACTAATTTACAATACTCGAGCGTTATCAAAACATTCAGAAACATACGAATTAGAAACGTTTGAGAAGAACGCCCTAATAATATTCAATCAAGAGAATATCGTTGGCTACAAGCCTAGATATGGGACGAATAAAGACGTAGAGGCGTTGGAACATACTTTTAAGAGATTCGGTTTTGAAGTTACAGAGCACAAAGATAAGACAAAAGCAGAACTTTTTGAATTGTTAACGGAATGTGAGTACCTACACATCTGTTTCCAAAACTTGTAGGTATAGATATGAGTGTTGATGCCTTAATAAACCTTCCCAGACCAAGAGCTTTAATAAATAGGTAGGTATCTCATCAGTGCGGAGTTGAACAGATTCAGAGAAATAACTTCACCCTGTCTCACATGGTTGCTATATCTACAAACACTTCAAAGTTAAGACACCTGAAGCACAGAATAACTAATAGTACTAACGTACCTGAAGTAAAGGTAGTTACAAAAATACTACTTATTCCAATAGTAAATTTTACACCGGATTTTGATGAAATTGATAATTTAAAGAGATAACATAAATATAAATCGATTGTAGCGGGGTATTTTTGAGATATTGGGGTGAAAGGAAATATAATTTTTCTACCATATCTTTTGAATGGTTGACCCAATCAATTTAAAACTTTGAATATGCAGAGCATAATACATACTCATCAATCGGTAACAGGATTTTTTTACACTAGGGTAGTTTTTGAGAAATAGGAGTGTGAAGTGTTACAAGAAGCTTTTTGGCTTGTGGGGTGTTATTTGAAATAGGGGTCGAGTGCATCGGGTGCATATTAAAAAAAATACATGTTAAACTTTAAAAGGGGTGGTTTTTGTAGCAAAGGTGCGCGTTTTGAGGGTAAAACGCTTGATATGTCTTGTAGGATATGCTGTTAGAGGGGGTTGTCTTCACAATTTATTTTTTATTAATACGCTAAAACCACCCCTGCAAAAAGGATTGCGATAAAAGGGGTAAATAAGATCGAAACCTTGAAAATTTGTGAAAACGTGAAATATCATGTGAAATGGGGCTTAGACTGCAGATTTAAAAATTGGGTTATTTTATTAGGGGTTTTTAAGATGAAGAAGCAAAAGTTGATCATCAGGGTCTTGCAAGATAAGAGGTATTAGGAATCTCATTTAAACTGGTCTGTTTGTTTTATGCTATTCACTCAATAGGGTAGTAACAGCACATTATTGTTCACCACAATGTGGAAAGAACTTCCTCCAAAACAGTAAGGTTTGGTCATAACCACCACGCTTGGCAGACAGGTTGGTGTTCACAGTTAAAGTTTTGTTTACACTTAGAAAAAAGCTATTCACTCAATAGGGTTGCCAAACCAAGGTGTAGATAAAAACTAATAATTTATTTTGGAATGTCATGCAAAGGGTTTGACTATATCCCATAATAACTCCACATTATTATCCACCACAATGTGGAAAGAACTTCTTCCAAAACTGTAAGGTTTGGCATCTTTCATGTATGGGGTGACATATTCACATATTGTATACTGCCCACCCACTATGACATACGGTCGGTGCTTTGATCTCATTCTGACTTTTCATTTGATTTTGCTTTAATGAGTTACAAACAAGAGAGAGCCTCGAACACTCATGTGAATAAAGAAAGATTGAGGAAAATAACTTAACCTTAAGCACTTAAGTAATGTTTGTTTATTACGTTCTTTTTGAGAAATAATTCCGTATACATAAGACCATCGCGAGATCTCAGTTCGGGCGAAATACTAGTTATTATGTGTAGGTATGTTTTTATACCTATTTCAAATTGGTACCTATATGCTCTGTACCTACCTAGAGGCTCGCCTGGGCATCGATGGAGCTTTTTCATAATACACATATCTACCTAGTAATAAGCTCAGTTACAAAGGTTGTGTCATTTTATTTCTGCGAGTAAATTATGTTTATCCATAACTTACAGTTAGCACACGGGATTTCACGGAGTATGGCTGCATTGGCGTAGCAGTGCTGACGCACGGCTCTAACTTTGGCCTGCTGCGGGCAAAGGATCAGCCCTACAGCGAGATTGAGATCATAAACCACTTCAAGGTCCACGACAAGCTGACGCTGGTGACAAAGCCCAAGTTCCTCGTTGTGCAGGTTAAATACTTTTAACCATACTGATATATAAGCGAATGTATGATTTTTTTTATTGTACGACGGGGAAGCACTTGGCCTTCATCTTACCTACTGTCAATAAGGCCGAAGGTGGAGGCGCACTTCACCCGGTATCCTTAACAAACTGAGGAACTGGCTATCTTACTTCTAGCCGGGACACAACAATTTTGGAATTGTTGTTATGGCGACAGAATTAGGTAAGGTGGCGGACTTAAACAAAGTCCTAGCACAAACCAAACTAAGCACAATATTTCACTTTCCCTGGGTATCGAACCCGGACCTCTGGATCACATACCGGAAGGTGAAATGGTTAAATGGTAAGATAGACAACCCTCATAGCTCAGTTGGTAGTAACTCTGCCTTCTGCGCTGTAGGTTGTGGGTCCGATTCCCACCCAGGACAAACATTTGTGTGATGAATATAGATGTTTGTTCTGTGTTTGTGTGTTCTATTATATATTACGTATGTATTTACAAAAAGTATTTAAGTATTCTATCCGTAATCTTGTTCCCATATTACAAGCAATGCTTAGTTTGGGGCTAGGTGGCGCTGTATATAATAAATGTCCTGTAATATTTATTATTAGTTTGAGATTTTGGGGATGGGTGTTTGTTCCTCCTTCACGCCAAAACTACGAGTACCTACAAAACGGCTTGAGCTGATACTTTACAAATACATGTTGCTTCTCTTTACCGGGCTATTCCCGCTAGCTTAAATGCGATATGACATAGGCTACTTCTTATCGCATGAAACAGATCTTTTTCTCGTTTTAGTTTTTCCAACATTCAAATTGTTTTATATTCTACTATAGCTTTTAAAGTAAGGCATAGTAATATTTATTGCATGAATACATGTAAAAAATAGAGATGGTAACATTGTCAGAACGTGCATTAATGAATTCAACCGTATAATGAATAATTCAAATATTTTATCTAATACAATGTAAATTCCTCACTAATAATACAAAATTTGCAGCAAATATTAAAATGTCAGGGTTATATATATTTATTTATGTCCCTATTACAATTAATTACAATGTCAATGTAGGACAAGTAAGTTTGTGTTGGTGGCGTTCACGTTTAAAGCTTCCGGTCCATAAGACCTTAATCCCAAAATGTCTAGCTAATCAATAGGACTGAATCTCATAATGCCGGAAATTGAATACGCATGCATCTTGTAACAACTGAAGGTCATTATGTATTTTTCTCAAAACGTTCTAGTTCTAAAATAGCTGAATCCCGTAATGTCTGAATGTCATCTATCAAACAAAATCAAGTGGTCAATTAACCTACCTACATTGTGCATTGTGGCGGATTCTGGAGGAAGCGTAGGTCCCATAATAACAATTAATAAATAGCCATAATAACAATTCTTAAAAAAAATTGTTGTGTTCCGGTATTCAGTGGTAAGATAGCCAGTAAAATAACCAAAAGTAAAAGAATAACAATTTACTTAATGCATTGCATTCTTTCCTATTTACACAACGCCACATAGATGAACCACTTATATTTTTATTTCCTAGAGAATATTTGTGTCCATCGTATAATAAACACGGGTATCCTTTTTGGTTTTCGATAAAAATTAATTCGCTATGCTTTAATTCCATTATAAATGAATTGTATTTTCATTTACAAAAAATATTGTTTGATATAAATTAATATTAAGTGACAATACTTGACAAGTAACGCTACTGTTTTTATCTATCATAATTGAGTTGCATTGTCTCAAGTGCAAGGAGAATAGTTACGTAGAATATGTATATGGATACACTCAAAAGAGGTAAGATACCTAACATTTAAAATTTCAGGCATTACGGGACAAATTCGTTTTGAAATATAGACATTTAAATTTTCAGGCGATTCGGGACAAATTCGTTTTGAAATATAGGCTTGTTGGTATCATTCATTGTGAGATTAAGTCGTACCGATATCAGACATTTTGGGATTAAGTTCTTATGGACCGGAAGCCGTTTAAAATATATATGTAAGTAGGTTGCACCTTATAAACTGACTAACCTCAAATATATTACATGGTAAATTCAAAAGAGTTAAACCATAGAAATGAGGTTTGCAACTGTCAGTGGTTTTTAAGTTGCATATATGTCCCTAATACATTTTTTCTGCGATTTGAGAACTATTTCCTTATCGGTAGACATTAGCCAAAATATAATAATGTAAATAAGAAATTTACAGGACATTAATTTTACACACCGCCATCTAGCCACAAACCAAGCATAACTTGTATTATGGGAACTAGATTACGGATAGAATACTTGAATACTTTTTGTAAATACATACGTACTATATGATACAACACCCAAACACAGAACACACATCTATATTCATCACACAAATGTTTGTCCTGGGTTGGAATCGAACCCACAGCCTACAGCGCAGAAGGCAGAGTTACTACCAACTGAGCTATGAGGCTTGTTAAAATAGTAATGTACCTACTTATATGTTTTCCTGGTTCAGAAGTATATATACTTATAATAAATCAGCCCAATCTATTCCGTAGTTTTTACGTAAAGGAGCAACAAAGGAGAGATCCGTTTTGGATCCGTTTTGCGATGTTTGACATCTCTTCGCATCTCACAGGAACTGGTTTTGGGAATAAAAATAGCTTACTTATTTGTTATCGCTGATCTGGATCTGTATGGATTAAGCTGTAACTCGCACTTATGTTGCACAATTGCAAAGTTTCAGCTCAATCCATTCAGTACTTTTGTGGTGAAGGAACAAACATTCAAACTGTCACTTTTAAATACAATTTAGCTTAACTGGTAGTAAATTTCATCCAAATTCGTTAAACCGTTTGAGCTTAATTGAGTGACAGCGATTTTTTGACCAAACCCGCGCCTTTGTCTCAATCCAGGGTATATTTGTGCTTACTTTGAACAAAGCTGTTCCGTAGTTTTTGCGTATAAGAGCAACAAAGAAACAATAACAAAACTTATTGTTTCTGGCGGTATGGCGGTATCCGACATCCCATTTCCATCCCACGCGAACTGATTACTATGATAAAAAGTAGCACATGTGTTAGTCCAGGGTATAAACTTTCTATGTACCAAATTTCATGCAAATCCGCTCACCCGTTTCGGTGTGAAGGAGCGCCAAACATACACACACAAACTTTCACCTTTATATAATAAAAAAAAACACGCGGGGCAGTCTTTAGGGTCTGCCGATAGAAGGGAAAACTAAGTATAACTTGTAAATTGTATCGTCGAGCTATTAGATTATTATTTTTGAAGTTAATGTTAATGACCAATTTAAACTTGAATCCTTGATTATTAGCACTTGTTTACAAACCAAAAATAATTCGAAAATAATAATTGACCGAGCGAGCGAAGCGTTTCAGTTTTGAGATTGGTTAAAAATGTTTTTGTCCGCTGTCGGTTTGTTCTCGCCGTCCGTCACATTTTTCAACCGCTTTTGATGAAAATTGGCACGCATATTCCTTGTTTTTTTTTCAATCGATCGTAAATTTTTCGGGGGGAAGTTTGCTGTAGCGTTATTTATCAACGCATTGCAATTAAATTTTAATTCTACACAAGATGTGAAAAAAAGGGGGAGTGGAGGGGGAAAAGGAGAGAAGTTTGCTCTGCGCATTTGCAAGACAAATCCGTAGACACCAGGTTCGATCTCCTCAGGCCCAAACCAAGCACAATATTGTACTCCCCTGGGATCCAACCCCCCGGGTTCGTTCCTCTGGATCTGACACCGGTAGGCGAAGCACTAGACCACGGATGCGGGTAAATCGATAAATCATTGATAATTACAGGCTTGTAGAGGAACTCAAATAATCCCCGCAGCTCAAGCAATGGCCGCCGGCAGGGTACGCAGAGACGTAGATGCATCTAAGGAGCCGTACACTCTCCCTGTGGAAGCTGACATGCTGATTTTGCAGAGCTCTTCCACAGGATGTCCTAGTTACAGGTACCTAACCTACTACCAAAGGTATTAGATACTATCTACATTATGTATGAGTATGAAGTATGTATTATTGTGTACACCGCCTTGAAAACCTTTATCTGCTCTGACCATCTAACGATTGCCTGGAAGAGATTGCTTTCAGTGATAAGCCGCCCATTGTTTTAACAGTGACGTTTAGATTATATCTCTTGTAAGTGGTGAACATACTAACGTACTTACTACTACTTTACAAAGCTAACGAAAAAAAGTCCATAGCGGTCCGGAGCCATGCTTTCAGTGCATGTTCATGCTTTTTTCTTTTTTTTCATAACTTTCAGGTAAGTAGGTACTACCATAATGCACGGTCGTGTTCAAGAATGGAATTTAGTGTATTTTTAACCGACTTCAAAAAAAGGAGGAGGTTCTCAATTGTTTTTTTGTTTGTTTGTTAGTTACTGGATTTCTCCACCAATTCGAAATAGATTTTGATGATTCTTGTTATGTTTGGTAGGCCATACTCGCGAGGTGGTCCCATAGCAATTTTATCAAAATCGGTTCAGTAGTTTGGTTTTAATATCAAAATAACTGGAAAATGCATGTCATCCAAGCAAACGATATTGCGTATTCTGCTTTCCTGTGGTGTTTACGGTTACTAGAGTAGACCTTTTGAACCGTTTACCTTCCAGTAACATCATCATCATCAAGGTTTTGCCATAATCACCACGCTTGGCATGTTGTTGATCGCAGTAATGATGATACGTAGTAGTAACTGGAATTGATTTTGACGCATTCTGGCTATAAATGGTATACATGTATCATTATCATCATCATAACAGCCCATAAAAGTAAACTGTATAGGACATGGGCCTCCCCCAATGCTAAATAAAGCAATGGAGGGTTTTTGCCATAATACTCACGCTTGGCAGGCGTGTTCGTGATCGATGACTCTTTAACGACTACTACTGCATTACCTCAGAACTCCGTTATTACTCAACCGATTTGGAAAATATATTTTCATACAAAAAGTAACGTATTATTGCACCCTCACACGACTCTTAAATAGTGTGTCGGAGACGTCGCGGTGTCGCAGGTTTTACAACGAAAAAAAAAGCTAAAAATAAACTCTTTTTGGAAAAACCTCTTTGGCACCAACTTCAAATTATATGAACTTACCCTAAGAGTTATTTGTAAGTTTTTAGTGGTGAAGTCGGTTCCATTTTTTTTCCAAAAAGAAAAGATTTAATATTTTTTTGGGTTACGTAAAAATACGTACTAAGGGTGCCAATGGGTCCCTAAGTCCCTGTATACTGATATCAGAACTATTGCCATGGATGGTATTTATTCGTCCATGCTTTTACTAGTCGCCCCGAACTACTAGTAAAAGCATGAATCTCGTGATGTCTGGTTTGTGTTAGGTATTTGACCACGAAGATTAATTCTCAAATAGAACGTAGTTAAACGCTTTCATAACACATTACTTAAACTCTCTTTTTATCCATCTCTCTTTATTCCCTGAGTGTTCGACCTCTCTCTTGTTGCCAACTCTCATTCTATTCAAAGCCAGAATAAAGCAAAGCACCAAATCACTGTACGTCATAGTAGGTGGGTAGATAACAAAATATATAATTAGTCACCCTTACTCTAGCACAAAACAAAGGTTGATGTCGTTTTGAAAAGTGCTGTCAAAGCCGTTGCCATAATAGTCGTGACCTAAAAATCTACCCCTCTAGCCCCCCCGAAGGCGTAAAGTCAACCAAGGGGCTTCACCAAATAGGCAGCAGCTTTTTTCTAAGTGTAAATAAATCTTTAACAGTGTGTAGTATGTCTGCCAAGCGTGGTGTTTATGGCCAAACCTAATCGTTTTAAAGGAAGTTTTTTCTACATTGTGGATAATGTATTGAGATATGCGCAGTCAAACTCCTAGGATTTCCTAAAAGACTTTCTTGAATTTTATAGAGTGAATTACAAAAAATAAATAAACCAATTTTAATGAGATTTCGAATACCCTCTGTTATCTTACAAGACATGATAATCACCCTTTGCCCATCTTTCATCATCATCTTTAAAAAACACCGCAAATAAGGGCTAAATAAACTAATTAAGAAATCTGCAGTCTCGACCCCAATTTCAATTGATATTTCAAGTTTTCACACCTCAATCTTATTTACCCCTTTTGCAACCCTTAATGTAAATACAGGGGTGGTTTCAGCAAATAAAAAACTAGTTAAATGTGAAGTCAACCCCCTTCAACAGTTTATCCTACCAGACATACCAAGCGTTTCACCCTCTTTTTTGGGTTCCCAAACCTACCGGTGCTTAATTCTGCGGCTTTTTTCTGAATGCAATCCTATACGCAGAGTCAGGTGTACCGAGTATTTCGCAAGCAGGGATCGCTAGGTGCCTGCTCAATGGAGCTCTTTTTCTGATCAGAAAAAGACCGCATATGAACACTAATCTAAAATCTGACATACTTTCAGAGACGAAGCCACAGGTTCGTGGTTCATACAATCTCTATGCAAGAAGATACACGAACGATCAGCCACACTAGACGTTGAATCTATCTTCACAGAAGTCAAGAGAGATGTGGCTGTAGAAAAAGAATTTTTAACTTACAACAAAAAGACCCTAGAAATGCAAGTCGAGAAGCAAATGCCGGTGTTGACGAGTACTTTGATCAGGAAACTGTATTTAAGGAAGTTCGGGGATCCTGCTATGCCTTTTCATACCGAATCTGATGGTACTCATTGCCAGTGCAAAAATGGGTGTAATGAAGTTTCGGAATCTGTTCTACCTTCGCCGAATATGTTGGTCCAATTTGGTCCATGCTCGTGCTTTTTAGAGCATTTTGATTACATGAAGAACTGTCTCAGGTAAGAACATACTTCCATAGCAAAATAACTCGACCGTTGCTCTAAGTAATGTACCTACCTACCTAAAACTACGCATAAAATGGTTTTTGATATATTGTAGCTACAAAACTCGAGAAGAAATGGCTGAATCTTACGATCTATTTTCACTCAGTTAGGGAAAACAATTTCGAATCAAGTGGGCTATAGTCAGTATGGTAGGTGGGTCTGGTATGTAGATTCGAATGCCGTCGTTGTGACGCACGCTGTTTCGAATAAGTTTTCAAGTGTATGCCCTTTTCGAAAAGCCGTTGTATCGTAGCCGCTGTTACGGCCAAAATTACATACCTTATTTTCAATATCGAAATATCGGATTTTACTAAACCTATTCCGGAATTAGAGACTATATTGAAATGGATCGGAATTCCGGTATTATGTCAATACCGGAATCCCGGAGCTCAAGCCCTAGTAGGTACTTAATATGTTGGTAATATTTTAGATACTTCATAGAAGACAACCCTGGCGACGAGATCGCGCTGTCATACCTGGAAGTGGCCGACACATTCGAGGAAGGAGTCACTTTCAACGCAGCGAAGGAAAAGCTGGCCAAAGCTATGTGCAAGCATTTGAACAACAACGCTAGCAACTGCCTGTATTATAAATATTTATATTTTTACAAACATTTTTGAAGCTACGTGAAATGATAATTATTATAATAAGATTATATAGTTACCTACTTACCTTGGGTCCGTGGGGAGCCGGTGCCCTCCGGGTTTTCAAAAATCTTGCGGGGCTTTTGATTGAGGTGACACGTGACCCAAGGGCTGGCTCTTTTAGGCCAGCGAATTGGGATAGCTATTCAGCGTGGCAATGCGGCCGGTGTCTTTGGTACGCTTCCGTCTTGTACTGGTCTGGGACAGTTGAGTTACCTATAGGCCGTTTGTAACGGTCCTTAGGTAATTTGACTGAGTCCTTTGTACATACATAGTTATAAAAAAATAGTTGTACATTTTATCGAATAAATGTTTCCTTATTACGAAAGGTTAATTTTGTTGTTTTTTCCTCATTCACGTCAAAACTTATAGGCAAGTATCTAATGGATTGAGCTGCAATTTTGCAAATATATTATTGTGGACAAGACAGGTAACATAGAAGCTACTTTTAATTCAGGTATTTTTTCAACAGAAGATAGTTAATAGTATATAGGTATCTACCTACCTATTACTGGACATTTTACACAGCGCCATCTAGTCCCAAACTAAGCACAGCTGGTACCGTTATTGCAGGTACCTATATGGGAAATACCTAGATAATAGATTTAATACTCACTTTTTAAAAATTATATGCTTATAGTATTTAACGTACTTAGTTCATATCGTCCAATAAGTCTACTATCTGCACTCTCAAAGCTCTTTAAAATAACAACTTAAACAAAATTAATTGTACTGAAGAGAATGAGGTACCTATTCTGTATGCTACGCGGGTCAAACGTGCTACGTTTACTCTCGCTCTACGAAGCTCTATTTAGAAATATATATATTGATATGGAAAAAGAAGCAGGGAAAGGAAACACAAATTGAAGGAAAGTAGAAAACCGTTTGGCACCGGCGTGAAAAATCCCGGGGCTGATCACACAATGGACAGTAAATAATTACATCTACAAATAAAACAATAAAATACAGTTTGGGAAGATTTACTTAACATAATAAATAACCAGCTTAATACAAAAGCATATTTTTTTACATATTTTTGTTCGATTTTATTAGAAAACTGAAACATTTAGCGAGTCCATTCACAAAACTCATAAACATAACCCTACTTTCCGCGCAGACGGGTAAAGACTAGGTCAACCATTATGATTAGTTACTGTATTATTATTTAATTATGTTACTTTACTACGTCAGTCAGGACTTTTTTATATATTTTATAACGCGTGCCAATATAGAAGATATTTACTATTCACAAATAAATAAACCCATAAGTGTAACATAGTATATGGGTGAAATAATTAACACATAAATAACAGAGTAATTCTATTCAGTTTTTTTGAATGATTGATAGACCATCGTTCGACCTCAGATCGTGACGATAGGAGACGCCTAAGTACTTTCTCATGCCTTAAAAGACCCAATATTTTCTACAAAAACTGAACTAAGTAGGTAGTCTATAAATTTAAGTAATCTATAGTTTCCATATTACAAGCTTTACTTTAATGGGACACATAACATTTGTATTAACGTATTAACGAAGTATGCAACCTTTATTACATATACATATGTATAAAGTAAATGATATATATATATATATATAATTTACATTGATTATTCTTATGAACGTGTTTGACACTGAACTCAGTAACGGCTGGACCGATTATCATAAATGTTTTTGTGTTTGAGCGGGTTAATTGATTGAATGGCGCTGCGATCGCTACGGGATTATGGGAAAGTTCCAGGCGTAATGAAAGCACTATAACTTATATTAACGGGATATTTTCCATGTTTTTTTGTAAAAAAAAAAACAACAAATCATGGTAAATATCCTGTTAATATTAGTTATAGTGTTCATAACCATGATAGTTTCAAAAGTTATGTTACCACTACACGGTAGGTACCTATTCATATACATATATATGGGAGACAGTTGAAGTATTATCCAGATATTAGTAGCTAGACTTCATAGTGTCACATATTCTTTATTGACACGCGCTATGTAGGTGCTAAACAAAATTTCGATTCGATATATGATTTAGCTAATTCAATCGTCAACAAAAATATACAGGCGCTTGGGTCGAATTCACACATTTGAATTCTACATATTTTTTAACGAGTCAATATAAAAATATTGAAACAAATAACTAGCTCTGGCGTTTCATCATTAATTGGATAGTAGTAGGAAACAATATACGTGATATTTAAAGAGGTGAAATAACCAGTTTAAGACCTACTTTTAATTAAGCTGTTTGGTATATTAACAAGTTGATTACCTATAAACTAGAGAAGATATCTAGATCTTTACATGGATTGTAGGATATTTTTGACGCGTTCTGGTTTTCGTGTAATTAAAGAAATGCATGATTTCCGCGGGGATTCGTGCGCAGTTAGTACACTCGCGGATCTACATTACGCCGTCCCTCTCGCACGATTGGCCAGTGTTAGCGCCTTTACCGCAAATGAAAGAGTACAGGTGTGTTTGTACGCACCTTAACACACTTGCCGCTTGTGACGGCACAAAATGCCGCCACAAAAGAGCTTAGATCAGTTTTCCGTCTCAAGTTATTTTTCACAAGCGGTATTTTGTGGCAGTCACGAATGTTCAAAATTACAATAATATTCTTAACAAATATTCGTAACTTTTAGATGTACAGACGATTTTTCCCCTTCGAGGATTCACGAGCGTCTTTTTTTTATTGTTTTGGTCTTCATTTCACCTAGTTTCAGATTATGATAAGGCCGAAGGTGGAAGCGCACTTCACCCGGAATCCTCAACAGTCTGAGGAACTAGCTATCTTACCTCTAAATGCCGGAAAACAATATTTTATAATCTTTGCTATATATTAACAAGTAATAAAAATACAATTTTATTTCAGGCAACAATAGAATCATTACAGCTCTTATTCTGATCGGCCCATAGTAATTATGGTATGGCGACAGACTTAGGTAAGATGGTAGCTAGTCAGGCGGACTAAAAAGTCCTACCACCAACCAAAACAAGCACAATATTGTACTCCCCAGGGGATCGAAACCTTTTTTTTTTAAGTGTATACATATAAGTGCAGGCGATCGTAAAATAAAAGCACTGCATTAATTTCACACAGTTTGTGACAGACGAGGCATCACAATTACATCTAAAAACTTTGCTAGCTACAGATTTTTTTCTATTCGCTTCACGGGTGTTTCTATGGGTCCCAGTATTTTGTCCCATTGATGGGACAAGGGACAGCTTTTCTTCGTGGTCCCATAACTTATGCTTGAAACTTCCCATTATGTATAAAACCGGACAGATATATACTTTACTTTTTTACTATAGTCGAAGGTTGATCGTTATATTTTATTTGATTGATTTATAAAGCACATGCCAATAGTTTAACCACGAGGAACAGTTATCTCTCGCAGACACATTGCTGGTACCTGGGAACTGGGACCAACAGGAAAACACCTTTTAACACCTTAAAAATAAATGAACAGCCTTAATTTTGATTTTCCACACTAATTATGATCATTTATCATCCTAAAGCGCAAAATTCAATTCCACTATCAAATGTATAATTTGTTATCAAAATTATGCAGTAACTTATAATTCCAATAAGATCATTTATATCTACATTAAAATACGGGTTTTACTCACGTATTTGATTATGTTGATTTGACAAACGCTTTGAATGTATAGTACGACTCACGCAAGTTTATAAATTTATATTTATATTATTTTCTGCATTCTAGGCATAGCAACTGATGTTCAATTGTTTTTTTTAATTTTATTTTCGTCATAAAGTAAAATGTATATCTTTAAGTTTCACATCACATATTCCAATCAACATTTGTTCACATGTCTCGGGGAAAAGGTTAAGCCGTTAATGACAAATACAAGCAAATGCAAAGAGATCTAAAACGGTAAGCACTGAATGTGTAGATGAATATACCTACCTATAGTATATAGAAAAAAAACACAAAAGACAACTGATAATTTAAACAGATTATAGGCCAACGAATCAGCATAGCTATTCAGCGAGGCAATGCAGCCAGTGGCACGCTTCTGTCTGGTTCTAGTCTCGATTAGTTGAGTTATATAAGTCGACTTAATAAAGAAACGAATCTAAAATGGCGCTAATCATTACCACTCACTCGCACACTATTGTTGTCTATACTCACACACACGGCTGTGCAACGTGCAAAAAAATGTTATTTGTCAGTCTGGATTTGTCATCACGGCTAGGCTGTCTAATTCATTCTATATTGTTATTATTTTCCGTTGTTATTTTGTACTGTTGAGTTTTTTTTCGATAATGAGTCTAATCTAATAAAAAAAAGAAAAAACCAATTGAAAATAATATACATTAATCAAGCCAGAGTTTTATGGTACTAATTAAAATCTTTAGTAATATTTAAAGAAAAAAAAAACTTGAATGAAAGAGCGGAGTTGCAAGTGAAAGTATTTTTTTTGCTTACTGCACTATTGTCAATGCTAGTACTGGCCGCCATTTTAGATTCGTTTCTCTAATCAGTCAGCTGATACCTATGGACCATGTCCTTAGGTAATCCAACACTCTCAGGTTGATAATTAACCAATGAAACAATAATCATTGTACATATTTAAATTCATGTAATGTTGATTTTAGCTATATTCTGTGGTTATTTTTTTTATTGTACGACGGGAAACCGCTTGGCCTGCATCTCACCTGGATACAAGTTGAGATAAGGCCGAAGGTGGAGGCGCACTTCACCCGGACTCCTCAACTATTTTTTGAATTGTTGTTATAGCGAGAATTAGGTAAAATGGTATTTTGTTACAAATATACTACCACAAATCAAATTATTATCTACTTATGATTGTTTTTTTTTATCCATTTCAGTCTTTTCAACCGTTTTTTTTTACTTTTGACAGCTTGAGTACGTAATTTGTGATCTTAGATTCCATTTCATACGATAATCGACTTTATTTATGTGGAAATTTAATTAGATACAGGTAACACATAATGTTTTGTTTTATTAACATACCCAGGCGATTAACAGGCGAATATATTTCATGGAACAAAACAAGCTTTTTACATCGAAGAAAAAACATGTAAGCTGATGTGAATGAAATATATATTTTTCACTAATAATTAATTTACAATACTACATTTTGCAACAATTTATGGGTTCAATAAAAATCGATATCGATAAAAATCCGCCAAAAACACGTCGCGACGCTTCACTACTCTTAAGAAAAAACAGCGTCCATAGATAATCTACTATTTTTTTTGTCTATAGTAACCTGTCAATAATAAGACATGCTTATGTCAAAAGTAAAATAATGGTTGGACGGACGATAGGTTACGATATTTAATGTTAAGAAGTCGAAGTACAGCTAATTTTCGCTCTCAATACTAACGTAGTTTGAAGATGATTTAAAAATGGCATCCGATTCAAAATATATTTCGTTGGTAAATTCCCTCGGGATGATGGGAAAGTCTCGGGCATTACACAAGTATCGTATATTACATACATACAGAAATTAGATGGGTTTTATAAGCTAAGTTTCATCTATTATAAAATTTAATTATTACATTTCATTAGTTCCAAACTCACAACATTCAATTATAGTAATAATAAAACACAGAATCTAACACAGCCAGAAATTACATTTATTACTCCTCAAAAAAGCAACTAGTGATTTTTAATTGAATGTGATTTAAATTGGCATATTTCTGAAATTATTCTGAAGAACTATATCATACTGTGATTTGATCTCTATTGCACAGTTGTTAAGGTGCATTATACCGTCGGCTCTTAACTAGTGATAACTCATAATATGATTTCTCTTTCATACCGATTTCAGTAGGGAATACGCTTGACACATTATAATAATCTAATTTAATCTTTATTGCTTAGTCCTCAAGGTGCAATTTGCCTTCGGTTTTAAACTAGAGAACTCAAATAGGAATTCATAATGTAATCATATTACATATTACAAGCCTACTTATTTCAGTAGGGAACATTCTTGCCATAAAAAATGTGAATTGATCTCTATTTCCAAGTAATTAAGGTGCATTATGACCTCGCTTTCAGCTAGCTAGTAATATTATTGCTCCAACGTGATTAAATATCAGTTAATTAACAGTGAAAATATATTCGCAAAAAATGACGAAAAACTATCAAACCGAAACAAACCACTATTTATTTATGTCTACAAATATTTTAACAATCTTAATATATAAAATCGTAATATAGCTGACTGACTGACAATCGATGCAAGGCTCAAACCTAATGTCCTAGAGACTTGGGCCGCTTCCTATTTATAGTATTGTAAAGGGTTACAGGATATTCCCACGAGAAAACGCAAACGAAGTCGCGGGCGTTCCACTAGGTTAATTACGATATATTGAATTGATCTCTATTCCAGAGTAGCTAAGGTGCAATATGCCGTCGGCTTTTAGCGACGGTCACTTGCCTAGAGGAGTGAGGATACCTGTACTCGTTGCGGTAATGTGAAATGAACTCTATTACCGAGCAGCCAGGGTGTATTGTCGGTCAGGCGTCCGTTGGCGTGGGTATGCTGTCTTGGATCGCCTCCACGATTTCTTCGGGGTTCTCGGCTTCTGGGAGTTTCTCTATGACCCTTTCGATTATTTCTTTGTTCTGGAAAATTTTATGTCGTTATACATTTTAAAAAATATTTTTCAAGCTTCACAGCTCAGTTGGTAGTAGCTCTGCCTTCCGTGCTGTAGGTTATGGGTTCGATTCCCACCCAGGACAAACATTTATGTGATGAATATAGATGTTTGTTCTGTGTTTGGGTGTTGTTTTGTATGTATGTATAAAAAAAATGTATTTAAGTATCATATCCGTTATCAAGTTCCCATATAACAAACGTTGCTTAGCTTGGGACTAGATGGCGCTGTGTCAAATTAATGTCCTTTAATAGAAATTTATTATATTTATTTTTAAATAGTTGTTATGATGTCGATGGAGGCACAAACTTTGTTTCGGTTCACTCCGGGAATAAGAATGTGAATGTGAATGCCGATATATCACAAATGAATAGTATAACACTCAACAAAGGTTTCCGAACCTTGCCCGGGCAAAAAAGTAACAGATTCACGTATATTTGATTATAATAGTAGTAGAAGCCCCTAGTGAAAGGGCTCGTCCGGAGAATTACTACCACCATACTTATTTCAGCCGCCAAGCAGCATTGCTGTGTTTCGGTTTAAAGGGCATGGTTGCCGGTGAAATTACGGGCACGCGAGGCTTAACACCTTTATGCATCATGTTGACGGGCGCAATGCAGAGCCGTGTTGGCTATGTTCTTTTGTGGATGTGACCTACGCAAGGCATTGTTATAGACTTAACATCAGGTGGACTACTTGCTTGTCCCGTCTCCTAGGTGTACAAAAAAAAACCAGCCAGGCTAGTGTTACCTCCGGGGGCGAGGGGTCTTTGCCCTCGGCGTCAGCGTCCGAGGGTTTGGAGTCGGTGGAGGTGACGCTGGACGTGAGACTCTGGGGCTGCGACTGGTCCCTCGCCGGTTCCGACTGAGGCTTGTCCTTCGAATCTGTCGGGGACAGTACTTTGTGCTACACAACAACAACTACAACAACGAAGACAACAGTCAAGCCAAAATGACCATTGACGGAAATCCATTGTTCAATATATAACCTGACAACAGAAGGATATTTTGTAACAAATACACTCAAATTCGTTTTAAAAGCGCTGATAGGCTCGGATCGGCAACACGTCGGCAGAGGGCTCGACAGCTGAGCAGCAAGACTTGCATAAGGATGCGTCGTGTAGAGGCGAAACACGTGTCGATCAGATTTTTTTCAAACGACTGAATTTTGACCGAATATTTAAATTAAATACTATATTTATTCAGTTTCTCGCCCTATTTCATAATAATACTAACTATAACTTTATTTCGGACAGCCTAAGAATACGTACTTACAGATGTTATTTTACGTAATATACGGTATATATTTAAAATCAAAAATATTTTTTTGCAACTTTAAATTTTAGGGTACATAAATAATATACCGTAAGAACTAACATACATATATATGGTATTTTTAAAATATTCCCATAATATATTCTATAACATATACGATTAAATACAACACAAGATACTAAAGCATGAGTCTATCTACGAAGTATTATCGATACTGACATTTAGAAATGAAAATCTTAACTAAAATCGCCTCCCTGGCGTTCGCAAATCTTCCTCAATGTTGAATATCTTCGAAACAACGCTAGTGTCGCAAGTTGCTAGCGCGGATGCGAGCGAGCAACTCCGCCCATAGCACGTACATCTCTGTTGGGGGATTACAAACGTTTCTAGCTGATATCTTACTGCTTTTACCCAGACCTCTAGACCCCAGACTGGGAACGCTGTGGTACGTAGTCTACACGGGACAAAGAATACACTGGCGTTTGCTAGCGGTTATATAGTTGGTTCAAATTCGATGAATTCAGCATGAGCCACAGGGTCCGAAAAAAATTGTGCGACAGGGAAAGCGCTTGGCCTTCATCTCACCTGGTTTCTAGTTACGATAAGGCCGAAGGTAGGAGCGTTAAACCGGAATCCTCAACAGTGAGGAGCTGGCTATCTTACCTCTAAATGCCGGAACACAACAATTTACAACTGTTATGGCGACAGACTTTGGTAAGATGGTGGCAGCTAGCAACCCCACACCGGTGGAAGAACCATTAGACTACAGAGGCGGTTAAAATACAAGAAGTTTTAGTTCTGCACTCCTCCTCATCGTCAACTTTAAACTATGCCAAATCACTTTATGAGGGGCCCGAAATATGTTACCCGGATCAAATGAAAGACTATGGCCCATATTCTAAAAATCCACTCAAACTTGAGCATTCGCTTGAGCAGCGATGACCTATTTGATTGGTTCAAATCTCTTGAGCAGGGATCTCCACTTGAGCAACTTTCTGAAAACTCACTTGTTAGAGGTTAGTTTTGTCGAAGGTCCGAAAACCGGTGGGGTCGACGAGTCCTTCAGTAACTGTAGAGACCAAGTCTAAAGGTACAGGATAGGTGTAGTTTGGGACACCCTTTGGCTAGATGGAGCGACCTTCGTACAGTGGCGACACACAATGGATGACAAAGACCGAAGATTAGGCTCAGTGATACCTTGGGAGAGACCTACGTCCAGGGGTACGATTCTACTAAGCCAATCGCTTCACTGTGACAACTGTTTCATGGCAAAATGGCCATAAGAATACCAAAAGGCACATTTCGTTGCAATTATGTGACGATAACATTGTCATAGTGAAGCGATTGGTTTAATAGAATCGGGGCCTAGCAGTGGAATGCGATAGGATGATGATCATGATGAAGGATGGTTTGTTTATAGGTAGGTGGGCGACACTCCAGTACTTTCGTTCACGGAGCCGTCATCACTATTTCCGGTTCCGAGCATTTCAGTTTCTATCCGCTAGGGGCGCTGTACTTCATAATTTTGCTAGGACGTTAACGAGTGCAGTGCAATACTTGGAATAAGTGTGATCTACTCCGGGATATGAAAACGCTGGCTTTTGATAGCTGTTGTGATGATCACAACACTTCAAATTAATTTATTGCCAATATGTTTAAATTAATCATACAATTACTAGAGGACGCCACACTAGGGCTAGCCTGTGCCGCGGGAGTCTATTTAAAAAAATACCAAAAGACTTGTGCTACTTACAGGGCAAAAACAAATTAAATAAAAAAAAACAGAATGACTGAGTATGACAGTGAAAAGGGTGGAAAAACTCGTCAAGGTCCACTTTCTCTTGCCGAGATCCGTAGCCAAGTTGTTTGCCTTCCGAAAAGCTCGCTCCTACGTAGATCTCATAGCTTACAGCTCTGCCTAGAGCTACAAGCCTACAAGTCTCTACCGTTATCATGAATCCTGGTAAGGAATGGAATTCCTTGCCCTCGTTTGTTTTCCCGCACGCGTACAATCTTGGAGTCTTTAAGTCCAGAGTGAACAGAGCCCTTTTAGGCAAGCGTACTCCATTTTATGCCACATCTTTAATTGTTTTTCAAGGAATCTCAAACATTTGGCTATCACCAATAAAAAAAAGATACAACCTTTAATCAAGACCAACATTTATAAAAAAATCTCTTGTAAAACACAAACGCACAGTAAACAATCCAACAGTAGGTCGAGATATACAGTCAGACTTACCGTGAGTCACCGGCCAAGGTTTTCTGACGAACATATTTTCAACGATTCTGTCTATGTTGTCCTTCTCTGTTGAATTAGCTTGTCTGAAACAAACGTCATACAATATTACTGCTAGTTATCGTCTGAAACAAACGACAATCAATATTAATGCACAGTTCTCAGCTGAGTCTCGCTATCTGTGGTTTAGTGGGATGGATCTCTTCACTTTGAAGCCCTCTGCTTTCAAACGCGTTCTTTTCAACCACTCTGGTTTAACTTGGTTCACTCTTGTTTTTTTTTAAATATCGCATCTATAAGTACTAAATAAACAAGCGTTTTCTAGTTTCGATGTGTGAAAACATAGCATTGTTCAATAGTTTCGTATATTGCAATTTTCTAAGTAACATAAACATTAACAGGCCTTATAGCTCAGTTCGAAGTAGCTCTGCCTTCTGCGCTGTAGCCAGGACAAACATTTGTGTGATATATATTTATGTTTGTTCTATTATATGATAAGTTTTTTTTTTATCATTATTTCCGTAATCTACCATATTACCAGCTCTGCTTAGTTTAGGACTAGATGCTGCTGTGTGAAATCAATGTCCTGTATTATTTATTTATTACAGTTTGTTTTCCTATTTTGACCTTTGACCTTTGACTGTTAACCTTTGTCCTTTGAACGTTGACCTTTAAAGTTTTTGAGTGTACCGTTCGTGCATGTTCGGTTTGACGATGGGGATGGCGGCGGTAGGGCGGCGCGAGGTCCTCTGCGGGGGTGGCACCTCCTGTTCCGCGCAGTTGAAGTACGTCACGCCACCTGCCTGCGTCGCCTGTAACATACTCATTCTGTTACCGACAACTTACACAAAAATATGGCAAAGGCGAGCATAACCCTAAAACGAGTTATCTTCCATCAAACATAGGTAGAGAGAGAAATACGATTAAATAGAAGAGAACGTGAACATATCCGTAAGTTAACCAAAGTTACTGTCATAGCTTTCCGAATGAATTAATGAACGATACTTTTTTAATGCCAATAATTAAATGTTTTTTATTTCTTTTTATTTTAGGAATACATACAATAATTTATTCGAAATATTAAATGTAATATGTACTATTATCTACCTATGTACAAATGAAGCAGCCGGATTACCTAAGGACCGTTACAAACGGCTTATAGGTAACTCAACTGTTCTATGCTATTTCGCTGGCCTATATAAGAGCCAGTCCTTGGGTCACGTGACGCTTCAATAATTTTATTTTTATTGTACAACGGGTTATCGCTTGGCCTTCACCTCACCTGGTAACAAGTCGAGATAAGGCCGAAGGTGGAGGCGCACTTTACCCGGAATCCTCTACTGAGGAACTGGCTATCTTACCTCTAAATGCCGAAACACAACATTTTTTTTGAGAATTATTATTATGGCGACAGAATTAGGTAAGATGGTGGTAACTAGCCAGGCGGACTTAAACAAATCCTACCACCAACCAAACCAAGAACAATATTGCTCCCCCTGGGGATTGAACCCGGGACCTCTGGATCGGTAATCGGTGGGTTGAACCACTAGACCACAGAGGCGGTTGAAAAATATTTTGTTTTATTTGATTATAATTCACAAATAATAAAATGACCTTTGCAGTTCCCACCACATTCATATGAACTTACATAGTTGTGGTGCGGGTATATCTGCGGGTGCGTGTAGGGTGCGGGCGGAGACGCGTAAATAGGGGCGGCACCGTAAACCGCTTGGGAACCACTCTGCTAAAAAATAACACATCTAGAAGAAACCTCTACAAATATAAAATTATCACTCTATCACATCACATATTATTATAAATGCAAGAGTTTGGCAGTGTGTGTGTTTGTTACTTCTTCACGCTGAAACGGCTGTACGGATTTGGCTGAAACTTGGAATATACATAGATAATAGGATTGTTACTATCTGTTCCACAAACCACCCCCACGCGGTGGCAGACGGTGACATTCCGGGTGAAGTGCGCTTCCACCTTCGGCCTTATCTTAACTTGTAACCAGGTGAGGTCAAGCGCTTTCCCGTCGAACAATAAAAAAAAAGCACCAAGAGCTGTCTAGGCGCTATAACTTAGCAGAGCCTATAATATAGGAACTAGATTACAGATAAAATACTTGAATACTTTTTTTTTGTAAATACATACATACATACCATATACGACACCCAAATACAGAACAAACATCTTTATTCATTACACAAATGTTTGTCCTGGGTGGAAATCGAACCCACAACCTACAGCGCAGAAGGCAGAGCTACCACCAACTGAGCTATGAGGCTTATCCCACATTCAAGAAGATTTACCTGCATATATTGAGCGGGCATCATAGCGGGCGGGGCGTACCCTTGTGTAGGTTGCAATGGCGGTTGCAGGGGAGGTTGCATTGGCCCTGAAAAACATTTCAAAACAGTCCAGTTACAATATCCAAAGCCAAAGTTCAAGGTCACGAAGTCAAAATGCGTTTATTCACTAAGATTTATAAGAATAATTTAAAAACGTCAAATGGCAAACATGACTTTCATCCCTAATAACATAACCGGAAATAAGAGCCTTAGGCTCGATTCTTACCCGCACCTCCTTGAAACGGTAGAGGTGAAGACCAGTGATGATGATGACATAACCATACCATGCTAAACTTTTCCATCCTTATCTACCACTGGCGCCACTATCGCGCCTCCACTTATATATATTATCGGTCAGATTTTTTAGTACTTAGTTATATAAGTAAGGTCCGAGCTATCGCACAAATATGAAGAATACTAAAGCATAAAGTGCTTACCTATAACATGTTGAAAAGAATACTAGAATATAAAGCTCTTGCCTATAGCATGTTGAATAAAACACTAAGTCTCTTGTTCTTACCTATAGCATGTTGTTGCGGTAGATTGTGCATTGTATGTTGGACTTGTTGGACTTGCTGTACTTGTTGTTGGACTTGCTGTACTTGTTGTTGGACTTGGTGTTGGACTAGCTGCTGCTGCTCCAGTATACCTAGTCTCACCTGGAATTTATTCTCGTTAGTATAATCAGTCTAAGGGCTTATTCCTCTCACGTACAACAGACCACATAAGTCTTATGGCGAACACGGAAGACAATTACATGGCCTTATTTCACAATGTCCAAGCACGGTAATTATTTGTTAGTAGCTTCTGCACGCGGGTTTGCCCGCGTGATACCTGTATGCTATGCCCGGTATCGAACAATATCTGTGCTTAATTTCAGTTCAACCGTTCAGTAAATTTAGCGTGAAGGAGCCCTTAACTATGTATGTTTGTGTGTTAGGTTATACAAAAAAAGCAATACATATAAAGAGGTAAGATAAGTCTGTAAATAGGGCGATGTCGAAGTACTATAATAGTAGGTACAAAAAATTGCAAAACTTAAATAAGATAAGTTTGTAAATGGGGCGACGTCCAATTATTTAAATATTAGATACAAAACATAAATAAAATCAGTCTTTAAATGGGGCGATGTCAAAGTATTTAAATAGAAAATAGTAGGTAGTATGTAGCATTATAGCAAACTTTAAAAAAACAAAAAGCAAAAACGATCAGTTAACTAAACCTCCGTAATACACTATCCAATTCATAGTAAAAATGCGAAAGATTAATTGAATTTGAGGATGGGATGTTTGTTTTACCTTCACGCTAAAACTACTGAACTAATTGAGCTGAAGTTTAGGTTTATATCTACCACAACGCGGGCAAAGCCGCGAGCAAAAGCTAGTAACATGTTATCTTAATATTCCAACCGGCTTCAATTAATGGTTCCTTCTTTACTGCCTGCCCAGACAAAAAAGATGAACATAGAAATCTTACTAATAGGGTTGGCACCTTATAGGCCGTACCCAAAGTGCCAACCCTATTAGTACCCTTAACATGTGAGACAGCAATTATGTCACAAACAGTTGTGTTACGAATGAATGGCACACAATAATAGGAATAGCGCATTTTTAAACACAAGCTTATTATTAGTTAGACTTGAGACATATCACATATATGGTTTCTTTAGAGTTAGGTATGCGCTTTAGGGCGGTTCCGGAATCCACACTCCCATTATAAAGTAGTTTGTTCTTTATTTAAAAATAGCATGTCCGATTCTAAAGATATTTTGCGGGTATAATAGTCTTAAGGACTTTAGACGAATATTCGATTCTTACCTACAATAGACATTTTACCGGTATAATAGGATAAGGAAAAAACAATCCTATTCGATTCCTACCTACAATAGACATTTTGCCGGTATAACAGGATAAGGAAAAAACAATCCTATTCGATTCTTACCTACAATAGACATTTTACCGGTATAATAGGATAAGGAAAAAACAATCCTATTCGATTCTCACCTACAATAGACATTTTGCCGGTATAACAGGATAAGGAAAAAACAATCCTATTCCATTCTTACCTACAATAGACATTTTGCCGGTATAACAGGATAAGGAAAAAATAATCCTATTCGATTCTTACCTGCAATATACATTTTGCGGGTATAACAGGATAAGGAAAAAACAATCCTATTCGATTCTTACCTGCAATAGACATTTTGCGGGTATAATAGGATAAGAAAAAAACCCATCTTATTGGATTCTTACCACCAAAAGATATTTGTGATCGGATATGCCATTTCGAAATGAATAACAAAGTTTTGTATCGGAAAGCGTAACTGCGCGTTTTAAGATGGTTTCTTAGGGTTATGTACGCGCAATATGGCTTTAAATTGTAGCTTCAAACATATCGTGGATTAAAAAATGTGAAATCCGCCACTGCATGCAGGCTACACGTAAATAATAACTACAATCACTTTGTAGTTCAATTCTTGGATTTTCCATACCGGTGCCCCAACTGACTGAATCTTAACAAGCATAGTTCGCTCGGTGAGAGAAAATAAACATTATTTTTCAAGTCACAGATATCAGAATACTAACGTTGTTAACTCTTAGATGACATTTGTAGGTAGTGGCGAATTTCACATTTTTAAATGCACAATGTATTTTAAAGCTATAACCGCAGATAAAAAAAACAAAGGATTTCGCCACGACATAATGTATCTATAACTCCACGAAAAGGCACCGGAATAGTAGTTTTCATTTAGTTGTCGTTGTCTGTCAAGGTCGTAACGAACAGTAGCTTACTTTGCATGTCAAGCCCAAAATTCTAAGTTACGAGTGGCTGTTTCTTTAAAAAACAATAATCGTTTTATGTTGACATGTATTACTAGCATCGCATAACAAAATATGCCAGCATTTTCATAGCAAGGCGTGTGATATCCTTCGTATTTTTATCTAAGCAAAAAACTGTGAACCTAAAATCGAGGACCAACCTTACGGTTATTGGTTAATTGTAGCTTCAAAACACATCGTCAAATTTCGATTTTACGATTTTTTAGAGAGGAAGCGCTTTTGCCTTCATCTCCCCTGCGTAGCGATTCTCAAACACGGAATGTTTTCGCATCGGAAACATCACGATTTCAACGCTAATCTCAAGCCATATATGAAAATCTTCTGTGAAAGCTTCGAATACAAATGTAATTATTTTTAGATTTCGTAGTTAGGAATAGCTTTATGAAGGGTTCCCGGAATTTCCATCGGAAGCTTCTGAATTCGATCCGGTAAGGCTTTCCAAATGCTTGAGAAATAGCTATACAGATTGTCAAGTAATGATAACGCCGAAGGAAGTGTAGTTCGTAACGGATTTCACATTTCGAATTCAAGATGTGTTTTGAAAATATATTTTTGCAATCACGATCTCATGCGTACTTAACCCAGAGGATCCATTTAAGGCCCCATACATCACATAAGCTGATAGCACGACCGTAATAAAACGTATGTCAACTGCCACTTTGGTTATATAACTATTGAAACTATCATAGTTACGAGCACTGTAAACATTATCAACGGGATATTTAGAATATAAAATAATTCACGTTTCCTTTTATTTTAATTGTACGACGGGGAAGCGCTTGGCCTTCATCTCATCTGGTTACAAGTCATAACATAATATATTTTATCATAAATAGGCCGAAGGTGGAGGCGCACTTCACCCGGAATCCTCAACAAATTAAGGAACTTACAACTAATTGCCGGAACACAACAATTTTAGAATTGTTGTAATGGCGACAGAATTAGGTAAGATAGCTAGCGTTGATAGCTAGCTAGGCGGACTTCAATAAAGTCCTACCACCAACCAAACAAAGCACAATATTGTACTCCCCTGGGGTTCGAACCCGGGACCTATGGATCTAAAATCGGTGGGTTGAACCACTAGACCACAGAGGCGGTTAAAACATAAAACTTGTAGTAATTACAATAATAATATACTATTTATTGCAATATTACATAAATAATAACTACGAAAGGGCCCATTACTCAGCATGATGCGGATTGCACGGGGGCAATCTTAGTGCATGGATGTTGTAAAAGCCGACTAAGGGACCTCACCAGAAAAAGGGCAGCAGATTCCGTCTGTGTATTATCCACAGCACAGCATTACTTTACACTTTGTATGAATTTACGGTTTACGGTTCAAGACATTTATTCTCATAAAAATTACAAAAAATCGCTTCTAGAGAACATAAGAACTAGGGTTTAATATTATTTTAAGTAGGGAGTAAAGGATGTGCTATTGTAAACATAAATATAGATATATAAATATATAAATAATAAGTAATTACAGTTTTAAGCTTATGATTTGAATATATAGAAAGGTAAAATTGTCTTTAGGTAGGTATATATATATTACCTATTACTATTATTGCACACAGGTTGTTAATTAGGTACTATTTAGATAGGTAAGGTAGGTAATTTAATGTCCTGCAATGTTTATTTATTTAATATTTACGGCTATCACCAATATGCTTGCCAAGCGTGGTGATTATGGCAAACACTTGCTTTGGAGGGTCTGTCCAGTAGTGGACACTTATGGGCTGTTGATGTGAATGCAAAGTCGCTTGGACCTCTGCTTTGGGCTGTGCGTTGATTATGAGATGTATTTAAATATTTTTTTTCTTTACAGTACGACGGCGGCAAGCGCTTGGCCTTCAACTCACTTGATGAAAATCAATGTTCAGATGAAAGTTGAAATATTTTTGAACCAACTTTTAACTATTAGCTCATAGGTTAGCTAAAAGTATAAAATTCATAGGCATTTTCAGGGAAGGCTCCCTGCGTGGATTGCCCAGGCAAACCTCTAAATCAAATCAGAGCTGATACATTCAAAGGTGCCTTTCTGTTGGTTAACTTTTGACGATACAATGACTGAAATAATCTCAATAAAATATGGCATGGATATAGTAAATGCTACTTTTAACTTACTAGAAACTTATATGTTTTGCTGGATGTGATTTCTAATGACCTGTATTACAGGTTCGTTTCTCTAGTAACCGGTATTACAGGTTAGTTTCTTTAGTAACCGGTATTACAGGTTAGTTTCTTAAGTAACCTGTATTACAGGTTCTTTTCTCTAGTAGCCTGTATTACAGGTTAGTTTCTTTAGTAACCTGTATTACAGGTTAGTTTCTTTAGTAACCTGTATTACAGGTACGTTTCTCCAGTAACCTGTATTACAGGTTTGTTTCACTGGTGACCTGTATTATAGGTTTTTTTCTTATAAGTTTACAAAAATTAAATCAATATTTACCTACTAAAGTATTTTTACCTTCAAATCGTGGTATATATCCCGTTGGTGTTTATAGTGCATCTTTAGTTGCTAAGTAGCTCATAAGAGTGGACATAATGGCTTTATCGGCAACATTCGCGTACGACATGCATATGGGCGATTGTAAACCTTATTGCGTGGTGATTAGAGTTTATTGTAAAAACACGAACCTCATGGTTTGCGTCGCTACCCTGAAAACAACGTTGTGCTGAATTTATTAATTTTGTACTGAATCGAATCAGTTTGTCCTCAGTCAATTCTGTTTGTGCTGAATGTGTCATAAACTACACTGCAGTTGAATTTAATAATATCATACTGAATTTCATCATTTGGTTCCGAATTTAAAGCAAATAATAATGAATTGAATCATAAAAAAATCACTGTAGCTGATTTGAGAATATTATATTTTAGCGTGTTTATTTACTGTGATACCTTTTGTCGTTCAAATAAAAATATACTCGCATTAGATATAACTTTGGAGCCTACATTTTGTACCAAATATAATGTTTGTATGCTTTTTCATAGAACCTAGTGGTTTTTAGTCAAGATTTACACCTATTACACCTATTTGTACTTAGGTTCACAAACAATACATTAATGTTTTTTTTCTGGTATTGTATCATTGAACTAGTCAGGTTACCTGTTGCCTCTGCTGCGTGGGCGGGTGCTGGTGGGGCGGGGAGGACGCGTGCGCAGGCGCATTCGAGTTACGGACCACCTGCTGAACACACACACATTTATACATCAATCCTTTGATAAGGTCCGATTTCGTCGCGATTTCTAGTCTAATATCACAGCACGAATATAAAATATGTCATATATTTGTTCAATTACGCTTAGTTCGACGGAAGGTAATATACCATCGCACAGGTTTATCCTAGTACGAGTACCTATGTTTTCCCTGTTAAATGTTTACTTAGCCATAAGCCTATGAGAATGTTATTTACGATTTAAGACGTACGTATAATAATTTATTTCGTATGTACAAACACATACGAAATATATTATCTTTATCTTTAAAACTATAGATATACCATTCTAAAAATGAATACCCCTCATGCAATTAAATAAAATTAAAAACTTTTTTGAGTGGTGACGCAATACACATAAATATGCTTTGTCATTGGTTGTTCAGTCACCGATGGTGACTAACAACTAATGACAAAGATCTGAAGAAGAATGGTCATCTAGGTTCATCTGAGGTTCTTTCCCTTGTGTGCTGGTCACAATTCCGAACAGGCGGTAGATTTGACGTTTCAAAATGATCCTAAAAAAATCTTAATTAATAAAAATATATGACTTTGACTTTGATCTATACTAGAAGCCATGCAGCGGTCGAAATTCGTGGTCTAGTGGTTAGCCCATCGGTATAGGACTCAGGCGTCCCAGATTCGATCCCCAGGAGGTACAAATTTGTTGTTGGTTTGGATGGTGGTTGGACTTTGTTTAAATCCGCCTGGCTAGCTACCACAAATTGTTGTGTTCCGGCTCAGTCTACTGAGTATTCCGGTAAAACGCTCTTCCACTAAGCCTTATCATAACTTGACATAAAATCAACCCGGATAAAGGGGTTGGTGATAGACACAGACACCGACAGAGATGTGTATATTCACCTGGTGCATGATATGTTGTTGTGAGAGCTGCGTTTGATGGGCGCCGCCTTGTTGTGTGAACTCACCGCCACCTGAGTACAGACCAACGATTATCCTTTAAAGTACCCTACGTACAGTACTTAAACTACTGGTCAAATGGTACAATTACTTCTACTTTTAGGTTAAATTAAAATCATGAACAAAAGAAAAAAAAACCTTTCCGAGAACATCAGGAATAACATATACGCGTTATTTCAAGAAGGGAAAATAAATTCTGATATGAAACAGAGTTCTATCTTCTAAACTACTTTATCGAGCTCAATTGCCTACGAACATTTTTTGTCTTAGCTCAAACATTCGATTAATAATAATATATATTTCATAGCTACTTTTTCTATTATTTAAGAATATTGTGATGGTTTTCAATCAAAAAATGTTTTGCTCATCCAAATCCAACTCATGTTTGCCTATCAAATGTAATGGTTAACTAAAGCTTGTATAAATTGTTTATTTTGAGTTTAGTTTGAATTATAAGTGCATGTATTAATATACATGCACTTATAATTCAAACTCAACTCTCTGCTAGTTTGTTTGTTTGTTTCTAATAACTTTATAAACTCTGTTCCTATTTGTGGAGACCTTAAATTGGTTCTTTGTTTCCTATATTAAGTGCCAAAAATGTTTTTATTTGCAGATGGTCTTCCTCAAATAAATAAATAAATTATGTTTCCCATATATATTGTCAAAAACGTATTTCATGGACTTTAAACCGAGACTAAATACAACATGGGCTTTCAAATAGACAGCAAATTAAATTGGAAGCAGCACACGGACATATTATGCCAGCAGCTTTACCAGTACTCATATGCACTCTACGAACTTAGTAAATTACTTGCAGCTTATTATGGGCATACTGCATCTTTACTAAGATATGGAGTCATATTCTGGGGTCATTTCATATTATTATAGTACTTAAAATATTTGTGTGCTCCGTAATCCGTAAATAATAAGTATGACATGAGTTTTAGAAAAGCGTTTATATATAAACTTTGTAATCGTGTTATTCTTAAGTAAGATACCTTTCACGATAAATTTACACTGAAGATTGTAAACCGGAATAATAACATTTAATAAGCTTAATATATCTTATATCGACATATTAATTATTTGAATGGTAGGATTATCTTTGCTCTGTCTCATTTTCGTGTAATGCAAGAAAATTATATTTATTTAAAATGTTATTTTGCTAGCATGAAAGCTGATTAATGAAGGCCGTATCATCTGTTGGCGTTATGTTGATATTTGGGGAGATATTACAAAAAAATATATATATTACATGACATAAATTTCACACAGCGCCATCTATTCCAAAACTAAACATAGCTTGTAATATACTAGATTACGGATAGAATACATAAATACTTTTTTTTTTGTAAATACATACTTATCAAAATATACAATACAACACCCAAACACCGAACAAATATCTATATTCATCACATAAATGTTTGTCCTGGGTGGGAATCAACCCACAGCCTACAGCGCAGAAGGCAGAGCTACTACCAACTGAGCTGTGAGGCTTGTTAAAGATAGATGACTTACCAGGTTGCCCGGCATATCTGTGCTGCGAAGGCTGGGTCTGTTGCGGTAGCTGCTGTATCATCTGTTGAGGCTGCGACATCTGTTGAGGCTGCGGCATCTGTTGAGGCTGCGGCATCTGTTGAGGCTGCGGCACCTTTTTTTTTTATATTTATTTACCAAAATAAACTTAAACAATAAACATAGCTTTAAAAACCAAGGAGGTTTGTCCTGAAACAAGCTTATTTACAGAAATAGCTGCCAACAGCAAAACAGAATTCGTTTAATGTTGAACAAAAGGTTCACATAGTGCAGGTGGATATCTACTTGCTACGTTACATCATTATGAAATGTAGGTACAAATAGAGATTCAATATTATTTCTATTGTTTACATATAATTATCAATGTTATTTATGATATAAGTTTTTAATTTATATTTAATATTTATCGGTGTAATATTATTCAATAAATCCGTAGGTAAGTCATTAAAAATCCGAGGAACCAAGTAACTCGCTGTCCTCTCGCCGTAAACATTGCTGGCGCGCGAAGTTAACAATCGGTTTTGAGTGACTGCCCTGACCTGTTGAGGCTGCGACATCTGTTGAGGCTGCGACATCTGTGGAGGCTGTGACATCTGTTGAGGCTGTGACATCTGTTGAGGCTGTGACATCTGTTGAGGCTGTGGCGTGTACGACCCGTCGGCTATGGGTCTCTGGCGCAGGCTGCTGTAACGCTTGCTGCCGCCGCGCGATTCTGAACCTGTTTGGAAAACAAGAGGTATTTCACGAACTGAATGGACGCTAAAAGAATACCTAGTTTTGAATTTGGAACAGCCACAGTCATATACTTAGCGTATACATTGCTTGATAACTGTGTGTGGCCCTGCCTTATTTCCCACTTCTATGTAACAATGCTTTTTTTTACTATGTCAACCTTATATATAATACTAACACCTAGAGTAAGTTTTCTAACACTTTATGGATCTAAGTTATCTGAATTAAATGAATTGATTAGTATTATATACTTATTTATATAGCCCGGGACTCATATAATTCCGTGGGAATTTCCCGAAATCATTTCTTGATGCACTCCTATACCACTATACCACCAAAGTTCTATAAATTAGATTTCATAGATTTGTTTTCGTGCGGTACCCTAAATAATAAAAAAAAAGTACCCTGAGTCACTCCTAAGAACATCAGCTATGCTAGTGAAAGTCCATTTTACCTATTTCTGTCGCCATAACAACAAGTATTAAATTATTGTTTTCCGGCTGTGAGAGATAAGATAGCCAGTTCCTCAGTAAGTTGAGGCTTCCGGGTGAAATGCGCCTCCACCTTCGGCCTTATCTCAACTTGTAACCAGGTGAGATGAAGGCCGAGCGCGTCCACGTCGGACAATAAAAAATAATGTTGTTGCTTACCAGTGGGTTGCGGTTGCTGCGCCTGCTGAGACTTCGTCTGCGCCGGCGACTGGGACGGCTTCGATTGAGATGACGCGTTCAATGGCGGACCCTACATAAAAAAAAAACATATTCTAAAGTAAAACTTTTTATTTATTCAATAAAAAGTACAATTAAACTAACTATGTACAAAGGAATCAGTCGGATTACCTAAGGACCGTTACAAACGGCCTATAGGTAACTCAACTGTTCCAGACCAGTACCAGACGGAAGCGTGCCCAAGACACTGGCTGCATTGCCACGCTGAATAGCTATGCTAATTCGCTGGCCTAAATCAGAGCCAGCCCTTGGGTTAAAAGCAATCAAACTTTTTATTGGAGGGTTTTGAAATATTGATCCGCAACCTTTTTGTGTGACGAAAGTGTTTAAATTTTTTTTTTTTTACATTTCATTTATTTGCAACTATAGGATCACAAAGGAACTTAGTTAGTGTGTAGTGTGGGGTCCTCTGGTAATTGTATAATTAATTTAAACTTATTGGAAATAAATGAATTTGAATTTGAATAAAAAAAAATATAGTCAAGATTCAACTATTATTATAAAATTAAAAGCTTAATACACATAATTCTCGATAATTTAAAAAACGCCTAATACACATATCAATAACCATTATGAACAATCATATTACAAAAAAAAAACCGGATATGAATAACATTCAGAACAAAGTACAAAATAGGCTGTAGAGGGGCCACGTCAATAATAAAATAAAACTAAAAATTTACATAATTAATTAAAATTAAACTAAACAATCGATTACACAACTGTTTATTGCATAGGGCTTCATTTAGTGTTGGGGCACTGTGTCGGGTAGAGTGGGAGATAATTAAATTGATTCCCTGTGATACGGTTTTTTTAATTAGTGACAGCCAAGCGTTTGACCAACAGCTCACTTGAAAAACAAGAAAATATAGGCCTAAGAAGGAGCACGCGGACTTGAAGACTCCAAGACTGTACTGCCCTCCTAATTTAGAGAACTGTAAGACGTTTGCTCAAAAATTAGTTAGCGATAGATTCGGCATCAGCATGATGAGATATATTATGTTCTTTTTGACATATTTTTAATAAAATCTATTTTATCAAAGTTATTGTAGTCATGAGCACCGTAACTGCGTTTTTTTTTCATAGCATTCCTTGACATTACTACCGTATGAGCCCTTAAGGTTCTTTTCCGTAACGCGATTACTTACGAAAAGCACCGTATGGTGATATCGTCAAAAAAGTTATATTGGTTAACGACTGGATTTGAACCCACAACCTCCGGGTCAGAAGGCGGGCCCATGCCCACTTGGCCATACAGCTCTTAGATTTAGTAGTAAACAGATGTTACCTGTGGAGTGGGTTTCTTCTTAGCGTGTTCTGTGGGCACCGGCCTCTGCTGAGCTACGGGGGCGAGCACTTTGCGCTGCCCGGGGCCTTCACTGCGAATTGCGCACTTATTTACAACACGCTAGAGATCTATTTTATCTGCAGCTTTTATATTTATACTTTATTTTAATCTTCTTTCACATCAACAGCCCATTAGTGTCCACTGCTGGACAGAGCCTCCTCCAAACCTGGAGGGTTTGGATTGGTATCGGAAGGAAGCCTTTTCTGGTGAGATGCCTAAGTCGGCTTTTAAGACATCTATGAGCTGTGCTGGAGGGGTTAGTTCTTAAATCACGGCAGTTAATCTTCTATACAAATAAATAAAATTGAGTGTCTGTTTGTAATGTCAAAATAACAGCTTTCCAAATGCATATCAAAGTATAATACGTTACATATACCAAAAACTCCAATATTTGTTTGTCTGTCTTTCTTTCTGTCTGTGTTTGTTCCAGCTTATCTCCGAAACGGCTGTACCGATTTTGATGGGACTTTCACTGGCATATAGCAGATGATATAACTTGGGACAATTTAATTTCACCTTTCCCAGAAAATTATATGCTTAGAGGACAAAGCATTACCAACAATGATACGTAACGCACTGCAATAAATTGGAATCAGCTACCTGCATCTGTTTATCTCGTGTACGACCGTAACACCTTCAAAAAGAGAATATAATATTTCTGGGGAGTGGTCGTATCCGCATCCTTGCACAGGCAAGCTTCGAAGTCAATAGCTAACCCATTAATAAAAAATAAAAAAAGATTAAATAACTTTCGCAATACATCCTATTAACAAGTTTCATGCAAAACAAAACATTTTATTAGTCAGTCATACCAGCTTAGCTAAGCACCTCACCTATTATTGACAGCGATGGTTAGATTTTCAATTTGCGGCATTTTCTGATGCTCTCTTTGGTCCCTCCTTACATCCCCACTTTCTCTATTTCTCACGTCATTTTCTCCGCGACTTCTTTCGTTTTCTCCGCGATTTCTTTCGTTTTCTCCGCGATTTCTGTCGTGTTCTCCGCGACTTCTGTCGTATTCTCCGCGACTTCTGTCGTTTTCTGCGCGGTTTCTGACGTCACCGCTTTCTCTGTTCCGAATATCGTTATCTCTAGAATTCCTCACGTCACCGCTTTCCCGCCTGAAGTCATCGCGTCTAGGTTCCCGCCTGAAGGAAATGTAAATTAAATGCAATAGTCGCTTTTTTAGCCCCGAACAAAATGCTGATTATAACTTTCCCGAGTAAAAGTTCAGGTAAAATGAAACGAAATAAGACTAAAAGGATTTCAGCCAATTGTATTATTTTTGTATACATAACGTGATCTCATTTTATCATATAAATACTTAGAGACCCAATATCACATTAGCCTAGTTTTGTTGCGCTCAGTATGTACAATACAAATACATTTATCAGGATTTTTTTTTTCTTGGCCTTCATTCTTTCAAGACCGAAGGTAGAGGCGCACTTCACCTGGAATCCTCAACAAACTCAAGGAACTGGCTACTTTACCTCTGACCTAGCGACAGAATTAGTTAAGATGGGGGTAGCTAGCCAGGCGGACTTCAACAAAGTCCTACCACCAACCAAACCAAGCACAATATATTGTACTCCCCATGGGGATCGAACCTGGGACCTCTGGATCTGAAATCGGTGGGTTTAACCACTAGACCACAGAGGTGGTTAACACTCAAAAAACCACTGAATAACTTGTCCACCATCGCAGTAACGGACAGCGAACTATGCAGATGATGTCATCATATCCAAAGAGAAACCAGCTGTCCACGTAGTCCTGTATACGTGGGAGTCTCAGCACCATGCAAGGAAACACTCAAGCACCCGAAGAAAAACCAACTCCACTAAGTCTGCGAAGACCCCAGAAACATTCTGCGCCTCTAGACGGTTCCTCAGACTCAATGCACCACATTTTAAACACTTAGTGAGTTGAGCCGGTGGTTAGGTTACCTGGTAGTGGTTCTGCCGCCTTGCTTGACGGGCGAAGGTCGCAGCTTAGGGCTTCGCACAGAGCCCTGCCTTCGGACTGGAGTCCCACCGTTGGACACAGACTCTAAAGACTCGGGCTGGGACTGCGAGCGAGGTCGGGTAGCTCTTGGCTTACGTCTGTGGAAATAGATACAATTGATTAATAAAACATAACAGGGGAAGTTCACCAAATGCATTTTGCATACGCATCCAACACAGGTTTTAAATTTAGCCCACTCGGATAGTTGATATTATTTTATTTGTTTTTTTTAAGTTAGCAGTATAAACATATTCATATTCTTTTATTTCATGCATACATAATCACATAGTCTTAACAATGGAATATCTTATTCTAACACTGTACTATAATTAATTATGTGACCCAGTTAGGGTGTAGCATTTTTGTACACTTATCTATATTTGTTTAGAGCAATCATTTAAATGTTTAAGATCACCGACAGGATTACAGGAATAGAGAATGAAAAATATATTGAAAGAAAGCACAATCTAAAAAATAAACTGAACTTTACAAACAATGTGATGGTATTGACAAACAACACCATCGAATAAATGAAAAATAAAATAAAATCATATCATGCAAATGTGTAGATATATGCGTGGAGAGTGCGTTTTTACCGCCCTCTGTGACCTAGTGGTTTTCCACCGGGGATCAAACACCGGTGGCAACACAAACCACTAGCCACAGAAGCGATTAAAAATAAATCCAAACCAACATTCATACTGGTAATATTAGTAGGGTAGATAGTAGACTCACGGCTGCCTCCTAGTGGCGTCCAGTTCGGGGAAGTCCTCGGCACTGGGGGGTTTCCTAGGTGTCGCCTGCGCAGCGGTCTGCCGCTTGTACGCCTCCTCGTCC
Source organism: Venusia cambrica (assembly GCA_951394065.1). Lineage (NCBI taxonomy): Eukaryota > Metazoa > Arthropoda > Insecta > Lepidoptera > Geometridae > Venusia > Venusia cambrica. The sequence goes on from OX596069.1 coordinate 6,438,703, forward strand.
TCCCAAGTGCGCGTGTACTTGTTCGGGCCGCGGCTGTGATCGACAACAGGATTCAAGACATATAATTATATATGACAGGACATTCATTTCACACACATTTTCATCTAGTTCCAAGCTAAACAAAGCGTAATATGGGAACTAGATTACGGATATAATACTTACATTTTTTTTTGTAGATAAAGAAAGAAAAGAAAGAAAGAAATACATTTATTTGACAAACAACAATACAGAGCATTACGCATTACATAGGTACAATATACGACAATATTAAACAAGTAGTTTTAGTACCATAAATAGGTATAACATATATATATCCATACTTATCATACAACACAACACACAAACACAGAACAAACATCTATATTCACCATACAGATGTTTGCCCTGGGTGGGAATCGGGTTTGTTTCTGTTTCTTGTGACTCTTGTGGTGTCACCAGGTCACTTGGCATTGCTTTGGTTCCTTCTTAACGAGGTGGTCCATCCGTAGCATTTCGGAGGCTTCGCTTAGGTGGAACAGTTAAACCTAGATGAATTAATAAGCCTCACAGCTCAGTTGGTAGTAACTCTGCCTTCTGCGCTGTAGGCTGTGGGTTTGATTCCCACCCAGATCAAGAATTTGTGTGATGAATATAGATGTTTGTTCTGTTTCTGGGTGTTGTATCATATGTATGTATAGTACGTATGTATTTACAAAATGTATTTAAGTATTCTATCCGTAATCTAGTACCCATATTACAAGCTATGCTTAGTTTGGGGCTAGATTGCGCTGTGTAAAATTATGTCCTGTCCTGTATTATTTATTTATTTACAATTTAATTTGAGCTCATACTCTGCTGTCTTCATAAGACAGCGATCGCCAGGCAAGCGTATAGAGAATATATGCTCCAGTAACAGTTATGTCTTATTCCTCTTCGATCACTCAGAGTGTGGAGATCGTATGAGGATCACAACTTAGGGGTTAGACAGAGGCACGTACAAAACTCCGCTCGGCACATGCCTACGATTTGCAAGTTGCTAGGTATTCAATACGTGAGAGGTTGCAAGCCGCTTAGCGGAATATTTGCCAGTGACCATGCCATTCGGTTTATTGGTATGTACATGCCGGTTTCCTCACAATGTGACCTTCACCGTCAGAGCATGCTGCGTTAAATGCGAAAAACCGAAAAGTCCATTGGAACTACAGGATTTGAACCCACAACCTCTGGATCGTAAGGCGGGCCCGTATCCACTCGGCCACTCAGCTCATATGTGCATAGAAGAATAATGGCAATTAGACTCACCCGTATCGTCGATTGCGCCGGGCGTGGGGAGGCGCGTCTTCGTTCCTGATGTCGTATCCGTAGATAGACACCAGCTCGTCCCGGGACTTCGGCATCTGAACACAACACAGCAGTCTGGTCACTTGTGACCAGGTGAAATGTGAAATGAAGGCCAAGCGATTCTCCGTCAAAAAAAAAAAAGAGGATTGAACGACAATAGTTTTTTTTTACATGAAATGGATCGAGCGAGCTTAATGCTTGGCGCTACATTTGGGCAGGAGGGTGGTTGCAACTAAGGCGGGCCTTTACAGGTTCTACTATGGATACGGAGATTCCGGGTTCAAATCCCGGATGATGGGAACATACAATTTACAATACTAATCGAATCTATCCTAATCCAGCCAAGCGTGAGTCGAACCCGCACCAAGTCTCCAGCACGAAACGCAACAAACAGTATGTTTGGTGCTTAAAAAATTCTGTGTGTGAGTTAAACTCGCACTTTGACAAGTTTGACTTACATTTAGGCAGTTTTTGTTACAGTATCTGTTCGTTCTCGTTGCATGAACTTGTCACTGGACCACGAGTTGATGACGAAAACATCAGTGTGCGAGCTTGACTCACATTTGGCAGTTTTTTTTACAGTACCTGTTCATTTTCGTTGAACTTGTCGTGAGACCACTTGTTGATGACGTCACTCTTGCGCGGCGGCCTGCGGCGCTCCGTGCCACCTTCGCTACCTTCCTTGTCCGCCGACAGCTCTGAGGTAGTGTTCGATGTCTCTTCTCCACTGCAATTATATAAAACACTCATCATCTAGGAGTAGGCTGGTGGCCCCTGCCTTTAGCTAGCGGTTTCGGCTGAATGGAACACAGGTGGTAGCCAGTAGGACCTGTAAAGGTCCAACTGGCTAGCGACCTTCTGAAGTCCGGCGCCAACCGGTTTGCTGTTTTCCATCGGTGCGCGAGCCTTCTGGGAAGGCTCCTTCGTCGCTCTGACCAAGAGCTATACAAGACAAGGCCAAAAGCTAAGCCATAAAAAAAACTTAGTTATATCTTTGAGAAAGTTCATTTCTTTTTTTTAAATTTCGTAACGCGAATATTAAAATAGAGCATAAAATGCGTACACGCAGAATTATCATTATTAGATACGCATTGAAGTAGAAAATTCAAGGACAAAAACCAACGCATTTAAATTCAATTCCAGCCGACTTTCTACAACGCATCAATAGACAGATCGGCCATCTAACTTGCACATTTCAAACCTTATACCTTCAAAATAAGGTCTGCAATTGCATGACAATTGCGTGCAGAAACGTATATATTACACACATATTACCATAAGGTGGGCCAAAAATGTAAGCATACAAGCAATAAGGAACTAATGACCTTGCAATAGAGTCCATAATTGGGTGCGAATGCTGAAGGATGTTATGCACACAACTCGCATGACATTATAAGGATGCATTTTTTTATTGTATGTCGGACAAGCGTTTTGTCTGCATGCCGCATTGTTAACTATGAAGTTGTGATGTATCTGTATTTTTTTTTTACTGAACCTGAAATTTCAGATTGAAATGACTTGAAGCTGGTCTTTTATTTATTCTTTTTTTTAATACAATTTATTTTAAGTTTTAGTTTATAGAGAGTTGAACCAGTGCGTGACTTACGCTGCCGAAGCGTGGATAAACAATAGGACAGGTCCACAAATTGAAAGCCACTCAGCTTGCTATGGAAAGGGCTATGCTTGGCGTTTCTCTGAATGATAAAACCATGAATGATGTTATCCGACAGATAACCAAAGTGGTCGAATTAGCTCACAGTTAGCAGGCTGAAGTGGCAGTGGGCTGGCCATATTAGCCGAGGGACTGACAACCGTTGGGGTCAACGAATCCTTCAGTGGAGACCATGTCTAGACATCTCCATACAGTGGGGGGCAGAAAGTGGATGAGAAAGGATGAAATTAGGCTGAGTGGCGCACCTTAGGAGAGAACTACTTTCAGCAGAGGACTGCAGCTTGATGATGATGAGCGTTAAGCTGTTTTCCTAACCTTCTTGTCCTCACCCTCACTCATTGGTGGGGGTCGTTACAGTTCTTGTTAAGTATGTAATTTTTTACCAACTTCATCATGTTTTTTTTTATAATTGATGTATGTATTTTTCAGTGAAATTGATTAGGTTTATATTTTTCCCCCATATGCGCGTTACAATCTATTATTTATTTACTTTCTGTAGCTTCGTGCTCCGTACATATAAAGACGAAGACTAAGGTGTAATCATTTGATTTTTTTTTTTTTAAGTACAATTAAACTAACTATGTACAAAGGAATCAGACAGATTACCTAAGGACCGTTACAAACGGCCTATAGGTAACTCAACTGTTCCAGACCAGTACCAGACGGAAGCGTGCCCAAGACACTGGCTGCATTGCCACGCTGAATAGCTATGCTAATTCGCTGGCCTAAATAAGAGCCAGCCCTTGGGTCACGTGTCGCCTCAATCAAAAGCCCCGCAATATTTTTGAAAACCCGGAGGGCACCGGCTCCCCACGGACCCAAGGTTTCCACCCCAAAAGGCTCAAATAGGTAAGCTCTGTCGAGACCACTATATTTGCGCCTTTTGTGATCCTCGGCCGAATCAGCCGCCGCACCAGCCCTAACTGATGTCCCAGGCAGATGAGATGGCGCTAGGGTGTCGACGCAGGTAGCGTCCCACACCAAAGGCCTACCCATTTCCCAAGGGACAAGAGTCATATTTGATTTGTTATATTATGGTTGACAAATTATACCACCTCAATAATACCTCACGATTACAACCCGAGTAAATGCCACTCGGCTTTTCAACGCACAAAAAAAAAACCTTTTTTTCACTGCTTCATCAAGTAGGTTATACCGACAAGTCTTGCAGACTTGGCATCGATAGGTATGTGGTAGGTATAACAAAGGTATGACACAACCCGTATGCATAACCGACAGGCATTTGTAAAGAAATCGATCATTTTATGTACCTACCAGACAAGTGTGTTCGCTCTGAAGAGTCTTACTCTGATTGGTGTAGCATTACTGTGGGGGTGCCGCAAGGTGGTGTCCTTTCTCCTCTTCTATTTTCAGTGTTTATAAACGCCATCACTCAAGTCATTTCTTCTCATTTTCATCTGTACGCTGATGATCTTCAAATTTATAATCATATATATAATCATATAGTTGATGAGATGTCTGTTGGTATAGCTCAGATAAATTCTGACCTTAAAAGTATCCAGTTGTGGGCGGAGGCTTTTGGCTTGCTAGTTAATCCTGCTAAATCTCAGGCACTTATCTGCGGCAGCCCGTATATGCTTAATAAGGCACAAAAAAACTCACTGCCTCCACTACTCTATGCAGGTGCCCCCATTTGTTATACTACTGTCGCGAAAAATCTGGGTGTTATTTTTGATCCCAAATTATCTTGGATGAACCATGTCAATGGAATTAGTAAGCGCATTTACTTCTCTTTTCATTCCCTTAAGCGACTCCAGAAGTTTCTACCTTTTGAGACAAAGGTCTCTCTAGCTCAAACTCTCCTCTTACCTCTTCTGGATTATGCAGACTCCTGTTTTCTTGATGCTACGGAGGAAATTTGCAATAAATTGGAACGTCTTCAAAACTTGTGCATTCGTTTTATATATGGATTGCGTAAGTTTGATCATGTTTCCTTTTACAGAGCCCAGTTAAAATGGCTTCCTATTCGTCGACGCCGTGATTCACATGTGCTTTCTCTTCTCTATAATATTCTCAACAATCCTCTCTCTCCACCTTATCTCCGTGAGCGGTTTCAATTTCTGGTTCCCCGTGGTAAGCCTTGCAGAACAGCTAAATCTCTACTTCTTGCTACTCCCCAACACTCCTCTAGCTGTTATGGTGGCTCGTTTACTGTGAAGTCAGTTAGGCTGTGGAACTCACTTCCCCATGACATTCGCGCTAGCCCCTCACTTGTAATCTTCAAGCGTAAAGTCAAAGAGCACTACCTCTCCTTATAGATTCATAATATATTAATATGTATATATGTATAATATGTATATGTTATGTATATCTATATATGTTATGTATATCTATATACCTATGCTATGTATATGATTATATTTGCATATATATTATATTTAACTCTTATTCTTAGTAAGTAAATTAAGTATTATCGAAAAATTTTGTATAATTTATGTGTCTTAGTTATATGTTACTTATTAAACTTTATCAAATTGTTATGTACACTATTTCCCAATTTTTAACTATCTTTTCTCTCTCCACATCACTGGTTTGCTGAAAGAAAACTCTTTTTAGGGTTAAGCTCGCCTTTGCCATGTATTTTAATTTTTAAGTTTTTCTTTGTTATTATGTTTATGTGTGCAATAAAGTATAAATAAAAAAACAAATTACAAAAATATTTTAAAAAACTAAGGAATTTTGAAGGTATCTATACAAAAAAACTGTTTTTATTTTTGCTCTATCGTAAAATCGGTAACACCTACAATGTTCGAACAGCGTAATGTAAGACAACAAATAACAAAACCGGTCAGGCGTGCGTTAGGCGTGAGCATTAGTGCCCCACACTAATGCTCTTAAAAGGATTGCAAAATTCCAGCATTATTTGGATTGACCATTAGGAGTCAGCGATTTCGTTGCCCAGGGTCTACCCCTCCAACAAATAATGCTGGAAATCGCTGACTTACACTAGCAGTTACGGCGAATGATTACAACACTGGTGTTACGAACTGTAAAGGTCCACCTGGCTAGCGATCACCCACCTGACGAAGTCCGGCGCCAAACGGTTTACTGTGCTCCGTTACATCCGTGCGCAGGAGAGCCAGTGCCTTCTGACAAAGCTCACTCCATCGTAGGCCTCAACCTTACTCTGGCCTAGAGTTAGACCAGCCCAGACGCCAAGAGCTAACCCATCATTATAAGAAACCAGTCGAAAAAAGCTTGAAACTTACTTGTCGGCTGTGCGGTCATCGTGTTCGTAGAAAGTCCCCCGTTTCGGAATGTACTGAGGGTTGCTTCTGTCCTCGTCATCATCCACGCGTCTCTCAGTTTCCGGTTCCTGAAAACATGCCGTTAATAACTATAAAATAGTTAATATACAATTATAAAACGGATATCTCAGATAACCTAAAAATTATTGTGTTCCAGCATTTAGAGGTAAGGTAGCCAGTTCCTCAATATGTTGAGGATTCCGGGTGAAGTGCGCCCCCACCTTCGGCCTTATCTTAACTTGTTACCAAGTGAGATAAAGGCAAAGCGCTACCCCGTCGTACAATAAAAAGAAAATTGGGAGTGTAGAGCAAATTTTACGATTATTTAATTCAGGGTAGCATTTCATAACTTCTAGCATATATTATAGCCCGAAATAGTCATCTATAGGCCCTCGCCAATCATTGTCCATTCTTCCCAGGAACTACTCGCTAGTAGCCTCATGGGTAAAATCGCATCTCTCGTACAGGACTTTAGCTAGTCATATGCTAGACGTATTACTTTCGTTTTTCCGGCACTTATTTGTTTTTCGGCATTCATTTCTTTACGTGGAACACGATCAATACTTTTTAAAAACCATGCATATAGGACCAAAGAAAGAAAAGGGAGTACTGGTACACCCAGTTATCTTGAGGTGGAAGACGGGTAGAAAAAGTTGCCCTGATGTAGCCAGGTGAAGGACTTAGGTGGACCACGCGCAGTGACTGTGAGTGAAGATGACAGCTCGGTCAAGCATTTTGCACAACTAATTCCGTGGACTGGAACACCCAGTTATCTTGAGGTGGAACACGGGTAGAAAAAGTTGCCCTGATACAGCCAAGTGAAGTACTTTGCTGGACCAGGGGCAGAGACTGTCATGAAGATGACAGCTCGGTCAAGCATTATCCACAACTGATTCCGACTATGCCTGTCTACCTTTTTGTTTTCTATAATATTATGTACTTAATTTTCAAAATGTTGTATCCACAGTAAATTATTGCCGGTGACAGTGTATAGGTGTATACCTATACCTATTTTTGTGAATTAATGTATTCTCTATAATGTTCATGATACGACGCAAACTAAGCCAGACGCACTCGTCCTTCACATGCGCGGGGCCTTAGTGACCATGAGCTTGTAACCAACTTGATCAGAGGGTTCTTTTTAACAGCCAGTTCCTTTCAAATAGTGAATAGGATGTCTAACTGACAAATAACGGTGATGTATTCAAAATATTCATAAATGGTTCTCTACGGTAACGGATTTATGAGCAAACTTAAGAAATCAGATTAGTGATCGCGATTTATAGTCGCACTTTGATAAGGCCACGAAACAAACGTAGTTTGCCGTGCATTTCGAAATTGTATGTCAGGTTTTTTTATCATTAGTATACTCCATATTTTTATACGGAGCGGGAACCTGGACTCTAAACAAAAGAGACCGAATGCGCATCGATGCTATTGAGATGTGGTGATGGCGCAAATTGCTTCGTATCCCGTGGACGGCACATCGCACCAACACATCCATAGGTACTAAAGGAGCTCAACATCAAGACAAGACTCTCCACCACATGTCTCCGGAGAATCTGTGTGTTTTTCGGCCACATTGCCAAAAAGAACAGCAACAACCAGGCTCGTGATAACAGACACAGTGGAAGGAAAATGATCGCGGGTGGGAGCCCTAAGCGTTGGAGCGACCAAATTAGCTCAACGCTGGAAACTAGCGTGAAAGATGCCGTTCGCGCCGCTGGAGACAGATCCCGGATGGAGAGTGATGGATACGCTTTGTACATTCCAAGTACTACATAAAGGTTTCTAACCTAAGCACTGAGGATATCAACGCAAGGGATGTAGGTAATCATATGATCGTGTAATCAATCATGATGGATTTATCTGTAGGATTGTGTTAAACTTTATCCGATTCTGTGGTCTTGTGGTTTACCCACCAGTGTCAGATCCAGAGGGCCCGGGTTCGATCCCCAGGGGAGTACAATATTGTGCTTGGTTTGATTGGTGGTAAGACTTGGTTAAAGTCTAACTGGCTAGATACCACCATCTAACCTAATTCTGTCGCCATAACAACAATTCTTAAATTGTTGTGTTTCGGCATTTAGAGGTAAGCTGGCCAGTTCCTCAGTTTGTTGAGGATTCTGGGTAAAGTGCGCCTCCACCTTCGGCCTTATCATAAATTGAGTCAAAGAGTCAAATGAGATGAAGGCCAGCCCTGTCCTGAAGGCCCTGTCGTACAATAAAAAAAAGTTGTGCTCGATTTTTGTTAAAAACAAATGTATGTAAAGGGAAACTCTAAACGCCTTCTAGCTCCGCGGTTTGGCTCCCGTGGTATGTTTATAAAAAGCAGCCTTTAACATCGTTTGAAGTGTGGGGCCTTCCCCATTCTAATTCTGAGTGGGGGTGACCAAGGCCTGCACTGACGTTCCACTGTGGGGTGTATTGTTTATTGTCCCCCATTGTTTTACCTTACCATACCCCAGCCAGCCCAGCTCCTTAAAATACCGGAGCAGGACTTTAGGTTGTTGGTGACACTTATTGAGCGTCTGAGTTCGCGACCAGTCTCATTTGTGAATGAATGAATGAATACACTTTATTGCACAATTTAAAAATAAAACTGGATTACCCACTTGGGCGTTTTTGCCCAATGTTTCTTTTTAAATCGCTTAAAAGTGGTCCTGGTCCAGATTTCATTGTCGCTGTCGCGAACTCAGGCGGCCTTCCCCATATCTACACTATTATATTACAGATTGCGATTGCAACAGTTTATTCAGATTTTTGCATAGATGGCCTGTCTATCTACTAGCATACCTATTTTGTTTGTTTAATAAAAAAAAACAAGTGTGTTATTATTTTCAAACAGGTTTATGTTTACCATGCTGTGAATCATACCAGGGAATAAAATTTTCCTTACAAAGTCAGTCACCCTGTTAAACCCAATACGGGGTTGATTTTCGTAAATAAGATTAGCCTGGTGTATATGGTTACGAGATTTTGTATAATAAAATTATTTCTCCATCCTTTCATCCATCTCCATTCATAATTTTTTCTCCATCCATTACAGACAACAATATCACATAGAGCGATCTGTCTAACCCCAAACAAAGCAAAGCTTGCAATAATATGGGAACAAGATTACAAATAGAATACTTTTTTTACTTATCTTTTTTTTTTTAATAAATAGGTACTTATGGGATAACAGATAGGAAGATGATGACTCTATACCAGATCTCTTGTATTGTAATATATCATACAGTACAGAAAAACAAATCTTGATATTCATCACATAAAATGTTTGTCCTGGGTGGGAATTGAACCCACAACAAACAGTGTGGAATGCAGAGCTACTACCAACTGAACTGTGAGGCTTGTCTGCATTATGTTTGGATGTGCATGCCTCTGTATGATAACATTGTATGTTATGATACGATGATCGGTATATTAACTTTTGATACAACTGCTCTTGACGGCTCAGGACAGAGAAATGGACCAATTACGAGTAAGACTAAGTAAACATTTATTTTTGTGAGGTTTAGTCACTTTCACTGTAAAACAATCCATTTGTAAGGTAGAAGTACTCTCTGCCTTTGTAATAAGGATGCTATTGTGCCGCATTCAATGTAATGTATTGGTTAAGTGAAAGTATTTAAACAAAGCATTTGTCAGATGGATTAAGGCAACCCATTATCTACTAGAAACACTATTTAGCTTACTTGGAACAGTAGCAATACTACAGTCTGGTTACCACTGATTCCACTGTGTCATCTTTAACAGAGGTCAGAGTATTTTTTTTTCTTATTTGTTTGAGTATGTTGGTCCTATAGGTCTCACATTCAATCAATCATTCAACCTTTACGCACCATAAATGCCGACTTGTAGTGCAATAGTGACAACAGAGGTCTGCTCTGCTAATACACCCTGAAACAAGCCCACATCAAAGGTGTTCTTCGTAATCAATGAGGGGCATCTCCTCTTATTCTTTTCAAAAACTATAGGTTTCTTCATAAGTGCCAGATGTGTCACATAATGGCCTATTTATCTTTATCACAAGAAATTTAAGTCTAGAGAAATATGTGATTTATTTTGAGCAAAAACAGGTTCTTATTAAAATAAAGGGTTGAGAAATGGTATTCAAAATTCAACTTTAGTTGGTTCCATTTTGATGTTTCAAACAAACAAAATAAGGTTGAAACTGCTTTAGAATTAATTGAAGTTATCAAAAATAACTGGTTCCTTGAATGAACTGAGTCCCAGCATTTAAATTATTTTGTTGGTCTTCATAATAATAGTATTCAAAGAAAGAGTAAGCTGCTTTTATAAGAAAGAGACTTAGACTATATTGAGGATATATATTAGAATATGTTATTATTATTATTATTTTTGATCCTAATTATTAGTTTTAAGACCACATTTCAAATACGATTCTGTAATTGTTTATGAAATAAATGAAATTAAATTTTCAATTAAAGTAATTTTCTTTAGAATAATGACATTTTTTAATTATTTACATACCTATACTAGATTTTTTTGCATTCTAATTAGATAGGTACTTTTTAAAATCAAGGCTTAGATAACCCCACAAAACAATACAAGGTCTTTATACTAAAATTTCTAGGTCAAGCAAGTCACAATCACAAATTGTTGTATAGTCATAACATAAATATTTACCTCCTACTTTTTGAAAATGAAATGCCACAATTGTGAGCTTGGATAATCATAAAATAAAAAGTGACTGCTTTTTCAGTTATTCATAAAACAAACTGAGTAAATAATGTTTACCAATCCAAATTATATCAAAATAATAAAGTCTGAGAGGTTTACACAATTGCAATTCAATATTATTCAGAATTAACACAGAATTTGAGGGCAAAAGGAGACATAAATATTCCAAAATGCTCATGATGACTATTTTTTACTAACTACACAGTAGCAGCCTTGAAAACCATAAATAAACAGACATTCTAATTAGATTATTGTGAAAACTATGGTTTTACACTTACCTGATTCTCAGCATTTTCTGTATCTGATACATCTCCAGGTGTATCATAGTCTGAGTCCGCGGGTTCACCTTCCTGCAAACATCCTTCTACTTTCAGTAACTGCATCCTGAACCACTTAGAAAATTCTTGGTAAGGAGAAAGCTTTCTTGTCTTTGTTTTTATTTTTTTAATCTACGTGGTCACTCGAAAATCGCCAAAATTACAGTCCCACCACCAACGCGGCCTTTCAGTGAGTGCTGGCCGTACCGTGACCTCAATCTAACGAAAAGAAATGGGCATTCCGACACGCGAGCGCGCCGGAGAAAGTAAGCATTAATACTTGAGCGCCAAAACGAAAGTTTATTATACGATGACTCGGTGGTCAAGACTCACGTTCCCCGAGTTGCTGTGGTCGATCTCTTGCGATCCCTCCGAAAATTCACCGGATTCATCCGTTCTTCTAGCCACTGATGTCATTTTGCGGTCCCGACCGATTCTTTGTAGTAATCCCAGGGTGGCAGCTTAGAAACACGTCTAGTAAATAATTGGTGGCGTTACGCACACCAGATTGCGATAGTTTACAGTAAAATCCCCCTCTCGATTCACGAAAAACGAATTGAAAGAACGTCAAAACAAGCAATTCACAGGGGAACAGCGGCCATTTATGACCACAGTTTATGACGTTCCATTAATTTTATTTCAGTAACCTAAAGTACTAATATTCCACCTATATAAATTCATATAATATATAGTACTCAATGTTACTGATAAAACACTGAATTATCACGTGAATCGCGTATTCCTTTAGCATTTATATTTAATAAAACAAGCTCAGCCTAGTGAGCCTGCAATAGAAATTATATTTATTGCGTAAAATGGAATCTATTTCGTTGCTATATGTCATTACTGTCAACGCCAAATGTGAATTGTGAACTTTTTTAGTGTCACTGTCATTATTTTTTTATGGTTCCGTCCCAATTTCGTGTGGTCCCAATCCCAAAGGGTTTATTAGTAGTTCAGATCAAGTAAAATAAGGATTATCGGTAATTAGTCGCGAGTAGGTAAAGTTATGTAGTCCTGCCTCTCCCACTGTGGTACATTGCATGGGCATTTTGTTCGATATTTGAACTTCAAAGAATGTCTTCTCTCCTGTTGGAAGTATTTCGGCTTACAAAACATTCAAATTCCAATTATAAAAAAGTAAGCAATTGTCTGCACACACTACCTACAAACTGTATTTATTTGCGCTGAGGAATCCTAACCATGGTGAGGAACATTTTCCAAAATATTATTACAAGAAAATAATACATAAAATACACTGTAGGCTATCTTGCTATTATAACGAGTGAAAACATAGAAATTAATACTGTCGAAACCTTTTGTGCACAAATCTGACTCGCACTTGTTTGTTGGTGTTGGTTGGCTTCTTGGCTCATTCGCTGCTGCTGGTTTGTTAGCATCTTGTGAGTAATAGCATTCTATGGTTAGCATAGCACACGATAGAAAGAAGTTGAAGTTTTAGTAGTTTTGTTTTTGTATGCTTGCTTGCTTTGTTGATTTGAGTCGAGGAAAACATCATTCATATTTTATTATTTACTACCTAAGCTTAGTAGATTGTTTTGAATACAAACTATAAGAGGTATCTAATTTTATCCAATAATTTGACAATAAAAATGGAGAGGTTGGTATTGGTATCACTAAAGTCAATTAAATTTACCATTATTCTGATGACCCAGTTCATGTATGTTTTATCTTTTTTAGTCCTAGTTCAAGTACACCAAATGATGTGAAGACTATGCAACTACTAGCTAAAGGTATATTGGAGATGTATGAACCTCCTCTAACGACTATCAACACGCATTTGAAGGAATTAACGTAAGTTCAAAATAAGATTAGAATATACAATAGTCCGTTCGGTTCTGCTCCTCAGACTTCCAAGTACTTATCATGTACCTTGGATTCGTACTTGGAAGGACGCACAGCTACGAAAATATTCGAATACCTGCTCATTGTGGAGAGCCTGCAAACATGAGCAGTCCATTGCATAACAAGTCACCGCTCCAACACCATAAATAAACTGGATTAGAACTAACCAAGGCAAAGCTGATCATTTCAGCGATGTATTCAAATTCAATAGCCCCTAAACAAATGTGGATGACTGTGACTTTGACTAGAGAGATATGCAGGAATATTAACTCAATGAATAACAACATGACTCCTGGTTTCATAACCAGGAGCCTTGTTGAGATAGAGCATAGAGAGATAGGTACACATCCTTTATCGTTAAGTTCTCTTAAATCAGAATGATCCGGAATCGGATTTATGAGAACTTAATGATAAAAGAGTTCTGATCCGATTTATGAGAACTTAATGATAAAAGAGTTCTTGAAGAACTACCCTATATATATAGATATGTACCTATCTCTCTATGCTCTTCAATGCCTTTGAAAGAGTGGGCTACTTCCCAGATATTTGTAAGGTATCACAGGTGGTAATGACATGCCTCACAGCTCTGTTTGGTAGTACCTCTAACTTCTGTGCTGTAGGTTGGGGGTTGAAGTTCCACCACTGTTCCACACATATTTCTATGTTTCGTTTTTTTACGGTAAAACCGATATGAATTTTAAATATCTAAAACACTGACTGTCTGCTGTATACTGTGTTTATTTTTGGGACAAATTAGAGTCAACTTTGGTTTTTTTTTCTATCGAGAAACTTTTATGTAATTGTATACACATAAAATTCATTTCTTTGTGTTTTTATAAAAACACTAGCGTTCTAGCATCAATCCTGAATGCCAGTATTGTGGAAGATATGATAGCTGAAGCTAAGCCATTTCATGTATCATAGACTTTTAATATTTAATGTTTGTTCTATGTTTGGGTTGTTGTATTGTAGGTATAATAAGTATTTAAAAAAAGTATATTAGTATTATATCTAGTTCCCATATTACAAGCTTTGTTTAGTTTGGGACTAGATGGTGCTGTGTGAAATTAATGTCCTGTCCTGTAATATTTAATAATCGATAAACCTGATAAACTTGAACATGATAGTGACATTATTGGTAGTAGACTGATCGGTCTGTAAGAGGTGACTCTTACAGGCCAATTGGTCTCCTACCACTATTATCAGAGGATCAGTCAGCGCCTCCAACATAATAACTATAGTTCAAAGGGCACAAAATCATTATTAAATGTGTCATGGTTTTTAATAGTACAGTATAGTATAGTATCATTTATTCCAGTTTACACCATATTAGTATTAGTAGAACAACAGCTTATCCTAGAGTTAGTATAAGTACAAATAATAATTATAATCAATTCATCTAACATGTCTATTGAATACAATTATTCGAATTGAATATAATTAAATTTAATGTCAACAAATCACTCCATATAGATCAAACACAATAAAATATAACAATTAATATTATTTGGCACAGTGCATGGCATTACAAACCAGCTCATGTCAGGTCCATGAAATTCTTAATATTAATATGGTGAAGGATGAGATCAACACACACAGACAGCTATAAATCCAGATTACTTAAGCATCCGAATCCATCAGCCTACTTAAAAAGTGATGGGACATCTTAAAAAAAGCCAGTATGAAGATGAAGATAGACATGAAAGCTGATCGCCTGCTATCAAATAATAATACTTCATTTCACACAATCCCAAACTAAGAATTTATTTGAGTGGCAAATGTGGCATTCATAACTAACTCGTTTTATATCCACATGTGGTACACTATTAATTTAGTGTTTAATGTGTGATATATCTAACATAAATATTATTTTAGACTTGTATACAAAAGTAAAATATAAAACAAATTTTTTTTTTTTTTATAACACTTAGTAATACTATCACCATATGATATACATTGAAAACTCCTAATTTTTACAGAGAGAAACAGGAAGCAGTTCAGGGAATGATAACATCAGAGAGAAGGAAAATTGATGATCTTCAGAATAATGCTGATTTAGATGCATTGGTAAGATAGTTTTGTGTAATTATATAAAAAGGTTGAAATAATTTAATCATATATGTAGTAAGAATTGTGTGACGGGCCTAATAGCTCAGTTGGTGTAGCCCTCTGCACTGTAAGTTGTGGGTTTGATTCCCACCACATGTGTGTGATGAATTTAAATGTTTATTCAGTGTTTCTGTGTTAAACAAGATCAGTATAAGTGGTCATGCTCTCCACAATCTAGTTTTCTATTACAAGCTTTGCTAAGGGTAGGTTGATAAAAAATGCTTAAATAAATAAAACAATGGATTTTGCAACATCCCTCCGAATGTGTCTTAAAAACTCCACCAAAAGGCACCGGAGCAGCAGTTTCCATTAAATTACTCTTTGTCTGATAAGGTATAACGAACAATAGCTTACTTTGCATTTTAAGCCATATTTTCATAAATAATGCTAAATGCCGGAACAGAACCATTTAGAATTGTTTTTATGGCAATAAACTTGGGTAAGATGGTGGTAGCTAGCCAGGCGAACTTAAGTCCTACCTTCAACCAAAGCAAGCACAATATTGAACTCCCCTGGGGATCGAATTCGGGACCTCTGCATCGGGAAACCAGTGGGCGAACCACTAGACCACTAGACCACAGGCGTTTATAATAGAGGGGTGCACTAAAAATGGATTTTGGGACAATCCCACGGGATAACAGTGACAAAGTTCCAAGCGTGAGTATGCTAAACATAAATGTTGTGTTTCAAGATGGCGGAAATTGCAACCAATCGGGAGAGGCTAGCGACCATGTCTACTTGCATGATGAATCTACACAAGCGAGTTACATCGCTTTCTGTAAGTTATAATAAATTAATAATAATAATGTTACAGGACATTCATTTCACACAGTCCACTGGGACCATCTAGTCCCGAACTAAGCAAAGTTTTTTTCAAGGGTATGTGCTTGGTCTTCATCTCACCTGATGTACAAGTTAAGATAATGCCGAAGGTGGAAGCGTACTTCACCCGGTATCCTCAATAAACTGAGGAACTGGTTATCTTACCTCTAATCTGAATGCCGGAACACAACAATTTAAGAATTGTTGTTATGTAATATAGCCAGTTCCTCTGTTACTTGAGGAATCCGGGTGAAGTGCGCCTCCACCTTCGGCCTTATCTCAACTTGTAACAAGGTAATATAGAGGCCAAGCGGTTCCCCGTCGTACAATAAAAATAATAATAATAATTAAGAATCGCCATAAGATGGTGGTAGTTAGCCAAGCGGACTTGAACAAAATCCTACCACCAACCAAACCAAGCACAATATTGTACTCCCCCTGGGGATCGAACCCGGGACCTTTGGATCTGATAGCGGTGAGCGAACACTCGACCATGGAGGCGGTTGTTGATTGATGTGATGTGAGATTGGGGGGTTTTTTTGTTTTTTGTTTTTTTTTCTAATTTTATTTGGGACTTTAAATCGATCTCACCTATGCCAGTCCCATAGGCCTGACATACAATCACTCATTCACCCTTAAGCACTATGAATACCGACTTGTAGAGTGCAATATTGGCGGCAGAGGTCTGCTCCGATTATACACCCTGAAACAAGCCTACATCCAAGGCGCCGTCATCAATGAGGACAGCTCCTCCCTTACACTCCACTCAAAAATGATATGTATCTTCATAAGTACCGCGAATACCAAAAGGCACATATGGTGGCCATTCAACAATGAAACCAATGTCATACAAGATCACACATCCAGGGTTGGAATCGATCACCAATCGTCCTATGGAGAGCTTGTTGGCCCTGGGTACAAAACCCATATAGCTTTTACCAAACCCTGCGGAACACCCTTAATGTCATTTAGGGCATTTTCGGTTTGTAATGATGTTGTTGCTGTAATAATATAAGGTTATAAGGCTCTTTTTTTTCAGGCTAGAGCAGCGAATGTTGAAAAGGCAGCCAGAAGTAAAGCGGCTCAAAGCAAACCTAACAGTTAGAAAGGTCTATTAACTATAGCGGATATAAGACAAAAATCAAAGCCCCAAACATGTAACTTATATACACAGGGTTGACCAAAACCCTTGAATATTAATGTTAGCAAATTGTATTCAATGGAAACATTCATATGCCAGAGCTAGAATCGAATATAATAATATAATATCGATCGAAAGGGATCATATGGAATAAATCACTCTAATAAACATAGCATCTTGAATCTAATAAAAATGTTAACTGCAATATTTGGGAAATTCCCGGTCGTCCCCACGCTTCGTCCCCGATGGGGACCAACGGGAAGTTTTATTCCTGCTCGTCCCCTAGGGTTCTTTCCCTACGGGGCATTGATTTGTTCCACCCTGCATAGCTATAATTTATTCTGTGCCCAAACCAAAAAAATATTAATAAGTTCAGTTTGTTCAAATTTTCAGAAAATACTACTAAACAATTTAAAACACGGGTTTACTAACGTATACACATGTTGATGTAGACACCAATGGTTTCAATTCAACAGGTGAATCATCAACAGGGTGAGTGTGACTCGCTTGTAACTCTAATTGCGATCGCGGCGTGCGCTTCGGTTTTGCTCACAACCTTTTTAACTTTGACTGTTCTTCTTATTATTTAACCGCCTCTGAACTCTAGTGGTTCGCCTACCGGTGTCCAGAGGTCCCGGATTCCACCCCCAGGGGAGTACAATATTGTGCTTGGTTTGGTTGATGGTAGGAGTTTAAGTTCGCCTGGCTTGCTACCACCATCTTGCATAATTCTGTCGCCATTAGAACAATTCTTAAATTGTTGTGTTTCCGAATTTAGAGGTAAGATACCCAGCTCCTTAGTTTTTTGAGGATTCCGGGTGAAGTTCACTTCCAACTTCGGCCTTATCATAACTTGAAACCAGGTGAGATGAAGGCCAAGAACCTCCCCGTCATACAATAAAAGAAGAAAGTATAGTAAATAGGATGCTTTTGCTCTATGCAAATATATTTCTAAAAGCGTGAAACTTGGTGTGAGTGAATTATACTGGCCAAGTGTGAGTTCCTTAATTTGCGAGTCCAACTCGCACTCGGCCATTTTTAGCCCACATTTGGGGTTCAATAGACATTCTAAGCTTCCTTGCAGACCTAGGAATTTCCCACGGGAGCAGATTTTCTTGCATTTATTGTACCTATAAATTATAGTAATACAATTCAAACACATAATTGATTGAAAACTTTATTTACTTAAAAATACATTATAAGTACAGCTACTTGTTATAGAATAAATTAAGTTACTGCATTGATAAACGTGTACTTACTAACTATATAATTACTAAACTAAGCAAATTGTATGACTGCAAACTAAAGCAAAAACATAAAAAAGTTTTACATACAAAATTTGCCGACCCATTCACTATCGATAATTGATAATGAGTGGCAGCTTTAGTTTAGTTTATTTCGTCCAAGAGGCTAACACTGGGTACTAGGTTAATAAAATACAGGGTGGTTAATTTAAACTGGGCATGAAGAATGAGGCAGCTTATAGAATCTTTGAAGTGCTGAAAGTCTTCACCCCTTTGGAGATATATTTTTATTGATTTGACAAAAATGACGGCCGGCAAGGAGTGGTTTGTTCTTATGAGTAATTTTTATGATATACATGGGGACCAAATTTCATGGGGAACCTATGATAGCACTTAGGGCCCCATTTCAATTTTCTGCTTTGTATTAGCTTGGTGACTTTTATTTATTTAAATATGTGGATATAATTTAATACCTACGTGCATTCCATTACTTTTGTTAATAATAATGCTATATATTTTATATGCTATTGGCCCTATTCTATATATATATATATATATATATATATATGTATAGAATAGGGCCCATATTCCAAAACTGCGGATAGCGTAAGGCTAATAATGATGATTCGTTATATCGCTTTTTCTTAATATAAAAATATTTAAGTGTAGATTAAGTAGTTATAAAATACAGGTGTACATGTTATCATTATAATGTTAAGATTTTAATCTATAAATTTTATTGAGATATTGTTACTTAATGTTAATATAAACGGTTCTCGGACTAGTTATTAGATAATCTAAAACTGGCAATACCTTTGAGGGCTATTATAAAAGATGTGTATAACTATAGATTATATATAATATGTAATAAGCATTAAAACGCATAAGTTATAATGCCTATTGATAACATTAAGCATCTTTTGATGCCCTACAGCTGTTCATAATAATGTTCTTCAATAGCCCTTTGATGTCCACCGCTGGACAAATTTCAACAAATTATCAAATAACTTTATTTGATAATTTGTTGAAATATGTTGAATTTGGTGAATCTTAATGTCTAACATATTTTATGTAAAAAATTGTGACTTGCCTTGTATAGCAATCTTTGTTATAATGTGGCCAATAAATGAAATCTGAAATCAATCCTCCAATTCTGGCCTGGATAATGTCGAAACCTCTCCAATTCTGGAGAACAGAATTGGAGAGGTTTCGACATTATCCCCGCTCTTGGCATGCGTATTGGTGATCGCTGTAGTTACACAGAAGTAAGCTGTTGCCCAATAATAGCATAATATCATTATAGTTCAATTAATTTTGTATTTATAAAAGTGTATATATTACGACATGTAGATAATATTGTCTGACAATGTAAATATATGAAAAATTTATAGATGTCGTGTTGAAAGACACCGAGGGGATAAAACAATGTCTAATGTCACGGGCGCCATATTGAATCGAGCGCAGCGAGGTTATTAAGTTCTTAGTTTTCATATACATTTTGATTCAAATCACATGACTGACGAGCGCAGCGATTCATAATGAAATTCAGAACAACATTATTGCCTGGCTCTAAGCTGATTTACGTTAGGTTAGGGTTGCATGACATATAATTTGTATGAGAATATTGTACCAAGACGCAACTCAAAGAGTACCTACCTAGTAAAAGTAACTCTATAACAGTATGTTTCACCACGCCTAAAATATGATTGTTTGACATGTAAGAAAACCTACCAACTGTATTGCCAGTCTAAATATAAGCTTTAAAATGGCAACTTTAAATTACTGTACAATAAACATTTGAAAGACGTACTTACATACTGATTGTTTTTCACCATTTCTAATTTAGGTTACTATGTGTTTGCTAAGTAGAATTGAACAGCAAGCTCGATATGATTGGTTGGATGCGTACCTACATATTAAAATGATGTGTGTGGTGTGTTGAACACAGTTAAGTACCTATTTAAATTGAATAATATAGCTTTGCAATGTTTGGAGATCGTGTCATAAAAATACCAGGGTTTTGGCTTGTTTTTGGTGTAGGTAAGCAATGCCCCGATTCTACGAAACCAATCGCTTCACAATGATAATGATATCGCAGAATGGCCACTAGAATACCATTTTGTCCATTCTGCGACATTGTCATAGTGAAGCGATTAGTTTAGTAGAATCGGGACCCTGTATACTTTCTAATACAGTACCATAGTAATTATACTGTAATATAAGTTGCAAAGTCGTTTTCCACAGTCTGTCAAGTATACACTTGATAGTGTAAGCAGTCTTGCTTCTAATGTAAGCAAGACTGCTTATTCTAGAAGCAACTCAGGCAAAAACTATGATTTAGGTACTATGATTTTATGTATGCACTGAATCCAAATTCACTTATCTCTCTGCTACCAAAGAATACTTGAAGTAACTAACGAGCTCCAATAGCTGTGTAAACTCAATACTGGAAATATATAGAGTTGTTGCAATAACATGTGATTATAAATATATCATGTTGTAACAGCTCTACGTTAAATATCATGGTCATGAATTTGTATTTGCAAAGAAATCGAAGTGCATAAATAAAATAGTAGTACTGAACAATTCATCTGTTTGTCACTAAGTGACTACTATAAATGAGAACAAAAGTTTCTATTCAGGTATAACTCATCTGATTTTGTTTGTATAAGTCATATGTAAGCCAACAAAAACTTGCGGAGGCAGGCTTAGTAGGTAGGAAAGCATATAGGCAGAATTTAGCCTATACTAGTCGCACTAGCCAAAATCCCTGGTACTGTTTAAGAGAATCGGCCCATACTTGGTGTGGATGACCCTGGTCTCCACACATAGAGCTTTGACCAGGTAGTCCCTTGGCTACTTCCGGGCGTAGGCGACCACCTCGCTGAACGCCGCGACCACGAATGACTCGATGCCCGATTCGTTCTCGCCGCGTACGATCTTGAAGTACCCGCGGTCTCCCCATTCTGCGCCCCAGCTGTTTGCCACGGTCTGGAAAAATAGGTTTTATTACTCGACTGCTTGGGTATACCACCAGCTGGCCGCTCGCGTGTTTTGGCGTAGCAGTGCTACGGCGGGTAAAATTTGTGCTACGACGACTAAACTCAGTGCTACGGCGGGTAAACTTAGTGCTAGCAGTAGTAGCTGCAGACAGGATATGCCATGACCATGAGACTTGTCGCGGTGGTTCACATAGACCCCTTGGATACGATCGTGGCTATTAAGGCATGAAATGTCACTTGCAGTTTCGCACTAAAATAAACTAAAGAAACAAACGATTGCTACGTTTAAAGAAATAAGAAATAGCGCCTGGATTGTCAAATTTGCGACAGCCCCCAACACATGAAAACCACGAACTCTGGTATGAAGTGGTAACCGCCTCTGGTCTAGTGGTTCGCCTACCGGTGTCAGATCCAGAGGTCCCGGGTTCGATCCCCAGGGGAGGACAACATTGTGCTTGGTTTGGTTGGCGGTAGGACATTTTTTAAGTCCGCCTGGCTAGCTACCACCATCACCAACAATCCAAAAAATCCGCAATTGTGTCCGCATTTAAATGAAAGATTAGCCATTTCCCTAGATAGTATTCCGGGAGAAGTGCGTTTCCACCTTCGGCCTTATCATAACCTGAAATCAGATGAGATGAAGGCCATACGCTTCCCTGTCAACATTAAAAAAAACGGAGCGACAAAGGAGACGTACCCAGTACCGCTGAGATCCCTCCTGTCCCCAACCGACAACCCTCACGCTGTGCAGGCCGACAGGGCGACGGTCTCCGAACGACGTATGGCGGTAGATGCCGTCCTGGTAGTGGAAGAAGTCCTGGTACACCTCCATTATAGCTGGAAGATAAAGTTATAGTTATATTTCTAGTCTCATCGTTGCCTAGGCAAGCCTCGGAATCAAGAGCATCACATCGTACATAAAAAAAAGGAATTCTTAAATCGGTTTAGAACTCAGTGGACCATAAAAAAAAAAATGGACCGAATGGAAAACCTCCTTATTGAGAAGTCTGTCAAAAAATGTTTTAGCTGCAATTTGGTCTCAGATAAAATAAAGTGTATTGTACTTAACTACCTATATCTTTGATTGGAAATAAGTATATGAAATTAATTTGAATGGCGCTCAATATTTGGCAAACCATCAAAGTAATGGATCACGAATAGGCCCAAGCAGAAAATAAATGCAAATATAATTATAGGCCCAAACAGAAAGATATCCAGGTTGCTGGGAAACATCGCTTCTAAACCGTAAGGCTTAGGCTTTAAAAGCGATTTCTTTCTTACAATTCTTGTGTAAATATTATATATTTTTTTAGCAATCCGGTCATCAAAAAGGTTCATTCATTCATTCAGAGTGAACAGTAGGTACAAGAGCTTTGATATATTTTTACGGACTTCCAATGGTCTTCACTTACCAAGCACAGGTCCAGTTTCCATGATATCATACATGATGTCTCTTTCGTTGCTCAAACGGTAGACCGGTCCAACCTGCAAGAAAATATTTTTTGTACGACGGGTAAGCACTTGGCCTTCATCTCACATGGTTACACAAGTTGAGATAAGGCCGAGTGTGTGTGGTGTGGAGGACTTGACCCAACTCTATTAACCAGAGAATTGATAGGCACCAGATCATTTTGGGGATGGTTTTATGAGTAGAAACGTAGACTGGCTGGAATATTGACTTTGCTCTTTGTTTCCCATCTATGTTCCTTACTCCTACTTATCCAAATAACGCATGCACACTCACATATATGTTATATACATATATGTGAGTGTGCATGCGTTATTACGTGTCATATTATGTGTGTATGAGAGAGTGTGTGTGTACACATACCCACACCCCCGTTTTTCACTGTCAGACTCGGTCATTCTATTTTTTTTATTTAATTTGTTTTTGCCCTGTAAGTAGCACAAGTCTTTTGGTAATTCTTTAAATAGACTCCCGCGGCACAGGCTAGCCCTAGTGCCCCACACTAGGGCTAGCCTGTGGTAATTGTATAGTTAATTTAAACTTATTGGCAATAAATGAAATAGATTTTTTGATTTGAATGATGACATGCCTACTGCATGTACCTACCTTGTATCTGGTCTTCCGTTCCTGTACGGATGGTCGGCAGGTGGCAGGTAGCTTCGTGTCTCCTTTTTGGAAGGGGCAGGAAGTCATATTCGCTCGGTACGGGAAGCAAATATCGTCCAATAGACTGCAAATATTAAAATGAATATTTAAGAATAGTTCCCGCCTCTGTGGTCTAGTGGTTCAACCCACCGATTTCAGATCCGGAGGTCCCGGGTTTAATCCCCATGGGGAGTACAATATATTGTGCTTGGTTTGGTTGGTGGTAGGATATTGTTTAAGTCCGCCTGGCTAGCTACCACCATCTTACCTAATTCTGTCGCCATAATAACAATCCTCAAAAAAAAGTTGTGTTCCGGCATTCAGATGTAAGATAGCCAGTTCCAGTTCCTCAGTTTGTTGAGGATTCCGGGTGAAGTGCGCCTCCACCTTCGGCCTAATCTCAACTTGTTACCAGGTGAGATGAAGGACAAGCGCTTCCCCGTCGTACAATAAAAATAGTTTGCCTGAAGTTTGCGTAGTTTTTTGTGAATCTTTATATTTTTATCTTTAGGCCAGTACGGGCGCAATGCAGTGCAGTTTAGGCCATGTTCTTTGTGGATATGACCTCCTACGCAGCACGGTTTTGTTATAGGCAACGAGTGAGCTGCTTGCTTGTTCCGTCTCCATGTGAGACAAAAAAAACATACCCTAAACACCGGATCGCAACAATCTTGAAACGTTGCTCCGGCGACAGACTTAGGCGAACTGTTTTTTTGAGCGTACCGTGAGTTTTGAAGCCGCAAACCAAAGCCTTACCCGACGTTCCTGGCAAAGATCCAAGCATTGTCAATGTTCCCGCCCTGGCACCCTCGCTGGCTTCTCACGTTGCAGGATATCAGGGTCTGTGGACTGAGGAGGATGCTCTCGGCTCCGTTAGACTGGATCGCAAATCTGGTGAAGATAAATTAAGCTGCTTACAAGGTCAAAACTAGGTACCTACTTAAATCTAGCCGTACCAATAACATAATTTCACAAATAAGTTGTACATTTTTTATACATTAAGGGTCAGCTTTTGACCGCTCAATGAGAGCGAGCCTTTGGCCAGCTTGCTCATTGAGACGACGATGGCCTAGGAATTTTCCGGGGCCAAAAATATCGAGGGCAAATGCTGGTACTTATGTATAGGTAAATATCCGTCCTAACATCCAAACAAACTTTCACATTTGTAATATTAGTTAGTGTATATAGGTTTCTTTATGTAACTGAAAGAAAGAAAGAAAGAAAAATATTTATTTGGCACCAAGAACAAACACAGCGCAAAAACACACACAGGTAGGTACTAACTTAAATCTAGTAACAATAGTTAAGAAAAAATACAAATTACTACAAAATACAAATAGTTAGGTATTATATCTGGTTTGAAGCTGAGTGTAGGTATTGTATTCGTATGTTTGTAGGTAGGTAGGTACATTAGTAGACTCACGTCTGTTTTCCAGAGGCCTCTCTGGAAAACAGAGACAATGGAATTCCATTTACTACCTACGCTTCTTGCGCACTTCTTTTGAATCATTCACCTTATCACGTTCTTCAAACATGAAGATATGGTAGGTATACCTAAAGCTATCTAAAAGAAAATAACCTAAAGTAGATATTTTTATCAATATGGATGACGGAATCATGATCATGACAGATGATGCAGGTAAAAAGATCGATCTTAATACCCTTGGCAAAGAACAACATCTCCTACGCATGACCTAGTCAGTCTAGATTTAGGCCACGGCCTCTCAAGTATCATCCTATAATAAGTATGTTACAAGTATGCTACAGTGTATATACCGTGAGTTTTTGCAAACCGTGGTTGGTACTCGCTAGCGACAAATCGGCATAATGGTTAAAAACATGCTTGAATACTTTTTTTTATAAATGGTGGGCTTGCTCTTGGCCTGTTATCGAGGTCAGAACAAACATATGGTCTACGATGGAACGAGCTTTTCCAAACAAAGTACTGCCTCTCCCGTGCGCGGAAGTAACAAGGCAAACCGTACAGACCCTCTAGCTAGCCGCTAAAATGGCTTTGGTAAAGAGCTAATATGCACGGAATATAAAATAGTAGGTACCTTTCTATCTCTCAAAGATACTGACGGGCTTTACGGATGTGACGGTATGTAAGTATAATAGATAGATAATAACTAGAAATTTTACTTTAGTACCTAAGTAAGATTGAATATCCTACCGATCGATAAAATGTAAACCACCGCCGTGCCGCGCCGCTACTCACTTAAACTATCGAGTAGTTGCTGTACATTTAGTGCGTTTTACATAGAGAGCAGGACACGTAGCACCCGACGAGTTAAAAGGTTGGTTACCACCTGGATGATATTTCACTTGTTAGGACTAAGCGCTCACAAAAATATTTTGTTATGGGCACTGCTTTAATTAGATACCAGCTTCCATCGCCTCTACTTCCACTGTTTACGATTCTAATGTCGTCCAGACAGATAATAGGCTGGGTAGGCTCGCTCCACCATAGACCTCATACGGCAAGTATGAGGTCTATGGTGGAGCGAGCCTATGCAAGTTTCAGATCAAAAGCGGACCCATTCTAAAAAACAGGGGTTACGTTTTTATTGTATTTTACTACCTTATACCTAGGCATATGTTTATAGATATTTTAGAATATATTTTTACTTTCGCTAATAAATTGCAGTGAGTACTGCAATAAAATGAGCAGAATATGATTCATAACCAAAATACTTGGTGAAAATGTTACATAATTAATAACAAAAACGGGTCTTCATCGCGTACCTTTTTATATTCCCGACAGTTTCGACCGTGTTACAACGGCCGTGGTCACGTGGTCACGATAATTTACTTGACTTGTTACATGACGAACCACTGTAGTTACGCGTCAGTAATATAACTCACGGTAAGACTACTGGTCGGTAAGTAGGGATTCAAAGTTTTTGTTTTTAAGTTTCACGGCAGTAGAATACTAATTAGGTAGCCTTGAATGACAGCTACCACAATAAAACGAGAGCGGTCCGTTATAACTACCAAGGTAGGTATATAGGTACCTATACCATTAAGATTAGCTCGAATTGTTCGAGGAAGAAACTTGATATGATTATTTTAACAAGCCTCATAGCTCGGTTGGTAGTTACTCTGCCTTTTGTGCGTAGGTTGTGTGTTCGATTCCCACCCAGGGCAAACATTTGTATGATTAATATAGATGTTTTAATCTGTGTTTGGGTGTTGTATTGTATGATAAGCATGTATTTAAAAAATAAAAAAAGGACATTCTATCCGTAATCTAGTTCCCGTATTACAAGCTATGCTTAGTTTGGGGCTAGATGGCGCTGTATGAAATTACTTACTGGAACTCTTTGTTTGGTACGTAGATATAGGTATCTACGTACCAAACAAAGAGTTCAAGTAAGTAATTTCATACAGCGCCAGGTAAGTGTCTTTTCGGAGATACTGTGCTCTTTTTTGAATAGTAGATAGGTAGATACATCATAGTAGGTAGGTAGGTACTTAGTATTTTTTAATAGGTAAGCTCTTGTTTTCGAGGCTCATCTGATAATCTGGTCATTACCTGGGTGATGGTGAAGTCTATGAAGGAGTGAACTTCCCCAGAAGACACTGGCACTCCCGAGCTCTAACAGAACGTACCACAGCAACTGCATGGCATCGGACTTCGCCAATTATTATGGAAGGTATTTTCCTACCATCTAGTATCTATACCTACCTACCTACATATTTGTTCATTTGCAAGACCTTGGTACCACCCAATGAAATCTAAGTCCAAACATAAAGTCGTCACACGATCTTTCCTTAGATAACAACGTCGGTTCGTCACGAGGGAACTTGAGACTGTCACTTCACATCACAGCTTGCTGGAGCGAGCCTTAATTTATTCTGAGAAGTTCTATTTTAAAGCACTGCCAGGGAGGTATTCAGGGAAGAAAGGGGGCGTGGTGATAGCACGACAATCTAATCGCAGAAATATTTTAATGCGGTAAAATAAGGATTAAATTCCATTTTACTTAAGTTTGTCGCCATAATAACAATTATAAATTGTTGTGTTTTAGCATTTAGAGGTGAGATAGCCAGATCCTCAGTATGTTGAGGATTCCGAGTGAAGTGCGCTTTCTTACTGGCATTCAGCCTTATAACTTTAAAAACCAGGTGAGTTGGAGGCCAAGTGCTTCCCCGTCTTACAATAAAAAAAAATACTAGTAAGAAACACGTTTGTTACGACGTGATAGGTATGTGTAGGTATTTATTGGCTGACACAGAAATCTTTCATTTATCATACATACCTAATTGAAATGTTTTTAGGTAAAGGTAGAGGTGTGACTTCGTAAGTGGTCCCCCGGCTATGGGATCGCTGGCTTTTGCTAGCGGTAAGATTCCATCTGTCATACGGTTTGCCATTTCAGTTGGGACCCATCACAGACCTCATCCGTGCTCTGGCCTAGCTAGACATGCTTAGAGAGATAACCAACCTTTTATCGTAGGCTTTACGTACCCAGCTTTCTTTTTGAGGAATAATCTCCAAAATACCGGGTGTCTGGTAAAAATATGGTCTATGATGGGTCCCAACTGAAATGGCAAACCGTATGATAGGTGGACTCTTACCGCTAGCAAAAGCCAGCGATCCCATATCCGGTAGACCACCTTTACCTAAAAACACTTCAATTACTTAGGTATGCATAATAAATGAAAGATTTCTGTGTAGGCTAATAAATACCGAGATCTCAGTTCGGAGCGACTTACTAATTTATTTGTAGCCCCTACTCGACTTATCCTAAATATGACCCTGGCCAGTACCCAAACAAGCAAATAAACTAAGGGTCTCGGGTTTCTCGCGAAGTGCCCTCAGTTATTTTTAGTGCTCAGGTAAGAGTTCGTGCCGTGAGACGGAAATAGTTGATTGCCGAGCTCCTCGCGAATGTGGAGAATTCTCCGCTGATGCAATGCTGAATTCATTACTCATTCTGATTTTGAAAATTCGAGATCGATCGTTCGCCTTTAGATAATCGAGTGGGTCTGACAAAAAAAAACATTATAGTGTGTACACAATAATGTACCTACACCCAATTAATGCACAGCCCGATTAAACGAAGTCATGGTTTCGTAGAAAAAAGAGTACATAAGTATTAGGGGTACAATATTGGGCTTGGTTTGGTTGGTGATGTAACTTTGCCATCTCTCTTTCTCGGGTCAAATGCGACGGGAGATTATAGCCTTGCTATCTCACTCTCGCGTCAAATGCCAACTCTCCCAAAAACAACAACCTTACCTGTCAGATGCGACGCCAGTCAACGCCACAGCCCAGTCGGAGCCACACCATCCCTGGTCGACGACAGGAGAGATGTAGCCTTGCCATCTCTGTCTGGCGTCGAATGACTGTTGGTAATCAATGTCTTTGTCGTGTCGTATCGGAGTCATGCGCTTGGCTTGCGTGCTGAGCGGCAGTGTACCTAGAAGGAAAGAAAATAACATTAAGACTGGATTTGCAGCATCGTAATAAACTGATCGTGTGGCTCAAATGCCGTGGCGGTCGGTTCTTAAACCGACCCTCCAACTCAGCCCATGGATGTCGGAAAAAATGACTAAGGGATCTCACCAGAAGAAGGGCAGTGGCTTCCTTCTGTGTACAACTTTACTGCGATCACCGTGCGTGATGATGATGGCAAATCCCTCTATATACCTCTTTGGAGGAGGCTCTGTCCAGCATTATACATAGGCTGTTGATACGATGTAGGCAATTGATGATGATTGATGAAAAGAGCTGTGTGGAGAAGTGGAATATGGGCCTGCCTGGTTTTACGAACCGCCGCCTTAAGCGTCTGACATAGCATAAAGGTTAACTGCTAATTCGTGATCTGAACACAGCACTACTATCACTTTCTAGCTGGACTGGAATGATCTAGGCATCTTTGCCTTTCTCCATTGTCTAGCTGGTGAGTGTAGAATGCATACTGCTTTGGTTCAATTCGTTTCGATTTTGATTAAATAATTGGGAGGTACAATCCATGAACCTACATCATTCTTATAGACCTGTGTTTTTCTCTGAACTCCAAACGTTTGAACCGATTCTTTTGTTGATACGTAAATGCACTCACATGCCTTACATAAATATAAGTATGGCACAGGCGAGCTAGCTATATATCTTTATATCTTCCAGCAAACCTAGGTAGAGTGAAATAGAAGGGTAAAGTGTACCTACAACATTAATAACATACCTAACATGATACGATAAACGAATGATACTGTTAATGTTAAATATACTTTACGTATGTTCAACATACATAATACCTATATAAAATAAAACATACCTATTACAAATACAAACATACATATAAAGACACAGTCAAAGTCAAAATGTATTTATTCATTAAGATTTTTTTAGGATCATTTTGAAACGTCATATCTACCACCTGTTCGGTACCGCGACCAGCACACAAGGAGAAAGGCAAGAAACTCGGGCTGGTAAATTTTTTGATATACATATTTACATATAGGTGTACTATATATCTATAAGGAGAGGTATTTGTGTATTTGATAGTTTACATTCACAATTGCACCGACATGGCGTTGCGACCCCCGCGGGATGATGGGAATTCCCGGCCGGAGACTGAACAAGCAAGCAGCCCACCTGATGTCAAGTGCCTATAACAAAGCCTTACTGCGTTGAAAAACATTACGCTGCACTGCATTGTACCTATCAATTTGAGGCATAAAGGTGTTAAGCCTGGGCGTGCCCGTAATTTCACCGGCAACTATACCCTTCAAACCGGAACACAACAATGTTGCTTGGCGGCTGACATAGGTGGCAGTATAGGCACTTTCCCTTTTACAATGGGCTCTGTTACTCTAGTTCCTCACACTATTGAGCATTCCGGATGAAGTGCGCTTCCAACCGGCCTTATCATAGCTTGAAACCAGGTGAGATGTAGGCTAAGCGCTTCCCCATCGTTCAATAAAAAATATGAAATCATAGTAAGGTGCGTTCCGCTAACACCCATCGGGTACGGAACCCAAAAAAAAAATAAACAACTGAACTGTACCGTTAACCTAATGATCCTTTTAAGGTCAGCAAAACCATAGAAAATTAAATAGTATGTAAATTAAATCACAAAAGTCGTCTCAGATCCGTTTCAGCGATTTTTAATACCTATTTATAAAATTCGTAACACATTATGATTTAAATCCCGAGCGTTTTATTATTCTAAAAGCTACGTTGTAGGTTCGCACGAACATGCTGAGTAATCTCAAATAGGCTTTAAAGGCTTAATGATCATTTAGGTAGCCATGCCACGACTATGACTGTGACGTTTGTTTAAAATTGATCTATTGCATTGACTTTACACAACAACCAGAAACGAACTAAGGACAATTGTAGGGGCTACTTTAACTGAATATCATGGACTTAACTTGACCCTCGTCGCAGCATACATAATAGTTTCCTTCGTGAAGAGTATTACGAAGCTGCTGGTTGTAAAGCTGACTCTGTCACGTTCAATAAAAATACTGCTACAAATCTTGACATAATACTAGTAATGAGACTTAGCTCTGGACCACGGCTTCTGTTTTTTTCACCACCAGATACTGAGTCAGCATAGTGCTTCAAATTCCTCAGTCTACTAGATACCACTATTATTTTGTTCCCCTTAAAACATGTTTTGAATATCAGCTGCGCTACCTTAACTGTGAATACAATGATTATAAGCAAGCTTTTCCAGGATGTCAATATTAAACTTTATTCGAGTCCATCAGAAGTTCAGATTCTGTATTACCCGTCTGTCGAGGAGTAAAGATTCGATATTGAGCAGACGACGTAGCTGGCTCAGAACCGAGAGGTGACTGGATGGAATAAAGGATCTGCTGCACCTGTTGTGGCTCCACAAAAGTGCGTTGCCGTGCCCATGATGCTGCTGTACGTATCCCGACTTCACCACTTCATGAAGGCTGAAGATATAGTGGAGTATGTGAGGCAGAAAACAAAGTTCTTACTAAGGATCGAGCAGTTGGAATCTCGCGACAATGATTTTAAATCGTTTGTATTGCGAGTCCCAACTGAACATCGATCGATTTTCAATAAAGAAGAGCTTTGGCCGAAAGGTGTTGTGTTTAGAAGGTATCGCGGTCGATTATTAAACACAAAACAAGTAAGTCACATACAGACGATTTACGTCCCAATAAATAGTTTCTGTTTTTTAGTTTTTTAGGGTATATATTACTATGAGCCGTAGACTAAGTTAGAATAATTAAGATCTGTAATTTTTCTATTGTTGCCTGAAATAAAAAAATATGATTATTATTTAAAGGGGCTATTGACGAATAGAATGAAGCGGCTTGTCCTAGATATTATTAACACGATACCATACCTACAATATACGTAAATAAATATTACAGGACATTAATTAGCGCCATCTAGCCCCAAACTAGCGAAACTTGTAATATGGGACTAAATAATCGATAGTATTTTTATAAACATTTTTTTGTACATAAAGGTACTCAAACGCAGAACAAACATCTATATTCATATCACAAATGGTTGTCCTCAGTGTGAATTGAACCCTCAATCTACAGCGCTGAAGGCATAGCTACTCTACTGAGCTGTGAAACTTATTAAATACAGTTGTAACAGTATCGAGAACTTACCAAGCTTAAAGATTTTGGCGTCTTTCAGTTTCTTGTTAGCGAACTGCGGGTAGCTCGTGGCTCGCCAGCTGGGTCGCCAGCTGCCTCCCCCTCGTCCGAGTCCGTCTAGGACATCCTGGGAAATTACGCATTCGTCCTGTTCGCATTGCCAGTCCGCTGTACGACCGCTCTCGTCATATTGACATATGCTGCAACAAGATAACGATCCAAATAAATTCAAATTGCTTTTATATCCTAGCTAATAAAAGACACACACATAGTATATAATATATTTATTTCCTACCTGATGTAAATAATATATGATACATGCAAATACATATCTATAACGAATTCTTTGGTAATTATTATTATTATACTGCAGGTATTGATTATTGTTCAGGCTGTCTGTCGACATAGGCCTCCTTTATGCCTCAAGTTGATGGACGCAATGCAGTGTAGCGTAGGTCATGTTCATAGTGGATATAACCTACGCAGGCTTTGTTATAGGCAAGAATTGCACTTCACATCTGGTGGGCTGCCTGCTTGTTCCATCTCCATGTTGTTTAAAAAAATACAGTTCCAGATAATAGCAGCTGTTATTTTAGTAGATGGAAGCTGTTTTTAAAATAGCCCCCCTGAGTAGTGCCCTGTATAGAATTAGATGTGACATCAAAATCATATATACCTTAGGCACCAGCATAATATTAATAGGGAATCAATGGTGTCATCTGACCTTCTACTGTGACAAAGTTCCTATTGAGCCTCTTAAGGCTTTATTGTTGTTGGCTTTAACAATCAGTGGGTTGTGGGGTCACAATAGGTACGATTTTGACGGTTTTTGTAAAAAAAATACATTTATTTAGTTAAAAATAAGCACAGACTGTCAGACAGACATGTTACTAAGAAATAATTAGTGAAACATCAATAGGTATTAATTTGGCTCTTGTTGACAATTTGGTACTGGGCTCTATGGAACGGAAATATAGAATACTTTGTGGTCATGAAAGAGCATATCGCGAACCAGAGGTCGTGGGTTCAAATCCCAGGCGGGGCGGGGCATATCTGATGCTTATTTCCAGTTTGGTTAGGAATGTCCTAAACAGGGTTGAATTCGATTGTTCGATAAGTAAGCTGATATCCGTGCTTCGGACTTTAAATCACTATAAAAGCGTACCGAACCTTGCGGAAACCTCAAAGTACTGAGATTAGTCATGGTAGTAAATCACCAACTATAGGTAGATATTGCTATAGGTACAATTTGCCTTACCTAACTACTCTAAGATGAGGAGGCTAAAGCCATAAGGCTGGTCAATGACAGAATGATGGATGCTCGGTAGCAAAATTCGTCAGAAATGACAAAACATGATTTATTTTACTTACAACAAAGGTGAGCCAACTCTTAAAGAGGTTTTCCTATAGTAAACCTTTCGATAAACAAAGATATTTTTTCAAGTGAGCGTGGATGGAAAAATTTTACAGGACATACAGGATATTCATTTCACACAGCGCCATCTAGCACCAAACTAAGCATAGCTTGTAATATGGGAACTAGATTACCTACGGATAGAATACTTCCATACTTTTTTTTTGTATTTTCATAATCGAACTAATGGAATCGAACCCACAACTAGCGCAGAAGGCATAGTTACTAACTGAGCTATAAGGCTTGTAAAATTTATTTTACAGAGAGTATATATTTTAGAGTGAGTGTGCTTTTCTTTTGCCGGTATAACAAGAAATTATATAAAAGTAATAATAACAAACATAGGGGTTACCATACATGAATAGCAGTGTTTTTTTGCTTTTAAATGTGGGTCGGAACCTTAAGGCGCTACCATGAGCCAATTTCGGCCATAAGCTGATTTTCCCTATCTATTAGGTACCCGCGGTAAATAATAAAGCATGTAGATAAATAAACTGAAACGTCCACGCATAACTTTAACATTTCAGCTTCAAATAATTCAGTTAAAAAAGTTTAAAAGAGCCGTATTTATGTGATAATAAATCAACGAAAATACCTCTAAAATAGAAATAAATGTGTATCTCCCAGAGCAGCTAGCTGAGTTGGACGCCGGCTTTTTTTGTAGGTATACCTTGTTAGTTGTATTGGGAGGGTTTCCTGTTGTATTCACACAAGCACCCTAAACTATGGAAAAAGTTTAGTTTCCCATTTCGCAACAACAGTTCTCTTTATGATGCCTCACCAAAATATTAATGTTCAATAAGTTATGTCAAAAAATGTCCTTGTATAACTAAATTAAATTATAGAGAATTTAAGATGACGTTAAAGCATTTCTTTGAAAGCGACCCTTTATACAAATTAAGCGAATTCCTGACAATGGAATTCACGGTTTCCTCATTTTTGTAGAAAATAAATTGACTTGTTTAATTTAAAATCTTTATTTCGATTTTGATTTGATTTTGATTTTATTTCTGATTTTGATTCTGATTTTCATATTCCTTTTTTATTTAGATTTTAATTTAAATTGTAATTTTGATTTTGATTTTAATTTATATGATTTTAATACATGCATGTTATTCATAAAATATTTTGTTATAGTGACTTGCCTGTAACATTTAAAGTTATTTATGGTTAATAAATGTTTCTGATTTCTGAAATGTTTTTGTGGTTTTGTAGATATCTCTCTTTTCGCTGTCTCACATAGGTACCTATGTATGTTAATATGTACCTAAGTGCTGCCGACCTATGTGTCATATATTCATGATTTTTCTTTCTCTCTTTATTTCTTTCAGTGTGCGTTTTTGCAAATTCGCCGGGTCATGTTTGTGTGATGTCCTACATAACAAATCAAAGAAGGTGGGCAATCAACATTTTTTTTTTATACAACTAGGATACTTTGATAACGCAATAAGTTATCTGGATAAGTCTTTCTTCAAGAGTGTACTAGAAAGCACGTCCAAAGCCTCCATCCATCAAGTCCCCACGACCGCTACAAGTCAGTTGGTCCATCGAGTTTTTTCGCAACCCTACCATTTGGCTGCAAACCTTTTCAGTCATTATCTAAACTCAGACCGATTTATCACGGTCTAGACTTAGTTCTGATGTCATCCCGTAATTGAACCTAAATAACTAATCTAGATCAGAATGCGATGTAATTGTATCGCAATTCGCAACAGCACAATGTTGCAGTATGAATGACTGCATGGCTGATATGAATGACTGCACGACCTTCAGTGGAAATTGATCTTCCAGACGAGGTTACATAAACATCCACCTAAAGGATCCTAGTTCAGGTATTAGGCGCAAGGAAAAATAAATTGACTCATACTTTTGACATAAAAAGGCTATCATTTAACCGGCCAGCTAATTAAATTGTTCAGCTTCAAAATGTAATTTGTCATTTGGCACGTCTTTTGTCACAAATGTACTTTGTAACAATGTGTTTCTGGGTTTGCTGAAAAATGTACATACCTACAGTTTGTAGGTATGCTTATTAGCATAAGCATAAAGGCTGAAAAGAAAAAATATATATATCGATATAGCTATCAATATAACATTTCAGCAGATTTTTCTAATAAAGTATACCTATTACAACTTTAGAGTAGCCCTTTCAGACAATGAAGATAGGAATAATTAGCTTTTGTTTTGGTAGTGAGTGTTTTCCTTAATTAATTTAATAACTAACAGTATTATTCTAGTAGATTAAATTAAAGTGTAGATAATTTAAGTACTATATACCATTTATACCTAATATTATAGGTAAACCAAATGTATTAATTTAATATAATTTACTTTACTTTTTATTATTGCTGGTTAATTGTAGTAAATCAATGAAAATGAAATTCGCCACTAACTACCTAACTAGGTATATCCAGGCTAGGTACATGCTCTGCTAAACATATTTTTTTTGTATAGTCCATGGTATTCATACACTAGATTAGAGACTGTCATTTTTGGAAAATCGTTGAGTAAAAGGTAAATAAGTATATAGGTAATTATCAAAATAAATAAAGTCAATTATACCATCTAGCCCCGAATTAAGCTATGTTTGTAATATCGGAACTAGATTACGGGCATGTGAATACTATCTAGAAACAATACAACACCCAAAGACAGAATAAACATCAATATTCATCACACAATTACCATGGACGAAGGAAATACAATAATACCGGATTTTGATCATTTTTTGATCTACAAAATGTTCTATGGGATTAGCTGTCTATTGTATTTCCTTCGTCCATGCAATTACCTAATGTTTGTCACGGATGGAAATCGAACCATCAATAGCCGAAGGCATCGCGCTCTATCTGCAGCCAGTTCTTAGTTTATTATGTGATCACCAATAAGTATACTTACCTATACAATTATAGTTTTCTAAGATTTATTGTTCGCAATGTTTTTTTCAACAAATTAGCCACATAAGGCCACATTCCATTTTCATCTTATTTCATTTTTTGCCGCACATTCTTACCTGTCTGTTGAGTGGAACTGCTTGCACACAGAGGGACCTGGGAGCTTGTCTTTAAGGCGCAAA
This sequence comes from Venusia cambrica, assembly GCA_951394065.1. Taxonomy (NCBI): domain Eukaryota; kingdom Metazoa; phylum Arthropoda; class Insecta; order Lepidoptera; family Geometridae; genus Venusia; species Venusia cambrica. Next base: position 6,475,376 of record OX596069.1, read on the forward strand.
AAAGGTGCATCAGAGCAATAAATATGTAATTAAGATTAACAGAAAGTTGCAAGCCCCACTTCTAAAATTTTAAATTACTTACATTTCCATGCATGTACATATTTGAAGTGGCAATGTACGTAAGAGTTAACATAAATAATATTACAGTTCCAAGTTCCTAGGAACATGCATACAATTCGTGCCCCTAGCAGAAACACGACATTATTTTCAAAGAGCGTTTACGGAATGGCTCCTAAGCTGTATAATAAATTACTGGTAGATATAGTGTGCTCCGAGGATCTTTGCTGTTTTAAAATCAAATTATTATTTTTTTTAATCGACAAGGCATATTACTCCATCAATGAATACCTTGATGATAGAGAAAGCTAGGTACCCTATTCATCTTTATAACTAGTTGCATCTCTTTGCCCGACTGCTCCTTGAAATAAATGTATTATTATGTAAATTGTGTGGTATTTAATTATTCTTAATTTAATTTAGATTTAGATTTAATAAATTGTAATTTTCTTCATTTTAATTATGCTATATTATTAGGTATTATTATTATTGTACGCCCAGAATGGGTAGAATACAGTGGACATTTTTATAATTATATTTTAAGAACTGTTAACTTTACCTGTGTATCGCAATAAACGTTTTCTCATTCTGATTCTGATTCCTGGTCCAGCTAACCGATCAGGCTATTAAAAAAGCTACTTTCTGGGTAGAAGTAATTTAAGTAATCATTGATTCATTGACACGAAGAAGAAGAAGAAAAAAATCGCGGCAGAAGATTCACATTAAAACGCTAAATTGCTCGTAAAGCGATGATCTAATCGATCTACTAATTACCTATGCATAAAATTAGCTTTGCTGTCGGATATCATTTTTTGGCGATAAATTATGTCGCCCTTGACATAACTGGATTTTATAAAAAAATAAGTCTTAAAATTTTAAATTTGCATACGTATTTATATTGAGTTGAAAGGACGTATCTTAACCGCCTCTGTGGTCTCGTGGTTCAACCCACCGATTTCAGACCCAGAGGTGTACCAGAGTGGGAGTACAATATTGTGCTCGGCTTGGTTGGTGGTAGGACTTTGAACTCCGTCTGGCTAGCTACCACCATCTTACCTATTTCAGGCGCCATAACAACAATTCTTAAATTGTTGTGTTCCGGCATTCGGAGGTAAGTTAGCCAGTTCCTTAGATTGTTGAGGATTGTTGAAGTGCGCCTCCTTGTTACCAGGTGAGATGAAGGCCAAGCGCTTTCCCGTCGAACAATAAAAAAAAAAACGTAACAAAGTCTGAGTTTTGATGAGAAGTACCCGAGGTACCACGGATGTCCTATTTATAAATAATTAGTGTCATGCCTGCGGTTTCGCCCGCGAGGTATATACCTGCCTAAATAAAAAGATGATATGAACATCGTCGTGGCATAGGTTACATTATCCGTTTAAAATTTTGTTTGAGATCCGTTTGGAATAAATGAATGAATGAAAATACTTTATTGCACCTTAAAAATAGAACTGGATAACTAAAAAAAAAAAAATACAATGGGCGGTCTTATCGCTAAGAAGCGATTTCTTCATGACTTGTTTTCCGTTTGTTGACCGTTTTGCCAACCGTGAAAAGGTAATACACAGACAGATAGACAAAGGCACTTTCGAATTTATAATATTAGTAGGTAGGTACTATAGAAGTATTGATAAGGAAGGTATTTTTTTTTTTTTTTTTTTAATCAATGTTTTGAATAATTTCCGTATTCTTACCATTTTGTGAAGGCAAAATGGTAATGACATCATACATTTTCCATAAAAAATGATGTCATAGGTTCAAAGCTCTTGAATCATTCATACAGTATTATTCCCAAACTGCCTGCTAAGCGTATGTTAAATAAATAAATAAACATTCTGTAGGTTGGTACTTTGGACTGCCAACCGTTAAAGGTGGTATGACATGCAGACGCAAATGTTTTAAATAATAAGGTACACAGGTAAGGTATAATATGGTACGTAGTCTGAGCTAGACAAAAACATTATTATGTGTAGATAATATAATAACAAAAGATAATCGCAAAATAATTAAAAAATAAGCGTTATAACCCAAAAAGTTACTTTTCACATATAATTTTTTCAAACCTCTTGAAATAGGCTGGCATTTATACAGTCAGCTAGAGGTTTTGGTCAGCTCCAAAATGTATTTTGTCAGCAAACAAAGTGAAATAAAAAACAAATATGTTTACATAAACATAGAAACCCACCCAAAAATGAAAAGGTTCCTATCATTAATTGCCTTAAAAAAATGTACCTAATTATAAAAAAACAATCAGACTAGAAAACGTGTTAAATTTATTTATGTTATTTACGTACTCCTCCTAGATTTGTTGACTTGATTCGTCCCGCCAAAAATACAACACAGTTCTATTTTCAAACTGCCTAGCAAAAGTGATTGAAAGGCAATTAATAACTCTCACACTGCAAAATGTCACTGTCACTTTCTTAGCTAGGGATGTGCCCGAGTGGGTGAAGGTCAACGCTATCGATGATTTTGATGGATTACAAAGTCCTTTTAAGTCTTTGGTCAGAAGATTGATACGGTAAATTTTGCATTATTTTATAAAATTTAAAGCTGCGGTATTTTAGATAAAACTACTTAATCAATCAATAAAATATCTTACCAATATTGTCATTTAAACCTTTCATCTAGATGCTACTTGGGTGCAAATACCTGCTTACGTAGATATTATTCATACGGCATATCACCCACTAACCTACCTGTTGATGATCTATATAGCTGGATTGACATTTAAAATGCAAATATGTTTATAGATTTAATAAATGTGCCTAAGTATTATTTATCTACAATGTAGTTTGATTGGATTACGTCATGTAAGTAAGCACACACTCAGATCATAGGTAGGTAAGGTACCTTTTGTTCAAGACAAGACTAGAACAACTTTTGTCGTCCAACACAAAATAATTGAGGTGGGTAGAAGTCGAGCTACTACCGATAGTTTTTTTTTTTGTGATTTCAATAAAGACGTTGTTTTTCTACTCCTAAATGTGGATATGGTTGACCGAACGTTGACTAACTTTATCTTTCTAAATTCATAGAGTCAATTGATTTTTTTTGCGATAACATACCTACTGCTATCACTTTAGTCCGTCAAATAGTTACAATTCCAAACTTTAGAAGAAAGCTCTCAAAAGTAGGTACCTATTTATTTTGAACGCAATTTTTCTGGAATGTCCGTTTGGATGACGAGTAAGACGTTCCAAAGAGAATGAAATACTACGTAAGAGACGTACATCGAATTCACGTCAAAATGTGAATAGTTGAAACATGTGTAGGTACCTACCTATTTATTTGTTTATACAGAACGCCATAAGCGTGACATCAGATTTCACGCAGTAAACGTCATGATATTGTGATAATTGACCGAGAAATCGTATATCGAATCCTATTGTGTTCCGGATTCTACAAGTTGCTAAGGCGAAGTACTAAACTACTACTACTAAACGCATTTCAATTGAAACAATCTTTAGAAAATACCTCTAATTTGGGATGGAACATTGAATTGGTCTACAATGGATAAACAATATGAAAAAGTAGTTAGAAAGTTATAAATATTTCTAAGATAGTATTCAGTATTTAGGTTTATAATATTGGTACCTACTTATAAATGATTTTTACAGTGAAAAAGCCCGAGTTTCTTGGCTTGAAAAATAAAACTTTTTTTGATAAAAAAACACAATATTAAATCAAACAATTTTGATTAACTTTATTAAACGTAGAGAGATGCATGCAGCTCGCGGCACTACAAAAAAACTAGGCCAGACATCAAAGTTGTCAAAAAAAAACCCGGTTGATCTGATCACCAAACTTCACAGGATGGGTGATCCTGTGAAGTTTGGTGGACTAATTTAAAGATTGTCTGAAAATTGAATCAAAATCGGTCCAGTCCGTCTTGGAGTAGCTACATAGTACACACATCGACTTTTATGAAATAGATAAATGTACAGTTGGAACCATTTTGAATTAATTTCGGTGCCTTCTAATTCCATTTACTTATTTTATCATGATTATGTTCATTTTTGCTTGGTGACATACTATTTATACATAAATATTTACGTTAAATTTTACCTCAATTCGTAATAAAGTAAACAATTTAGACATCATTTACCTCAAAGACCTAGTACAGGAATGGAGCATTCGTTATTTTATGCCTAGTAGCATCGTGAATACCTAAGTATATTACTCAAGTTTTGTAGTAGCATCGATAACATATTACTAAAGTTATGTAAGTAATATTTTATCGATGCTAGTAGATACTTATTTACATATTTTTCATATAGCTACACCTAACTACTATTTTCGTCTAAAACACTTCTGCAATGTATTTATAGGATGACGTAGTTTGATGAGATAAGATATAATAAATTTAACCATTTAAAAGCTATAAAAACGAACAACCGTTCTTTTATATAAGAGGCATTAAAAAAAGAGTTAAATAAAATGATTGATCATACGATATACCTATTTCAATTTTAGGGTTCCGTGCCGAAAGGGTGCCAACGGGACCCTCCGCTGTCCATCTAGCAGACTGTCAGCGGGCTATGAACCGCCTTAACAACAAATAATAAATAACAAAATAGCACGCTACATTTCTGGTACTTTTTCGTTTTTTTGCATTTTATTAATGTAAGACGTAGTAGTAGTAGTAGACGAAGCAAACAAGAAATGTCATAATAATATCAAAAGAAAAGGGCAAAAAGTCAAAACAAACGTCTATCACCTATTGGATTCATGAAAAAGACATGTCAGCCCATATTTAAGGGGTTTACTAGTAGAAACTGTCCATCTCGTGGCTCCATCATCAGCTCAGCTACAAGATACCATTTTATAAATCAAATAAAATGTAAATGACGTGCACCACCATCTTTAGCCATAAAATCCTCTCCATCCAAAGGTTGTCTGGAAGAAATAGTTTCTAAGCAACAAAACCGCCCATTGTTTTTTTTAAGTGATGTATTTCCGCATTTGGTTGGCCTGTTTACTCCAATAGACTAGCGAAAGCCCGGGACGGCGTTCCAAGTAGAAAATTTCCAAAATCACTTAGAATCTTATCACTTAGAAAGCTAAGTATTAAGTTTCTAAGTGTAAAAGCTACCCTGATTGTGTGACTATCAGTCAGACGGTCGGTTTATTACACGATTTTATATATAGATAGGTAACGTATTTTATCTGTTTGGCACTCAACAGGATAAATGATTATAGGCTAAATGTTTTGAAATTGAGCAATAAAAAAATACGGTCAATATAATTTACTCACTCAAATAAAAGCGTGGATTAACCCCACGTATCATCATCAAAATTATTTTTCCGCCTCTGTGGTCTAGTGGTGTCAGAACCAGAAGACCCGGGTTCGATCCCAGGGTAAGGTTTGGTCGGTGGTAGGACTTTGTTTAAGTCCGCCTGGCTAGCTACCACCATCTTACCTCAGTTTGTGGCTATAACAACAGTAATAAACTGATGTGTTTCGGAATTTAGAGGTAAGATAGAGGTAGGCCAGTTCCTCAGACTGTTGAGGATTCCAGGTGAAGTCTCCACCTTCGGCCATATCATAGCTTGAAACCAGGTGAGATGAAGGCCAAGTGCTTCCCCGTCGTCCATATGTAACCATTTACCATCAAGTGGGTGGGCCGTATGCCGGTTTGCCAATTATTAGTAGCATAAAAATGTTTTTATTACGCACACTGGACATTGAACTCCCAAATAACAAAGATAGTCCATATTTAGGGTCCCAGACCCATATATATATAGATATCATCCGTACTTCTGTCCATCTGTCCGAGATTCAAAGAGCTGTAATAACTTAATAGGCAGCCCGTATAATTTTTCAGGGCAAAACAAGAGTTATTTAATCATATTTTTTACAGCGGATATTTCATAATTTTATATATTATAATAATCTAAAGTTTTTCAAAGGTTTATTTTTAATTTTACTGTAACGTAAAAACGGTAATACAGACAGGCGCATAAGTTGTTACCTCCGTGTTTGTTTTTTATCTTATGAAATCATAATTTATCTCGACTTGGTGTGATTATACAACAACTGGCTAAATGTTAGTCGGACCTGCTCCAGATTTAACGTGTTTTGAACTGAAATATGGGTAGCCTGTAACCCTTACCTACAGGTTTTATTTTTTCTATAACAGCCAATTCTATCTTCTCTATCCTAAGGTTGCCTAGAAGAGATTTACTAGACTACTGTTAACTTTAGTTTTTTTTAAATTCAAGTGACCCTTATTAATTTTATGTATCGGTAATAGGTACAACAAAGATATTTTAATTTTATTTCATTTTCAAAAGTGCAGATAGCTGTAAATAAATGCTAGTTACCTCTCCGATTAACTGGAGAGGTAACTATCATTAATTTATCGCGGGCGAAGCCGCGGGTTTCATCTTGTTAGATTTAAAATTATCTACCTCTTGAAGAAACAAAAATATCTGTCGCTCGGACGAATTATTTTTGAGATAACGTATTTAACCCAAATATTTGTCATATTCAAATGTTGCGAGGTTTCGTCGCGACCCAAATAGGCGTGATTTATGAAATTGTCTATTGTCAGTCTACGTCAACAATAAAATAGGGCAACATTAAACAAATATTTTTGTAAGATTAACATGTTTGAAATTTTCGATGGAAATTTTTAACGCCTAGTATTTGCTACTGTTCTTTAAAATTAGGGCATATTCCGTATTCAGTTCGGTTAAACTCTGAGTAGGTATACCTACTATTTTTATAAAGTGGGGCATAATTAATTAAGAAGTTTTCAGGTTTGACTCAGAGTCGAACCTGAAAACTTCAGGTTTGATCATTAACTTATTTTATATATACGATAAGTCTGAACATAATTATATGAGTTAAAGTCAGAACGAATTAAATCCAATAGTCAGTTATAATTCTAATTATATAAGCCCCACTTTAATCGTGAAAGGACGAAAAAGCGACAAACAAGGCAGAATCGTCACTTTTGCAGTTTTGCGAAGATACTTAGGTATATTTTATGAAAGTACCTAGCGAAATAGAATTCAATAGATGATTTTAAAGATGGCAATATAAATAATAAATAAATATTACAGGACCTTTATTTCACACAGCGCCATCTAGCCCCAAAATAAGCATAGCTTGTAATATGGGAACTAGATTACGGATAGAATACTTAAATACTTTGTAAATACATACGTACTATATGATACAGCACCCATATATATATGTTCTATCTTTGAGTGTTGTATTATTTGTTGTTAGTTTCCATAATAAAAAAACCAGCTATGTTTAGTTCGGAGCTAGATGCCTTTTAATGAAATGCCTAGTAACATTTATTTATTATTTTGAATTAGTTCAATCGATCATCGGTTCGAATGCACATAAGATTATTTGTACCTATAACGTATACATCTATCATCAATCTTACCTATGTAACAGATAAATAATTAAACCTATAAAGGGCCGAAAGGGCTACATCAATTGAAACTGTTATGTTTAAAATCCATTTGAGGACGAGTGAAAAACGAAATGTGTTTTATTTCATCGACCAGTACAATAACAGACAATACATTATTTCAAAACAAATCTGACAGCCACTTCATGCGGTTTCAGGTCACTCATCGATAGTATTTCATCGGTATATTCGCACCACTATCTGAGTACACTGTACACTGAAGCTTACCTGCCATAAATGCAGATAACTAAACATCCGTACCGTAGTAACTGGCAAAATTTGCTCTCATCTTGGTTGGTGGTATGGCTTGATTTAAATCCGCCTAGATAGCAATCACCATATACCTCTTATCTATGTATAGTAAAAAGTAAAGTAAAATGATTTATTTCAGCAAAACTACAATTACTTAAGTAAAATCTAAAACTAACTAAGCTAAGTCAAGTTCTAAGCATACTTAAATATCTAGGACAGTTTGTTGTAGTTGTACTTACAGGAGCTTACTACAAATACAAATTCCAATGATTTCCTCACTAGGATAACACAATTAAACAATAATAGCGATTTAAGAATAGGAAATCGCTATTATTGTTGCCAAATACTTTACGAACGTCGGTACTATTAATAAGAAGGGGAAAAAAATATATTATAAGCGTAATAGAAGTTAAATTAAGTAGGTATGACGCCATTATAACAATTCCAATACATTTTTCTTATAAAATGGGTAAGCTTGACCTCAAATTTCGTAGAGGCAAGGATGAGGTCTATGATAGAGTGAGCTTATCCAAAGGTTCTCCCGCGCTCCAACGGTACGCAGCGGTTTGGCGCTGGACTTTGGCAGGGGAGCCGCTAGTGTGGACATACCACCAGTGTTGTGATCATCAGTAAAAGCCCAGAGATTCCGCTGCTCGGGGACCACAAGGAGGCAGGGCTGCTTTAGTGGACAGTGGCCTGAACCGTTACAATCTTACAATGGCTACACGCCAAGGGTCAGATTAATGGCGCGGCCACACCTGGATCACGACTAAATATAAACATTGCATTAGTTAAATACAATCCACATTGTATTTGAGGTTTCGCAGAACTCGGTCTGTCCACACTACCTAAAGGTTAAAAGGAAGATAATGCTATATGTATAGCGTAGCTACTAGTTTCATTGTGTAATAACAATCTATCAATCTAAAAGCCATGCAGCTCAGTTGTGAGTAGCTCTGCGCTGTGGATTCAATTCCCACCTGGGACAAACATCTATGTGATACATATTTGTTCTGTGATTAGTTGTTGTATTATTTAAGTAGGTGTGTATTTACAAAAAAAATATTATATCTGTAAACGTCTCCGTCTCTGTGGTCTAGTGGTTTTCCCACCGGTATCAGACCCAGAGGTCCCAGGTTCGATCCCAGGGCGGTACACATTTGTGCGTGGTTTGATTGGTGATAGGACTTTGTTTAAGTCTACCATCTTACCTATGTCTGTTGCCATAACAACAAATGTAATTTAGAGTTAAAATAGCCAGTTTCTCAGTCTGTTGAGGATTCAAAGTGAAGTGCGCTTCCACCTTCGGCCTTATAAGCGGTGAAGGCCAAGCGCTTCCCAATCATACAATAATACAAATATGCTTATAAAGTTGTAAGATAAACACAGAAGTAAGTTGTACGGCGCCCGCAACCTGCGTTTGAGGTACCTATTGATTCAAAAGTGTAGTTTGAAATCCACAGAACACTATTTCTCCTAGCGGAGTTGATCGGTCGGAAACTCACTCACGCTGGCTCTGTCTGATAACCAGCGTTATCACTTTAAGTCCGCCTGGCTAGCTATCACCATCTTACAACTAAACTTAACCAGCCTCATAGCTCAGTTGGTAGTAGCTCTGCCTCCTGCGCTGTAGGCTGTGGGTTCGATTCCTACCCAAACACAGAACAAACATCTATATTCATCACACAAATGTTTGTCCTGTGTTTGGGTGTTGCATCATATAGTACGTACCTATGTATATACAAAAACAAGTATTTAAGTATTCTATCCGTAATCTAGTTCCCATATTACAAGCTATGCTTAGTTTGGGGCTAGATGGCGCTGTGTAAAATTAATGTCCTGTAATATTTATTTATTTATGTACCTAATTTGGTCGCCATAACAACAATTCTAAAATTGTTGTGTTCCGGCATTTAGAGGTAAGATAGCCAGTTCCTCAGTTTGTTGAGGATTCCGGGTGAAGTGCGCCTCCACATTCGCCTTAACTTGAAAATCAGGTGATATGAAGGCCAAGCACATCCCGTCGTACAATAAAAAAAAGCTTAGGAACAGCACATTACTGTGAATCGTGCCATTTGGCGTAGGAACTTTAGGCACGCGTAGACCAACTACTTTACTTGCATATCAATGATTAGGTATGTACCTTTTTCTTTCTTTCATATATAGAGAACAATATACCACTTTTTAGTTGGAAGGCGTGGGTGTTTGCCGCGGGCAAAAGCTATGCATAAAATCTGCACATTTTTCAGATACAAAAAAACCTTGCGAATCATCCCTCCATAATACGCCCGTCGCGCTTTCGCAGCACCCCTTACCAGCTTTACCTATTTCCGTAAGTCAACATTTTGAATTGAGTCTATAGGAACTAGCTTAATAGAAAGTGAAAAACCGATGTTTCTTCATTTTCCAGCTTTGATGGGGATTTATAAAGTCGGCTTTATGTAGTTTCGTAAATTTTTCCATTGTAAAAATATAGATTTAGCTAATTCATGAAACTACATAAAACAAATGGAATTAAAAAAAAGGACATTATACCAGGAACCAAACCAACATGAAACCAACATCTTTGCAATTGCACCAAATACCTACCCACTACGTGTTATCCATGAACGGTCGAGGTCTGACATCTTCTTGATAGAAATATGTCAAAGTTTGGCGTTCTGCGGAGGTTGGCGTTCTCGCACTATAGGAACCCGGGACAAAAAGATTCTGTTACAACCCATTTTAAGTTAAGCCTTATTTGTGAAGAAAAATAAATAAATATTGATTGATTGATTGATTGTATGCATGCTACCCACTCCTATTACTACTGAGTACCTAGGGGGAGGGGTACTACGACCTCTCAGAGCATTCTTGTTTTGATATTACTTTACTTTTGTTACTATCTATCCAGTGTAGAAAAAACGAGACAAAAGTAATGTAATATCAAAACGAGAACGCTATAAGACGCTGTGGTTAGGCCCCTCGACGCGTATTAACTCTACTTATTTTTCTTTACTATTTCTCATGAAACTGAACTGAACTGAACTGAACTGACATGAGTTGTTAAAGAGTGGCTGGAAAAAATACCTACATACTGATTGTCTGCTGATCCCTTAGGCACAACCCGTTTCGTGGGGACCAATATACGATTACCTAGGTTAGCCAACAGATACCTATATAGTTATAGACCGGTATTATTTATTCAATAAAATGTACAATCAAACAAACTATGTACAAAGGAAGCAGTAAGGTTGCCTGAGGACCGTTACAAACGGTCTCTAGGTAACTCAACTGTTCCAGACCAGTACCAGACGGAAGCGTAAGTAGTAATAGGTAAGTAGTTAGTTTAGTTTTACATACCTACACTTTTGATATTTTATTGTTAGATATGGGATTTAACATAATGACCCCAATACATTCCTATTGTTGCTATATTGATAAATAAATATGTTATTAATAAGAAGGTAGGTACTTGTATGGGCGTACCAATTTCGGGGTATTTAACAAACCAATTTGCATTGGAATTGTGTCATCAGTCCAATTGAAAACAATTGAGAAGAGACTCAACAAGCAAAGTTCAGGGGCAACGCTAAATTGTTAATTTACAAAGTCTGGACCACATCATAAATAAATAAATAATACAGGACATTAATTATGAATGTATTATATTGGTAGCGCTAATCATTCTTATTCTAGGTATTTGGGAATGATATAATTACCTATTGAAATTGGCGCTGACTTACCGAGCCAAACAACAGTGCCTTTTGGTAAAGTGGCCATTCTGCGACGATAACATTGTCATAGTGCAGCGATTGCTATAATCGGAGTCCAGGATCGTTGTCGTAAGGTAATCTCATCACATACCGATAGGCACCGCTTACTATACCGCCTAACTACGTTTGTACCGATGTATTGTAAGATGTTTAGCGTAGGTTGCTCGTTATCGTAAAAAAATGGTGATGTGAAATACATGTTGGCAAATAAATTGCCCTGTATTTTAGAATCAGGCACGGATTCTGGATCAACATGATGTGTTAGTACATTTACGTTGACAAATGAATGTGAGACAATTTAAATACTTCGAGTTCAATGAACGCGTTGACATTATTTCATTTTAGTGTTCCGTAGTATAGAAAGAGTGACAATTACAATATTGACTAAGCTTCCGCTGTTCGTCAGCGGTGGTGGTTTTATCTCATGAACCGTAACAGGTAGACAGTTGATTTTCAGTGTGTATTTCTGATGCCGCTATAAAAACATACAAAAAAAATAAAATTAAGGCTCCAACAATAAACGACAAAAAATAAATCTCTTTCAAAACTTCCGTGAGTCTTACTATACATTTTATAACACGGGTTTTACTCACGTTAACACTTATGTTGTTGGTTGGCACCCTGATGATATCACATGTTGAATTGAAACCATTGGTGCCAGATGTGGCGTTAACATTTATAACAAACGTGATTTTTGCCTTGAAATATAGGTCAGATCAAAACCCTCGGTGTCCGTTTATTTTATAAATAATTTCTATCGCTATTTTTATATTTTAGTATAAGTAAAGGAAGTAGAAAGAAAAATATTTTATTGACACATAACAGCAAAGCTCAGACAATTGATATGATGTAAATACCTCGTAATATTTTTTTTAGAAATGAATAAATAAATAATAATAAATAAATAATAAATATAACAGCACATTAATTTCACACAACGCCATCTAGCCCCAAAATGCATACTATTTGGGAACTAAATTATGGAAATAATATATTTGTAATTAAAAGAAGAAGAAGCTACCTACATAACAATACACGTAGGTACTAATCTAGATGATCTGAGATATTAATGAACGTTGAATCTGTAGGTATTATATACACAAATAAGTATTTTTTTATTGATGGGTGCAGGTCTACGATGGAGAGAGCTAACCTCAGGGTACTGGCTCTCCCTCGCACCAACGGTAGGTACTCAGCGAACTGCTTACCCAGCTGCCAAGTGGACCTTCACATGTCCTTTTTTTATTAACGATTGATGGAGCACGCTTGCCTAAAAGGAACCTATTTACTCCGGACTTGAAGACTCCAAGTCTCGTGCGGAAAAACAGGCGATGGCAAGGAGTTCCATTCCTTACCAGTATTCATGATAATGGTGTCCACCAGCGTTAGGAAGTACACGTGCTTCCCCATCGAACAATAAAAAAAAAGGTACCAATAAAGATTTGCACTACTAATGTCAAAAAGATGAATGAAAATAGCTTAAATATTCCAAATATCATTTGTTCTCATTTTTTGTGGGCTGCATTATTAATTAGACTAATTATAATATTCTACTTTAATACCTTTACAATGTAACTGTTTATTGTGCCGAATAAAGATCGTAAATAAAAAATACTCCTACGTGCATGTTGAATATAAGGAACATTAGACATCAAAAATTTTGTTTAAAAAAAAGGTGGAATCAGTACTATTGAATAAGAGCTATTACAAACTAAATGACGCACTGGAAGAAAAATATCTCTCTTAATAATTTGCACTGGTAATTTTTCCCATAGTTTTATTTTGGTGATTTGATATTGTTGTAGCCCCATGTTTATTTTTCAAATGATCTAGTCATTATTCTTTAACTTATTATTATGAATTTTTATCATTTTGACATTTTGATTTGACAGTACTACTTAAATTAATATATTTTTAGTTTGGTTTTTTCTGACAATGCTTCTATACCCTTTCTTTGACTGTAGTTTTTTTTTGAATATTTAAATATTTTGACATCGGCCCATTTACAGCCAAAATAATTAGGTACTTACTTACTATTCATTTTTTTAAATATATATTATTTTCTTTGTCATTGTCTTTACCCTGTATTTTTACTTTTTGATTTAAAGTTTTGATATTAAGTTATTTGCTAAGCTTGTCTGTTTTTTTATTGTTATTTCCTGCTTGTGTTTATAAAATTTTAGATTTAACGAAACTAAGTGTAACGTTTGTGTACCTATGGTGAATATAAATGAACTATGAACTATGAACTATCAACAGAGATAAAGCTTTATCAAATCGCCTTTTAGTACAAATTAGCCAAGATACACAGTCAGTTATAATATCTCTCGCGGGTTTCAGGCCAATGACCGCATAATTTTAAAATGCTAATTCATAAGATTTGCCAAAGTGTTATTTGCATTCAACAGGCGCCGACGGCACGTGATTTAGCTACGCTTAGTTCTTATTGTTAACATATTTCGACGGAGAACCTACTACCACCAATCAACCAGCGATTCCGTTGCTACTTGCCTATACCTACTTATATATTTTTATTGTACGACGGAGAATCTGATTTATTCGACTATAAGAGACACAGCTGCAAACTATATAGTAAGTTTAAATTGATATTGTGAACTTATTAACATAATATTAATGTATTCTCAAGGATTTCTCTTAAACATTGAAAATGAAATTGAAATCATTTATTGAAAAAGAAATACATATTAACAGTGACCGTTTACAAAGTTAACTGTGATCAGTTTATCGTCTTATGTCGTAACTTAACACTAAGCAAAAGTATAAGTACCTACCTACATTATATTAAATTAAATTACATACATAACAACAAATAATATAGCTAACATCACAAATTTATAGGAACAATTTTAGTACAATAATTGATTAATAATAATGAAATATCCAGGGATTTTGAATTTTCGGGATTATTCTCTGAATAAACAATTGAACTCAATTGTTTTTTTGTTGTACCGACGTACAATAAAAAAAATGATCATAATTATAAAACACTTTCCCGCCCTGATCTATTTTCTTCAACACCTCTTGGGATCTTTCAACTTCAGTATTTGCAGGTGGCTTTTTCTTCAAGATTTTCCGTAAATAGTTCATTTTTCTTACGTACTCGAAGGGTATACGCTGGTATGATCTGGGGTTTCTGATTGATGGGGTTTAGGTGAGAGCTTAGGATGCAGATTAGTTTTTTGACAGTGACTTACCACTGATTGCAGCCTTTCTCAGCAGTTTCGCCTCTGAAGTAGACCTGCCCGTTGAGCATGCAGCCTGGCTTGGCTTCCTGAGCCTCGCTGATGCCGAGGCATACGGGCTCGTAGTCGGGACAGCAGTCGTCGTGGGAGGCTGTGCGGTTGCAGAACTGATCGCAGTAGCATAATGTATCTGGAAATAACAAGCCATAGTCAAATATCTGGAAAGAGCAAGCCAAATTGAAATATTTGGAAAGAACAAGCCAAATTCACGTGTCTTTTTTTTATATATAACTTTAGGAGACGGGCAATAAATGCGTTACTGCGTAGGTCACACCCACAAAGAACAAAGCCTATGCGGCACTGCATTGCGCCCGCCAACTTAAGGCATAAAGTTGTTAAGCCTCGTGTGCCCGTCTAATTTCATCGGCAACCATACCCTTCAAACCGGAACACAGCAATGCTGCTTGGCGGCTGAAATAGGTATGGTGGTAGTACTTCTCCGGACGAGCCCTTTCACAAGGGGCTCTACTACCTTAACAACCCACATTCACGTGTCTGGAAATAACAGTGGGGGTGATTTCGTGAAATGGGACGGAAGTGTGTAACAGGAAGCCGCGCTATTTGATGTGACCAATGAGCGAGCGGTGGTATCGGCCGTCAGATGGTACCAGCCCATTTTTCGAGAGGCTAAGTACTGTCAGCCAACAATGTGCATGTGTGTGACGAGAAAGAGTACCTAAGGGAGATAGAGATGGAGAACGCATCAGCTGTGCGCGGCGTCTGTGGCTCGGGACATCATTTTCAGGTTAGACTGTTAATATTGCTTATTAACAAGGTGAGATATCAGATGTTACACATCATATGCGACGCCCGTTTTTGACCGACCTCAAAAAAAAGGAGGAGATTTTCAAATCTTCGGAATATTTTTTTTTTATGTATGTTCCTCGCTTACTCGAAGACGCATGGACCGATTTCAAAAATTATTTTTTTGTTTGAAAGGGTAGGTATACTTTACAGATGGTCTATTGTCAACAGGAAAATATTACAAATATTATATGAACACTTGAAGTGATTTGGGTACTTTTAGGGTCGGTATACTTCTGAGGTGATCCCATCGTCATCAGGTCAGGATCTGATGATGGGATCCTGGAAAAATCGGGGGAACTCTTCAAATATTATATGAACACTTGAAGTGATTTGTTGTATCACCTCAAAAGTAAAGATAACACGGACCCCATATAGGATCACGCATCTGTCTGTCTGTCCGTCCATCTGTCATCAAAATAATTGGAAAAAATAAGTCATCCAAGTAAACGAAATTGTAGCATATTCATCATTGAAGTCGGTTCTTAGGTTTTTAAAACGTACCTAATTATTTTCTACTACAAAGAGTAAACTCAGCTAATGGTAAACGGTGGGATATAAGCTTACCAAGAATGGGATGCGAGCACCCGTCTTGCCGGTCATTGCAGCACTTCCCATCCTCTCCCCTCCCGCAGTAAGGGCCAGGGGGTAAATCCGGTCCCCAGTACGCGACCGCGCTGCCGACCACCACGGCGAAGATCAGGAGACATCTGGAATGAAGATTACGGTCAGTTTCGTTTCAAATGATGACCCCCTTTTTCGTCACATGTGGAAGAATGATTATTGTTATTGCTTATAGAGTTGACCTACTTTATTCTCTAATAGAACATATCTACTTAGATATCTATGTAGGTAGGTAAGGTACCTATATAAAATTATAACAAAAATTAACCAAACAACATTGGTTTGACTAAACGCAAGGTTCTTATAAACAGTCTCCGTCAGTCAGTAGTCAGTATAAATGCCTCTGTGGACTAGTGGTTCACCTACCAGTATTCGATTCCCAGGGGATATTAGACTTGACTTAGTTGGTAGGACTTTGTTTAAGTCCGGCTGTTTAGCTACCACCATCTTACCTAAGTCTGTCGCCACCGGTGGGCGAACCAAATATAGACCACAGATGCGGTAATAGGGAAGTATTAGGGTAGTCCCATGTCAAGCATAGCACTTTTTCAAGCTGTAATGATGATGATGATGTCAATGAACTCAAGATGAGTAGTGTTCAGTGAGTACAGATATAACACTCCTGTCTTGCTATCAAAAAAGTCAATAATATAATAATATTATACTTATGCTTATTAATAAATAATTAATAATGACATTATAATATACCGAATAGTATCAAAATGTAACTAATTTGTCTACATTTACCGTTAGCTGAAGCGATTTATGTCAAATAACTAAAAAAATGTTTATGTTCTTAAATTCAATTGGCACATATTTCTAGCAGGGCACAAGTTTCGATTGAAAAAGGTATTTTTAATATACGCATTAATATACGCAAAGGCGTTCGAATTAGGTACTCAATCCACAAATTAGGCAAGGCAATCAGAACAGAACTGACATAACTCTTATGTAGTAACTGGTGTAACGCCGGTGTTAGAACCTGTAAATGTCCACCTGGCTTGGGACCACTCTCTTGCCGAAGCCCAGCAGCAAACAGTGCGCTATGTTCCATCGATGCCAGGAAACTTCTGAAAAAGCTCAATCCAACGTAGACCTATTCTTCGCCTAGGTAATGCAAAGTTGAGACTCGAGATCAATAGTTTAAAAATAAAATTTAATCTAATACTTACTCAAAAAAAGAGTTTATTGAAAAATGAGCTTATGGCTATATGCTTAAACGAATTGATGGTTATGTTTTATGCATAAGTATGTATTTAATTGCTCGAGGGGTTTTCTAATATCGTATGATTTTACTAATATTTTAAATAAAAAAAAAAACTGATGCTAGTAACCTGTGGTGGGCTCTGTACGAATATTTAGGTCCAGTTACTCTTTGGCGCTTTACAACCTAACAACTGCAGATTGCTATTTTAACGAGCTATTAAAAGGAAGAAATAATTGCTACTGTTTCTACATTGGTACTCCAAAAGTAGGTACTTAATTTAGTTACAAGCTTACTTGCTTACGTTTTCTTTATTGTGCGACGGGGAAGTGTTATAAGTCAAAGTTTTAGGGACTTATTTTTTCAATCTAGATAGGTATATAATAATTCAGATAATTATGTCGGCTATGTAGGACAGGTAACTCACGTATTTGGATATAAAACTAAAATTTACAGTTGCTAATAAAATCCACTATCTTACAAAAGTATCAGACTTTGATGTATCGATAAATCTCACTAACAAGCCTGACAGCTTAGCAGTTGGTAGTAGTTCTGACTTCTGCGCCGTATGATATGGATTCGATTCTCACCCGGGAATAACAATCATGTTCTTGCTTTGCATGCTTGCATCGTAGAAAAAAAAATAACTCAAAATATTGTATAGAGTTAGTATACGTAAGTATGTATGATTTTTTAAATATGTATGGAATAATTACATAAATAATTACACAAATGGGTATAACTGGCAATAGTAAATATTACAGGGCATTAATTCCAAACTAAGCATAGCTTGTTATATGGGAACTAGATTACGGATAGAATACTTATAAAGGTACTTATTTTTTTGTAAATACTTACGTACAACAGTCATCCAACAGAACAAACATCTATATTCATCATACAAATGTTTATCCTGGGTGGGGATCGAACCCACAACCTACAAAAGCGCAAGAAGCACAGAAGGCAGAGTTACTACCAACTGAGCAGTAAATGCTTAATTATTGTCTTAGCTCGAATCATAACGTACTAACGAACAGGCTGTCGTAGATACTGGACTTAATAAGTGCGAGTTGGACATACACAAAGGGTTCCGTACCATAAATTAAACTAAGTACCTTTAAAGAAGCACCTAGCACCGGGCTGCATCTGTCTTTCTGAGTAATAAACAAAGTCTTGAAGTCTAGAGCGAAGGTTCACGCTTTGCAATCCTTCAACATTATTCTCTCACTGCTGCTTGTCTATTGCATTGGTTTAGGGGTCTTACTTTGTCGAACTTTCTACATTTTCTACAGATGTTTTCTGTTTGAATGGGTAGGAACCTTACCTAGAGCGTCAAACAAAATGACCTAGATTTCCTAATTGATTCTAAGAGCTTGCATTACTGCTGAAAGCATTAGCAAGATGTAGCCTTGTAATCTATTTTTGTTTAGAATACCTAGTCATTTAGGGGGATACAGTAAGATTAAGTGTGTTTTGATCGGTTTGTTAGTGCTACCTACACTGAATAAATAATAGATGCTAGGCACTGACTGTAAGTTAATATCTACGAAAATTGAAGGGGTATGAAGAATATGCAAATTAAAAAATACGTATTTAGGTAGGTATAATTACCTATGTAGGATAACTGAATAAGTTATCCAAATCCGTACAAAAATCAAAGTTGTATCTTAGAACGTATTTAATATTGACACCTGTCACAATTTTATAATATGACAAAATCTATTTTAATTTACTGTCATCGACACTGACATTTCAAGAGCTTACGCGCCATTCTTATCAATTTTATTCAAAGAATTCTTCTTCTCTCTTCGAGTTTAGTTGTTCTCGAGGATTGGAGAACTAAACTCGAGGATTATGAATATGTCAGTCATATTTTATTATTGATTGTTAATGTACCCTTACCATCTAACAACAATCATAATGACATAAATATGAAAATATGCGTCCTTAAAATGAAATAATGTCATTGATTGACCACTGATTGACCATAATGGCAGTTGAAAATAAATATACAATAAATTAATTAAATACTGTTGCTAAGCTGACTTCAATAAATCTATATTATCCTCAATGCGTTCTTTGACTGCAAAACACTTGAATTAATCACATTGCAAGAGTGGTTTAACAAACAAAGGTAGCCCTGTATTTAAAACCTTATGCTCTTGAGATAAGGATGAAAAACTTCAAGTGATTGTATAACGCAGTCTTAAAGATGATAAATGGGGATTTGATGGAAATGATTGCTTCAGATATTGATTAGAGAGTTGCATAGAGACTTCTTTATACTAACCGACACGAGGCAAGAACACATTTAATAAACAGGGTGGATTTTAAAAGGGTTCAGTGGAGACTGTTCTTAGCCATTTGTCATCATCATCATCAATAATATTGATTTCCGTTGTTCACCATAATTGTTAGTACCTAGTACTTAGTACCATGGACGAAGAATTTGTATTTCTTCGTCCATGTTAGTACCTACTTATACCTACTATGTTAGTGACCTTAAAACAGACTTCAAATATTATTCATGTCATGTCACGTGTGCTCAATTCAATTAAATTATTATTGAAAATTAAAATTAAATTAGATTCGTACTCAAATACCTACTAACAATTGATAATTCTAACAAGATTAAGTTATGCATGTAAATGTCAAATAATGTTAAATTTTATTAAAAAATCTAATTAAATTCGTCTCTAAAAGTCACCAATAAATGAATAGTAAAATAATATTTACAAATGTTATAATGACACAAAAAATCACAAACAACGACGGGATTCGACCCCGCATCTTTTCCTAAAGCCGGAAACGCTCTACCAACTGAGCTACGGGGTCCTGATTAAAAAAATCGGAATCTGCGATTCCGAATTTTTGTGTCATATCTCTCAGCTAAAGCGCTGATAAGAGTAAATAAATATTAGGTAGCTGAATTAGTTGCAGGGCAATAGGGAGAGAGGGAGTTGCGTCTTGGTCCAGTGTCTGACTGAGGATCGGGCCACCCACCTGCCTAAAAAATCTTACTGAACAAAAACAGTTGACTTTGACCCGTGCCTTTTTTTTTAAATCACGTTTCTTGTCATCTTTTATTTGAATTACTTTATTTTGATTATTTGAAGATATAGCGGCAATATAAATTCATATTCTGTGGAAAATTACGTTCTGTCTATCTATCACGGTTCATGAGATACAGCCTGCTGAAAGTCAAACGGATGGACGGACGGACTGACAGCGGAGGCTTAGTAATAGCACAAATACTTGAAGGTAATAGGGTCCCGAAGACGATATTTGGGTACAGAAACCTAAAAACGTTTTCTTAACAAATAAAATAAATCCTTGAAGGGTAAAAGTTTTGAGATTCTGGCTTAGTAGTCTAATATAATAATTATCTCAAGCTCAACCACTTGTTTAATCACGATGAAACATTCGTGTAGTGGAGTTTTTTATCCCGAGACCAAGGGCAACATGATCCCGTGAAGGTGTCGGGATAAAAAAAACGTTGAGTTGAGCCTGAATATTGTAAGAAAGAGAGTCAGAATATTTTAAAATTTGTTATAATTTTTAGCGTGGTTAAACACAATAATTAACTTTCATGGTCAGACAGACGGCGGCGGTGCAGTCGGCAGCATAGGGTCCCATTGACATATGATCATTGAACCCTAAAAATCAAGTCTAGCATAACATAACCAATTGTGACATCACAAATATGATGGCCTGCGTATTGTACAATATGATTAACCCTTGTGGTTTAGGTACAATATTCAAATGTACCTTGATTTTATTACACTGGGATTGGGAAGCACTTAGCCTTCATATATCCTCAAAATATTTAAAAAGAATTATTATTAGATCTACCTATTTGAATTATTATAAAAACATGAAACATGTTACAGATTTTAGAGCTTATAAAAAAACGCTATTGCTATTAGACTGCTGTTGGTACCTAAGTACCATTCAACGTGAGCTGTAAATCATCGCATTGAAATCGATGTATTTGAATGATACAAGAAACACATTCCATTTGAAATGTTTCCGATTGTTTTTTAAATCACGCAGATCTATTAGCATCAGACCAGACTAAACAATCTAATATGAACAATTTATACCTACCGTGTAAATGTAGGCAGACATATAACTACCTACCTAGTCGTTGGGGATAGGTAGGTAGGTGGGTAGGTATTTAAAGAGATATTCTGTGGTGCAAAGTAGAGTCGTACTGGTGCTGTGATGTAGTATGATAGGTATAAGTACAAGCAGTAAGGTCATGGCATTTCCTGGGAATGCTCGCTTTATCGTTACACCTCATCATCATTCTCCTGCCCTTATCCCACGCTAGGTGGGGTCGGCACAACATGTTCTCTTCTTCCACTCACTCCTATCAACTGTCAACTCTACATCTACACCTTTCATACCCATGTCCTCTTTCACACAATCCATCCATCTCTTTTTCGGCCTTCCCTTGCTCACATGTCCATCCACGCTCAAATTCATAACCCTTTTGGTCAAATGACTATTATCCCTCCTCATTACATGCCCATACCATGCCAACCTAGCACTCCTCAACTTTTCTACAACTGGTGCCACTTTCAAACTTCCCCTTCTCTTAAATCCTTGTTAAGGCTTCGCTTAGATCAGCCTAAAAGGTCAGGAGCTTTTAGTGGGATTCAGGAGGATTTAGTAAGTAGGTACATAAACCTTTTCATCCTATATCCATTTTGTAGTTAGTTAGTAGTTAGTAGGTAATAATTAAGGTTTTTTTAGACAAGGTATCTTGCTACCAGCTTTACCTACCTACCAGCAGGTACTAGGTACTAGGTAGGTACTAGCACAAGTTAAAATTGAGTTCATACTTTCCACGAAGAAGTAGGTAGATTAGGTAGTAGGTACAGTAAATATGTATTTACACTATACCTTCTTATTTTCAAAATGAAACCATTTCATTTATATTCACGTCCGGTAAATGATGTCATTACTTTTGTAATAAATCCTGATAGATACCTACTTTAATACCAAGTTAATAACATATCTACTACATAACAAGCCTCATAGCTCAGTTGGTAGTAACTCTGCCTTCTGCGCTGTCGGCTGTGGGTTCGATTCCCACCCAGGACAAACATTTGTGTAATGAATATAGACGTTTGTTCTGTGTTTGGGTGTTGTATCATATAGTACGTATGTATTTACAAAAAAGTATTTAAGTATTTTATCCGTAATCTAGTTACCATATTACAAGCCATGCTTAGTTTCGGGCTAGATTGCGTTGTGTAAAAATTAATGTCCGGTAATATTTTTTTTATTTATATATATAGTGCAGTCGACTCTGCCATAAGCACCATAGCGCCATAGCCTTGAATAGCCAGAAAGAAGTGCTAATTACTCTATCAGGCTTAACCTTTGAATGCCACATTTGGTTTGTGACTTGTAACAAAAGTTTTTAGGTACCGTGTACGCGTTTTATGTCGCCCGTTAATCTGCGCCAACGCAATATCCGTTGTCCATTCGATTTTTCACGATTCTATAGATTAATGACCTGCGATAGCAAATCTTCGAACTAAACAATAAATTAGGTAGGTAGGTACGTCATGCTTTCATTTGTTTTTTTGACAAGGGGAGAATGGTTGGTGAAAGGCCACCTTTCTTTTAAAAGGACGCTGATATTATTGCCATAGGTAATATAAACAAGCCTCACAGCTCAGTTGGTAGTGCCTGCCTTCGGAGCTGTAGGTTGTGGGTTCGATTCCCACCCAGGACAAACATTTGTGTGATGAATATAGATGTTTGTTCTGTGTTTGGGTGTTGTATTGTATGATAAGCATGTATTTACAAAAAAAAACTATTTAAGTATTCTATCCGTAATCAAGTTCCCATATTACAAGCTATGCTCAGTTCGGGACTAGATGGCGATGTGTAAAATTAATGTCCTATAATAAAAAAAAATCGAATGGCAAGCTTGAACCCAGCCAGAGATAGGCACTTCATAGTACGAAAATTGTCCATAATAAAGTGAAAGATTTGCAATAGAAAAAAAAAGGTAGGTAGTGTAGACCGTAAACTAACTGAACTGCCTGGAACTTGGTTTTTAGAAAGTCCATAGTACCTAGCTACCTCTGCCTAGCCACGAAATAGTTTTGATAACCATGATCCGTGTTTATTTTTAGGAGTAAGTCACACAAACAATTGTAATTGTTTTAATTCATATGTCCTCAAAATGACTTTTATAAATAAAAATTAAAACCAGTTTGTCCGTAGGATGTAGGTACGCCTCGCGTCATTTTACTGCTTCGTAACGGATTCGTAAATTTTTCGGCCACTGAGGCCAAGTCTGAAACCGTGAGAGTTAGCGAAAAGTCATGTTAGGAGTTAAGTGCTCTATTTTGAAAAATAAAAACAATTTTTAACAGTTTTTCTGGAAAAGTTAGTTTTTTTTATAAATTGCATATGTGAGTTCTTTGTATGATAGTAAAAAAAATATTGTATCATGACTATGCGCGCAAAGTTCTTGTAACACTTTCAAAATTGACAATTTATAAATTTAAAGTTAAGGTTGTACGTATAGTCTGAAATGCGTAAGCGAAGCTATTCCATCATCTTTTGCTGTTCGTGTACAACTTTCGAAAATCGGAACGTCTTAGAAAAGCTTGGTATCGCCGAATGCGAAGATACAGCCCTATGATACCCTATGGTACCTACCACCTACCTACAATACCTACCAACTAACACCCACATTTCAAACCAGTATTAAGCTATTTATGCTAATCTATATCCTGAGTGGTGACAGAACCAGCTCTTCCTGAAGGTAAAGGTAGTTATCCCATCCCACTCAAATATGCAATCCAATAAAATGGACTAATATTATAAACTCGTCTACTTAAATAAGTGTTTCCATAGAAAATCATAGACATCACATCAACAGCCTCCTCCAATGTTTTTATATATTATCTCGGGAATTTTTATTGTACTACGGTGATTTGCTTGGCCTTCATCTCACTTGTTTTAAAGTTATGATAAGGCCGAAGGTGGAAACGCACCCGGAACCCTCAACAGACTAAAGATAAAAAGAGTTAGAGATAATTTATTGGTAAAGATGTCTAAATTTACACGGCACAAGATCATAATTATAATTATAATTATAGACAAAAGAATATTACAGATAGCCAGTTCCTCAGTCTCAGTGACTGAGGAACTGGCTATCTTAGCTCTAAATATCGTAACACAACAATTAGTATTGTTATGACTTAGGTAAGATGGTGGTAGCTAGTCCTACCACCACCACCAAAGAAACCAAGAACAAATTTGTCCCACCTGGGGTACGTCTAATACCGGTCGGCGAACCACTAGACCACAGAGGCGGTTACCATGCTTGGCAGGCGGATTAGGGATCGCAGTATAGGTACCTACCTGACCCGTCTTCTTATTTGTTAGATTTAGAGTTGTTTTTATATAAGAATGTGTTAGGTTGTCGTGAGTAAGTCGTTTTAATTTAATAGAATTAAATATTTAAGTTATTATAATATAATAACTTTAATTATTGCTGCCATGTTCATGTACTTTAGTCGTTTGTGTGTGTGTGCCGCCTACTACAACACACCAACGTGGGTTTTGATCAATCAATCAATCAAAATCAAATCAATCTCAATCTAAAATTGTAGTAGAATTGTGTATTTTTAGGTATTAATAAGTAAAAATATAATACACAGAAGTAATCTGGTGTATAATTATGTTCTCCTTATTTTTCCGTATGTAACAGGTACTATGCAGATACCTATTGTTGGAAATTTTCTCATTTTCATAACAATAAGTAGTTAAATTTTGATGTTAGCGTCTAGCCGTTGTTGCCCGCAACATTTTGTATTATTATGTAAATTATGTATGGAAACCGGTTCAGGTAGATGTTTTAAAATGTTCGCTACGGTTTATGCCATCTGTCTAAATAAAACCTTTTGCCCTATTGAGTAACCTCCTTAAATTTACCTATGTCCGCCATATTGATATCCTTTCGCTTACTGCGGCAGTCAACATAGTTATACTACCTACATTTTTTTTTGTTTTTAATTGGTTGAAATATTTAAAATCACGTCGGCTCCACAATTCAAATGATTAACCTTTGTATACCTTGAGAAAATGCTTATAAGCCTGTCCTACGTTTCGAATGCTGGCCGCTATCTCTATATTTTTAACAGACTTCAAAAAAGGAGGGTTCTCAATTCGGCTGTATGTTTTTTAGTTTGTTTTACTTTACTCAGCCAATTTGAAATCGATTTTGATGATTCTTATTATGTTTGGCAGGTCATACTTCAGGTGGTCAATATAAATTTCATCAAAATCGGTAAAGTAGTTTGGTTTTTATATCAAAATAACTCAAAAAAATATGTCATCCAAGTAAAAGAAATAGCGTTTTCTGCTTTCCTGTGGAGTTCACGGTCACTAGAGTAGTCCTATTGAACTGCTTACCTTCCAGTATCATCATTATCATCATCGTAAGATGATGAAACTCGAAGGAAGGCAATTCACCGAAACTCCGTAATAAAACGATTTATCATCATCATTACGGGCTGTAAACAAAAATCCACTGCAGGACATGGGCCTCTCCCAATGCTGGCAGGTGTGTTAGTGATCGCAGTAATGAGACTTATATACTTTTTTTTATATGTACATATTTTCTTTCTTTCAATTTTTGTGTAGACTGTGTAACATTTCTGGTATCAGACTTTACGAGCCGCCGCCATAGGCGTCTAACATGGCTCATTAACGGCTACTAGCATCTTACTTATCGGGCAATCAGGTGATCCGAGCCTGCAATGTCCTAAACAAACTGGGAACACACATCACAAATATGTGCGTCACCCGGTTTTGTCCCGGGTGGGAATCGAACCTACAACCTTTAACTGATTATACATCAAACCATTTCTGAAAGAAAACAATCTAGTTGGAAAGATTACGCAACCGTGTAATTTCTGTTAAAGCTTTCTCATCGTGGGGCCGATTAAAATGCAAAAAAAATCCCGAAAAAGTTAAAAATAGTAAACGTTACTCATGTTCCTATGTTTGTTAATAATTTGTATCAAATTATTCTTTATTGAAGTCGGTTTTCTTTTTAGTTTTTAAAACGTTATAGTTAAATTACTGCTATCTTTCTAGATCTTTTGTTTGCTATGGGTCTGTTACTTATAAGGCACCGTTCCCTATGTCCTTCTATGGTTTATCTATAGATTATTTGCTCAGGTGCTTCTGAACATCGTTGATCGGAAAGTACTCTTGGCTTTACTCACTCAAAGTTAACTTTTTACGCAATTGAATTTAGAACGTATCGTAATGAATTGGAAAAACTTGAAAGGTAGAGCTTTTTATTACAATTACCATTACAGCAGCATTACTTAGTTTGTTTGGGGCTATGGCACAAAGTAAAAGGTGTTTTAATTCAGATAACTTAGAATCACGTAAGTAGGTGTTATTTTACATGAACTTTGGTCCATAGCAAAATAAACCTACTTACCTATTTCAATTTATGAAAAAAACTGTCCTCAGGTAATCTGACTGCTTCCTTTGTACATAGATAGTTAGTTTAGTTATTATTTTATGTTATTAATAATATATATTAATGCTCGTGAATAAATGTTTACGTTTTTCTATCTCTTTAAAAAAAATAAGTAGATTAGGTACCTAATTCTTTTTCAATTCAATTATCAATACTTACTTGCTTGCCATAGTAGCTCCTTAGCACTAACTTATCACAAAATAGTCAATAAATGTAAAGTTTAATCTCGCAAAATTTGTATTTCACTAACAGTGGCTCAAAAAAATATCAAAAAAGTCTTCTACCCATTGTTGCAACACCGGAAAGAGTAAAAATAAAAAAAAATACACACAGGAATTTAAAAAATGAGTTGCGCGGGAAATGACAGTTTTCGTTTCGCGGCGTGCGACGTTCAGCGCGCCAGTCGCGTAGCGTACTGAGATTCGCGCCAAACAACACCTGATTTTAATACAAAAACCACACACATAGGTTGCTCAATCGCTTGGTCAAATCCTTATTTTGATTTTGGTGAATCATATGAGCGAATCAACACGACTTTATTTTAGTTTGTTTACAAGAATTCAGAACAAGCACTTAGTCTTGTGCTAGCGATTATTTAGACGGTGAAGGAAATTAGATTGGAGTGCTGAATCCATGTTTTCACCTCAATGGTGTGTTTACTTTATTAATTTATTTCGGCAATTCAAAGAAAGTATGAGAAAAACCTCTTGAAAATTATAGTAAGACTTAGAAGATGCTATAATGCTTCCTACATTACCTACCTAATCTTCTAATATATAAAAGGACCAGCTTTTGCTCGCGGCTTCGCTATTATTAATTAGGTATAGTTTTTGCGGCTTTACTTTTGTTTAGCGTGTGTAAAAAATTAGGGCCTACAAAACTTAAAAACGTTCTTCAACTTCTCCATTAACGTTCAGTTTTTCTTTAGCCATTTTAAAATAGTCTAACCGACAAAACCTATACTTAAACCAAACGAAAACAAAACAAATGCCAAATACAAAGCAGAGTCTATAACCAAAACTACTAAACCGAAACAAAACAAATGCAAAATCTCAAAATCCTTTCTTAGGGGATGCCTACGTCATAGTAGCTTTATGCATGCAATGTCTCAGCCCGATCGGCTTAAAATTGACAAAGTTTCATACAATCTTTCATCCCCTATTTTATCCCCTTGGGGGTAGAATTAATTCTTTCTTAGCGGATGCCTACGTCATAACATCTTCCTGCATTCCAAATTTCAGCCCGATCCGTCCTGAGGTTTGGGCTGTGCGTTGATAGATCACTATGTCAGTCAGTTAGTCACTTTTGAGCTATATATATTTAGAAGAAAGAAGAAGATAGGTCCTGAGTGAGTGAGTGAGTGACTGACTGATTCAACTAGATACAACGCTCAGCCTAAACCGCTGGTCGAACAGACTTGACATTTGCAGGGTATATTTCTCTTGATATGTAGGCGTCCACTATGAAAGAAATTTTGAAAATTCGCACCCAAAAGGGTTCAAATAGGGTTCAAAAATCAGAGTGAAATTTTACAAATCTCTGAAACCTTACATGAAAGACATTTGAAAATTCGTATGTAGATCGTCCATTTAAAATAATCAATGGCATATTTCAGGGTATTTTTACAATTTTCAAAATTAAAGGGTAGCAGGGGTCAATATTTAAGGATACAACCTTCAAAGAGTTATTTTTTTTTTGAACTGCACCAGGTAGCAGGTTGAATTTTTTAGAGAATATGTATTATCACACCGAATAAACTGAAATATAATCATACAATAAAAAAAAAAAGAGAACATACAAGGAACGTTTTTATAAATTGTTATTAACTCTGACATAAAAACCGTGATACCGATATTTTTAAAACTTGGTGTGATTATAGTGTTTTCTTCAAAAAATACCATTAAATTATAAAAACTTGCCAAGTGTGAGTCGGACCACACTGAGGCTTCAGAACTAACAGCATAAAACGGGCATTTTTTTGCCTGAAAATGTGGGTCAAAACCTTCAGTGTGTGTTACAATAGCGGGAAAAGGTCATTGCAGGCTAATTGACGAACCGGGAAATGGACGTGGCGGGAAAAATGTGGTCAAATTTATCCAGATATCCAACAAATATAAAAAATATATATTTATTATAAAATAATACTTGCGCCTATTACAAAAAAACGAATACGCGGACGAAGTCGCGGGTAAAAGCTAGTCAATCATAAAAAACAATTTACCTACATTGTGTTCATATTACTTGAACCTAATAACTTTATATTTATCATCATCCATAGCCACCACTGCTGGGTGCAGGCCGCTTACTGTAAATAATTTGAGACATTTTTACAAGGTGGTAGGGCCTATTTAGGTCCACCTGGCTAAGGACCACCCTGCTCCCGAAGTCCGGCACCAAACGGTTGGCCGTGCTCTGATCGTCAGTGCGCGTGAGAGCTGTGCTTTTATGGAATGTACTGTAGTAGACCTCATTTTTGCTCTGGCATAGAGATGGACAAACCTAGAGCGTCGACCGTCGACTAGAGTTCATTTATAAAGAATTTAAATCACTTTACGGTAGGAGAGACACATTTTGATGAATGATGCAGTATTTTATGACTTTCGCATTCTTAGAATATTATCTGAGCTACCAAAAAATCTCTTCTTATCTTATCTATAGTTGATATCGCATTTTTTGCTCTTGACATTCTTCACATCGCCTAGCCTAGTAACATTCAACAATGACAAAATCAGACTGTTTTAGCAAACTTCCAAAATCCAAGATGTTCTAAATTTTTGTCTACGGCTTGACTGTTTTTTTTCAAATTAAATCTTACAAAAACCTCTTCACCCCGCGGTTACACATGCACTAAGATTCTTAGTTCATCACTATCATCCATTCATAGCTCATCTATCAGCTCCATTGTAGATCTCATTTTGTCGCACAGACAGATATCGATTCCTTACGTCCTTTATAAAAAAACAGGCCTCGGCTCGGGACGCGGCTCATTATCACAGATAATGAGCCGCAAACATCTCCTGTGCTGCCGATCTCAACACAGCCCTCAGTGAGGTTTATGGCCAATATGCCAAATGAGGTATTATACCCAGTATAACATTACGAATGAAAAATAAATGTTTTCTTACCTCATCTACTGCAACATATGTCAGCTATATACACAGCAAAATTAATATTGATGATGATGATGATAAAAATATATTTCATGTACTTACAGTTTTTGAAAAGAAAGGCGTTTGGGACCGCGGTCTCTTTTGACAGCGGCCCTTGATTCATTGATATCATTACTTTTATGCAAGCATTTGAAAATAATTTACCTAATGTCGAAATAGATAGGTAATTATATTTTGGGTAAATCACAGAGCCTGTATTTCTTTTGCCACTATAACATCAAACAGTAAAAATCAAATAAAAATATAAAAATATGTATGTTAATGCTCTACAAAAGGGGTCCGTTTGGGTAAGGAAACCTTAAAAAGAACCACATAGTCTTGGTCGCCTAATATGGCATCCATGTCCAGAGTCAATTGGGTCGATTCTAAAGCCGATACAAGACTGCCATGCGAGCGCTGAATAATGTCAACAAAAACTCTCAGGCAATATCTACCTATGTATGAATATCCCAATAGAAAATAGTACACAAACACGCATTCATTGGTTTGCCTGGGTTTCTAGGTGACGCGGACGTCTGAGCTAAAAATGATTTAGGAATGTAAGGTGTACCTACCTGCTAGTGGTAGAAACGGTCTTGAAAAAGCCGGAAAGCCTAGTAGGAAACCTACTATGTATCTGCCAGACGAAAAAATACCTGACTCGAAAAGCCGGATAAAAATCATGCAACATTTAACGCAAACTCTGAATAGGCTAATGAGTCTTGCTATTTCTTTAATGCCCTGTAAGCATATGTGCACATCGCGAAATGTATATAGATAAAAAACATGTTTGACGGAAAATAAACACACATAGATAATAATAGAGACACAGGATATATAAAACTAACAGAAATATTTGTAATAAAACTTGAATATATGATTAAAACTACCTCCATATAACAACAAATGTCGTGTCTATTAGAAGTTTAATCGTGGCGTAGCTCGTGATAGCTCTCATTTTTTAAAATTTTATTACTTTTTTGTCGTTAAGTTGTTAATATGTTCAGATTTATTGCTTTGCCTGATTCATTTTGTTGCATATGATCTTTGTGTAGATATATACATATATTTTCATTTTTTTTTTTTCTTATTAGATGTAATAACTTAGTACGGTCATACTAATGATAGTATGACAGTCATGAAACTAAATTGTTACATAACAACATTCAAACGAATTTTAAGGTTATATATAATAAATAAAATGATTAGTTTTTGAAATGAATTATTTTTCTATTTCCCTCATTATTATGTGCACACAAGATGAATAGTAATTGGACTCTGGTAATACGGCTAAGCCGGACAATCCGTCCGGCCAACTAATGTGATCAGCGAATACTGTCGACTCCACCTGTGGTGTTGACTACAACGTACCTACAGCAGTCAGCCACACCTGGAACTGAAGATTGGTTTACGAGCGGTAGTTGCCAAACATCACTATTTGTGGACAGTGATTAATAACAAGTTTTGTTCAGTTGAAAAGCTATAGGGCACTGAAGTATACTTATTAGTACTTTTTAAAGGAAAACTACCCGGGCAGGTACTAGTAGTACTAGTAGTACCTTGGGTCCGTTGGAAGCCGGTGCTCGGTATTCACAAATCTTGCGGGGCTTTTGATCGAGGCGGGCTGTCTCTTATTTAGGCCAGTGAATATAAATAATATCAGTAATACAGCTATTCAGCGTGGCAATGAAGCCAGCGTCTTGGGCACGCTTACGTCTGGTACTGGTCTGGAACTGTTGAGTTACCTATAGTCCGTTCGTAACGGTCCTTATGTAATCCGACTGATTCCTTTGCACACAGGTTTAATTGTACATTTTATTTAATAAATGACCTACCATTGTGACACTGTAATAAAAAAAAACTGTAAAAGTCGTGCAACTTCTGGTATGCTTGCCTTATTATAATGATATAAGTTGAAGTACATACTAGGTAGGTTCTATGAGAAGATTGCGTGTGGTGTCTTCTCCATTCAAACTTGCCAGTTGGCAGTGGCAAGTAGGTATGATTCAGCAAAGACTTTCATCTACCTATGTGCAAGGCTTTATTTTTGGATGTAAGCGGAGCTCGAGGATTTATCGCCTTTGCCGTGCACTCCTGCCCCAAAAACCCAGAAAGATCCTTTTAAAATAAACTGGTATTTGGTTCAAGATTAACTATCTATATGCTGCATTTATAGGCTGCAGGATGTTATCGGACTGCTATCCTACTGAATACTTTCAAGAGCCGTGTAGCTAAGCAAATCCCGGGTTGAATACAACCTACAACCTATACAACGCAGAAGGAGAGATGCTACCACTACCAGGTACTATTTTAATTTCCATTAATTCATACCTAATATGTTTTTTTTATTGAACGACGGGGAAGCGCTTGGCCTTCATCTCACGTTTCAATCAAATGATTCTGATTCGATCACGTTTCAAGTTGTGATTAGTCATTACCTTTTTTTTTAAATAGTGTGGAAGCGCACTTCAACTGGAATCCTCAACTGTCTGAGGAACTGGCAATCTTAACTCTAAATGCCGGAACACAACAATTTGTAATTGTTGTTATTTCGACAGACACTAGTCTGTAATCTTACCTCTAAGAGTAAGCTAGCCAGGCGGACTTAAAAGTCCTCAAAGTCCTACCACCAACCAAACCGATCACAAGATTGTACTCCTTAGGATCGAGCCCGGGATCTCTGGATCTGACACCAGTGGGCAAACCACTAGACCAGACCACGGAGGAGTTATAATGATCTGAATTTATAACTTAGGTCTGCACATTTATTTACTTACTAGTAGTTCGCCCCGGACTGAGACCTCGTGATGTTTGGTGAACCAACAGGATTCACCAAAAAGGCAGCAACATCTTTCTATGTGTGAGCAAAACTTTAACTGTGAGCACCAATCTATCTGCCAAGCGTAGTGAGCTGTCTACATATTGAGGTCGACAATCATGTTCTGTTGCATGAAATCCTTGTATTTTATTGACAGCCTTGGTTTTGCAACCCCATTGAGTGAATAACAAAAAAAAAATATTCGGAATCCGAATAAGATTCCGAATACCCTTTCTCAGAATCTTACAAGACTTGATCATCATCCTTAGCCTACTCATCTTAAAAACCACCCTTAATAGGGAAAATAAAAACTTTGTCTGGAATCTGCCTGCAGCCTCAACCCCAATGGGGGATGAGACTGACCCATATCGCATTCTCATATTGGACAACACTGGACGCGGATTTCGAGTTTTAGCAGTGCGCGTATAAACCTAACTATTGATCAATCTAAGTATCTGTTCCAACGTAAATATATATTATAAAGTTCTAAAGTTTCTAAAGTCCTAACTGACTCACCGACTGACTGACTGACTGACTGACTGACTAAACGCACAGCATAAGCCGCTGGTCCAAGTGACATGTTATTTTTGGAGGATGTGTGCTTTGTGATGTGTAGGAATCCACTAAGAAAGGGTTTTTCTTTACGGTTAAATAGAGGAGGAATGGATGTAAAATGTGTTTAGCCCGACGATTAAAAAAATATCAGCGTTTTTGATCATTCCGCCCTCGAAGAGTTGAAAAGAGGAATGCAGTTGTGTTTGGAAAGTCCTTTATTTTCAAAGTTAAGTTCACTAAATGTATTATGTAGGCTGATGTTTGGTATTTTGCAACTTATTTCGGTGTTGTTGGAATTTCAACCCTTAAGGGGGTGAAAAGGGGGAAATTATATTTTGTATTTATGTTGTTCGTTCACAACATTTTATTGGTCACATCCACAAAGTACCTACATGACCTACGCTGTACTGCATTGCGCCCATCAACTTGAGGCATATACCTACCTACCTGAAGTGAATCGATCAAAATAATCAATCAAACGAAATAAATTCAACACATGCTTCTCTCAGATGCGTTTGAATTTCATAAACTTTTTTTGTATAAAAATGGAACCGACTTCACCACTAAAAACTTAAAAATAACTCTAAGGGTACGTTCATATAATTTGAAGTTGGTGCCGAATTCAAATGGTATATACTTACATTTACAGTTACATTAAAACATACAGTCGAATCGAGAATCTCCTCCTTTTTTGAAGTCGGTTAAAAAGAATATGCAGGTATCTAAACCAGC
Source organism: Venusia cambrica (assembly GCA_951394065.1). Taxonomy (NCBI): domain Eukaryota; kingdom Metazoa; phylum Arthropoda; class Insecta; order Lepidoptera; family Geometridae; genus Venusia; species Venusia cambrica. The sequence continues at coordinate 6,509,554 of OX596069.1, forward strand.
AAGCCATAGCCTATAATTTTACACACTCGAACAAGCTTTTATCGGTTCGACGAATTTAAGATGTCTGTTTGTTAGCGAAATTATTATTTTTGGTATGCGCAGAGGCACCTATAGGTAACGTTGGTATGCCAAGTGGGAGCAGCGCATAGCATGAATGTAAATTCGTTTTTCTGATTCACCGTCGAAAGATTTTGATTTACTTCTCTAATAAAAATTACTTTGATTTTGAAATAGGTAAAGTATGTAAGCTCATGACCTCTGGGCTCACCTGGGAATAACCTGAGCGAGGATGAGGTCTTTCCCAGAAACTGCCTATTACAGCTCTGACACTTCCGCGCACAGCAAACTGCTTGGCCCTGACAGGGTCCTGATTTCTGCAGAAGGGTTGGTCGCAAGCCAGAAGGACCTTTACTTACTGGTACTTCCAACCAGCAATAGGTTTGTTCAGCCGTGACCGTTGACTTAAGGTTCTTTGCCCGGGGTAAACCACTATAGGAGGTCCACTTTCCCCAATAGTGACTTTAAGAGCTGAGAAACATAAGTTGGTATAACCTAATGATAACGTATGAGGCGATTGAATTCATGCTAACCTTTGCATACCAAATACACCGATAATCGTTGCCAAAATAAATTAATGGTGAATGAATGAAAAGTTCTTCTGGATGACGCCATTCGCAAGTTTGCAAACTAGTAGTGGAAATACAGCGCTACAGGGCGAGCTATTTCGATAGCCTTTGATAATGCGATAAGATAAGTAAAATAAAGCATAAAAATAAACATACAAGGTACCAACGTCTAAATGTCTCTGTGTGAGTAAACCAGACTGCGATTTGACCATGGTTAGGCATTTACTTAGTAAAAGTCTAAAATACATTGTTAAAACTTCTAATACATATTTTTATTTATATTTAACCGCCTCTGTGGTCTAGTAGTTCAACCAACCGATTTAAGATCCAGAGGTTTCGGGTTCGATGCCCAGGGGAGTACAATATTGTGCTCGGTTTGGTAGGTGGTAGGAACTTTGTTTAAATCAGCCTGGCTAGCTATTACCGTCTTACCTAATTCTGTCGCCATAATAACAATTCTAAAAATTGTTGTGGGTGAAGTTCGCCTACGGCCTTATCTCAACTTGTAAGCAGGTGAAATAGGACATTAATTTACACAGCGCCATCTAGCCCCAAACTAAGCATAGCTTGTAATATGGGAAATGAAATGAAGACCAAACATTTCGTAACCGTCCCCGTCGTACAATAAAAAAAAAAAAACTTGGAATTTGTAAAGATTAAAAAGTTATAGAACTAAATATATGGTTACTCAGTTCACACACGTGTTTTGCAGAGCTCAAAAAGTATCCTTATATTGAAAGTTTAGCGACTACCTGTAGACCTGTAGACATTTAATAAAAGCTTACCTACAGCATTTCTACAAAACGCCAAGGATACCAAGTATCATAGTTTGTTAGTTACATCGCACATCCTATGGTCACTGACAACGAAAGTCATTTTAGTGGAAATAACCAAAATAAATGATAGTAAGTACCTAATTAAAAAAAAATGTCTAGGCATTTAGTACAAAGTCTATAGACAATCGTAAAACGGTTACTGCAATTCGGGAAGAAATATAAAAAAAAGTTACAGCCCTAAAGGTGTGGTCACACGGTTCACACACACACGTTTTTTGCCGATCTCAAAAGTATCCATAAATTAAAAGTTTTGCGATTATAGACATTTTAGAAGCTTAGTTACGCATTTTTACATAACAATGAGAGCTCCCTGACATCCAACGTACAGAGATAGACATACGAAAAGATTTTACCCAAACTGAAACGTAGACGCTTCTCGGGCCTAGTACCTACTATATGTTTTTCTGTGCTTGGGCATCGCGCTCAGCATTATGCAATGCTGACTCTAGCAGCATCTTCATCCACTTGTTTTGTATGGGGCAGTCCAGATGCGAAACAGTCATCTACATATACCTACAGGGTACTGTTGCATCTAGCTACTGGCGCGCACGCTGGAGTTGGTCTTTTTTTTGAATGATCAGGTAGAATACGCCCGTACTCAAACATAGGTTGGGTACCTACGCTGCATAAATGAGGCAGCCGCAACAGCAACCTAAAGACGATGATGTACTGGACGCGTAGAGCTCAGCTCCAGTGCTAGAGGGCAGGCTGACGACGGCGGATGCAGCTGAGCCAAATGCTAGTAGGTAGGTTCTCTAGCAAGGTTTTTTTTATTTAATATGGGTCGGCTCTTGACCACAAAACACAACCTATCTACTACACAGGCAAGAATGAGATCTACGAGCCTACCCAGGTGCCTATTAACTCTCTTCTTGAAAGCAGGGTCGTAATCGTAACACAGCGGAAATACCTACAGACGCTGGGAGCTTATTCCAAGTTCTTGTTGTGTGCACAATAAAATATTCATGAAAGCGTTTAGTTCTTATATGTGGGATATCAACCTGCGCAATGCAGGTTGATAAAACAAAAAAGTTATTTTTAGTGGGGAATCACTTGGCCTTCATCAGGTGTCAAGTTATGATATAACCGAAGATGGAAGCGCAGTTTACCAAGAATCCTCCTGAGGAACTGGCTATCTTACCTTTAATTACTGAAACACAACAATTTAGCAACAGAGTTAGGTAAGATGGGGGTAGCAGAAACCATACCGAGCACAGATTTGTACCCTGGGTATCGAAAGCAGTAGACCAGTAGTCGAACCACCAGACCTTCGAGGCGGATAAACCTCTAATAGTTACCAGTAAGTAGGTGGGTAGGTACTAGGTGCCTACCTATACTGCATAAAAAAATTAAAGAAATTTAGTTATTTGGGACCATTAGGGTCCTAAATAACCTAGTAGGTACCTACTTGTTTAATGCATAATACTATATTAGTACCTCTACTACCTAGGTATGATCATAAAGGTACCTTTATGATAATAAGTAGCTTTAGGTAGGTATATCAACTATTTATATTTAAAAGTGACTAAGTGCCGACCTACATAAGTCACTTATTGAATTATGTTAGGTAGCTATACCTATTATTGATTCATGTTGAACCGAGAAATATAGTTATTTCAAGAAATAAACTCAATAATATTTTCATGACTAGCAAAAACAATTCTATGAAAAACAAACTATATAGAAATAACAATTACTTAGGTAGGTAACCAAGTCATTCTGCAAGAAATTTATTCATGTTATTAAAACGAGCCGTGGACTGTTCGCTGACTAGAGGCTTTATAAATACGTTTTTTTTTTTTTATTGTACGACGGGTAAGCACTTGGCCTTCATCTCACATGGTAACAAGTTGAGATAAGGCCGAAGGTGGAGGCGCACTTCACCCGGAATCCTCAACAAACTGAGGAACTGGCTATCTTACCTCTAAATGCCGGAACACAACAATTTTAGAATTGTTATTATGGCGACAGAATTAGGTAGGTAAGATGGTGGTAGCTAGCCAGGCGGACTTAAACAAAGTCCTACCACCAACCAAACCAAGCACAATATATTGTACTCCCCACGGGGATCGAACCCGGGACCTCTAATCATCTTATAGCTCAAGGGAACAAAGGTTCTCGCGAAACGCAGTGTGGGAAGACCTCCACTCGATCGACTCGATGGTCAAACGACATTGTTGCGATTGCTGAGTCGGTGGATCAGGCTCAGATCAATATTAGTGTCGTCGATTGGGGAAGGCTCAGCAGTGGACGTATGTGGGCTAAAATGATAAAATTAAACAATACCTAGTTTATGTAAATAATGAAGGAAAGACCTCATATACTAGTAATAACTGTAAGGCAAGTTTACCTCGACCTCGTTAGTATTTTAGAATCTGTGACCCACATGACAGACACCTACCTATCTACCTACTTGAACGACAATAATAAGAATTTTTAATGTAAATGTCCCGTTTGTATAAGTATAATACTAACATTTATTCAATAAAATGTACAATTAAACTAACTATGTACAAAGGAATCGGTCAGATTACCTAAGGACCGTTACAAACGGCCTATAGGTAACTCAACTGTTCTAGACCAGTACCAGACGGAAGCGTGCCCAAGACATATAATACTAATTATAAAATACTAATACTAATTATACTAACTAGACCATGAAAAGGATTATAGCTTCTCAATAAGTACTATTGTGACCGAGACCCCTATGATTATTATGTAAATGAGTTGCGAACTTATAAACGCATGGATATTCTTGACATTTATCATATTATCGTTCAATTCAATTAGTAACTAATGTATGAAATGAGCCGCAACGTAACCTGTTCAATCTAATATTACCTACATCACAACAATGTTCATTGCCAAACGTAGGTACAAACAAACAAACAGAACGTCAAAACTTACAAATCCCAGCTGTTCCATACTTAACCTGATGCGTCAGGGCGAGACCAAGTACTATCATCATCATCGTGGATACAGCCGAGTCCGCTTGTTTATATTTACTTACAAATAAATTAAATTTATAAGTAGGTAGGTAGGTATACATAGGCATTTAGTAAAGAGCAATTTTTTGACATTCGTTCATAAGTATTATGAAAGAATATACTATAGAATGTAGTACCGAATCAACCGGTCTATTGCGATTTGAACTTGCGTGGAGAGGGGGTTCGTAGGTACTATGTAGGTAGGTATATCTCACTGGTAAAGATTATTGATAAAAGCTTTTTATCGATATTTGATGCATACCTTTTTAAGTTTTAAATAACCTATTGTTTAAAAAATATGAAAGAAAAATGAAGCGACCGCCCGCAGGATTTGATCTTGCCTATCTTGATCGGCAATCCAAAGAACGCACCAATCGTGCCTGGATAATAAGTTTAAAATTAGACATGTCATTAGGTAGGTAACCACATTGTCGGTACTTATGCTTTCTATGGGATATTCCCGCAGAAAGACTCCTTTCCCTTAGCTTTTTCCTGTAAAATGTAAGTGACAGCCAGTAGGTATTCCATATGTTTTCCAAATTTTCGGAGATAAACAAGGGGGTAGTGGTGTAATTTTGCCTACTTTCTTCGATAACTTTCAGACTATGCATGCTCAAATTATAAAATAAATGGAATTGATCTGATCATTACGCGATATTTCGTTCGATATGCGACACACGATGCTTGGGGCAAAGATTTTTTTTTTTTTTAACTTTCCCCCCCAAAGTCAATCTTTGAAACCGGAATTCAGGTGGGGTGTCCAATATTCAGACCTTATAAGCTACTCGTGCATGATGACGTCAACGAATTCGTACCAAATTTAAACTTCTTGCTACTTCCGGTAGTTTTTGTGATAATGGGGTGTGACAGACAGACATACAGATACGCGGGTGATCTTATGGGCTCCGATTTGTCATAAAGAGCTACGGATTAATATTCATATTTTTTAACTTTTGCTTGTCTGTCTCTGTTTGTTTATGCTAATCTCCGATAGGGTTGGACTTTAGGTATAGCCGATGTTATAAGGAGTAACTCAGGCTCTTTTTTCTAGCCTAAGATGGAGCACGCTTGTCTTAATTTAACCTATTCCCTCTTATTAGAATTATTATTTATTTATTATTTTATATTTAATTATTATTAGAATATTTATTAGATTAGAAGATACCAAGATGGTACCTACTGGTGCTATCTATGCGTAATTTAGTTCCCATCAAGCTTTGCTTGCCTTATTACTTTTTTTACGTATTTAAAAAAGGTACCTATATCTACCCTATATGCGGGTTCGAATCCAGTCGTGGGTTGTGAATTTTTGTGTCGTGCCTGCATTTGGATATAGATACCCCTATAGCTGGTGTCAACTATCGATTAATTTAGATACTACCTAGGTACCAAGCCTGTAGTAAGTACTCAACTGTCAGACATGAGAAAAAGTTCTCAGGTAGATATGTATTCGTACATACCTCCTTTTTTAGTAACGATAGATGAGAGAAGAGTCTAGAATTTGTTCTATTACGTCAAGTGGGTATACCTATACTTTTAAGAGTTAAGCCCCTTGTAAAAGGGCTCATGGAGAAGAACTACCATCATACCTATTTGATAAAAATAAAAAATATACATCAACTGTAACCTTAATCCGGTCAGAATCCTATTTTCAAGTATCTATGATCTCAGCGCATTCTGTTTAGCATATTTAAGAGAAGGTTAAACAATACTAAACATTCTCAGTCATGGCTATTAGCTAGCATTCTTGAGTCTATCGCGATTACATGACCTACCTATCGTTTCACATGTAGTTCTAACAGCATCATCATTTACAGACACGAGTCTCAAATCAATACTTACTAATAGGTACATTTCTCTTCAGCAAACCTAGATAGATAGATAGAAAATACTTAATTGCACTAATAAATAAAAGCATATGGGCGAACTTAGTGCTATGAAGCATTTTTTTCAGATAACCCTTGTGTAGTTCTAACAGATTGAAATATCATTTCTCCCGTTAAGTAGCACTACCACCCACTCCATACTACACAAGGGTTATCTGGAAGAAAATGCTTCGTAGCATTAAGTTCGCCCATGTACTTTTATTTATTAGTGCAATAAAGTGTTTTCTATCAATATATCTACACAATATACCTAACATTGGAATACACACATAATGAAGATACCTACTTTAATCAATGAGAATGAAACCCTCCGTTTTCATCATCACCTTTAAGGATTCCTTTTATCAGGGGTACCTACCACCCGGGCGAAGCCAGGAGTGCTATGCTCCTGTGAAATAAAAGATGTAAATCACATTGATATTTTTATTATTGTGACATCGACAAGCTTGTTTAGGCGAGCACCCATATTCACAAACGCTCTGCTCGTCTATTACCTAACTTTGTTTCATTTGGGTTTCAATCGATTGTAATAAAAATGGCGACTTTTTTGACTTCTCAATGAAACTGAAAATTTGTTCAAAAGAAAAGCCGCCATTTAATTTTAAATCATAATGAAACAAACTTAGGCAATACGCCAGCTGGTTACACGATCAATCTTACATCAATCCTCAGTTGTGTCAATCTCTCAATTAAAGGTATCTATTGTTAGCGTGTTGTCTGCTGGGAAACACGCGGTGTGATGTCTGATGCGTTACGAAGAGTTAAAGCAATGTGTGCATTTGTGGCAGGCGGCAACAGTTCTTTTCAAATATCTCAAAGACGGCTGGATGGACTAATTTAAAAGTACCATACACATTTACACGGCGTCACTAACAAATTATTTGGCAAATCAAAATCATGAAATTCGTAATTTTTCGCGAGAACGCACACGCCAACGAAGTTATACCTGCTCGTAGGTACCAATATTCGGGTTAGATTGCATGGAAATCATATCAACAATATTTTTTGTGGTAGGTAAGTATTGCTGTTTTTTTTTTATTGCACGACGAGGAAGCGCTTGGCCTTCATCTCACTGTGTTTCAAGTTAGATTTACTTGTTAGTGTTTTTTCTGTACTTTTTCGTAAAGATTCAGCTACTCATGAGCGACCACATCTTTTGAAGCTATAATTTAAAGGTGAATCTCATATTTTCAACCGACAATCGTAAATCTTAATATACATTCAAGTTTTTGGAAATATATTTAATGTTATACATTTCCTCCATACTTAGCTTAGTAAGGAAATCACTGGAATGTATATTTGTTATACTTTCCTGTAAACAACGTTAAGTTCTAGCAATAAATGCATGTTTACTGTTAAGTATAAAATTATACTTTTATACCAATAATTTCCAGTTACTTTACTTACTTTCTTAAAATATTTTATAAGCTTTTTTTTCCCACGTGAAGAAGAGATTTATGGTTTGTGTGATACTTGCGAGAAGCAGTGCAGAGTTGGCATTTATTGGCGTGAGTGGAGAATATGTCGTGCCGACCCTCATAGCGTGGAATAAGGGCAGGAGAATGATGATTTAGAATAGCACAAGTTTCTGAGTTTGAGGCTAGATGGAGCTGTCACTTTATTTTTTAAAGGACATTAATTTTACACAGCGCCGTCTAGCCCAAACTAAGCATAGCTTGTAATATGGGAACTAGATTACGGATAGTATACTTTAATACTTTTTGTAAATACATACGTATGATACAACACCCAAACACCGAACAAACATTCATCACACAAAGGTTTGTTCTGGGTTGGAATCGAACCCACAGCCTACAGCGCAGAAGGCATAGTTACTATTACTACCAACTGAGCTATGAGGTTAGGTTTGCTCTTGACCTCTAGGGTTGTCTTGGGATGAGGTCTACGATGGAGCGAGTTTTCCCAAAGGCATTGGCTCGCCCGGGCACTGACGGAACACGGGCAACCATTTTTTAATTTTCGTTTCAGACTTATTATAATTTTCTGATATTTCTGAGACTCACGACTTATTTATTGATAGCAGATTGATCATGTAACCTGGATGAGCATAGAATTTTCAATACCAATGATTTAAGCGGTTTACCTGCCTACAGTAGGTATACTAATAACAAGGCAATATGGGAAGATTTCGTTCATATTGAAGGACCACGCACGAATCGTAAGTAATACCACAATACTAGGTACCTAAAGTTTATTTATATGAGAAAAACGGTTTTTTATTATTACCACTATTCGAAGTTCAATTGGGTGACGTTTCGAGATTATTTTGACATCCCTTCTCCACCTTCCTTTTCTAGTGTGAGTAACTGCCTGTGACTCAAGAGCGAGACCGGCTGGTGTAACTTTACCGTATTCTTCTGCGTACTACTGTAGTGGCGTCAGACTAGTTTACTATATTAACTCATGGTAAGGCTAAAGGACTGACTTGAATTTTTATTCATACGATTCGCGCAGGCCTTTCATGTATATTGTTCAAGAAAAGGCATTTATTTATCTTATTATCAATACAACACTAAATGATTTCTCTTAACACTTAAATGACTATGTTAACACGTTCCGGCAACCGTCACAACAAATAACCGACATAGGTCAAAATAAGCTTAACAGATTTAAAGTCAAATTGATTTATTCATTTCTTTCAGTCACAGGAGGATTAGGTTTTCGATAGTACCTCTGTATGTATATGCTTGTAATCTTAGTCCTCATCTATTCACATTTTTGTAATTAATTATCCATTCTATATAATATCAAAGTCTTCAAATTGTACAAAAGTCTTACTGATTAAATTTTTCAAGAGCTCGAGATCTATGTATCAGATAAGTATACACTTAATTTTCAAAATTAAGCCATTATTTTACAATCACGTCTGCTAAATTCTATCATTACATGTATTCCAGCCTGATAGATATATCTCATGCGAAAATTATTGAAATGTCTACCAGAAAAAATGGAAATTATGAAGTGTACACTTATTAGTGTGTAGGTACACTAATAAGTGTACATTTCATAATTTCATTATACCGACTGTACCTACTGGTTGTTCTAGGTTGCCGAGACGTGTGAAAAGCATGTCTAAGATTCCTTTTAAATTGCTACGTGTATTATTAAAGCGTTTAGACTTAAGACTAGTTTGATAATAGACCATGCCCTCAATATTAATGCTGAACAGATTTACAATGGACTTTGCTTAACGAATTACGGTTAAGATATTTACGAAAGAAAGTGGCGCCAGTTACGGATAAATTGCGAAGTAATAGGTTAGCATGGTATTATCATGTAATGATAAGAGGGTTGCATAAGAGTGTGGATGGATGTAGGGGTAGAGATAGGCAAGAAGAGATGATAGGATTGTGTGAGGGATGATATGGACAACCCTAGGCCAGTTTTTAACGTAACTACCCTTATTAATTCCTGGTAATGTCAACAGTAAATAATGGGGCACAGCATATTCATATTAGTTATTATCTATTTAATTACTTTACAATGTAGTGTGAGGCACTTAATTTCGTAGTGTTTTTTTTTTCTTATTATACAGGGTGTGTAATTTTTTGCGTCTTAATTTTAAAGATAAATAAATAAAAACAAATCTATGTACACTATCTATCATGATTATTTCAGATTTTACAGATCTATAAACTTCAGTGTTTTTTTAATCTATGAATGAGGTTTACATTTTTTTGGTTGATATAATGAAAATCTTTTCAGGACCCATCTTTGCACCCATGTATGACGTATGTAAAAACCACCCTGTATATCTACTTAGTAACGATTACAATTTGTTCACGTTAGGCGAGATGCACACGCATTTGGACCGGCATGTTCGGTTCAAGTTTACATTTTTCCGATCCGGACATGACAGTGTAAACAAACTTGTATGTTACGCCATACACACATTTTATTAAGAGATCATTATACCTGTCCATCCAAAAATAAATAGCTCTTTTCTACCTCCTATACTGCCGACTTCGGTGATTTTTATTCAGGTTATCAACACATTATTACCTAGGATTTAACGTCTTATTTTTTCCAGTTTTTTATCACTTTATAGGTACAAGCGTACATAAACTCGCCTCGGTAGCAGCGATGGCTATGGAACAGCTGTCTATCGAGCCAGTCCCAAGCCTGGATAATGAGTGAGGGTTCCCTTCCCCATCCCATCCCATTCATGGGTAAGGCCTCTGTGACGTCTACGTCACAGAGGCCTTACCCATGAATGGGCCCCTGGTAGAGGTTATGGCTGTCCCCTTACCACTCTCCACTCTCTCCCTAACTTTTCCTTTCCTCCTTCTTTATCTCCTCTCCCCACCCTACTTTTCCCCCATTACCTCATTACCCCAATCCTAAACCCAAATCCTTTTAGGCTTGTTTTCTATCAAACAGGTGGGGGGAGGAACCATAGCATAGAGCTGTACGTGTTGACGTAAACGGGGAGACCAGGGGGGTGGTGGACAGAGGATGCCCGCATGGCGGTGTCTTGTCTCTAATCCTGTGGAATCTTGTTGCTAATGATATTATCACCAAACTCACCGACCAACGCTTCTATACGGTAAGCTACGCGGACGACCTTGCCATCCTCATATCAGGTCAGTTTGCGAGTGTGGCTTGCAATATCATGAACAATGCACTAAGGGTCGTTGAGGAGTGCACAGCAAACGGACTAACCGTAAATCCAACTAAAACAGTACTAATCATGTTTACAAACAAACGAAACTTAGGAATGTACCAAATTCCTCTCCTTTTCAATACACAGCTAAAACTGTCCGAAGAAGATACCTATAGATACCTAGTTATCACTTGGGACAATAAACTGAATTGGGCGAAACACCTTGAAAACAAAGTAAAGAAGGCAACGATCTCTTTCTGGCAATGTCGGAAGATGATTGGTCTTGAGTGGAACTTGGGGTCTCAGCCGGAAAATTAACTCTCTGGCTATATAACACCGTAATAAGGCCTTCTTTAGCATATGGTGGCCTAGAACCAAGAAGAGTACCACAAAAAAAACAACTTATGAAATTCCAGACACTTGCTTGTGTCGCAACAACAGGTTGTATGAGGACCGCCCCCACGGCAGCACTCGAAGCCTTGATCGGTTTGCCACCCCGGCAAAACCTTGATCGGAGATGCAACTTGCAGGCCCGGAGCCAATCATCCCTCTACCTTTTAGCCAAGCTCGTTCCTGGATCCGTGACCAAACTATTAAAACTGCACCAAAACTACAAGGCAGTACACAGGACAGTGCTCACTAAATAAGCACTTTTACACAATGGGTATTACAGACAGCCCTCTATACAGAGGGTGCATGGCAGCAGAGGAGACGGCCGCACACGTACTCCCAGATTGCAGTAGCGTCTCAACGCCAGCAACACCTTGGGACACCGAGGACACCCAGGGAAGCCTGCACCAGCATCAGCGAGCTGCTGGCCTTCCTGGAGGACATCGGGTGGCTGGAGTAGCAGGAGCCCGCCCGTCACGCACAAGAGGCCCAGTTCCGGAAAATGTTCCGCGCACCAAGTACCAAGTATCAATCAAGTAAACATCTTAACCAGTCAATGAAACTATGACTATTAATTTAAAAAAAAACAAAAACCCAAAATCTTTTTCGAAAATAATAAAACGTTTACACCTAAAATAGATTATTTTCAAGCGCTTCACACCAATTACAAAATATTTTGTTACAATATAGAGGGAGAAAAGAGCTGAGTTATGCCCCGAAACGTAAATTCTATCAAAAAATGCCTATTAAAATCAGTAGCAACTATCTCTGTCGGACGCATAAGGCGGCTGCAGGGAACGCTGAGATAGCAATACGTTTGCTAAATACCAACAACGCGAAAACAGTTTCGGTATATGATTCTCTTAATAGCCTAAACATAAAATAATGCAGTGAAATAAATCAATACAGTTTGAGTATAAGGCATTACATTAAATTTATACATCTTAAAATGACAATCCGTGGTCAGACTATACCAATTATAAATTCTTAATATTAAATAGATATTATGAACACAAAATCATTTTTTTTACATATTCGTTTTAGAGTCGATTTTCAATTGAAAATGTATATAACATGATGGCTGCGGGTATCCGCAATAAATACGCTTATACATAACATTCAATAGATATATTATATTTTATTCGCTTCTGACAAAGGTCAACTAGACTCGCACTGGTTTTATGTAATTATAATATTTTCAAATCATTATAAAATAAATACAAAGTCAAGGGAAATGGGTTGGTCAGACTATACCAATTATAAATTCTTAATATTAAATAGATATTATGAACACAAAATCATTTTTTTTACATATTCGTTTTAGAGTCGATTTTCAATTGAAAATGTATATAACATGATGGCTGCGGGTATCCGCAATAAATACGCTTATACATAACATTCAATAGATATATTATATTTTATTCGCTTCTGACAAAGGTCAACTAGACTCGCACTGGTTTTATGTAATTATAATATTTTCAAATCATTATAAAATAAATACAAAGTCAAGGGAAATGGGTTCGTACTTTTAGTACTAATAATCTCAAATGGCATTTTGATAAAATACAAATATATTTAACAAAATGTTTCGACTAGACGATATTCGGGCCGATCTTTGAACACAGACTTGAGCCTGTCGTACCGATTTTGGCAGTTCACGCTTGATATGATATTGACAAATGTATCGCCGTAAATGCCGACACGAAGGTCGGATCGAATATCATTAACACAGAAGCGTGCCCAACACACTGGCTGGTAACTATAGCCAGTGTGTTGGGCACGCTTCTGTCTGGAACAGTTGAGTTACCTACAGAGCCGTTTGTAACGGTCTTAAGGTAACCTGACTGCTTCCCTTGTAACTTAATTCATTAATTATAGCTGTTCATACGTGTTACCAATTTGTTTTTATCGTATATTGAACGTAACATTGTACGATAAATCTTAAAAATACAAACTCAAATAAATGAGGTACTAACCCGAAGTGCAAGAGTAGGTACATAATGTAAGTATATACTTGTTTTGTTTTAGAACAGATAATAAACGGATTTAAAATCCTAAATATGTCCAGTTTCAAATAATACTGTCGTCCTTATATAAAAACAGCTTTCACCCATTTCCCATTTCTATATCAATAGCTTTACTTAATCGGAGGTGGATCTTAAACTAGATTTTTAAATTAGAAAAGCTTGTTCGAAACAAAAGTCTTAAAGTTTTTGTGACTACACGGCAACCACAATAATTTGCCAGCAAGCGGTGACAGCAAAAACTCTAGATTATCCCCTTAAGACAAAATCCACTTTGATTTGACGTTGAATTTGTCACGTGACATCTCTGATGGTAATGTCAACCCCATACTATGTATATATACAATAAAATAGTATTAACTATGCAAATGTTGAATGTTTTGTGAGATTTTATAAATTGCGTAGTTATTGTAATACCCTTTAATTTATTAGAAAATTTCAATTAATGAAAATGTCATTAGCCTCTAACTTACGTACCACTAACATTAGATTGACACGCATACCGCAAGCCCAGAAGATACCAAAACGAAACTGTAAACCAGGACATTGTAGGCCATTGAAAGGTTTACAACAAGCCTTTGCAAACCAAATGACTCGGCATTCGCTAGAAAGAGACGAAGCTCGTTTCTTACCCGCACTTCCCAGAAACGGTAGAGATGTTGATGAAGACCGTTGGATTGACATTAGCATATCTGTCTGTGAAGCAACACATGTCAAAGGAAAGTGGATTTTGTCTCGGCCCCCAGTAGGCCAATCTTGCAGCTTTGTGTCTATTTTTAAGTTATTTAGTTTTTCCGCTAGAGTTTTTTACGGAAAACACAAAAACGTTGCGATATGATATTTTTTTACATCAAACGATAAATTGAATGATAATGATTTCATAACGTTAATATCATAACAAAGTTGCGCAAGTTGTAACTTTGGCAAACTATTGTAATCGCGTCAAACGATTTTACTACAGAAACCTGTGGTAGGGTCGAGGGAGAAGTCTTATAAATAATACACACACCGTGGTATTATAAATAAGACTTAAGTCTTACATACTAACATTGATATCAGTTAGAGGCACATGCAAAGAGATATGAGCTTTATTTGCGTGATCTGCCATTCTAAAATATATGGTGCGTCGAATCGTAACAATAACATATAGATAAACACAATAAAGCTCACATTACAATGCATCAATTAAGAAGGCCCAGTAGTGCTCTGCCATACAAACGTAGTTTGTTGTTTATGTAATGGCAAGTCCGATTTAAATGACATTTTGCCTTTGCAAAAAAAAAAAGTAAGAGATACAGGATCATACAATATAGACTATACCTATTGGATTATATCTCTCCAAAATTTCATTTGAATCAAACGCGCTATTTCGAAAGTAACATCGAACTACGTTTGTAATAGAGAGAGAGCCTTCGAGGCGTTGGTTAAAATTTGCATATTGCAACAAAAAAATCTAAACAGTATACAAACACATAATTCAAATCATAAACAAAATAATACCAACATTCAAAATATGATTCGTAATTATAAAATGAAATATAAAAAGAGACAACGCACGCTACAGATCCTTAAAAAAATAGACTCGGGTACACAAAAAATACTTGTTCAACAATAAGACTGAAATAAAAAAATACAACTTTTGACTATTACGACAAATGCATTGAAATCACAAAAGTGACGATTTTATTAACTAACGTTAAATGATATAGCTTACTTTTATACAGTTTAGTGCAAAAAATAAGCATTTTTTATTTACATTTTTTGTATACTTTGATTTGAATTATTTTTCATTTGTGACATTCTTTATTAGCGCTGTACTATAACAATGCTGTCATTTAAGGAAGTTAACATACTGCTAGGCTCTATCTTGTGTCAAGTATCCTCTGGTATGCTAAAGCTCTGTATGCTGAAACTACCTACATTCGATTTAAAAGAAATGCAATTTCCTCAGGCTTATGCACGCACGATATCATATTATTGATATAATATAAGCTTTAACACGTGGATAAATATATTATTATATTCTTATTTGATTTATATTTGTTATGGTTTTATTAAATTCGCATCAAGACATCGTAGATTCAAAAAAGTATGATGCTTATAACTATATGTGATTTTGACGGGACTTTCGCTGGCAGATAGCTGATGTTATTTACCACTCAGGCTAATTTTATTTCCGAATAAGAATTAGGGTTCCGCGTGAATGGTTATATTGTATTTTTTTATCTGGGATGTGTTTTAAATATACCTAAAACAATACCGCCCGTACTTAAACCCGAGGAACAAGTTTATATTTGTCGATACATAAGTGTACTTAGACTTATATTAACTACGATTCATTCTATGTCAAAAAAAGAATTCTTTACCTAGTCACTGTCCGCCATGCTCCGCTTCTAAAGACAAACCTTTACTGTCGGGGTAGGTAGTGGCAAGTCCCGTGTTAGTAGCACGCGTTGTCATCTAGGAGTCAATCTGATCTTTGTTTGATACGGAAACAGCTTATTCTGAAGTGATCGCACATTTGACGAACCTATCGACAAAAATATCAATCTATAAACTTCGGTAAGTTTGACCTGGTGGTACCTAGTGGTAGACCCAGGCAACGGAATCGCTGGTTTTTTCCCCTATGTTACAGGAATCGAACCCACAACCTACAGCGCAGAATGCAGATATACTCTGTTGCTAGCGAGGCGCCTGCTGCCAGAATAAGTTGGTACAGCAGGCTTTATACATACCACAAATCATCCGTAGTATAAATGCAGGCAGGTACAGCAGGTAGTATACATTTCATTACCAAGTATACATACCACAAATCATCCGTAGTGCAAATGCATGTAGGTACAGCAGGTTGTATACATTCCATTATCAAGTATACATACCACAAATCATCCGTAGTGCAAACGCAGGTACGTACAGCAGGTTGTATACTATCCATTACCAAGTATACATACCACAAATCATCCGTAGTGCGAATGCAGGTAGGTACAGCAGGTTGTATACTATCCATTACCAAGTATACATGCCACAAATCATCCGTAGTGCACATGCAGGTAGGTACAGCAAGCTGTATACATACCACACAACACCCGTAGTGCAGATGCGCCGCCACGGTGGCGGCGGTGACCACGTACAAGGCGGCGGTCTCGAGCGCAGGCGCCGCCAGCGAGACGCCGGCCGCCAGCACCAGGGGGTACAGCAACCCGTTCACGGCGCAGCAACGCTGGTTGCTCATCTGACTCACTATCAGGCGACACTGGAATACAACAGACACCTCAACAATATAACATACAACCTGTAACAGAATATGTGTACTATGCCGAAACGGGGTTATCCGACCCGACTCGTGGAACAACGTTTGTTTTACGACTTTTTGAATTTTGGTTCAAAGTTTTTGGTAAAACAAGATCAAAGTTCTGACACCAACAGCTGGTTTTTTGAGTTGAGAGTACCCTAAAATCAGCTGTTTCTTAACTCGCGTCAAAGACCTCAGCTCTAGACAGATGAGGCAACATAGCAGAAGGTCACAATCACAAAGAACGAAAAGCGCTTTCACTAACAGAGGAAAATCGTCGAAAAGCCTGGGCTACTAATGAGACAATCCATTACTAGAAGGTTAGCTAAAATACAAAATAATCGTTCCTATAATGTACTTTTGTTCGTCCAATATCGCATTTATCGTCTTTTTGTAACTGTAGGTGCCTATGTAATTTATCAATGTGTATGTTCTATCTAATAACCTACTTTCACGAGATGACTCCAAGTTCTCACTAAAATTGGTTCATCTGTCCTTAATACTCTTTGACACAGACAATTGCACCAACTGATACCTACCTACCTACATGCATCTACTTATTGTCATTGAGAAAATGAAAAGATTTGTATGGGAAACTGAAAATGGGAATTCACTATTATCTCCCCACCACAACAAATACTTTTCCTGGTCCGAAAAGCCCCCCCACTGCTTAGTACACATATTCTGTTTCACCTTGTATACAAAAGAAACTAGGAAGTTCGCTAAACCGAACCTAGTCCTGCCATGGGCAACGGTTTTTTTTTAATGCTACGACGGGGAAGCGCTTGGACTTCGTCTCACCTGGTTTATACCCTCCATGCTACACTCCCGCACTTAAGGATCACAGCGAACTGTTTGACGCCGGACTGCGGCAAGATGGTGGTCGCAAGCCTGGCTTGACGAAATTCTTAAGAAACTTCACATGACATGCAACTGCTTGCGTGTTGCAAAGTCAACCAGAAGTTATAACTGTACTAGCCCCTGGGATCCTGGATCCTTCTTTTGCCAAAAACATCAGCTTTTTGTTGCCTCGATTTACGCTGTGATTTTTTGTGTATGCTATTTTTATCGTGTTCATGAGTTAGCTCCTGAAGAGCATGGTGGCTATGGTATGTAGTATTAATGGGCGCTGCGCTGTGAGTTATGACCACTCGTTGTAATGGCTACGTGCCAGGCCATAGTATCCATATGCCAGGAGACTAAAGTTTCGACTTGACGCGCCGTCGTATTGTTAAAAGGTGCTCTTGATAGGTTCGTTTCTTGACAGTGCTAAATGGTTAAAGATAACATAAAATGAATAATATCTATAAATTTCCTTACACCCAGCTATAGGATATTTAGTTGTAACTATTGACTAAAAGTCAATTATATTTACATCCTCCTGGTTCTGTCCATGCCAAGGTTTTATGTAAGAGAACGCTTTTCGCGAAAAAAAATATATTTAAAACCACTCATTGTGCATTTTTTACTGTAATATGAATTAGTTCATAATTAATTTACTTTTGGTGTTACATAAAGAATCTTGTAATGTATTGTATTCCATTGCTTAGGGTAGACTGGATACATCCGTCGCATTTTCCATACAGGTAGGAAGGTACTATCATACTTACAGCCACATTACTGAAGAGCGTGCCCATAAGTAGGAACAACACCCGTAGATCATAATCGGGTAGTCGCTGAGATTTGTGCACCCACACAGACAATACCAGGCAGATTTGAAGCAAGGCCCACAGTGGCCGTAATGCCTCGATATAAGAGCGCATTTTGCCTGACCGCAGCTGGTAAGATCTGAAAAACAAAATACCACATATAACGAAAGTTACATAAATAGTGGTACGTGATTGGCACAGACTTCTGGGATCTATTGGCTGTTCGGTTAATTTGTTCGAATCTTTGCGGATTCATATTGGTTACATAGTGGGTTTGAAGACTAGCCTACGCCATATTTTTGTGCTTTTATACAACTGATGTAGCTGATAGCAGCCCCGGCAACGAACATGGCCCCTTTAAGAGTAAGTATGGAAGAATGCATGGGAGTGTGGATTGTGAATGGAAGTATTGATGGAATAAATGGAAGTATGGTGGTATGTAATGAATGTATGGATAAACATCACTCACTTATACACATTGTAGAGTGCGACAGGCAGGTTGGTCGCGACCCCGGTCCCGTAGATGGCCCATTCGAACACGTTTGCTACCGTATAGTTACCGAACACGTATCGTTTGTACACTGCAGTGCCATGCGCGCCCGTCCATAGAAACAGCAGCGTCGAAGACTGCAAAACGCAATGTTAGCTTTTAAACTTATTTTAAAGCAGCGGGCATTGGCTGAGCCTGAGTGGCCTATTTGCTACTGTAGCACACGCACACCTATTTTGTATTTAATTGTCTACTATAGTACATTGTTTTTTTTTTTTTTTTACCTTATTCTATTCTTGTTATTTTTATCGTTTTATATGTTGTGTAGCGTGCTATTTTGGGTAAATAAACGTTTTTCTATTCTATTCTATATTTGATACAGTGTCATTTATTAATGACACTGTATCAAATGATACAGTGTCATTAATGTTGGGATGTACTAAAAAGGTTTTTGGGAAAAGCTCACGGGATGACGGGAAGAGCAAAACCAGTAAATAGTGAACAGCCGGTGTTCACTATTTACTTTCGCTCTCCAGTATATATGTAGTTGGTCGTTTATTTTCGTCGGATTTAAATGACATTTTGTAGGTATAATTGATAAACTAATAAAACAAATACATAGATTATGTCTATTCAATTTTACTTGCAAAATGTGTCTGTGAGGTGTTGACCTTTATTGTGCTTTTCTTAAAATCTCAATAGAATATAAATATAATGGAAAAGAGTGTTCATAATCTGTGTTTGGATGTTGTACCATATTACGTATGTATTTACAAAAAAAAAAAAGGTATATTAGTATCCTATCCGTAATCTAGTTCCCATATCAGAAGCTATGCTAGTTTGGGGCTAGATGACGCTGTGTGAAATTCACGAGCTGTAATATTTCTAAGGGAATGTTCTTTTCCAATATTTTGATTTGTATTTTTTTTTATAAAAAAACGCACCACATTTTCGTTTGAATGCGACGTGCCATTATCAAAATAAACGACAAAATACGTTTGTATCGGAAAGAGGTACTACTGGGCCTTCTATATATTAACTCACCCACATTCCGAAGTCGTATCCCCAGGGAAGGAACAGGACTCCAGTATTATACTTCTCCCAATGGCTGATGTAGAAGTTCAACAGGAGATTCCACATAACATAGTATATTCTGAAAAAAAAAATATATATATTACGGTTATATATATATATATATATATATATATATATAACCGCCTCTATGGTCTAGTGATGTGCCTACCGGTATCAGGCTTAGAGGTTTTCATTTCATTTCATTTATTTCATTCACAAACTATAATATTGTGTCGGAATCATCATTCATCATTCTCCTGCCCTTATCCCACGCTAGGTGGGGTCGGCACAACATGTTCTCTTCTTCCACTCACTCCTATCAACCGTCAACTCTGCATCTACACCTTTTATACCCATGTCCTCTTTCGTTTTTTCGTTTTTTCTTTGTGTCGGAATATCCTATATATACAGGGTGGGCCATGAATTAGTTAACATTTAATTTTGATTTCCCGCACAAACCAAAGCGGCGCGGGGTGAGGGGAGGGGTCTAGTAGCTAGCTCGTTACTCGGAAATTTAGTCGCAATGGATCGGTTCACGGGGCCGCAGCGCGCCTTTTGCGTAAAGCAATTTTATTGAGGATCCTATTTTTTTGAGGATGTACGCGGCCGTACGGTCACTGTTAACTCTGCTGAGTATGTGCGAATGTTGCGAGAGTTTCTGTCACCAAAGCTACAGGAATTTGCTGGGTACAATCGGAATACGTGGTTTCAGCAAGATGGAGCCACTTGCCAAACCTCTAATGAGTCGTCCTGTCATCAAAGAGATGTTCCCTGAAAAGCTGATTTCTCGGAGAGGCGACATTCCGTGGCCACCCAGAAGTCCTGATTTGACGCCAGCAGATTTCTTTTTATGGGGATATCTGAAGCATCATGTCTTCAACCATAAGCCAAGGACACTGCTTGAATTAAAAGCCCAGATGAGAAGAGATGTCAGCAATCTCACAGTCTTTATGTCGAAGAGTGATCGAAAATGTTCGTGCTCGGTTGGACGAATGCATACGTTGCGATGGTGGACATTTAAATGATATTGTTTTCAAAAAGTAAATTCCTGTGTATTAGCTAACTGTCAAATAAATATTTTTTGTCAAAAGTCTTATTGTTTTTTTTCTAAGTTTTTTTAAAAAGTTTACTAATTCATGGCCCACCCTGTATATATATATATATATATATATATATGTACCTAATACGCTTACCGAGACAATATATATTGTTTTTGAATGAAATAAATGAATTAAAAAAGATTTAAGGAAACTTCTACCAGATGATGAAAGTTGCAATATAATATATTCAATGCGCTGCCTTAAACTAGATGATTTAGTAGCTTATGATTTTTTTCATAGTGGGTGTCGGGATCGTAGACTTTATCCTAGCTCTGGCCTTGCCAAGACATGAGGTCAAGAGCCAACCCATAGGATCTTTTTTTTTTTATGTACGACGGGGAAGCGCTTTGCCTTCATTTCACCTGATTACAAGTTCAGATAAGGCCAAAGGTGGAGGCGCACTTCACCCGGAATCCTCAACAAACTGAGGAACTGGCTATCTTACCCCTAAATGCCGGAACACAAAAATTTTAGAATGGTTATTATGGCGACAGAATTAGGTAAGATGGTGGTAGGCTATCCAGGCGAACCCAAACAAAGTCCTACCACCAACCAAACCAAGCACAGTATACCTTTGGATCTGAAATCGGTGGGTTGAACTACTAGACCACAGGGGCGGTTAAAAATCTTACCTAATAGGAGGTATGGAGAAGTCCATTCGTCCGAACACCGAGTACAAACACGCGGGTATGAAGAACACGGTGTACGAGTCCAATCCATGGTCAAAGAGCTCTCCCAAGGGACCCGAAGCGCCCGTGCGGCGGGCCTGCTTGCCGTCTATACCGTCTGCCAACGAGATAAAGTCCAAAATTGAGTAAACACAATCCTTATAAAGCTAACAGTCGCGCCGCGGGTCATGGGCGGCTGTTTGGTTCCCTAATGTATCCAATTTAAACATACTCTACTTGGTAAGGTAATGTCGGAAGATGATTTATTTATTTATTTATTTAACAAAATCCACAGTTCTTAAAAACTAAACAGGGTAAAACTTACAACAAAACTGATAGCCAATTAAGGATTTACATTTTACAGATCTTTCTATCTTATAAAAGTTAAATCACGACAGTCACTAAACAAGAACATACATCAATGTAAAAATCACACAATCTAAGAAATATACAAACAAATAACAAAAAGCAGAAATAGTTATGAACACAATATAACAAAGAAGAAACTTATTAA
Organism: Venusia cambrica; assembly: GCA_951394065.1. Lineage (NCBI taxonomy): Eukaryota > Metazoa > Arthropoda > Insecta > Lepidoptera > Geometridae > Venusia > Venusia cambrica. Next base: position 6,531,714 of record OX596069.1, read on the forward strand.
ACACCAAATGAAAAGAAGAATTTTGCTTAAATAATATAAAATATAATATGTATATATGAAATGTTAAAATATATGTGTACTAGGTAGGATTTGACATCTCCCCCTCATCATCATTGATGATTTGGAGGACCTCCCGCTTGAAGCCCAGTTTACAGGGGCCGTACCATGAAGTCTTATTGCGATTAAATTGACGACCTAAACTGAGCTGTATTGCTATTTCATACCACGACTTCGCATAAGCGTGTCAGTATAGGTTCAGTTCTAAACGAGCGACTCAGCTGAGAGTCGAATCGCAAACAATGATTTCATTCATTCAAATAAGTAACCGCAACATTCCGAAAAAACTGCTGATTTAATTTCAGAACGTAGTCTTAGACCAGAGACAATATTTAGTTCATTCAACGGTTCAAACGTCTATACAGCTAGTTAGCAGCTGTATAGACGTCATGGTATCAAATTGAGCGATCCAGCTTAGGATCCTACACTGAACTGCATCGGAAATGAGTGGCGTCTAATTATGTGATGGTAGGCCACCAGGTGTGGAAGATGTCTGCATCACCAAACTGTTTGTTGTAGCTCCTATGCAACCGGTTGACTACTGAATTTTGGGCATAACTAGTAGAAGAATGGGAGACCGCAAAAAGTTTAGTTTGCCTTGTACGCTTTATTGGAGCACTAAATTGCAAAATTTTTAACGCTAGCTCAGAACAATCTATGTAGCCATTGAATATACCAGAAATGACATATCAGCTAAACTACGCCTGTTTTTTAGTGTAGTGAGATGATGATAGCGACATGATTCCTGATAGTCGTCAATATAACCACGATGACACCGATAGTTCAAATGTTTTATAAACTTACTCTGAATACTCTCTATACTTTGAATATAAATTAGGTACTGTGGGTTCCATACTGAGCTGCAATACTCTAATATGCTTCGCACATACGCAAAGTATAAGATTTTCAGACAGACAATATCTGAGAATGGACGATAATAGGTAAAACATGGGGTCTCAGTCCTAAAACTACCTTTGGCTTTACAATACATAAGGCCTTCTTTAACATCATGGTGCTCTAGTATGGTGGCCTAGGACCAATGGAAATATAGTCAATGGAAATATAGTCAATTCAATTCTTTTCAATTCAATTCAATTCTTTATTCCAATTACAAAATACATTGTGTGTGGAGCTTAATCGTCAATGGAAGTAAAGTCTTTGTGTAGCTGACTGACTGACGATCAAGGTCAAACAGAGTCCGAGATACTTTAAACATTCGCGGTACCTTCCTTTTGTAGTTTAGGGGTACACTAAGATTTTTTATTTTAAATTCTCAAGGGATGACCAGACGAAGTTCTGGGCAGTGCCTACTACAAAAGAAGTGTATATAATTGACCTGAAATGGTGATAATGTTCATGATATTCCACAAACAAACAAGCCTCAGAGTTCAGTTAGTAGTAGCTCTGCTTTCTGAGCTGTAGGTAGTGGGCTCGATTCCCACCCAGGACAAACATTTGTGTGATGAAAATTGATGTTTGTTCTGTGTTTAGATGTTGTCTTGTATAAGTATTATTTACAAAAAAAAAGTATAAGTATTATATCCGTAATCTTGTTCCCATATCACAAGCTTTGCTTAGTTTGGGACTAGATGGCGCTGTGTGAAAATTATTACCGTATATTCCCAGTTTAACCCTATTTATCCACCTGCGAGAGACGAAATTATCTTGAAGGTGAATTAAAAGAAGACAACATTCTTATCCCCGCCCCGTGCCAAGGGGCAGGGACGCTACCGCCGACGGCGAAGCCGATCTCCATTGATGGCTTAAAATTAGCTTCATGAGAACTAAGAAACGATTTTTACCTACCGGGTATGTGTCATATCCAAAATGGCGTTTCCCATCTCAAAAGTGTACACATGTTATGAAACCTATCCGTTCAGTACATTTGACGGTAAAAATCGTTTCTAGTTCTCATGAAGCTAATTTTAAGCCATCAATGGAGATCGGCTTCGCCGTCGGCGGTAGCGTCCCAGGGGTTAAAATGGGTGCGCAAAGGTCAACGACAGTTCTACTCACCTAATGTGTACGCAACAAACAGAAGCACCCCAATCATATACCACAACGACTGAGGCACGCCTCCAGACGTCATCAGTTCTGACGTCTCGTTGCCGGGCCGGCTACTCGACGCGTAGTATGAGTAGTCGTAGTATGAGAGGAGAAGGAAGTCTACTACTATCAGCAAGAACCCGCCGAAGGTTAACGCGTTTGGTGCTACCCATTTTGGGACGAACTGAAAAATAAATTGTGGATAGTAGTTGTTATGGTTCCATACATAAAGCGTGCCAATGGGCTCAGTTGTCTGTATGTCTGTGGCGGTCAGAGAGCTGAATATTCTGTCTAGGAAGTAGCTCTGCCTTCTGCGCTGTAGGTTGTGGGTTCGATTCCCACCCAGGGCAAATATTTGTGTTTATGTTTGTTCTGTGTTTGGGTGTTGTATTGTATGATAAGTATGTATTAACAAAAAAAGAGTATTTAATTATTCTGTCCGTAATCTAGTTCTCATATTACAAGCTATGCTTAGTTTGGGGCTAGATGGCGTTGTGTGAAATAAATTGGTGTGTAGGAGGAACAGACATTCAATCTCACTATATCCTATCATATCTTGTTGGATCAAAATAATATCCATGGGTCCATCTTTCTCATTGTGTGGATCATATGGTGACTTTGGGATATCACCGGGGGATCGCAGCAGCATCTAGGAACACTGCATTCACCAATGTTAAGCTTAAACTATTAAATACTGACCTCCACAACTCTGTTCCAAAATGGGTGCATAACATACACACTAAGAGGACTTGTATCAATTGACTGGTACTGAAAAAAACAAACATTATTAGAGTTCAACTGCACAGTACACCCCACAGCGGTATCAGGACTTGGTCACCCCACTCAGAATATGAGCCCAACTAATATAAACAAGCCTCATAGCTCAGTTGGTAGTAACTCTGCCTTCTATGCAGTAGTTTGTGGTTTCGATTCCCACCGACTATAAACATTTGTGTGATGCATACAGATGTTTGTTCTGTGTTTGGGTGTTGTATCATAAAATATAGTATGTATGCATTTACAAACTTCAGTATTCTATCCGTAAATTAGTTCCAATATTACATGCTATGCTTAGTTTGGGGCTAGATGGCGCTGTGTGAAATTAATGTCCTGTAATATTTGCATATTCAGAGCTCTTATTTAGGCCGGCAGATTAGCATTGCTATTCAGTGTGGCAGTGAAGCCAGCATCTTGACACTTTTCCATCTAGTACTGGTTTTAATTGGTTGATTTACAAATAGTCTGTTTGTAAGTCCTTATGAGTTATCCATCTGCTTAGTTTTTATAAAATGTTTGTGTACATACATACTAATAATTGTAACATAGTAACATAAAAAAAGTTTTTTTAACCTTTTCCTAAGGGAATATTCCACACAGTGCTGTTTTGAGGATATTGAGGTGAATATTAATAACTCCATAGGATTTTAGATACTACCCATTTTATTTTCCTGTTAACATATTTAGAAAACAATATCTGATACCAGTATAAAATTTAGGAAAACAAAACATGAAATTAACTACAAAAGGAAACCTTGAAAAGTCTCGAGGACCTTTGGTTCTGTGTCTCCAGTCAGTACCTCAACTACACAATTAAATTACCTATTGATTTAAATAAGTTTGCGTAGTTTTGAAGATTTGTGCGAGGTAGGTGTCTAACCGAAGAGGTATCATCTGCCCACATAGTCCTGGAATGTGTGGGAGTAACAGCACAATGTGAGGAAATCCTCAACAACCCAAGGTCACTCCGTGAAGCCTGTGAAGACCCCACAAATATTCTGTGCTTCTGGTTGGTGTTAGGCTGGCTATACTAGCCGGACATTCCTCACACACAATGGACCACTTAGGAGTCTTAGTGCGGAAACAGGAGTCTTTTTAAATTTAATTTACATCCCTATCCTTTTACCCTTAAGTTGCAATATATAATTAGTCTAATTCCTACCTAGTCAAGGGACTAAAATGGAAAAAAGCAGAAGCACATCTACTCTCAATTAGACTCAGATTGATTCAAGGAAATTTTCATACACTGTTTTCTAAATTTAGCAGCATTAGTGTATCACATCAACCAATTTATTATTGATGTTGGCTGTTTGTAAAAAGTATTGTACTGTCATCCTCAAATAATGTCATTGAGTGATTTGTTATTTTAGGTAGGTTAGTCAGTATTGCTTAACTCGTAGACTCCCACATACAATTTCTTGCCCAATAGTACCTACCACTTGATACTCAACTATAAAACCCTAGTAGAACCACTAAGAACTCAAATACAATCAATGTAAACTAACATTAAGTCAAAAAATGCAAAAGCATTTTCAAAATTTTGGTTCCATAATTGTGGTCCATTCCATTTACATTGGTGTTTAAATGTGTGGAATACAAGTATATAGATTTGCCTTTACCTTCTCATAAATAGTAGTGACTTTTAAACATGTATACTAGTAAGAAATAGAACTTATTCAACAATCAACAATCTTAGAGTCTTCAAGTCCCAAGTGAATAGGTTCCTTTTAGAAAAGTGTATTTCATCCGTTGTCACCTCTAATGTATGTACACTACAATATTGAATAAATTTGATTTAGGTTGTTGGTTGAATAAGTGAGCTTATGGTCAAATGCTTGGCTGTCACTAATACAAAAAGTTAACTCCGATAATCTCTATCCATTTAGTTTTTTCTAAATTAGATGGTATGCATTTTGAAATAAATGACAAACTTACATTTGTATGGAAGTGTTACTACCGGGCTCTTAAATATATATTATTCCAGACAGACCGGTAGGAAAGATTACCGCTTGGGAAAAATTATATTTCAAATTTAATTTGAGATAGAAGTGCTGTTACAAAATCAATGACAAACTATGATTGTAGGTACTGAAGAGTGAGATATCAATTGCACTCCAAAATATTGGCTTGGCAACCAATATTTGAGACAAGTAGGTAATAGCTGTTTCAAAACAATGAAAATACTTTTAACTCTGTGCTGTGCAACAAAACTGTGAGGTATCAACTTTGACCTTACTGGATTACTTAGCAAGGAGTGCAGGTAGTAATTGGTAGTATATTTTTAGGTCTGCATCATTGGATTACAATGGCTACACACATCACTGTTTCACAAACTTTTTATCAAGCCATACACTCACAGCTTTAGTCACTACTTTATAATTCTAATTAGATTGTGTGTTCAGAGTACATGGTACTGGGTAGGCAAGTACTCACGTAATTATTTGAAAGCAAAGAGACGAATAATAACTCCTATTCTAAGCCTTCCAAGATAGTTGTTGCGTAAATGAAATCGATAATTTTAGGTTACATACCGAATTTGATAAAATTGGCCATATTATCATGTAACAATTTAGTACCTATCTGATATTAATATGTAGGATTTACACCACATAGTTTTTTCCCTTAGGTTAACAGACATAGTTAGTTACCTTGTAATTATCGAAACCCTCAAGGTGTTCGGGAGATAAATACTTGTAATTAAACATTTTTACTGATTTCACGAACTTATAAATATATTAACACGGTTTCTATATTAACTTTTATTAGATTAGTTACATTATTATCATAATAATCAGCACTTCGGCGGCCTATTCAAAGAAAAACTCAAAAATATTATGTATAAAAATAACAACTGCACTGCACTACTGCTGCATTGATTTGATATTTGAGCTGGATATTGATCTGTGTGTGTGTATATTTGAGAGCGTTCCACAGATCATTAAGCGTTCCATATAGTAACTTTTTTGAAGCGTTCCATTGCTCGCCCACTAGCGCTAAGGGCAATTTACATTGTTGTCAAAAATTCGCGTTGAAGGCATAAAAAAATATAAACTGCTCGAGTATCGTCACTATTTTACATTTACAGGCTTTAAATATCCTTGTTTTATATTGCGCTTTAACCAACACATCCTCAAACTCAATAGTTTTTTAATAATTAAAGCAATACACATGCTAATATCATCACCGTCTGTGAATAAAATACGACTCTCTACATTTGCAGGTAAAAATAACGACTACTTACCCGACGTATTAAACAGAATTTTATTTATTATTTAAGTTTATTCATATTTTATAAAACTTCTAAGAAAAGTAAATAATAATTTCCTCGTAAAATTAATAATCATTATATAAATAAAATTTTAGCATCGAAAGTCGTCAACACCGTCACGGCGATATCAAAGTGGAGGTAGTTCCGTGTGAGCGTAAAAACGCGGCCCGCAATACCGCGCCCGCTTCCTCAGTTTAGAGCAAACTGCGGAGTGAGGCGCACGTCAGCATTACTCTCGCTCCAAGGACAGAAAATTGCTTTGAGTGTCCACAAAAGTTTTTTAGACAAAGTTGCGACTTTCCCGTCAGGCCGTGGTTCAAAGTAAGTACTTAAGATATCATTAAGATTGATTTTAACAAGAACTTAATTATAAGTGAAGATTCTTACGCTTATAATAGCGGTATCATAGTATTATTATTAATTTTCTAGAAAAATCGTCGTAACGTTCTAATCGTTATCACCATACGCATCATCACCGTTTACAAATAATGAGCGGTGATGACGATTTGCTTAATTTGTGATATCTAGTTTGATTAAAAATTACACTAAAAGAGCCACTAACAGAATTGTTTTTCTTTCAGATTACGACAATCAATGAAAAAATTATGTTTCCATGTTGTATCTTACACTTAGAATTGTATCTACTAACATAACTGTTTACTTTCAGATCACAAATATGAGTAATAGAAAGCGAAGTACAGAATTTTAGTTAGAAAAACAGAACATAGCTATAAATAAATGTAGAAAATATGTTACCATGAAGCAGGATCCTGAATTGTATGAATTTATGAAAGAAAAGAGAGATTAGGTCAGTTTGAATCAATAAATGAAAAATTACCAAGAAAGCAGAGAGTACAGCGCAAGAAATTGCGTGAAGCAGCTAAAAGATATCTGAAAAAGAAGAAAAATTATGCAAAATAGAACACTGTCAAACTAGAACCAATATTAATTAATCCCGATGATAGTGATGAAACTATTGCAAACGATCGCTTAGATCAGGATCATTAAACCCAATAACTTGCAATGCAGCGTTTTTGTGTGTAATTGTAGAAGTACTAATTACTATCATGTAGTAAAATACAAAAAAACTGTTCAAATTTGCAATAACTTAAGAATATGATTATGTGTTAGTTTGTTATTAAAAGAAAATGTATAATTATGAAAAAAAGGATATTAAGAACAAGTAGTAGTAAGATTACATCTTTATGACTGTTATTCATAAAAACTAATTTAAATGAACATAAATCCACCCTAGGACCACAAACGACTGCGCGGTGCTCGCTCTATCGTTCCACGCCAATAGAACCGCCGCCGCGCCGCGCCGCCGTTGGCGTATCGCGTCGTCGTCGCGGTCGAACTATAGAGATGCTAATGATCACTACGCTACTAAAAATCTTGTCATATAGCTAACGCCATTATAATCTGACAGCAATTTTTTTTTTTTTAGATTTTTTGGAAAACTAACAGCTAATAATACTATAGAAATAAATACAAGTTAACGTCGGGCTAATTATACGTTTCCGCAAATAGGTACCTCTATAAACTTATTTAGATTACTTGGTCTTGTGACCGTTTGGGTAAATAAGAATGCAGAAGACAAAACACGGTGTAGGTACCATAACTGGAAGCCGCTGTAACAGGGCTATACAAAGTATCTTTTTTTGTCTTAATTCCAAGGGGAAATCTATATCCAGACACCCTTAACGCACTCGAGGGATGTGAAAGGGTAGTGTGAGAATGACGGACTCGTCGACTCACTAAAACCAACCCTGTGACCGGCATGTCAAGGGGCCCCAACTCTTTATTATTTCCTAAAAATAAGAAAGGCCCCAATATTGAACCCTGCGTCACGCCCATGGTTACCAAAGATCCTGAAGAACGCTGACCATTCTCGTCGGCTCGCTGTATTCGACCCCATGATACCTTATTGATCCAATTTCATTATCAGTGTTTGATCACAAAATACTCCAAACGCATCATGTGATTTCTCCCAGGCCTCGAAAATATGCGATACTAAACTACTATTACCGGCATCAGCAGTTGAGCGACCTCTTGTAAATCCAAATTGTTTACCATGAAATATATAATACAATTTTTATTCAATAAAAAGTACAATTAAACTAACTATGTACAAAGGAATCAGTCAGATTACCTAAGGACCGTTACAAACGGCCTATAGGTAACTCAACTGTTCCAGACCAGTACCAGACGGAAGCGTGCCCAAGACACTGGCTGCATTGCCTCGCTGAATAGCTAAGCTAATTTGCTGGCCTAAATAAGAGCCAGCCCTTGGGTCACGTGTCGCCTCAATCAAAAGCCCCGCAATATTTTTGAAAACCCGGAGGGTACGCTTTCCACGGACCCAAGGTCTCCACCCCAAAAGGCTCAAATAGGTAAGCTCTGTCGAGACCACTATATTTGGGCCTTTTGTGATCCTCGGCCGAATCAGCCGCCGCACCAGCCCTAACTGATGTCCCAGGCAGATGAGATGGCGCTAGGGTGTCGACGCAGGTAGCGTCCCACACCAAAGGCCTACCCATTTCCCAAGGGACAAGAGTCATACCGTCGGGCCGCTTACCATCATCACGTAACAGACCATTCGGTTCAAGAACGGCTGGCACATTGACACTGGTAAAAGCTCGACGGATAATGTCATTAAGACTTGCGTGGCGCGAAATCCTGCCGGCAGACCTTGTGCACGAAAGTCCGTGAAAACCAAATTGATCTACGGCCGCACCGCCATGAAATTAGGTGTTTTTTTTACGACGGGTAATCACTAGACCGTTACAAGTTGAGATAAGGCCGTAAGTGGAGGCGGACTTCACCCGGAATCCTTAACAAACTGAGGAACTGGCTATCTTATCTCTAAATAGAAGAAATAGGAAGTCAAAGTCAAAGTCAAAGTCAAAACTCGGGCTGGTTAATTTTATGATGATTTTTTTCAGCTATTATGTTTTCAGCTTACCCTTAATGTAGATAGGTACCTGAAGTAAGATATATAAAAAATAGACTCGTGACTTGTTCAGAAGTACTATAATTTTCCATTGGAAAAAGAGGAAACGTCTAATGACAGAGCCTTAAATACTTTACTATCTTAAAACATTTATGATTACCTAACTACCTAATGGGCAGTTTGTTAACATTGAGGTATCACCATTTAGCTGTCATCTGGTATAGCAACATTCAAAGCCAGAGCAAGATTTGACTAGAGACTGACTCTCCGCGCACTGACGGAAAACGGAAACCATTTGGTACCGGACTTATATATACTTAGTAATTTTTATATGAAAAAAATATTAATAGTACATTATGGTACTAGTGTGTAACATTGGTGATTACCGACGAGGCGCCATTGAGGGCGCAATCATCAATACACACCTGTATCATACCATGGACGACTTCGTCCATGATCATACGACGTTTTTCAACACACTTGTGAATAAAATAACAATAAAAACTGTAATTTCAACAGTGAAAACGAGTTGTGAAAAATGTTTCGCTATGGCGGGAAAAAATAATCAGTTTTCCTATGCGCGCGCATTGCGATCGGCCGCAGACTAAATGGATGAGGATTTTTTTTATTTTCCGCGCATAGGATTTGCGTACCACATACAAAATGGGGAATTTAATGTTTTCTTTTATTATAGAGAAAACAAAAGTTATAAGATATTCGAGTGAAAGATTTATTTATTAAATTTATTTATTTATTTATTTAAAATAGGACGTCCAACAGAATATATATATAATATATATAATAATAAATACGCTCGTACTCGTACGTGACGAGTAAAAATTATATATTTAAATAAGAAGTTGCTTGAAATGAGCAAGCAATAGGAACATTAATTTATTTGTTCTATTGAACACGATATTTTTTTTGTAAATTTTCTTTGTTCTTAAATTTTTTTTTAAGAACAAAGAAAATCAAACAATAAAATAAAAAAAAATCTATAACTCACTAGTTTGTTATAGCAATAAAAAAGTCACAGTTTGATTATTGGTGTCATTCTGTGCCTAATTGCGGTGGCCACTTTATGAGCAAGTGTGGTGAAAAAAACATTATATTAATATTACATTATTAGTATTATGAATAACGCGATACTTGCTTTGCTTAGTACCTTTAACCTGTACCTATTTGTTATGACATTCAATAATTTATTTGAAACATGTTAGAAGATACACATGATTGTATATTTGATCACGAGAGTATATTATTATTGTAAATCGCTAAAGCGTGTGCCCGTAAACAAGCAAGATAATATATTTATTTTTATCTCCGTAGTAGGGTCTACAGCGTAGCACTCTTACGTAGCAGTGTCTACGGCGTGGAATTCCGTAATAGCAGGGTCAATGGCAAAGCATTCTCTTTTGACAGGGTCTACTCTCTACAGAATATAATACTCGGAAGAAATTTCTACAGAGGGTAAACAACTAAAGCTTCTCATGTCACATGACTATCATGTCTACGATAATCCATACCACTTGACAGTGTGCGTGAGGGACGGGGCGTCGTAATTCCGCGAGTGTGAGAGAAATTAATGCGCACGAATTCTCGTGAAAATCAAATAGTTAAACGAAAGTTATCCAAGTTTTTCAAGTAACCTGGTGGTCAAACGCTTTGCTTACCCATAAAAAAAATACAAAGCGAAAAATTGTATCGCCTTGGGGATCGAACCCGGAACCTCTGGATATGATTTTGGTAGGCAAACCACTAGACTACAGAGGCAAGAGCGTAAGAGTAAGCTGAAATAGCAGGTTTGTAGAACCGATTACCGCTGGGCGTTGGGGGCTGAAAACATGATGATGATGATGACCGTTGTTAGTGTAGCAAGAGTTGCATTAAAATAGTACTCTTTCTGGAATTACATTTCTATATATTCTAATCATGCCAACCAAGACGTTGTACTTGAAATTGCAGACTTGAATATATCAACCGCTTTTGTATTTCAAGTGGTTGCAGTTGGTTTATAATGACACAAAAAAATTCAAAACCCGCAACGGGACGCGAACCAGCATCTATTCCTCAAGCCAGAAACGCTCTAACCAATTGAGCATGAGGGTCCTGAGTGATTTTTTGTGTCATAATAACATTTGTAAAAGCTTTCACTATTTTAAGACTGCAGGCAGACTTTATAAATAGCATAGGTACCTACTTACGTCTACTAAATTGCATACGCGCATATGCATTATGCGAAATTACCGGCATCAGCATCAACTAAATAAAAATAAATGAATGTATGAAAATACTTTATTGTACACCTCATAGATAAAACTAAATGACACAAAAATAAAAGCATATTCATTTAATATCCTATTGTGAGCCAATTGCGCACGAAGACAGATCCTGATGGAAACGCAGTATGATCCAAGATCCTACGTTAAGGTCTCAAGGAGGACCTTAAAAATATCATACACAATGTTACTTCACGTCTTATCGCTCAAAATAATCATCCAACACTGTCTCAAAACGTAGTTTATCACAACCTCATTACAACCCCCAAAAGTGAAGATATCGATGCAAGGAGGAGGATCTTAAAACATATTATATATACAATAGGCGGTCTTATCGCTTAACTAACACTGTCTAAAAATTCACAAATTAGTTCATCAAAATCTCAAGTCACAACACTCAAACTTGGTCTATCTTATCACTTTTTTTCTTCTTCCCCTCCAACTCCGCATAAATATCCTCCAAACTTCTCATCTTAGTCTCAGGCACGCAGAAGATCAGATAGAACACGTTAGCCAAACAGATCACGCTGAATATCCAGAAGGTGAAGTGGAATCCGATGAGATTCGTGAGAGGAGCGAAGAGCTTCAGGAGAGCGAAGTCAGTGGCTAGTGAGATGGCTATGATGAGGGTAGCGACGGTTCCACGGAGCTGGAAAGAGACAAAAGATAAAATCACCAATCAGCTATCACCGCACTATTACAATCTGAGACTCTTAGTGGAGTAGATACGATCTTCAAGTGGTGCTGGCTCTGACATTTACTCCTCGACATTTAACAAGGAGGGAATCTTAGCAAAGAGGTAGTAGCCATATTAGACAGCTTTGTCAGTAGTGACAATCTATCTGCAACTATCAAGTATATACCATTGACAACATGAGAAACAAAAATGGTTGCGTTCTTTCTTATTTAGCGTATCTTATTTTCAAAATTTACCACTGAATGATCATAAAACTGGCGGTAAGACCTGCAAAGATCTACCTGCTGCCATTGAAAATGTAGGTCCTATTCATAGCTTTCATTTGAAGTAGAAACGGAGAGTATAGGACGAGGAGTTTCAGAGATATGGCCGTTTGAAGTTTGACAGCTGTCATTCAAAATGTAGGTCCTATTCATAGCTTTAATTTAAACTAAAAACGGAGAGTCTGGGACGAATAGTTTCAGAGATGTGGCCGTTTGAAGTTTGACAGCTATCATCGAAAATTTGGTTCCATACTTTTTATTTAGTATAAGTCCAGGATGAGTAGTTTGGGCTCAGGTTTGCTGTCACTTCTGACACTTGCCATAGGCACCTCATGGGCCTCAAGCGATACCGTAGTGTATCTGAAATGTTCACTGAGGCCCGTGTAGACTCTTTAAATGCCATCCAAAGAAAGTGAATAGCATCCTTCATGTCCAGAGTTGACATGTGTAAAAACTCAATTATAATAAGTTAAGCGGACCGCCTTATGTTAACCGAAACATACAGGAAATGGGTTTTTAGTTCTTACTACTTACTTTTCGATTTTGTTTTCTCTCTGACTATACTGTTTATGAGTTTATTTTTAATTTTGTAATTTAATTTAAGTTAATTTAATTTGTATTGTATAATATGGACTTCGTCTGAAATAAAGAGTTATTATTATTATTATTATTATAAATGCCCATAACTCGAAAGTTTCTCATAGGTACTTGACTTCTAGTTTCAAAAAAATAATAGGTATAAATATAGCAATAGATGCATTTTGATGACAGCTGTCATCTGAAATGAAGATCTCTTCAATATATATACATATATACATACACCCCAAAAACATTACCCTCGTTCTTTGCAGGCTGGTAAAAACTTTGAGTTTTTACGCACCTGCAAAGAATACTACTTATAATATAATCGGTAAGTCGAAGTCCATAGTTGTATGTCATTTCGCGTAATCGTTCACGATGTGTCATTTCGCGTAATAGCATATGTAACAATTCGCGTATGTCATTATGCGTAGACACCATGTGTTATTGTGCGTTTGACCATCTAAATGTGTCATTTTATGCGTGTAATCCTATAATTACTATTGCCAAAAAGATATATATTACTATTCGAGTACTATGTACGGAATAAAAAAAATGGTTAAAAATAATGAAAAAAAAAAAAAATCTGAGCTTTTCGAAGAAATGTCCAATGCTGATTTCATTGTGTAAAAGTTCGAGTTAGCAATTTAAAACGAAATCGTCTTTTTCAATGTATTCCTTTTCTCTGTAGTATGCTCTGCTCTTCCATATCACATATAATATTCAGTACCTAACCTTAACAACGTCAAAGGCCACTTTTTTTCGTTTCTTTATTCAGCAACGTAACATAACGTAATTTGTGATATTGATGCCCATCGAAAAGCAGAACTTGACCATTTTTACACTTTATAAATTCTAAGTCATTCCATTTTATCAAACGTCCAAATGTAATTAAAAAATGAAATGAAATCAAAAAAAACATCAAACTATTTAAATTGACGTCCAACCGTCAAGTATATTGATTGTTTTTTTTTATTGTACGACGGGGAAGCGCTTGGCCTGCATCTCACCTGGTAACAAGTTAAGATAAGGCCGAAGGTGGAAGCGCACTCAATTCGGAATTCTCAACAATTGGGTAATATGATTAGGTAAGATGGTGGTAGGCGGACCTAAACAAAATCCTACCACCAACCAAACCAAGCACAATATGGTACCCTGGGGATAGAACCCGAATCTGACACCGGTGGGCGAACCACTACATCACAGAGGAAGTTGAAACTTACTTGAAAATTAAACATCTCCGTCATAATAACAAACGGAAGCGGCTGTAGCCCAGAAGCGTCCGCGAAGATGGTGACGCAGAGCGCTGTGATAGGCACCCAACCAGGCATTCCCGCCCCTATGCTTTGCAGGTAGAACCACACGCCTAACAGACACATTGCAAAACCGCCGAATACACTAGTTACTGCAAGCAATGGCTGGAAACAAGAAAATCATTTTTTTTAAATATTATTTTGTATTTTAAGTGATTGCGCTTGGTCACATCAACATTTACAAATCTTATAGGCCCCGATTCTCTAATTTAAACCAAACCGTGTGACTGTATTGCATTTGCACATGTGACCGAGTGCAATCACTTGAAATACAAAAATTATATCAAAAATGATATTATGTAGAAACGCCATTTTTTTGAACATATTTTCAGATTGCAGTTTCACATAGTTAAGTTAATCTCTGCTAAATGGCAAAAATCGGCGCTTAAGATGAAAAACTGTGTCAGGGTGGCACTGAAGTTCTTAAGGAAAAGATAAAAACTTAAAAATGGGATAGGTAGAAGTCGAGAAGCTACTCAAGCTAGTTTATTCGTGAATTCGATGGTTTCCAAAGAGGTTGAGGGATCATAGGTAAGTTTCTTATCTAACATCGTTCTAGGCTCCAGGCACAGAATAACTGTTGTTCGTGGGAATTAATGGCAAATCCCCCAGTTTCCGAGAATAATCGTGTCCAACAGTGGGTCGACATTTTATTTGAAGCTAAATCTAAGGAGCAACATACAAAACCAACAGGACAAAAAATACAAAACTAGGCGGGTACCTGGGAAACAGATAATTATGTAAACCTTGGTTTAAAAAATTAAAAATCTACCGCCTATTCAAAAATAGGCGGTAGATTTTACGTTTCAACGTGATCCTAAAAAAATCTTATTTTTAAGTATTAAGATGCAGTAGGCATTTATACAAAACACAACATTCGTGTACTTAGTAATTACCTAAGACATACCGGTAATTATTCAGGATGCACCATGCGGTTACGTGTAAAGGGGAAGTGTCGTGTTTAATCATTAGTTTGGCTCTGGTAGTTTCCATCTATGTTGTACGAAACCCATTACCTAGCAGTTTTTAAGTTATAATTCATGGTAAGCTATGGGTATGTGACAATGGCTATTCAGCTAGCCAAGGCTTTTCTAGGGAAAATCTTACCGGCTGTTGTACTATGTAAAATATCGCTTAGAAACACTAGTATTTCTCGGTGCATGTAATAGCAACAGATACAATTTTTGGGATAGATGTAACTCTAGTGTTTTGTCTTTGAAATCTCTCTAAATTGGATTTTCTGAAACACGATAGTGAAAACTAGTAGGTACCATTGCTTTCCACGCTTCGCCCCGTAAAACAATATAAACGTTTACAAAAGGAAAAATGCTCACGCAATATTTCCAACGAACCAAAAACGATTCGCTTAAGCACCTTGTATATTGAATTCCTCAGGTATTCAATTCATCAGTATAAATATCTAGACCAGAGAAAATGTAGAATTATTGGATGCAGAAGACATGTTACCGACCCTACCTAGTCTGGAATATAATATCCCACACTGTATTTTATATACGTGTTTTCATTATGAAGCTTTTACCTTCCTCCCAGTTCGATCCACAAGCTGGCACGCCAAAAACGACCCTAAGATCTGCACAGCAGCGAGTAGTATCGACTGTTTGTTAGCCGACAGGGACATGCCGCTGTCAGGCCCTTTGTCAGCCGCTTCGAAGATATGGCTAGCATAGACGAGGACCGCTATGCAACCGCAGAATTCTCTCGCTAGGTTCACTATGAGGGCCACCCAGAAGGCTTTCACTGCTGTTTTGTCTGAGACTGAGAAAAAAACACGAAAATTAATTAGCTTGTCATACATTTTCGCGATTATATGTAATACGTTTTAGATGTAGGTACGCGCATTTCAAAAACAGACACTATAATTATAATTGTTTGTCAATCTATTGTCGTCTCGTAAATCTATATAGAATGATGTGCGATCTTATCACTTAAGAGCGATCTATATTCCATTCAAATTAGGATCGCGATGTTACCTAATACACGTTTGGGCAATGACTTTTTCAAAACAGCGTGCGTCGTAACGACGGCATTCAAATCTACATACCAGGAGAGTACTTACAAAGAATAAATATTTCAATTTACAAAACAAAACATAACATAATAAAAAGTTCGCCCGAACTGAAATCTCGTGACTGAGACCACGGAGATAATCTCACAAAAGGAAAATTTTATGCACTACAAAAATATATACCTAACTTGTTATTAAGTACGTACGTTGTACGTTTGTCAGTCACTCAAAATACACTTGCGTGAAAAACTTCCGGGTCATCTATAAAAACTTGAATATCTTGAAAACCAAGAATGCTAACTGAGTAAAATAAATTGTGTTTGATAAAATGTATACTCCTTAAATACAAGTAATAAAATGTCATGGTTTTTATAAAGATAGGTAGGCCATCAAAAATAATAAGTGTCATTTAATCTACAAATCTATTAAATGTATATTATGTGTTGGATAAAAGCCGAAACCAAATAACGAATTAAAAGGAGCCTCATTTCGCTTCTGGCTACAGTGTTGCAAGTTTTTTGCGACGGCATTTCCACTTGACATATTTCCATTAACCCCCATATTTGCATCAAACGAATTCAAATATATTAGCAGGGGACAATTGAGACTAATCATCGGGTCAGAAACCAAGGCCGGGGGGTCGTCACAGAATAATAGCAGTTAACCGGGAAATGTAATGTACTGTTATTTTATTCTGTGTTATATTTATTGTAAAGGTTAATGTCAATGGAGATGGTGATTAATCGTAATAAATGTGTTTGTCGGTTTTTTCAGCACGTGTTTTTGTTTTGTTATGATCTGAAGAACAGCAGAAGAGAAGACAATGTATGCAAGTAGGCACTTACCGATCATATAACCGATGTTTTCAAGCATTGAATGCATTTAGTGCTAGGAAAAAGACTACCAACATGCCAACAGGAAAAAAGTCTCGGTAGGTACGTGTAGAGTACTCTACTCTACAATCAATACATCTTTCTTTGCCGTAGAACAATAATTTATGAATGCGGCTGTCGCTTTTTCTTAGTCGCCTTCTCAACCTGCGCTACGCTACAGACGGCAGAGGTTAGCTTTTCTCGGCACCTCCTTTTCGCTTCGCTTGGTTGATCAGGCTCATATTTCACTTCCACGCGAGCTTGTAGCTTCACAATTTTTGAAATCTTTCTAGGCGCGTTGAGCATTTTTTGCTCGAACAAAAATCATGGAACTCGCGTCATCATCATCGAACGCTTTCCATGAGCTATATGTATACTGTATATTTATGTTTACTTTTTGGGTGAACAAAAAGCGTGAAACTCGCGTGCTCTCACTTCTCACACGTACTCACCGCATGCTCTTGTGAACTATATCGTCGATCGTAGATTATTATTTTCGAATTATTTTTGGTTTATAAACAAGTGTTAACAATCAAGGGTTTCAGTTTAAATTGGTCACTAACACTTCCTCACAAACCAAAAATAATTAAAAAATATTAATCTCATAGCTCGACGATACAATTTCTTTTTTTTATGCTTGGCCTTCATCTCTCCTGATTTTTCAAGTTATGATAAGGCCGAAAGTGGAAGTGCACTTCACCCGGAATCCTCAACAAACTGACGGACTGGCTATCTTACATCTAAATGCCGGAACACAACAATTTTAAGAATTGTTGTTATGGCGACAGAATTATGTAGCATGGTGGTAGCTAGCCAGGCGGACTGACTTACTAACTAACTTACTTACTAAGTAAGTCAGTCTACTCGTGACCACGGCCGTTGTAACACGGTCGAAACTGTCGGGAATATAAAAAGGTACGCGATGAAGACCCGTTTTTGTTATTAATTATTTAGAAGTAAGATAGCCAGTTCCCCAGTTTATTGAGGATTCCGGGTAAAGTGCGCCTCCACGTTCGGCCTTATCTCAACTTGTAACCAGGTGAGATGAAGGCCAAATGATTACCCGTCGTACAAAAAAAAAACACCTAATACACTATGCATAGAGTCAACAACTTAATTATACTTCTTGTTGTTTGCTATGAAAACGATTAGTTCAAAAAGATATTATACATGACATGTTTATTAAACATTTTTTATTTATTATTTATACTGAGTGTTAGCTACTAACATAATTAGGATATCGGTGTTTCGTAAGCTGAAAATTTGGAGATGTGTCTATTATTTTTAGATTATTATAAAGTAATAATACAGCTTGATTTTTAAAGTTTATGAGTGACGATTATGAGATGACTGCTATGGAAAGTGATTTATGGATGAAAGAGGTTATTCGAACTGAACAAATCGTCCATAAGAAAAATTAAGTAAAACCAATAAACAAGAACTACTAATATAAAAAAAATACTTTTCTTGTAATTCCCATGTTTTATCCCCACTGTTTTCTGTCTATCAAATAATAATACAATTGAATAGAAACTGACATTGTGTTACAAAAAATATTAAATGTTTTAGCCTACAACCAGAAGGAGGGTTATGATTTTCGAGAGCTTGGCCTTAAGAATTATTATTATGGCGACAGACTTAGGTAAGATGGTGGTATCCAGGCGGACTTAAACAAAGTTCTACCACCAACCAAACCAAGCACAATATATTGTACTCGGGGATCGAACCCGGGACCTCTAGATCTGAAATCGGTGGGTTGAACCACTAGACCATAGAGGTGGTCTAGTGCACAGCACAGCAAAGGGAGATGGCGAGCGCAGTAAGCCGCTGACCATCGTAGCGGACAAATCACAAAACCAGTTAATCAAACTTCTACCACCAACCACACCAACAAAATAAGTTTTGTGCAATTTATTTTGCGTTTGTTTTGTACATTAAATTTGTATATTGTGTTGGAGATTGAACTCGGGTCAATCTTCACAAACATGGTATATGAGACATGGAAGTGATACATAAGATCAATATTGGGAGGAAGGATACAAACTCATTAGTAGGTAAAAACTTACACAAAAGCTTGGGTGAGAATTTGGGTTCACACGTGGTCTGCTCAATGATGAGAGTGTCTATCTCTTCTTGGATCAGCTTATCATCAGCCGGCAGGGAGCGCAGCCATCCCAGGACCTTCGCGGCTTCCTGAGAACCGGAGGAATTTGTTACCTGAGGAGAAACTACCGCCTAAGGTACACGTGTGACTACATGACTTGACCTATGTCTGTTAATGATGGGTGTCTTTGTTAATAAACAAATACAATTAAACTAACTAGCTATGTACAAAGGAATCAGTCAGATTCCATAGATAATATATAGATAGATAGATAAGGACCGTTACAAACACCACAGCGGCGGTTAAAACCACCTGATAGGAAGCAATGACTAGTCAACCTTGTAATTATTAGCACATTTTTTTTGTTCCTGAACCGGAGAATTCATCTACAATTATTATACCATGTATCTTTTATCAACATTTTTGATTCCTCAAAGGTGCATTCCCAAAATCCCCAATGACCCGTCAATCAATAGGGATATTTACACATGGTGTCCGACACCCTATCCCTGTAGAAGACACGAATTCAATATACTGAATAAAATGTTTTGAATTACCAAGATGTATTTAAATATTCAAGGTGAAACTTGAACATTTTAAAATCATCGCACACTCCAAGATGTATTTAAATATACAAGGTGAAACTTGAACATTTTAAAATCATCGCACACTCCAAGATGTATTTAAATATACAAGGTGAAACTTGAACATTTTAAAATCATCGCACACTCCAAGATGTATTTAAATATACAAGGTGAAACTTGAACATTTTAAAATCATCGCACACTCCAAGATGTATTTAAATATACAAGGTGAAACTTGAACATTTTAAAATCATCGCACACTCCAAGATGTATTTAAATATACAAGGTGAAACTTGAACATTTTAAAATCATCGCACACTCCAAGATGTATTTAAATATACAAGGTGAAACTTGAACATTTTAAAATCATCGCACACTCCAAGATGTATTTAAATATACAAGGTGAAACTTGAACATTTTAAAATCATCGCACACTCCAAGATGTATTTAAATATACAAGGTGAAACTTGAACATTTTAAAATCATCGCACACTCCAAGATGTATTTAAATATACAAGGTGAAACTTGAACATTTTAAAATCATCGCACACTCCTTTGTAGTTATTTGCGCCTAGGTACCGGGGATGATCACACTGAGTTCAGTGTCAGCGTCCCCGGAGGGCTAGCCACTTGGAACGTTGACACAAATTTTCTCAACCTCCCCGGTATCGGGTCAGATCGAGACACGTCATCACATCAATCTTTCGAATTATCCAGCCTTCACTTCAACAATTTCGATGAACCAAACAACAAAGAACAATAAAGCTCATTGCCTCTATGGTCGACTTGGCTTACCTGGACAAGGATGACATGATAGAGCGAGCTTTCTCTGAAGGCGAAAACATGTAAACATATATAAGATAAATACCTACATGTTTTTCTATTTTTAGGGTAATTTATGAATTCTTCTGCAAAGTAACAGCTGAATCAAAAAGCTTTCTCAGGCCGAAGCCTTACCTGGTTTTTCCCCTGTTTGATTAGAAAAGATGGCGTCTCAGGCAGAAGCAACTGAATGCAGAAGTGTAGCACAGGTATTGCGAGCAGGATCCATAGAACTGTGTCGTAAGCCAGTTGGTCACCCAGGATGAATACTAGAAGGTTCCCTACTGTCTGAAAATAAACCATGTGATTAATTCAACCTACGTTTCTATTTTGCCGTGACAAGCCCACGGATATCGTATAAGACGACAAAGGGATCTCGCCAAAAGAAGGGCAGCAACTTCCTTCGGTGATTATGGTAAAAACCCTCGAGCTTTGCAGGAGGCGCTGTCCAGCAGTTGGGCGTCGATGTTGATATAAGAGACAATAATTAATTAAATTAACGGACGTAAAAAAGACGTAAGAAAGTCGTGTAGTGTCTGCTTCTGCCTACCGGTGCTAGATCCAGAGGTCCCGGGTTCGATTCCCAGGGTAGTACAATATTGTGATTGGTTTGGGTGGTGGTTAAGTCCGCCTGGCTACCACCATGCTACCCAATTCTGTCGCCATAGCAACAATTCTTAAATTGTTGTATTCCAGCATAGAGATAAGATAGCCAGTTCCTCAGTCTGTTGATTCCGGGTGAAGTGCACCTCCACCTTCGGCCTTATCATAACTTCAAAATCAGGTATTAATAATTATAATAATAACGTTTATTGTTCAAAAAAGTTGTACAGCCTTATTACTTAATAGGTAAACCTAATAGGTAGGTAATATATTTAGCACTAAAATAAAATATTTAAGATTATATGATAGATAAGATCTCTAAACTAAGTTGAAAAGTTGTATTTTAGAGGCCAAGGCTTATAATATTATTTTGTGCACAATAAGGTAGGTGGATGGTCCTTTGCACCTGAACTAAGTGGATCACTTGTATTTTAGGAGTCTGGTGAGATGAAGGCCAAGCACTTACCCGTAGAGAATAAATGTCAGTTCTCGCCGAAAGACCAGAAGTACCCCGTGTATGAAGAAAGTGATGTGAGTGAATGACGCAATAGAGGTGTGCAAGGGGTACACCCCTGGAAATACGTTATCTCTGCTCTCTCTGGGAAACAGGCGTGAGTCTATGTATGTAAGAACACTGTTGTTTTACAAGCCTCACAAATCTGGTAGTAGCTCTGTCTTCTGCGCTGTAGGTTGTGGGTTCGATTCCCACCCAGGACAAACATTTGTGTGATGAATATCGATGTTTGGGTACTGTATCATATAGTATGTATGTATTTACAAACAGTATTTAAGTATTCTATCCGTAATCTTAGTTCCCATATTACAAGCTATGCTTAGTTTGGGGCTAGATGGCGCTGTGTAAAATGCCTCGGCATATTGTAAACGGTCGGCAAAAATGGCGATCGTTTATGAACCCGTCGGGACATGGCCTCTCCATCCCGACAGAAGTCGTCTTATGGTTTCAGTTAACTCTATTTCTGATGGAACTAGATCGAGAACGGGGGGCACCGCGTGAAGGATAACCACTAGTATTACGTAACAGGATTCCATTGTATATTCCTGTAAGACCATTGAGAGAGTGAGGCAGGTCTGTGTCTATGCTAAAGCAAGCGGCAGAACTAGAGAAACTAGAAATAATGCGTAAAATTGAAAATGTTAGTTGCTGTTGAAAATTTGCCGACAGTTTGCAATATGACGACGCATATTACAAACGGACGGTGATTACAATCTCACGGTGACATATACTATTCTTGGTCTCACCTGCGAGAATATAGCAAAGGTGCCGGTCATGCCGCGGATGCTGTCCTCACTGATCTCCTTGACGTAAAGCGGACAGACCACGTAGCCGCCTCCAGACCCGAATCCGATCAGGGCACGACCCCCGATCAAGGCTATTGGATGGGAGCAGATCAGCTGTACCGCCCACCCGACCTGCAGGCGATGATAATGAACCATATTTTTTAAAATTAGTATGCTGTGTAGTATATATAAGTATGTAGTAAAAAAATAAGTATTTAAGTATTATTTCCGTAATCATTTACATCATTACACATAGCTTTGGCGTACCTTTGAGTGTACCATACAACTATTTAGATTTTGTAAAACTGATATTGTTTTTGTATTTTTGGTTATTTCAAGAAACAATCAACAATTGTTTCACTTAGTGTCCGTACCCTATAAGGCTGACATAATCATTATGGTTCAAAGTCTAAAAACAAATGATTTCAAAAAAAAGCAAAGTCAAAGTCAAAGTTAAATATTTTTATTCATTAAAATTTTTAGGATCTAGAATGTTAAAAGGATCATCAAAAAATTAACCAGCCCGAGTTTCTTGCCTTTCTCCTTGTGTACTGGTCGCGATTCCGAACAGACGGAAGATTTGACGTTTCAAAGTGATCCGAAAACATCTTAACGAATGAAGAAATTTTGATTATGACTTTGACTTTGCTAGCGGCCACGGCTGAATGATCATAGACCTGTAAAGATCCACCAGGCTAGCGATAACCATCCTGCCGTGTTCCATCCGCGTAAGAACTGGTGCCTTCTGAGCAATTAAGCTTCATCGTAGTCATCCTTGCTCTGGCCTAGAGACAAGCCTAGTCAAGAGCTTATCCATCATTTATTAATAAAGAAAAATTACCTTTGAACCCAGGATCTCCGGATAAAGAGTCCATGTGGAGATTCAAAGTGATGAGACTTACAGCTATGGGCACAGAAGCGCACAGCAACGCATTTTTTCTTCCAAACTTGTCTGCAGCTGCCCCGAACACGAACACAGCAAGTGGTGCGGTTATGAATATGACAGAAGCCATCCAGGACACCTCCTCTTCAGTCAATGGCGAGTTGGAAGGACTCTCGTTGCTCATCAACAGAGCCTTGTTCGGAGATATCCATCCCATGGCTGTTCCATATGCTAGTATTGGCAAGCATACTGAAAAAACTTAGTTTTGTCATAAACATAACATAAATGATCCGGAGGTTGTGGATTCAAATCTAGCCATGTACCTATAGACTTTTCGATTTTCGGAAGTTTATGTGCGCATTACCAATATATACACCAATAATCCGAATGGCATGTGTCACTGGCTAGTATTCCGTTAAAAAAAAATACCGAAATTAAAATCTTGCGGCGTTTTGATCAAGTTGACGGGTGACCGGTCGGGCTCTTATTTAAGCCAGCGATATAGCATTACTATTAAATGTGGCAGTAATGTTATTAATTTGGTATTTCAGATCAACAGCCCATTGGAGTCCACTGCAAGACAGAGCAGAGCCGCAGAGTAAAAGTGCGAGGGTTTTGCTATAATCACCATGCTTGGCAGGCTGATTGGTGATCAAAGCAAATGTGCAGATAATATACAGAAGGAAGCTGCTGTCCTTTTTTTTCGTGAGATCCCTTAGTCAGCTTTTACGACATCCATGGGCTGAGTTGGAGGAGTCGATTCTTAAGCCGCGACCACCAGGGCAATTGTTTTGTTGAAACAGATTACTATATTATGAAATAAAATGTTTTTTCGAATCTTACCGATAATTGACATAAGAATCTGATGATGTTTACTTCCAACATATTTTTCTTCTGCAGTTACGTGGTATTTCTTTGCCATTTTTATTCATATAAATTTTCAAAAACTTCACAATTTTTACTTGAATACCAAATCTATGTCACTGTTATTTCAATTTTAATATTGATATTTGGGATTCGGTACATATTGTACTTGATTAGTAAACTTTTACTATTTGCAAAAATGGTACAGTGATTATGTAGGTATCGCGAAAAGAGACAAAGAATATCTATAATATTATTTTAAAAACACTTATAAAAAAGAAACAAGAAAAAAAAAAGAAAAATCTGTTTGAATATCACAATTTCCTTTACAACTTTAAACCGATTATTTTGTGATTGAATATTTTTTTGTAACAAAGTTTGCGCGGTCGTTTTTTAACATTCGTTATACGTCTACGCAAGAATACAGACAAGATGTCACTATCAATAAATACAAATGTACCTACTACCTAGTGCCGATACACAAGCTGTGCCCGCGGCATTTACTGAGTGGAATTCAGAATGTGATTGAGCTTCTGTAAATAATAGGTTTCTGAACAAATATAATATTTTTTACATATTTTTATTTTTATTTTACGACGGGGAAGCGCTTGGCCTTCATCTCACCTGGTTACAAGTTGAGATAAGGCCAAAAGTGGAGGCGCACATCACCCGGAATCCTCAATTAACTGAAGAATTGGCTATCTTACCTCTAATGCCGGAACACAACATTTTTTTATGAATTGTTATTATGGCGACAGAATTAGCTGAGATGGTGGTAGCTAGCCTGGCGGTCTTAAACAAAATCCTACCACCAACCAAACAAAACACAATATTGCTCCCCTTGGGGATCGAACCCGGGACCTCTGGATCTGAAATCGGTGGGTTGAACCCAGAGACATTAGACCACAGAGGCGGTTAAAATCACTCAAACAACTATTTAATAAAAAAAAACACATTATAATCTTCCTGTCCATATTAGGTACTGTTATCCCACACTAGGCGGAGTCGGCAAAACATGTCTCTTCCTCCACTCCCCTCTATCAGACGTCATCTCATCACTTACTCATTTCTTGCCCATATCATTCCTCATACACTCCATTCATCTCTTCTTCGACCTACCTTTACCTATATCCATTCACACTCTCATTCTATTGCTTTCATCCTTCCTCATTATATGACCATACCATGCTAACCTGTTACTTCTAAGCTGTCACTGGCGTGACTCCATGCAACCCTATTACATCTCAACCTATCTGTCACTGGCGGGATTCCCGTACGACTCATAATCACTTTTGTCTGAAAATCACTTTCCCACACTGACGTCTCATAAAGTTTTAATAAATAAGAGAGAACCGTCACTGGTTCCACATTCACGCTTCCTGTGTTGTTCAAATGTATATCTAATCCATTCCCGTTACTCCACAGATCCATCTAAATATTCTCATCTCTGCTAGGCGCAACCCATCAGTCACTTTCGTTCAAAAATCATCAAAAGATTGATGAAGCCTATGTATAACCGCCTCTGTGGTCTAATAGTTCACCTACAGGTGTCAGGTCCAGAGGTCCCGGGCTTGATCCCCAGGGGAGTACAATATTGTGCTTGGTTTGGTTGGTGGCAGGACTTTATTCGCCTGGAGCTACACCATCTTACCTAATTCTGTCGCCATAACAACAATTCTTAAATTTTTGTATTCCGGCATTTAGTGGTAAGATAGCTAGTTCCTCAGTTGGTTGAGGATTCCGGGTGAAGTGCGCTTCTACCTTCGGCCTTATCACAACTTGAAAATCAGGTGAGATGAAGGCGAAGCACCTCCCCGCAAAAAAAAACCCTTTAAGTCCATTTGGACTTGGTGAAAGATTTATTTAAATCGGACGATTGGCTTCGGAGATTACCTTCTACATGCAAACATACAAACTTGATATTATTATTTAGTGTTTATACAAAACAGGCACAAAATAAATCTACATTTACGATTTGATAGTTAGGTGGAATGCTACATTGAGCACCGTCTAGATAAGGAAAGTTCTCGAAAGTTCTCGTCAAAAGTTCTTTGTACAAAATACTATTCGAATTACATAAGGATGAACATTTAAAACGATCGATTTGAAAATACGGTCACTGATTTAAGAGTCTATGAAATGTGAAATGGCTTAGCTTCAGCGATCATATCTTCCACAATACTGTAGTATTTACTTTGAAATTAATATATGTTATAGTTCAGGATAGATGCTAGAACGCTTGTGTTTCTAAACACGATTACATCATTTTTTTTTTCTATAGAAACAAAAAAAACAAAGTTCACTCTAATTGTACGAAAAATGTTCGCCATTCAATAAATACGCCCAATTAGGGCTTGAAACTTTGTACAGTAAATAAACATAGTATACAGCAGACGGTCTGTGTTTTTGATTTTCAAAATTCATGTTTGTTTTACCGTAAAAAAACAAACGTAGAAATACGCGCATATTTCTGTCATCTGCGTGCATAAGCGCCGTGGTTGAGCGCACAGCAATGTCACTTTTATTATTACTATATCTTAGTTCGAAACTAGAATAAAGTTGCGTTGAGTTGCTAACCTGAGGTACTATAGCCCGTTAAGTGGCTTTACTTTGCAAAATTGGATATAACACCGATAAACCTTGGTGTAATATC
Source organism: Venusia cambrica (assembly GCA_951394065.1). Lineage (NCBI taxonomy): Eukaryota > Metazoa > Arthropoda > Insecta > Lepidoptera > Geometridae > Venusia > Venusia cambrica. The sequence continues at coordinate 6,558,656 of OX596069.1, forward strand.
ATACTATACATCCAGTAACATCTACAAATAAGATTTTGTTTAGTCTGCAATTTGGGTTTTCAAAAGCACGATTAGTGGAATTTTTCTCGATTTAAAAATAGAAAAAGTGTGCAAAACAAAACAAAAATTGGAAATGTGTAATTTTTTTCTTATAACATGGTGCGATGCTTTGTGTAGATTTTAGTTAGGTATATCAGTTATATGTTTATTCTGTTTTTTTTTATGCTAAATACATACTAGTAATATTACATTTCCCGTTCAAGCCGAGGTGGTCTCGAATATAAATATGACCCCTCCATTTCCTCCTGTAGATGCCGTAAAAGGAGACTAAGGGAATAAAACACAACGGGATGGCCAGCAGCATCCGCTTGAGTACGTAACACCAATACTGCGATTACCAATCCGCCTGCCTGCCGTGGTGACTATGGCAGAACCCTTCAGTCTTGGAGGAGGCTCATGTCCAAAAGTGGTCGTTTTCAGGCTGTTATGATGAATATTATCTTTCATAACAAACTAACTCGCTTTATTTTCTGTTACTTCAACCATATGCTGTAAATAAAAGATAGCGGAGCTCGCGGGACAAGTTCATAGGGTTATTTATGCAGAAATTTTAATTTATTGAGGCGAGTGCGCCATCTGACAATGGTGTATGAAACTAAGTGCCTTGTAAATCAAAGAAGGATGACTGCTCGGAATCAGAGGCTTTACTATGAAAATCGAACGTCGACGGATACGAAATAACTTCTGTCATTTTTGTATCGAAAAACCTTGAATCCGTCAATGGATCCGTCATGGTTCGTTTTTCGTAGTAGACCTACAGAGTTTAGATGTCACTACAAATCGAAAAATATTCTATTTATTTTATTTTGTACTACGAAACTATTTTCAGGGATTTTAAGTGGGAGATGGATTCTAGTTTGGACTATAGTTGGGTCGATTAATGGTATTTGTGTATTCAAGTTCCAGTATATGCTTCGCAATAATAAATATAATTTAGCGCATATCTCTAGCAGATGTCAAAATTGCTAGAGAATCTCTTTGCGCAAGAATCTCAGGAGCAGTCTCATACCCGTTTGAATTTTAATGCTGAGATTAAAGCCTTAGGCCTGCTAAGACCATTGAGCTCAAGCTCGGCAAATTTCTGGAACTGATTGCCACGCGGCACTCAGGGCTGCTGAGACATTAGAGCACATAAGCAGGTTTTAGATGCTGAGCGCCACATGCCTCTCATGGTGGCTGGGATATTAGAACAGACTCAGAATCAATAATAATAATAATCAATAAAAACGGGACATACCTATTGCTCTCCGTATTGCAAATGCGTAAGTAGTGCACCTATTATACTCTAAGACTACTGAATCAATTTATCTCAAATATTGTACAAATTGGTTCTAGATCAAGTATAAAATAGCACCCATATACTCGCTGGGACGATGAATTGGTAAATGAGATAAGCAAAGAGACATTGGATAAGTTATTTAAAACATTGGAACCGTTTCACCAAAAACATAAAAATATTTTATGGGTAAGTTCATTTTCGGCACTGGCTCCTCAAACTACCTGCATAATTCTGCATTGCCTAAATGTGAAATAAGGGCCCAAGGGTCACGCGTAGCGTCAAAAGCCCTGCAAGATTTTTGAAGTACCCGAAAACACTGGCTCCCCTCAAGGACTCAAGGTCTAAACCCAGAAATGCTCAAATAAGTAAGTCTAACTCTGTTGAGGCCAACTATATTTACGCCTTTTGTGCGCCTCGGCCGAATCAGCACCAGCTCTAACTGATATCCCAGGCTAAAAAGATTTGTTTACATGTTTATTTGTAAAATCATCAACATATAGGTATACATTGTTAAGAGTATACGTTATATTCATATTGTAGGAAGGATATACTGAGCAAGACAGGTTAACCAAAGGTAACAATTAGCCAAACAGTTTGCACAAATAACAAGTATATTTTTTTTCATATACCTATATATATTTTTTACAAAATGTACTTTTATCATAAAAAAAAACCCCTCGCAACAAATATAAAATGAAAGTCGACCTCCGCGCATGCAGTTCGCGGCGCTACACAAAACTAGTAATAATATACTTATTATAAAAATGACAGTACTATTTTATTTGTCAAGTAGCGCTCAGTCAATGAGAAATAGATACTCGTAAAACATACGTTTGTGGAGTAAGTGCCCTTTCTAGATAGGTAGGTATTAATGTCCAAGCGGGCTCTAGCAGAAAAACTTTACCAAGCTTTAGTCAGTCTTTGCTCTTCGATCAAGCTTCCTGTGTTTTGCAAAAAAAAAGGGCGCACATTATTCTCGTAATTCTGTACCAAACAGGTTTTTAACTTTTTTCGAAAGCAAATAGAGGTTTCCATTAAAAAAAAGTATTCAACAATAATTGTTGCTTTTAGCTAATATAGAAGTAAGGATTCATGTTATTTTCCGTGTAGTTTGGAAAATCAGTGATTGTAATTTGTGTTTTGTGCATTTCGGGTTTTTGCGTGATCGTGGTAAGTTTTTTTATTAAGTATATGTACAAGAGTCAACATTTTTTCATTACTTTTGACACAACATCTAGGTAAGTAGGTAGGTAACTAAAAGCAATTAAATGATTGCCATATGATTTAAGGTTGCTATTGAAAAGAGAACAGACGCGCCCACAAATCTAATATATCGGGTTTCCAATTTTCCAAATCTGAAAAAGAACACTGAAACTAGAAATCTCTGACTTCTATAACATCTGGGACCAACATTTGTATCAACAATATGGGTAAGTAAGTATAGATTCATTTAAAAAATAAATCGAGAATTTACTTACTAGATATTAAAATTTTCCGTATTCTTGATTCCGAATTACAAGCTTAGCTAAGTTTGCTAGATTTCGTTGTGTAAAAAGTTTAGTGAGTAATATTTATTATTCGTTATTATTATTAAAATGTGGTGCTATATTTTACGAATGAACCTACAGTTGTAAAAAGGCTCGACCAGAAAGTACTACCTACTCCATTCCATTTTCTATCGCCAAGCAGCATTGCTGTAATACTGTTTGGAAGGGTAGGAAATTACAAACACATTATTTGACTTGTGAAAATGATGCAAGAAACGCTTGATATGTGGTCCATGCTCAACAACTTTAATCAGCTTTAGAGTTTCTCATTACTCGAAGACGCCCTTCACAGGTGGTCCCGCAGGTGGTTTTTTCATCATCAGATCCTGACCTGATGATGAGAAATCCTGGAGAAGAACTTGAAGCGATTTGGGTATTTTTAGGGTGGATTACCTCAAGTAAAGAAAAAACGGACCCCTTATTATAGAATCACGCGTCGATGAAATGAAATGTCCGTCATCTGTCATCAAAATGATTGGAAAAATTTCGTCATTCAGATAAACGAAATTGTATGATATTCATCATTGAAGTCGGTTTTCTTAACGGCTAGTTTTTAAAACGTATTTTTTTATTGTACGACGGGTAGCGCTTCGCATTCATCTCATCTGGCTTACAAGTTATGATAAGGCCGGTGGATGCCCACTTCACCCGGAATCCTCAACAAACTGAGGAATTGGCTATCTTACCTCTTAATACCGGAACATAACAACTTTAGTAATATTGTTATGGCGACATAATTAGGAAAGATGGTGGTAGCTAGCTAGGCGGAATTAAACAAAGTCCTATCACCAACCACGTCTTCTACCACCGCTACGAACAGGATAACTAATAGCAAAGTTTGTCCACCTTCGTAACACTTATTGTTCGTAACTTTGCAACCGAGGGGTAAATATATTATAGTGGTGGTAAAAAGTAGCACATAAAAAATATTATACAAAAGAAATTTCAACACCTATTAATGCCAAATTTTAGTCTTTTCCGTGCTTGCGACATTCGCAAAGTGGAGTCTGAAGGTATCTTTTAGCGTATTTAAAACCAGAAGCCACGTAGGGAATTAAATTGGACCGTAAAAAAGCTTTCTGTACTCCTCTGTTTGAACTTTCTTTTCCAAAACCTTACAATCTTACAAAATCTTCCTCCTCCGCGCGCGATAAACATAGGATACCTGTTTAAAAGGGGACTGAAGGTTTTGGTTAGCGTATTTAAATAGATACTAAAATTCAATGCTAATTTATGACAATAAATGATGAACTTTCCTGACAATTCATTATTTGAAGCACCAATATGTTTTTGTCTGTACATGGAGGCGGCTCAGGTCGCTGTTTGTGACAACAGTTGTAAAAGTCTATCTTCAGCAGTAGACGATTGTTTAATTTAATCGGCCACGGATCACAAAAGGCGCTAATGTAGTGGTGTCAACCAATCAACCAAATGTCAAACAAAAAAAAAAAATTACTTCTATGGGGTCGAGACCTTGGGTCCGTGGGTAGCCGGTGCCCCCCGGGATCAAAAATATTCTGGAACTTTTCATTGAGGTGACACGTGACTCAAGGGCTGGCTCTTATGAAAGCCAGCGAATTAGCATAGCTTTGTAGGGTGGCAGTGCAGCCAGTGTCTTGTTTTATTTAACGACGGGTAAGCATTTGACTTTCATCTGACCAAGATTCAAGTTATGATTAACAAGCCTCATAGCTCAGTTGGTAGTAACTCTGCCTTCTGTAGGTTGTGGGTTCGATTCCCACCCAGGACAAACATTTGTGTGATGAATATAGATGTTTGTTCTGTGTTTGGGTGTTGTATCATATAGTACGTATGTATTTACAAAAAGTATTTAAGTATTCTATCCGTAATCTAGTTCCCATATTACAAGCTATGCTCAATTTGGGGCTAAATGGCGGTGTGTAAAATTAATGTCCTGTAATATTTATTTTGTTATTATTATTATTTATGATTAGGCTAAAGTTAAAGCGCATTTCACCCGGAATCCTCAACGAACTGAGGAAATAGCTATCTTAATCTAAATACCGGAGCACAACAAATTAAGATTTTTGTTTTTGGTAAGATTACGTTATCTCTTTACAGTTTAAATTTAATGAAAATCGGATAGCACGTTGGAGAGTTATGCCGTCACAAACATTGCCACATACATACATACAGGGCCGGATTTCCTAACTTAACTCGGAGATAGTAGTCAGCCAGGTGGACTGAGTTGAGTTACTGAGAGACCGTTTGTAACGGTCTTTAGGTAACCAGACTGCTTCCTTTGTAAGTAAAGTTGTAGGTACATATTATTTTCAATTGTTTGTAAATAAATGTACCTGCTAAATTCCTTTAATTTCATGAGAAAAGACTCGTTACTCGTTTGAGTGTAACTTCTTGTTCCATTTAAATTTAGTTCAGGGACATTATGTAAATAAAACCAAGAAATACACCGGGTTCTCGTAATTTGCGACATAAGTTTACAGTCAGATCCATTAATATTATTAATGGTTATTCCACCCACACGTAAATTATGGGACATTATGTAGTAATACTTCCGAAACACCTTCTTCATTTATGTTCTCGTTTTCTATTGGATTTTAGCAACTACAAGCTGTGCCCGCGGTACTGCCTGTGTAGAATTCAGTTTTGGACTGTAAAGTTGGTAGGTAATATAACCTAACTGTTTTTTTTTTGATGGGATTGACAGATGGATGGACGTTTTATTTTTTATTTTTTACGTCGGAGATGTGCTTGATTTTCATCTCACCTGATTTTTAAGTTATGATAAGGACGAAGGTGTAAGCGCACTTCACCCGGAATCCTCAATCAACTGAGCATGAACGACTTGGCTTAGTAATAGGGTCCCGTTGTTACTTTTTGACAATGGAACTTTATAGACATAAGAACAGGGAAAATACTTTTAGTTTGTTGCAGGACTTTGTTCAAGTCAGCATGGCTAGCTACTACTATCTAAGTCTGTCGCCATAACAACAATTCTAAATTATTGTGTTTGCATTTGAGGGGAAATAGATATAGATCCTCAGACTGTAGAGGATTATGGGTGAAGAGCCCTTCCACTTTCGGCCTTATTATAACTTTTAACCAGAGAGATGCAGGTCAAGCACTTTCCTGTCGTACAGTAATTATAATCTGTATGAGGCACAATATAACACTTTAGCTCTCCCTAAAAGAAGTGAGGGCTGAGTCACCAACGTCCGTAGGCAAAGACCTGATACGAATCCTTACACGTAGGCCGTGGCTGAACACCATCCACTGGTCTATAGTGTGTTTAGACCAGTGGCAGTTGTAAGTGGACCGGTGCAATCACTTCTAAGGAGATGGGTCAATGGGACGGATCATTGTGCTGATAGACCGACCTGATGTACGCTGATCAGCATACTGCATCAGACGGCTGTCGCGAAGGATAGCGGGATCCGAGGCACGGTGCACCACTAGCTGACCGCAGTTAAAAGCTCAAGTACCGAGAAAGCTACTCGCGAAGGCTGCCCCGCTAACTAGCGAAGTAACTTCGGATACGCAGTGCCGATTGGCGACCGTATGAGAGGGTTCTGTGGATATCTTTGGGGGGGTCATTCGTTCCCGCATCCAAGAGACTAGTCCTCTTATGATGCAAGTATCACCGCATCTCCGTTACAATCGAGTGGGATATTCATGCAAAGGTCATGACCATCTGTCTCTTCGTATGATTTAGATTTTATCAATGCAACCACCATAAAGGATCTATGCTGTAGGAAGCCACTTCATGTTGCGCTCTGAGGTGAAGAAATTGGAAACTAGAGGTAGACACACTAGATTTTTCTTGAATGAAGGTGAGGAATAAGTAGATCATCCGATGCTAAGTGCAACTCTTAGCTTACAAAGCCTTACTACGTAGATCATATGCACAAAGACATGACCTACGCTGCACTGCATTGCGCCCAACAAGTTGAGGCATAAATGTGAAGTCCCTTGTGCCCGTAATTTTAGTGGGACCACACCCTCCAAACCGAAACACAGCAATGCTGCTTGGCGGCAGGAATAGGTATGGTGGGAGTACTTCTCCGGACGAGGCCATTCAAAAGGAACTCTTTTAAAACTAAACTTTTTGCAATATTATAATAGAGCAAGATATGTACATGTAGATATTCTACTGAAATACTTTTTTTTATCGAAAAGCGTTTATGTACCAGCTCACTTCCGAACATGCGGTAGTTTTAACGTTTTAAAATTATCGTAAAAAATCTTACGAAATAAACGATAATTGCTTTCGCTTTTTTGATTTGTTCCTTAGATCCCACGTATCATAATAGCTCTTCCGAGTGGGTGTCAGTAATATATTCATCGGTAATTTATCACAAAATAAGTGCAGATATTTTAGTTGGCGGTAAAAAACAGGCGTCTATTTTTATCCCAAACAATGATTCAGATGTCTGATCGTTCATAACATGGACTGTTTGGTTTATGGTACTGTTTATTTACCGAATTGATCGCGAGTTTGATTAATTCGGGTATGATTTGGGTGGATTAATGTACAATATGGCTTAGGTAGAGCGCACACTGCGTACCTAATGGCCGATATTTTTACGAGCTTTTATTTAACTTGCCCTTGATTAATTACTGTACAAATTTTCCAATTTAATAACAAAATAACACAAACAGTAGAAATGGCTCGAGTAGAATGCGATGCTCAATATTGTAATACTAAATAATAAAGATGCTCAATATTGTAATACTAATACTATTAAAATGGCCGTCGCCCCAAGATGGCGGAAGATGTTTTTATGTCAAGCACCTTTTAATATGGGACAAATGAAACGGCTTGAAGAGTAAACACGATTAAGATAGTGACATCACACTAGATTAATTGAAGCAATCATTGAGCTTTTTTTTTTTATAAAAAAAATACTATTGAGTAATACCCGGCATAAGTATATTAAGTTTCGTAGATATAACCTATATCTACGAAACTAATGGATGAATGATTAGTTTTGATAACAATCTGAGACACTTTGTCTCGGAATTAATTAAATAGGACGGCAGGAGAACATTATGACAGATAGACAGAGACATTTGTAAAATATTATCGTTATTGCTCTTCTGTGAAACAAGGGTATGTCCTTTACATTAAGTGATACTTCCAGTATCGAAAGATAAGCTCATAACATCATACACTATCTGCTAAAGTAGACTCCTGGTTTGATGATGACTGCCGACGTGCTAATGCACTGAAGCATGAAGCCTATCTTGCCTGGGTCACAGCCCGCAACAACAAGTCTGCAAATGTCAGGTTGGCGAAGAGAGCTTTTAACAAGGCTGCCAAGTCATGCAATAAGGTGAAGAGGGCTTGATTTAACCACATTGGCAGAATCGGAGCCAAGCTTGCTTCGTATCCACCCTTTTTGGTCTCTCACCAAATCAGTTGAGTCTAACTTCTGTCGCCCTTCACTGCCGCCCTTGATGAAACCTGATGGATCGCTGGCCCACACTGCTGAAGAGAAAGCCAACTTGTTTGCTTCACTCTTCGCGGACTCTTCACATCTAGATACTACTGATGAGATTCCTTCATCGCTTCCCTAGTGCGGAAAATCCATACCAGATGTGCGCATTAAGCAAAAGGAGGTGCTACTATCACTAGACGTGAACAAAGCCAGTGGTCCAGATGGGATCCCGGCGTTGGTGTTAAAGAGGTGTGCTGCAGAACTGTCGCCGATTCTCACTCGATGATTCCGCCTGTCTTTGAATACCGGTAAGGTACCATCATCTTGGAAGTTCTCTAATATTCAACCTGTCCCAAAACTACCGGCCAAACTCTATCACCTCCATACTTTACAAGATAACGGAGAGTGTTCTAAACAGTAAACTCCTGGCATACCTAGAGTGTAACGATCTCCTTAGCGATCGTCAGTACGGCTTTCGCCAAAAACAATCCACAGGGGATCTTCTAGCGTATGCCACGCACATTTGGAGTGAAGCCATCGAAAGATACGGGGAAGCTATGCCAGTTTCCCTAGACATTTCGAAGGCTTTTGATAGGGTTTGGCACAAGGGTCTCATTAGCAAGCTTTCCTCCTACGGATTACCGTCCAACCTTTTACTGTGGATCACAGACTTTCTGAGGGAAATATCGATTTGAGTACTAATGACAGTAGCTGTTTGTCTGATCTATTGGCTATCAATGCCGAGGTACCTCAAGGGTCTATTCTATCAGCAACTCTATTCTTGCTTCATATCAATGATCTGCTAATACCCGGTATCTACGGGTACGCAGATGACAGCACAGTTGTTGATATTTTTCTAGTCCACGTGCTAGTGCGGACAAAATTTTCAGCCTCCGTAGGGAGATGGCTGGGCGTTTGAACCTCAAGCATAACTTTGAGTCTGAATGGGGGGACGCAAATCTTGTACGGTTTAACGCTTTCAAAACTCAGGCGTGTGTGTTCTCTGCAAAAAAAAACAATTTCTTTTTAACGGCACTTCGCTCCAGTTCAATGATAGTTTGACCCTTTTAGGCGTTGAACTTTCATCGAAGACCAAATTCGCTGCTATGAAGCTGGGTATTCTTGTTAAGGTTCGGCGGTACTTTACACCGGGACTGCTTTTAAGTTTGTACAAAGCTCAGGTCTGATCTTGTATGGAGTACTGCTGTCATCTCTGGGATGGCTCAGCCAAGTATCAGCTCGAAGCCATGGATTCGATTGAGCGTCGTGCTGCTAGGCTCATAGGTGATGATTCCCGTCGGCACCCTTTGGGTACCAAACCCTAGAAAGCACTAACGCATTTTTTTTTCATCACAAATTAGAGCTTTAAAGAATCAGTTACTGTATTTTCGATATATGACTCATAGAACTCCTAAAGACAAAAATCCATTTATCTCGGGGAATCTTAACAATAAATCTGGTATAGAATTTATTTGGTTATAAGAGCGCAGTGTACAACCGACTTACCAACATAAGTCAACAAGTCGTTAAAATGTAATAAAAGCGATCAATTACTTTGAGCATAGGATAGTCTGATAATTTAGGGCGGCTATAAAATGACTTATCCTAAGGTTGGACCTTATTTTCGGAAGACAAACGAGCTTAGCATTATAACCTTGCAAAAATCACGACTATATGTAGGTACCTAATAGTGATATGCCCGGGATTTTGTTGCCGTCGTCCCATAGGAATTTCTTTGAATCCTTTCTTAGTGCGTCCCTACACTACCAAAGAAAACTACCCTGAAAATTTCAAGTCTTTATGACCTCTGGGTTGATTCTCATTCAGCCAGGCATCACGTTTTTTAAATATTCATTTTAAACAAGCCTTAAAGCTCAGTTGGTATGTAGCTCTGCTTTCGTAGCTTGTTGTGGGTTCGATTCCCACCCGGAAGTGAATTTCTGTGAACACATGATGAATATATATGTTTGTTCTGTATTCGGGTGTTGATTATATGATATGTGTGAATTAAAAAAAACTAAGCAAAAAGTAAAATCCTGTAATATTTATTTATTTATTAGATAAAGTACTTAAAATATGAATTAAAACAATTTATTTTTATATTACCTACTGTCATCCAAAAATGTCTGATAATCAACGCACAGCCCAAAACGGCCCAAACATAAATACTAGATGACTTGAAATTTGCAGGGTAGTTTCCAATGTAGTATAGGGGTGCATCAAGAAAGGATTTTAAGAAAGTCTCACGGGATGATGGGAACGAAGTCTAGGAGGTTCCACTAGCCTAGAATGTTATTTAATTAGAACAGACGGCCCTTTAATCACAAAATTAAGCAATGCTTCATCTATAATGAATCCGTAGACAGCTGCGTCCCGTCCATTGACCCTTTTTTACGAGCTCAATAATTTTGTTTAATTGTGAAGGAAAATTCCAAAATGTGCACAACCAAATGGATTGTCATTCTAGGTTAAGCTCGGTTTAGATTTCTCGGAAATTTCAGAGGCTTTGCTCTCATCATGTCCTTTTGACACACATGGTTCGCTAGTGGTATAAGGTAAAAGTCCGCCTTCTTGCGATCACCTTGCTGCTGAAGTCCGGGCAAGCACTTGGCTGTTTATCGATGCGCGGGAATGCCAGTTCAAAAGGACCTGGGAAGCTCACTCCATTGTTGACCTCATTTTAGGCCAGGTAATGCCCTGGCGTGAGGTGAGTAGGTGGGAAGACGACATAAAACCAGTAGGAATGACCTGGAAGAAAGTGGCACAGGAACGCAACCAGTAAAAAGCTCTTGAGAAGGCCTATGCGGGTAAGCAAGACAATCTAAGTGAAAATAACTGGCATAACTTAGTTCTAACATTTGAGTATGTTTAACAAAAACAAAATAAAGTTTTCTATCCGTTATCAAATGCATATTTTGGGGCTAGATGGTGAAATTTAGATCCTGTGATATATATCGCTGTGTCCGCAGTTTAATAATATTTTACGGCGGACACAAAGAGATGCCGTATCTGGGAATCGAACCCAGGCGAAGGAAATTCCTCTAGATCGATAGCGCTATCTACTAGACCTCGTAAAATATGATAAATTTTAGAGGTTACTTGGCTAGGGGCGAGAGGGTAAAGTTACCCACATTTATTAGAAAATCAAATATATCCGTCTTAGTGGACCTAGATGGCTGTTTATATATTTATCCTATAGTTGTGTTTTAACATGATAGGCATTTAGAAAAAAAGTCTTGATGATCCACCGTTGCCCAGGTTTGCCGAGGGTCACCTTGACTGATTGCTAGGGTAACAGTGATTTTTGAGTTAATTTCAATGGATTCAAATAAAAAAAACTACTGTCATTCAAATGGTTTTTTTATAAGAAGTCATATACTATGGTAAAAAAACACACTTTGCGAACATAAAATGAACGAGAAATACTTAAAACATTACCTTTTCTTATTGTATCATTAACCTTTTGATATCCTATTTTTTTGAATACAATAGCGAAAAAATAGCAAAAATAGGTCTTAGATTTTTCTGACGTCATAGACCCAAAACGTAATTACACTGTATCTGTCATTTAAAAAATAGCATACTAATTAAGCTATTGGTTTGGTAAGACTAAAATATACCTAATAAACATTTTCTTCTTATAATAAATTGACTCTTATAATAGATGCTTTACAAAAAAAGAGAAATTTAGTTACGTAAGTTTAGTGGCTTATACACTAACCCACTCTCTTCTACCGAAACTCATCATTTTTTTCTGAAAAAACGACCACATTTATTTAACTCCGTAGAATATAAAGTTTTTTTTATTTTGGAACATTTTTCGTCGTTGTTTCGTCCCGCAGTGGCTAACAATTTGCCAACCTAATCTGATTTCAAACCATCATACACCATTGCTGGAATTTATTCGTAGTACCACACAACATCCACATCCATTAGTGAATCAATAAACAAGATTATATTGGGCTCGTTAGCAGACATTATGTAAACAAGTACGTAGTAACCGGTGGGGAAACATACGCTCAAGTAAACATAACATGGGATAGAAATGTTATTGCGGCCTATGTGATTTAGAGAACCGAGTGAGGTGGGCGGGTGAGTTTTCGGACGCGTACTTGTTGGAATGTCGGATGCGGTAGGGGGGCCAGTAGCGGACTCCGGGAGGTAGCTGGCACATTGTGGCATGTGCACCGCGAGTGCTGGGAGTGACTACCCGGGACGTGCTTTTTAAGGCGATATGCGATAGGCACCGAAATGTTCTATATAGAATTGTCGGAGCCTCTTGACATGCATTGAGGCCGGTCACCGGGGTGGTTTTAGTGAGTCAGCGAGTCTGTCATCCTCACACTACCCTATTGCATCCCTTGGTGCGAGCCTGTATACAGAATTCCCGCCCTTAATTTTCAACATGTACCTATGCATAGACAGACTCAGCTGCTTACCATATTGGAGGTGCGTAAACAACCCTATACCAATTACATAGTGCTACTAGCTTCCTCTGTCTAGTGCGCTTCAAAAGTGACTGAAATGCGAATCGTATGTAGCCTTGATAATATTTGAAAGTCTGAGTTTTTGGTTCTTCAGGGTTCGTACCAGATGCCCAGTTAATTTCCCTTCTGTCAGAATGTAAGGTATTCCTCCTTGGGCATTTGGTATCCGATAACCTGAAAGGTGACGACGATATGTAAAGGGAACGCAGAACATTGACAGTCAGGACTAATAACAATAATATGTTTATTTCGCGCAACTATTGGAAAGTGACAGAGCTAATTTAACTTGTACAGATTCACACGATGTACCGATGACGTAGTTTAAATGACTTAATCAAGGCGTATTGTATTCATGAAGGTAACGGCGAGTGTGTGGTTTCAGGCTTTCAATGCTCAGTAGGTCCAGCATAATAATGAAAATGTAAATGTGTCAGGCATTACATTAATATACATATACATGATACATTTAACGCAATATGGCGGAAACAGACTACCTCACTGCTCAGGCGGGTGTTTTAGCATTCTGAAAGTTATTGCTATAATTACGAATGTCCGTTGATGTGGCCGGTCACACCGAGGACCAAATCTCTTTTAGTAGTTAATTACTAACCTCTTAGTTCTTCATTAGTTTTACTTACATTGTGGACCTAGACGTCTGTTTTTTATTATTTTTATTATGCTTTCCTCTGAACCGAATGTTAAAGGAACCAGTAGTATTTTTCAGTAGTGGGTATCTCTGTATGTTTTCCTAGCTTAGAACAATATCTTTAGATTATTCAGTTTTATATGTTCTATAGTTTCTGATTGAAGGAGCAACATAGGAAAATCTTTTTGTTTTTATTGTGCGACGGGAATGTGCTTGGCTTTCATCTCACCTCATTTTTCAAGTTATGATAAGGCCTGTGGTAGCGCACTTCACTCGGAATCCTCAATAAACTGAGGAACTGGCTATCTTACCTCTAAATGCCGGAACACAACAATTTTAGAATTGTTACTATGGCGACAGTTAGGTAAGGTGGTGGTAGCTAGCTTCCACCTTAGCTTAAGGTGGACAAACAAAGTCCTACCACCAACCAAACCAAGCACAATACTGTACCCACTTGGGAACAAATCCGAGATCTCTGGATCTGACACAGGCGGATCACTAGACCACAGAGCCTATCACTCACTCGTCACTAGACCACCATGATTAATCCGAGGTCACTTCGTGGAGCCTGCGAACACCCCGGGGATACTCTATGCTTCTGGAGCTGGCTAGCTATACTAGCCGAACATTCCTCACGCACAAAGGACCACTTTTGAAACATAAGTGTTTTTACATTTACAATGCCTAAATAGTTCAAACTTGGTGTAATAATAGTCCTTACCGTGATGTATAACAACAAATATATCGACCAAGAGTCGGACCCACGAATGATCCAGAACAAAATGCAATAAAACCAGCATATTTGCCTTGAAATGTAAGAAACCTTTGTGACCAGTTTATCAATTTGAAATTTATTTGCGTTTGATTGATTCAAACAAACAGGTTCAGTGTTATCTAAGTTTGCCGCCATAACAACAATTCTAAATAGTTTTGTTTCTGCATTAAGAGGTCAGTCAGTTCCTCAGACTCTTGAGGATTCCGGGTGAAGTGCACCTCCACCTTCGGCTTTATCTTAAATTGTAACCAGGTGAAGGCCACGCGCTTCCCTGTCGAACAATAAAAAAGCGTTCAACTCGCGTATAGACAAATTCCTAACGATATTCGTGCACAGAGTAGATATTTAAAGTACGTCACGTTTAAAATAACGTGTGAAAAGAAATGTGGATATGTATCACTGCCTGGGTGTGTTTACATTGCCACGCGGATGGATGGAAGACATGTTTGAGAGCAACTATTTGAGTCTACTGCTGCAAAAATGTTTATCTGCAAATAAGTTGAGTTATGTTTGTTGCCTTGTTTAAAATAAACCGGTCAAGTGCAAGTCGAGCACGTACACCGAGGGTTCCAACAGGTAAAAAATGCTCGGTTTTTTATTTTGTTCTGGTGCCTTCGTGTGATTTATGCTTGGCAAGTTTATGGTTTTGTTGTTATACTTTAGGATAAGCACTATAATCCGTTTTTACTAATGAGCTAAAAAACGTTGAAACATAAAGTTTCTTCTGTACAGACTCCCCTTAATTTGATAATTTTATTATTTTCACGTAATCCGCCATAATAGTAGATATCTATAGTAAGTATATACATCGAGGGGATAAAGCATTGTTTTACGTCACGGGCGCGATATTCAATTCTGAACATAACGAAGGACTCCAGATATGCCTCCCGAGCGAAGCGAGGGAATTAAGACGGGTCCTGAGCGCAGTGAGGGGTTCAAGTGCGCCCAAGACAAAAACAGCTTTATCCCCGAGGAGTGTCCTCTACTTTTCTCACCTTTTGCGAGACAATAAAAAAGCAAGGCTACTAAAAACAGCAATTATAGTAAATTAAAATTAAAAGTGAAAATTGATGTTTGAGACATTAGTCCAGTTGTGGAAAGACAAACTTATATTTTTATTTGGTACGTTTATTGAAGTTGAGTTAGAGTTTATTTGAGTATTGTTCACAGTTTCAGAAACTTGCGTCTGAGGGTCGTTTTGTACTGTAAAGGTTGGGGAAGGTGGTCCTTGAAATTGTCATTTAAACAGAACTTTTCTTCTATTTTGATATATTTTTATAAAATCTTTGCAGTTTTTAATGGATTGCTTTGGGTAAGGCTGGCATGATATGTAATTTGGCATTGTCGAGCAGGTGGTGTGAAAAATATATTACACATCATCCAATTATTTTCAGCCAGCTTTTTAGTACCAAAAGCTATATCATTTGATTTTTACCAAAAAGCTGGTCTTTTAAACGAACAGGCTGACGGACCGACAGTGTAGGCTTTAGTAATAAGGTTCTGTCGTCGGCAGCCTGTGGGTATATAGCCCTAATACTCACCCTAATATTCATATTAAATACATCTATAGATGCGATGACAGGTAAGAAATGAAACGCACAACGCACCACACACACAGATTGGGTATTGTTTATCAAATTCTACGTTTCAAAAACTAAAAAGAAAACCGACTTCAATGAAGAATATGATACTATTTCGTTTACCTGGATGACGTATTTTTTTCAATTATTTTGATGATGGACAGACAGACGCGTGATCCTATTATAGGGTCTGTGTTTTCTTTACTTTTGAGGTAAAACACCCAAATCGCTTAAAGTGTGCCTAAAATATTTGAAGAGTTCCCTCGATTTTTCCAGGATCCCATCATCAGATCCTGACCTGATGACAATGGGACAACCTGTGAACCCTTTCGAACAAACAAATAATACTTTCGAAATCGGTCCAGGCGAGTAATCGGGGAACATACATAAAAGATTCCGACGAGTTGAGAACCTCCTCCTTTTTTTTTAAAGTCTGTTAAAAATAATGTTTTAATCTGACATGCCATTTCGTGACAGATATAAATTACGTTTGTAAACCCGTAATCAGCGGCACCCTTTCTCAAACCGCGTATAACTGCAGCGTTGCAATTCAGTTTAGGGATACCTACGAAACTAAGCCCCACGTCATGATGTCGCTGTTCCACAAAGCGCTATCGGGAACCCTCTCAACTCTAATCATGTTCAATTTATAAGATAAGATTGTTGCGCTAGACTTGTTGTACGTAGTCAACTTTATACAGTGGAACAAATTTTCCGTATATTTTCCGAAGTTTCTTGTTATTTAGTATTTCTTTGTTCGCATTTTATCGTTTATCCATGCGATAAAGCTTTGTGAATTTATTACTTGCACTTGCGCGAAGGCACGAAAATACCTATATAGAATCTATGTATACACCTAGTACCTACTGTATATTGCTAGCTAAGATCATACTGTTCATAAGTAAGTGACATGTATTTTTCTTTTTATGAATAAATGTATTAAACGTAAACCTATTTAATTCTGTCGCCATAACAATAATTCTTAAAATTATTGTGTTCCGGCATTCAGTGGTAAGATAGCCAGTTCTTCAGTTAGTTGAGGTTTCCTGGTGTAGTGCGCTTCCACCTTCGTCCTTATCATAGCATGAAAAACCAGGTGAGACGAAGGCAAAGCACATCCTTATCGTATATACAAGAAAAAAATAAAAATAGGTTAGGAATATATAGGTATAGGTGTTGCATTTTCCTATTCATCATATCATGATGAATAGGAAAATGAGACATGCACACATGTCCACTACTGAACATACCTACTATACTCACGATACTCATACCTACAATTGACGACACAAACACCGATCCTGAACCTTCGTCCATTGAACCCTCGCAACCGCCAGAATTTTAACCGCCTCTGTGGTCTAGTGGTTCAACCCACCGATTTAAGATCCAGAGGTCCCGGGTACAATCCCTATGGGGAGTATATTATATTGCGCTTGGTTTGGTTGGTGGTAGGACTTTATTTATGTCCGCCTGGCTAGCTACCATCATCTTACCTAAGTAAGATGATGGTAGCTTAGTTCTGTCGCCATAACGCCCAGAACAAACATTTGTGTGATGAATATAGATGTTTGTTCTGTGTTTGGGTGTGGTATCATATAGTACGTATGTATTTACAAAAAGTATTTAAGTATGTTCTATCCGTAATCTAGTTCCCATATTACAAGATATGCCTGTAATATTTATTTATTTATTTATTAGGTATCTGTCCAAATCGTGGTCACTATGCGGTAACCTTTACTCCCCAATGGCTATCAGTTACAAACATACAATAATTGACAATGATGAAGGACAAACAGCAAACGTCAAACGGCACATGTCTTCGCAATTTACTGTAGGTATTTATTATATAAAAAAAAAAAATGTATTCTCTATCGAATACATTAATTGCTTTAATTAGAGGTTATTATATTATTAAGAGGTAGGTATAGTATTGACTTTTAACATATTTCTAACACATAAAATAAATATGACTTAAGGACGCATCAACAAATATCAATAGTACCATTTTAGGTATAATTTAATAAACCAGGAAACACAACTGCAGAGATGTAATGGAAAAAAAATAAAGCTTATATATACGAGTACTAATCTACAAAGTTAGCGAATAAAAGCTTGGCAGTCCCATACAAAAATTTCACATGAGTGTTAACCGTCGCAATTGATGAAAATGACGAAAAATGGTGTCTGGAACCCGCTGCATATTTTATAGTGAAAATTATATTAAATTGTGTCTTTTATAGTCCTCTAAACGTCCTCTATCTTATTATCTTTATTGAGGCGACTCGTGACCCAAGGGCTGTCTGGCTCTAATTAAGGCAAGCGAATTATCATCGCTATTCATCGTGGAAATGCAGCCAGTATCATGGGCACGCTTCTATCTGGTACCTACTGGTCTGGATCAGTTGATACCTATATACCCTTTGGCACGGTCCTTAGGTAAGCAAACTGCTTCCCTAGTAAATTAACTTTTAAAATTAATTGTTTCAGCCATAGGTTCGAAGAAATTCAAAATCCAAAATGGTGCATCTAGTCAAAACGGCGGTTATAATAATGCTACTTTCCAAGAATGCTTCGCCCAAGGAAGACAATAACATAACAGAAAGTACAAAGAAAAACCAAAGCAACATAGTTAAAAAAGAAACAGCAGAACCGATTTCCATACAGGACGCCAACTTTACGAAATTAAAGATGGCCGACGAATGCGTCGGAGATCCCTTCTACTGCAACTTGACAAGAGAAGAATACACGCAAATGATATACGATTACATGTACCCACACACATACGAATGGGTGCTGATAGCCACACACACAGTGGTATTCATCACGGGATTGGTCGGGAACGCGTTAGTGTGCGTGGCGGTTTACAGGAACCACTCTATGAGGACTGTGACAAACTATTTCATAGTGAACCTTGCGGTGGCGGATTTCATGGTGATCTTGATGTGTCTCCCGCCGACAGTGCTGTGGGATGTGATGGAGACTTGGTTCTTTGGCAATGCGATGTGCAAGATCGTGCTGTATTTGCAGGTAACATTTAGAGTTTAATTCCTGTGGCTTGAGACTTTTGTTTCTCTTTTGAATAATATTCAAAAATGAAAAAAATTAAATATCATGCCGCCTATGTGGTTCAGTGGTACACCCACTGGTGTCAGATCAAGAGGTCCCGAGTTCGATTCACAAGGGGAATACAATATTGTGCTTGGTATGGTTGGTGGTAGGACTTTGTTTAAGTCCGTCTGGCTAGCTATATTTGTATATTTTAAGAGTAGCAGAAGCCTCTTGTGAAAGGTCTCGTCCGGAGAATTAGTACCTATTTCGGCCGCCAAGCAGCGTTGCTGTGTTCCGGTTTGAAGGGTATGGTTCTCGGTGAAATTACGGACACGCGAGGCTTAACAGCTTTATGCCTCAAGTTGACGGGCGCAATGCAGAGCCGATTAGGTTATGTTCTTTGTGAATGTGACCTATGCAGTAAGGCATTGTTATAGTCAAGAGATGCACTTAACACCAGGTGGGCTACTTGCTTGACCCGTCTCCTAGTTGTATATAAAAAAAAGCTACCACCATCTTACCTAATTCTGTCGCCATAACAGCAATTCTTAAATTGTCACCTTCAGCCGTATCATATAGCTTAGAAATCAGATAAGATGAAAGCCAATAACCTCCCCGCCCTCTTAGCATAACAAAAAACAAATCCGTGATACATTTTGTTTTGTGTTTTTGTGAAAAAGCGTTTTTTATTCACTAGATTCCCTTTCAACCAACGCTGTGTAATTTGGAAACACATTGAAATTTGACTGACATGAAAATTAATCCCCAATAGATTAATATTAACCCTCGGTTTGTCGGCCGCCATACACGAGACACCGGGGATCACACGTCGACATTATATGTATTTTAATTTAAGGTATATACACAGTCAGGTCATAAATTCTGTCACAAGTTTAATATAAAATAATTGAAACCAGTTTATTAATTATGTAACCATTTATATACCAAAATGAACTTAACGAAACATAGATTCTTATGACAATAAAGTTTATTGAAAATGACATCCTCGATTTTGAATACAGGCCTTCAATCTGCGCGGCCAGTCGTCTATCGCAGCACGAACGAGGTCCATGTCAATATCGGCGGCTGCCTTAATCAAGGATGTCTTGAGTGACTCCAAATTGGGATGAGGCTTTGAGCACGCCTTTTCCTCCAAGTGTTGCCATATCTTTTAATCTAACGGACTCAAATCTGGACTGGAGGAGGGCCAGTCTTCGTGCCGGATGAAGTCGATTTCACGCGCCCTGAATTTCCCGATATTTTTTTCCCGCGTACCGCTTCAACAAAGCGCGGCATCTCTTCAGTCTCTGGTCCATTAGACGAGCATTTAAACGATGTCCTGTTTTTCGTCGATATGCCCGAAGCCCTAAGTCTTCATTTAACACCCTTTTCACCGTGGTTCTGCTTAACCCCATCTGAAGGGCCAACAGTTTCTGCTTACGTTTGGGATTTCTTTGAATTCGCGCCTTCACAGCTTTTATCACTGCTGGAGTCCTAACAGACCGAGGGCGACCACTTCTTGACCTGTCATCTACACTAGAGTCTTCATTGTATCGTTTGATGGTACGATAAACGAATCTTTTGGTTATATTCAAATTTTTCAGAATGTCAAAAATTTGAATTGGCGCGTAACCACAACGATGCAACGCAATAACTGCAACACGGTCTTCTTTAAGCGTCCACTCCATATTTAAAAATGGGTAAAATTCTAAATAGTATACATTTTTATTTTCATGAACAATTCGGAATTCGAATTCCATAAACTTGGTGGCAAGCATTCTAAAAGAAAAGTTTTTACTGTGTGACAATACTTATGACCTGACTGTGTATATCTATGGGTCTTAGATAATTCTAAGACCCATAGATACTTAAAAATAAAAACTTAAAAATAGTACAGAATGGTATTTTTACTGATGCAAAAATACCATTCTGTACTATTTTTAAATTACCTGATTTTTTATTTTTTTTTATTTTTTAATATAACTTATTATTATTAACCGTAGTGTGCTATAAATACACTAAATATACGTTAGAGCGCCGCGCCATCTGGTAGTGAAAACGGATTAATATTTGTTGTGGTATTTTTTTTAAACACAATAAAAATCAATATATTTGCGTAAAAAATCTCATACTCTTTTACATTATGATTTATGACAATTTTGACTAAGGAAAAAATACATTACACCTGCAAAGCTTCTTTTGGATCGGACATGCTATTTAAAAAAGAACATCTAACTACCTTTGTATGCTAGAATAAAAATCAGTGGCAATCTAGGCCCTTCTTATGTGTTTACCTCATGCATGTGTTTTGTTGACAAAACATATTACTTACAGGCCTGTACCGTTCTCGCTATTTCTAGTCCAGTGATCGTTATGTTCCTAGTTTACAAAATAGTCATTAACAATTTTAGTGGTACGCGAAATCAAGGTTTTTCTAATTGGAGTCAAGTCTTTTTACCCGACTGCATGAAAAAACACTAACGAAACACTGCACGACTGCACAGAAACTGATACATTCCTTTCTAATACCAAAAACCAATGTTATTTGTCTATTATCTTTATCACTTTATCTTTATTATTACTCTAGTAATAGTTTTCTCTTCTGAACGAATACCACTCATAAACGAATCCTAAAACAAGGTAAATGGTATGAGATACAGTCAGTAATATATATGTTACTGACTGTCTCATACCACATACATAATTAAAAATAAAATTGGCACGCTCTACAGCCTTAGCATACCCATTTATCATCTAGTAATATTTTTGTTCTTCCGAACGAATACCACTCATAAACGAATCCCAAATGTATCTACTAAAAGATTTGGGAACGGTGTTGAAGTTTTTAAAAGAAAACTTTGAAAGAAAAGTAAGGAATGTTTACTTTAGTAAATTAATTCTAGTTACAATGAGACGTCCGAGACCAAGTTTATTCTCAACACGAATGAATATAATCTTATTTAATAATGCATTGTCGCAACATGCGTGGGCGACATAGAAGCGCCCCGGCGCAGACTACCGAGAATGCTGACTTGCAGTCTCAGGAGCATATGGTGGTTATCTCCCGTCCGGCTGGTTGCATAAGTATCTCATGACATGATGTATCAATGACTGTATCTCATATAATTAAATATAAAATTGGCACGCTCTACAGCGTTAGCTTATTCCCTTTTTACATTATGATTTACTGTGTACAAAGGAATCAGTCAGATTACCTAAGGACCGTTACAAACGGCCTATAGGTAACTCAACAGTTCCAGACCAGTACCAGACGGAAGCGTGCCCAAGACACTGGCTGCATTGCCACGCTGAATAGCTATGCTAATTTGCTGGCATAAAATAAGAGCCAGCCCTTAAGTCACGTGTCGCCTCAATCAAAAGCCCCGCAATATTTTTGAAAACCCGGAGGGTACCGGCTCCCCACGGACCCAAGGTCTCCACCCCAAAAGGCTCAAATAGGTAAGCTCTGTCGAGACCACTATATTTGCGCCTTTTGTGATCCTCGACCGAATCAGCCGCCGCACCAGCCTTAGCTGATGTCCCAGGCAGATGAGATGGCGCTAAGGTGTCGACTCAGGTAGCGTCCCACACCAAAGGCCTACCCGTTTCCCAAGGGTCAAGAGTCATACCGTCGGGCCGCTTACAATCATCACGTAACAGACCATTCGGTTCAAGAACGGCTGGCACATTGACACTGGTAAAAGCTTGACGGATAATGTCATTAAGACTTGCGTGGCGCGAAATCCTGCCGGCAGACCTTGTGCACGAAAGTCCGTGAAAACCAAATTGATCCACGGCCGCACCGCACCGGCACTGGTGAGAGGCGCAGCATCTTGCACCCAACCGAAGACAAGTGGCAATACGGAAAGTTACAGGATCCAAAAGTGTACCGGTATTGTAAGATGAATGTGCTTGCAGCCAAAGACCTGATTTCCATTTTGAAACAGCTAAGAGACGAGAACGATCTGTGGAGGTTGAGCACGTATGTAATAGATAATTCCGTGTCAACTCGCACAGAGGCCCGTCCCACTGTCGTTGTGCCGAAAGGTGTTTTGGGGGATCGGTATTAGGACAAGCAAGATCAGAAATTTGGAGTATATTGCCAGGAACAGCCGAAATTGATGGTGTTAGAATTTTCTCAACCAAAGAATATGTACTATAGACGGAAGACAAGAACGCTGGCAAAGCAACACTAGAAATTTTGCGTATACCTAAGCCGCCCAATCGAATTGGCAATGGGGCGGCCATGCTTTGTCATCCAACTCAATATTCAAAACCGTGGAAAGGGTGTTTTTTAATATGTTGTCTAAGCCTTCCACCAGCTCACTGTGTTTCCACAGTTGACAACATCTTAAAGCATAAGTAAATTTTGGGACAAAAAGGCAAAATTTTATAATGCTGAAAGCCATATGTGAGTTAATTTTTGAAAGTCTGTCCGAAACCTTCATAAAATTTTGAATTTTGTCGTCGACGAAACCCGGAAAAGATTCATCAAGAATTGGTGAACCTAGTAGGTGGAGTGAACTCTTATCTACAACAGTAATATTGGAAGCCAAAGTCTCAAACTTTTGAAAAATTTAATTTCTATCCAAACATGTATCTGAAAGGTATATTTCACATTTCGAAAAATTTAGTTCTAAGCCAATCTGCCTAAATTCATCTATAATAATTTTTAGATCGCCAAATACTGAGTCCACATCGCCACCTAGGGTTCCGTCATCTAGATACCAAACATTCAATTTAGATTTCAGGCGTTGAATAATTGGGTGAATGGCAAGGCTAAAAATGGCCGGGCCAAGAGGGTCACCTTGCTGACAGCCAACTGCAGACGAAATAGTTTGGTTCTTGTAAATTAATTTAGATGGCGAACCATAACATTGAAAAAGAAGAGGATCAATTTCGGGAATTTTGGATTTGATTTGATTTAGCAAGGCGCCTCTGTCAACCGAATTAAAAGCATTTTTGATACATACTTTTAGAATAACCTCCCCGTAATTTCGATCTAAAAAGGTTCTTAAAGAATGGACCGCGGCCTCACAACCGCCTTGCGAA
This sequence comes from Venusia cambrica, assembly GCA_951394065.1. Taxonomy (NCBI): domain Eukaryota; kingdom Metazoa; phylum Arthropoda; class Insecta; order Lepidoptera; family Geometridae; genus Venusia; species Venusia cambrica. Next base: position 6,582,550 of record OX596069.1, read on the forward strand.
CCAAAGCCTAGCTGCACGGATCGGAAATAGTCGCCTAGATACGCGGCTTTTTTGCGACAGCAGACTTTGGCTGCAAGGCGGTGATAGGTGGTGCCTACGGCTATGGGTCTTATCCCGCCATCCTTTTTTTTTAAAGCACAAAGGTTAGCACCATATAAGATTTCTGTAATCTCGCTGTTGACTCGACCCGACAGCATGAGGTTGATCAATGCCGTCAGTTCTTCAAGAAGGACATCACCCGTATGGCCAGACCCACCAGATAGCAGGTCCTTTAGATGCTGTGGAGACACAGCATCCAGGCCAGCGGCTGAGCCACTCTGAAAGGACATACGGCACTGAGTGTACTCAGTGCCGTTATGTCCTTCTAATAGTTAATGATGTTTTTGGATCTAAACCTTTATTTACGTGTAGTAGTACACTATACGGAAATATTAGGAGATGTTCCCGAGCCTCTTTATTATTTTTAGATACTGCATTTTTGATTTACTTAAAATATATATAAATTTGCCACTCTGAAAGGACATACGGCACTGGGTGTACTCAGTGCCGTTATGTCCTTCTAATAGTTAATGATGTTTTTGGATCTAAATCTTTATTTACGTGTAGTAGTACACTATACGGAAATATTAAGAGATGTTCCCGAGCCTCTTTATTATTTTAAGATACTGCATTTTTGATTTACTTAAATTAACTCAATGTACTCACTGAACTCCTCATAAACAGCTGGACCAATGTTTTTTTGCGTGTGTTTGAGTTGGGGTCTTGACGGTTTAGATTCACAATTAGACCCAGTATGTAGGTGGCGCTATGGGAATGACGTCATTGCTGTTCCACTAGCATAATGGCTACCACCATCTTACCTATAATCTTTCGCCATAACAACAATTCTAAATTGGTATGTTCCGGAATTTTGAGATCACACCTCCTCAGACTGGTGAGGATTCCGGGTGAAGTGCGCATACATTGAAACCATGTGACAAGTGCTTAACCGTATTAAAAAATACATCCGTATATTCGAATTCCGTCTATATCTGTGACCTGTAATGAATTTTGGAAAGAAACCATCAATCTTGCGAATGGGTCTTAATTTGAAGGAGAGAACCTTACAACCAAATCTCGACAGACGAAAAGTATGAAAATCAAACGATTGCCATTTCTTTTCCTTTTCAGTGTTGCAATGCCATTATTTAGTGTGATGGGCATGCTTTCGTCTGTTCTAGTCAGGTTCAGATAACGTTCCTTAGGTAACCTGCTTCCCTTGTAGGTAAATAGTTAGTTTGATTGTTTATTAATATTGTTTGTTCATGGATTTTTACTTCCAGTCTGTGTCGGTGACGGTGTCAGTTCTGACGCTGACCTTCATCTCCGTGGACCGCTGGTACGCCATCTGCTTCCCGCTGAGGTTCAAGTCTACCACGGGACGCGCAAAAGTCTCCATTTTCATAATTTGGGCGGTTTCCCTAACATTTAGTAAGTACTTTTAATTAAAACCTCAACAAACAAGCTTACTAGTCGTACAAGTTCCATTTATAGTACTTGCTGGCTATTTTTTAATACCACTAAGGTGCCAAACAGCCCAACCGTCTATTACTAACCGACCACCCAGGCTGTCCACCTAGTTGAACGGTTGATTTTTTTTTCTTAACCGACAACCTATACAGTTTATTCGTTAGTAATCAACATTTTTATTACTAACTGACCACCTAAATTTAATTATTGGCTTGTTGGTTGATAATATATACGGCCTACCTGAGCCCCGAATCTACTAAACCAATAGCTTCACTCTAAAAATGGCCACTAAAGTGCCCTTTGGAATTCTAATGGCCATTCTGTGACGATACCAAACTCATAATGAGGCGATTGGTTTAGTAGAATCGGGGTCCTGATCGTAAGCGGTCGCATAGCCTATAGATACGCTAGTACTATTAGTTATTCTGTGCAATGGATGCTTGCAGCGCCAGAAGCATCGCCCGCGCGTTGACGATATTAAAAAAAATGCCTTGTACTGCAGCTACTAGGGAAAACCTATGAACGTACAATTTACGATAGACCTAATGTTCGACCAGAACCTTCGACTGATGGGAAATGAGGATGTGGCAAAGGGCATGGCAGATAAAAATATACCAGTAATTGGAAGTGCTATTCCATCATCACATCTGATTTCAAGTTATGATCTGGCCGAAGGTGAGAGTCACCCGAAATCCTCAACAGACTGAGGAACTGGCTATCTTACCTCTATATGCCGGAACACAACTATTTTATAGTTGTTGTTATGGCGACAGAATTAGGTAAGATGGTGGCAGCTAGCCAGGCGGACTTTAACAAAGTCCTACCACCAACTAACGAATCACAGTATTGTACTACCCCTGGGGCTCGAACCCGGGACCTCTGGATCTGGCACCGGTAGGTGAACCACTAGACCACAGAGGCGGTTAATCTTGTGCCAAACTTTTGGCTTGGATACACAATCACTGTGATTTTATATCAACAGACGCTCCAGAACTGGTGGTCCTACAATCAGAGGTGCTGATTCCTCTTCGTTTCGATCTGGATCAGTGGTTCCTTATCCAATGTGTGGCCACGTGGTCTGCTCGGAGTGATCTGCTGTGGCACATCATCAAACTAGTCTTCATCTACACGTAAGCTCATCACATGTTGGTAGGCGCCTTCTACTGTAGGTTGTGGGTTCGATCCCCAACTGGCACGAACATTTTGTTGATGAATGTTTGTTCTGTGTTTGGGTGATGTGATATTCTATAAAAAGTATGTATTGTGACACATATTTTTGATATGTTTAACTGGCTTCCTTTAAACCATGTGTATTTATATACCTACCTATTATTGATAAACAAGCCTCATAGCTCAGTTGGTAGTAGCTCTGCCTTCTGTGCTGTAGGCTGTGGGTTCGATTCCCACCCAGAACAAACATTTGTGTGATGAATATAGATGTTTGTTCTGTGTTTGGGTGTAGTATCATATAGTACGTATGTATTTACAAAAAGTATTTAAGTATTATAGCCGTAATCTAGTACCCATATGACAAGCTATGCTTAGTTTGGGGCTAGATGGCGCTGTGTGAAATTAACGTCCTGTAATATATATATCTTGGTCTACAATATTTTTTTATTTTTTTTATTGTACGACGGGGAAGCTCTTGGCCTTCATCTCACCTGGTTACAACTTGAGATAAGCCTGAAGATGGAGGCGCACTTCACCCGGAATCCTCAACAAACTGAGGGACTAGCTATATTTCCTCTAATTGCGGGAACACAACATTTTTTTTGAAATCCTGTTAAGGTTCAACAATACTAACATAACTAACATAACTAACTAACATAACTAAGGACAGAATTAGGTAAGATGGTGGTAGCTAGCCAGGCGGACTTAAACATAATTCTACCACTAACCAAACCAAGCACCATTTTGTACTCCCTCTGGGGATCGAACCTGGGACCTCTGAAATGAAATCTGAAATCGGTGGGTTGAACCACTAGACCACAGAGGCGGTTAATTTACATACATCTACGCGGCTATGCCGCAACCTTACCAACTACAAGTATTTTTCTATGTCTAGGTATACAAAACTTTTAGTGTTCGCACCAATTTGTCTGCCAAGCGTGGTGATTATGGCCAAACCTTACAGTTTTAGAGGATGTTTCCGTATTGTGGTGGACAATATTATCTATATGTGTATGTATTATGTATTATAGCCAGATATAACATTTATTTTTCTTATTTTTCCGTAGAGAAGCACGGGTATTTTCAGCTAGTAATCAATAAACATAAAATCGTAAAAAGAAACCATGAATAGAAACAAAAAATAAGAAAAAACAGGAATGTAAGTAGGTAATAGAATTTGTGTGCCACAACAGCAAAAAAGACCTCGACTCGACCTCGGCATGAATGCCTCACTACTAGGGAATAGATAACATTATTTTTTATTTTATGCCGAAACCTTGAAGAGGTTAAGGGTTTTCAAAGGTTAAGCTTTCCAAGGATACCATTTCAAATATAAAAAAAAACATCTGCAGATGTAGGCCTCTGCCCCTCAGCGGATACAGGCTGAAGAATTAATGTATGCCTAATTATGTTTCACAGGATCCCCCTAGTTCTGATGACGGTGGCATATTATCAGATCGTAAAGGTCCTGTGGCACTCCAATGCTATACCGGGACAGGCGGAGACAGCGAAGTTAGCGCCGGCTGAGAAAAGTAAGAAAACCACGAACCTCCAGAATAATAAGATCTTGTATAGAGTATTGCAGATTTTGGGATGGTTCAGCTAAATATCAATTTACCTTTACCGCGATTGACTCGGTGGAGCGCAGAGCCAAGAGGCTGATAGGTGAAGATAATGTACTGCGATGCGTGTACCCCAGGAGATGCGTGTCCTTACTTTGAAGACAGAACCTTCACCGTTCTTTGATAAGAATTTCCCCATCTGGTTGATGTAATTTACTAGGAGTAAACATTCAAAAAGTATTTATTAGGTGCACTACAAAAACTTAGGATCAGCTTCCGGCGTCGGTGTTTCCGCTGTTACAATCCTAATGTTCAAGAAGAGAGATAGTAGACACCTTCTAGGTAGACTCGCTCTGTCTTGGACCTGATCCTTGCAAACAATTTAAGAGGTGAAGCTCGGACCTTCTCAGAATCGCCGTTCTATTCAGCGTGGCAATGCAGCTATTATCTTGGGCACGCTTGCGTCTGGTACAAATTAGACAAATTATGCGTCACCTCACCGGGAGCTGTGCGTGTGACCGGTGGTCACGTGGAGACTATGGATAGACGCGGCTCATGTCACAGGCGAGACCGGCTTTTTTTATATGCGTAAGGCTAGCCCTGGATCTCCAGACTTGCCTGAGCAAGAATGAGGTCTACTATAGAGCGAACCTCTCCAGAAAAAGCTTTGTTTAGCTGTGGGCATATTTGGTCTGAAATGATAGCGATTAACACAGAACCTTGGCGCGAGTGTAATTCACGTAGTCAGATAGTTACTAAATATATTTTTGATTTTCGGTTCATAATAAAATCCACGCAAATTAAATGTTGTCAAACAATATAATAAAACATTGTCGGTACCTACGTCTCTTCAAAAATATTTTAAATGGAGTGACTGGAATTCCTGAGCTGAGCTGCGCTATAGCGCGAAAAATGTTACACAATTCAACAACATACTCGTATTTCTAATGCAATAATTACAAGATTATTTGATTTCGTGCGAGGGATTGCTGGACGAAATGCGAATTTATATTCCATTTGGACGAGCTACTTATTGGACCGACAGCTAACGAATCTCTATGGCTACTAACATTAAAACCATAAATAAAAACGTGTTTCCTCAGTCAAATTTTCAGATTGAATTAATGTATACCGTTTCCTGCACCCAGTAGATTCCATCCATTCCTTTTAAACATGGATTTCTTTAACTAGTCTATGTTAAAATCATTTTGTTTAAACTATTTATTTGAACTAAGTGGTAAAAATCACATTTAACATCAAAATGGATCCTCGCAAAGTAAATTATAAAAACAAAAACATTTTCTTCATATTATTGAATTTATATAATCTGTCGGTTTTGGTTAGAAAAGTGTTTTATAATTTATGTAATTACCGTTTTAATTAAATAAATAAATATATTATGCGCTCTGCAAAGATTATGAGCGTCTGTTTTAACAGCTAAGTAGGACCCCAATAGAGAGTGTGTCTATTTTCTGGGAAGGATCGTCTCATTATAGACCTCATTCTTGCCCAGGCAAGATTCGAGGTCAAGGGCTGATTCATCGCGAACTATAAAAATCTAAATCCTATTATCTATTTCGTACAAAATTTCTCGACCCCGACTCGCCTAGAATTTCATTCATTGAAGACAGTAAGCAATCGTGATTTATGTTAGGTACTATTTTTACGATGGGGAATTCGATTTTGAGCTTGAACGCTATTTTTAAATCTAATGTGCGAGAACGTTCTGTGCCAACCCCGCCTTAGTGTGGGATAAGGACCGGAAGAAAAAGAAGAATATATGAGATGCGAGAAATCGATTACATTTTTTGGGAGTGAACATTTCTTTAGTCGCTTTGGGCATTTTTGGGATGTGAAAAAACCATTGAAGTCAAGCCACCATCTTTTTGACACAATTGACTTTAAACCATGGACCAATACTATAGGTCCATGCTTGTTATCTTTACGATCCTTGGAGGTACGGGTAAGTTCTAAGACTGCCTCTACCTATAGACAAACGGTTGACAGCCGTGACAGCTATCTATCAACGTCAGTTCAGTTCTATGGTGTCATTGTGTTAGATAAGCTGCAAAACAACCTTCATTTTTATTATATACGACGGGGAAGCGCTTGGCCTTCTCACCTGGTAACAAGTTGAAATGGTGGAGGTGCACTTCACCCTGAATCCTCAACTAACTGAGGAACTGGCTATCTTACCTCTAAATGCCGGAACACAATTTTTTTTTAAGAATTGTTATTATGGCGACAGAATTAGGTAAGATGACTAGCCAGGCGGACTTAAACAAATACTACCACCAACCAAACCAAGCACAATATTGCTCCCCTGGGGATCGAACCCGGGACGTCTGGATCTGAAATCGGTTGAACCACTAGACCACAGAGGTGGTTAAAATATCGCGACTGGTCCCGACCAATGCGACAGCATTGAGCAACAATGTCAGCTGTTCTCTTCGTCAAAGATCGACAAACTTCAAGTTTTCACTTCTGTCGGCACTCCTAGAGTGTTACCGTTTTTTAAAAAATTTAAGAGTTAGTTTTACCCTGAAGGTGCCTATCATTCTCCGCAAAAAGGTCTGATTTTGACATACGTTCTTTGCCGACTATTTGAATTTTCTACTTTTTAACCGACTTATTATCAGTCTTTTGTCATAATCACCACGCTTGGCAGGCGTGTTGTTGATCGCAGTAATGGTGATACGTAGTAGTCCCACTGAACTGCCTGCCTTCCGGTAGGTCTAGATCTCCTAATAAATCTGATGATGAAGCCAAAGGCCTACCCTAGGGTAATAAATTCCCTAAAAAAACAATTTAGCCTAGCATTGTTTGGGCTTAGTGGAATAGTCTTATGATGCATTCTGGCTATAAATGCTGTATACTTGTATCATCATCATCATCAATAGCACCCCTATTTGCTTAAAAGTCTAAAAGGAAAAGTAAAAGAGGAAAGCATCGGTTATTGCATGGGTATAAAGGCTCTCGAGGCTCGCGAGGTCTACTGTACTTACAGCGCCACTAGTTGGTAATAGGATCCATTGGCACTCTTTGGATACGGGACCCAATAAACCAGTTCGCACTTAACCAGAAGATAATCTATAACTTTTTAGGAATCTTTTGTGTGTAGGAAGTGGGATAGCAATAACTAATAAGTGTTTATGTTAAGGAATTTACGTTTGTGTAAGAATTATGACGATGTACATTCTTGACGTTGAGTAACGTTTTACTTATCGACAGCTTTTTTGCCGACATAATGATAAATTTTGATAGTTTTTTTTAAGTATAACGGGGAAGCGCTTGTCCTTCATCCGTTCCGTTGGTGCTTTCTGGGAAAGCTCGTCGTAGACCTCATCTTCGCTCGGGTCTAGAGCTAGAAAAGCCTGGAGGTTAGGAGCTAGCTGTGGTCTGGTGGTTCGCCCACCGGTGCCAGATACAGAGGTCCCGGTTTCGATCCCCAGTACAACATTGTGCATGGTTTGGTTGCTGGACTTTGTTTAAGTCCGCCTGGATAGCCACCATCTTACCTAATTCTGTCGCGATAACAACAATTCTTAAATTGGTGTTCCGGCATTTATAGGTAAGATAGCCAGTTTCCCAGATTATTGACCATTCCGGGTGAAGAGAGCTTCTAAATTCGGACTAGTAGAAAGAAAGAAATAAAATCATTTAATTGACATAGACACAAAGCACAGAAACAAACGACAGAAAAACAAAGAAAATGCTATATACTACAACTATCAAATATAACTAGCAAATAATTAACAATAAACTAACCTATAAACATATCTACTAATAAAAATTAAAAAGATTAAGAAATTAAAATGTTAAACAGAATTGTATTTAAGAAAAAAATAAGTGAATGGTTAATGTGTAATTGTTTTTATAGCCTTGACGAATATTTATCATATAACTGTAATAATTAATTGTATTAAATAATTGTAATAATTGACGTTAGCATGACATTTTTAATATTTGCACGCCTGCATGCAGGCTGAGTACATTTACAATCGTATGTTTTAAGACCTAATGTACCTACACACTATCTTATGTATTCTAGCAAATAAATGATTTGATTTGATTTGATTTGATTTGATTTGATTTAATAACACAGGTACATAGGTGTCACCTATATTACCTATGTGCTAGGACCCTTAAAAAGCTGGCACATGGACCCTTAAAAAATCTGGCACATGGACCCTTAAAAAAGTTGGCCGTAACCGCATCGATGCTTTCGAGATGTGGTTCTGGAGGAAGTTGCTACAAATACCTTGGACTGCCTTCCGCACTAACGCGTCCATCCTACATGACCTCAAGGTGAAGATAAAACTATCCACCATATGCCTTCGTAAAGTTCTGGAGTTCTTCGGTCACATAGCCTGGAAAAATGGTGACAACCTTGAACCAACGAAAGGTTGATGGCAATCGACCCAGAGGGCGTAGCCCTACTAGATGGATTGACCAGATTCGTACAGCTTTGGATTCAAAATGTCATGACGCTCTTCACGCCGCCAAGGACAGATGTAGCTGGCGGAACGTTGTCAGAACCAAGCTGCTTCCACAGGGGAATCACGACCCTCAGATATGAGGAGTACGATTTGAGGAGGTGAAGCACATTTGTCAAATGGCACCATCTCAGCTATGTGCTGCATCACTGAGAATGTGAAGCAGCGCTGGGTTACAGACGGAACTTATCATTGAACTTAATCACCTGGAAAATTAGATGAGATAAAAGTCATACAAAGAAAGGATTAAACTATTTGTTTCTCCTGTGGTGTTTCAGTTCAACTTCGATCACGAAGGAAGGCTGCGAAGATGCTGGCAGCAGTCGTCATCATGTTCGCTGTTTGCTACTTCCCTGTCAACCTTATGTCTATACTCAGGTAAGTTCTCCTTTCCTGTGAGGTTATAGATGAAAAGATTCTGTAAATCAGACAAAGGTTTTATTCGGTAAGTAGTATTTCCACGCTGTTGTGGATTCGGACAGAGAAAAGGGACGCGATTTTTTTTTTTTATGAAAGGACAATACGCTGGCCTGGTTCTGAACCTGGGCGGCAGCTTTGCGCGGACCTGAAGGGACGCGATAGGCATGACAGACAGCTTATATAGGCTAGATCACCGCCATCTGTTAGAGATGTTCGGTACTTGGTAGTAAGCAGTCAATACAATAAAGAAAGTTATGTGCTCGATCACAGATACGTGATTAAGTTCAGCTGTCAATCCCTAGATGGAGTTGACATTTATCATTTGATAATTATTAGTGTTCTACGAATTCGAACAGCCAATGTCTGTAAGTGTATAAGTAGTATGAAAGACTGAGGACGGCTAAAATCATGGTTTGGGTAACTGGCTTTCCTTAACTAATGAATGTGCTTGTGAGCGTGCATTACATTGTCATAAGTATATTAATAGCTGACAAGTTGCAGTAAGAATATCTCTTTAATACGCTCCCTACGCTCTCTTAGGGAGCGTTTCATCAGTTTTCATTTTATAAATTATACCCGTGCAGCTCTTTCCTGCAGAATCAAAATACTTCCAATATCTTCTGTATTTCCCCATAAAAATGTGCCATGACATGACATGACATGACACACACTATGACAGTAACTAAAATAAACTCACCCCGCCGTGACTTCATCAATAAGATACCTTATTTTTCATACCTCCTACGTATACAGCCAAGTTTAGCCTGCGTCATTAATTTTCATCAATATTTAAATCTGAGAAAGTAGTTGTTTCAATTAAGTTAAGTATATCCCCATTTAAAATAATGTTAGCATTGCTGAATTATGAATCAGGCAAGGTGAATCTGATGAATTTAGTTTGTTTCTTATTTAATACGAGGAAATAATGAGGTTATTAACTAGAACTATAGCTAAAGAAGCATTCACGCGTTCATAATTATATTTAGCCCTGTCGACTCGAAATCAACGAAATATGAATTAGGTATCGTCGCTAAAAAAATAAACGAGGGCAACGAGCCTATTTCTGTCCAGTTTATGCCGCACCGTGAACGCAAATTTTGGACTCCAAAACCTTCGCGCAATCTACTGGCCAAACTTTTGACCAAGGGAAAACAAGAGGTAGGACATCTTGGTACAGGCGTTTGGCTTCTGACGAACAAGCGGATAAGGCTTATTCTCATTTTCAGATACAGCATGTCAGTAGAACAAGACGACATCCTGTCATTCCTCGCGCTGATCTCCCATGTCATGTGCTACGCCAATTCAGCAATCAACCCTCTGATCTACAACTTTATGAGCGGTAAGAACTAAGGGAAGAATAAGAAGTTCTTATTTAGACCAGCGAATTAGCATAGCTGTTCAGCGTGGCAAAACAACCAGGGTCATAAGCACGTTTCCGTCTGATACTGATCTGGAACAGTTGAGTTACCTATAGACCGTTTGTTTAACGGTCCTTAGGTAGCCCGACTGCTACCCTTGTAAGAAATAGTAACATAGTAAGATTTATTGCACATATTGTTTGTTTGTGAATAAATGACTAATGTTAGAGTTAGAATAATAAAAAACAAATACTATATTTCCAAGAGAGTAATAAGTATTTAGGTTTACAACGTGCCTACTTATAAATGTTATTTAAAAGAGTTAGAGTCAAATAAATAATGTTAAGTTTTTTATTATATGACGGAGAGGTGCTTGGCCTTCATCTTATCGGATTTTTCAAGTTATAATAAGGCCGAAGGTGGAAGCGCACTTCTCGCTACTTACTCTGCCTACTCGCTATCTTACGTCTGGATGCCGGAACATAACAATTCAAGTATTGTTATTAAGACAGAACTAAGATGGCGGTAGGTAGTCGGGCGGACTTAAACAAAATCCTTCGGACTTAAACGCTTGGCCTTCATCTAGCTTGGCAACAAGTTGAAATAAGGCCGAAGGTGGAGGCGCACTTCACCCAAAATCCTCAACAAACTGAGGAACTGGCTATCTTACCTCTAAATGCCGGAACACAACATTTTTTTTAAGAATTGTTACTATGGCGACAGAATAAGGTAAGATGGTGGCCAGCCAGGCGGACTTATACAAAATCCTACCACCAACTAAACCAAGCACAATATTACACCCCCTGGGGATCGATCCCGGGACCTCTGGATCTGAAATCGGTGGGTTGAACCACTAGACCATAGAGGCGGTTAACTTGACACCAGGTGAGAAATCCAAGCGCTTTCTCTACGTATATTTAAGAAATACGGTTTGCATGTTCCAGGTAAGTTCCGCCGAGAGTTCCGCCGCGCTTTCTGCTGCCCGATAGACCTTAGACGTGACCACTCCAGCACCCTGACTCGCTTGACGACCACCTGCCAACGGGATGGGATCGAGATGAGACGAAAAACGAACGGATACAACCACAACACTGCGTACTTTTAGATATTACCTGTAAGATAATAAAAAATATAATGTCTGATGTAAATCATTTATTTGCAAGGATTATGAACGTTTAACAATCTAGTTTCGTTATTTAGTGTAACAATCTCTGTTCGTCATTTATTTTACACTAGTTGCCCGGCTCACGGCGGCGTTGTGATTTTTTTTTCTCAATATTTGTGCGTACACACTTCATGTACGGAAGCCTATAAACGAAAAAAATCGGTTCAGTAGTTTAGTTTTCATATCAAAATAATTGGAAAAAATACGTCACCCATATACGTCATATTGTAATTTTAAAAATATTATTCATTGAAGTCGGTTTTCTTTTTAGTTCTTAAAACGTAATTATATGAAATATATTTGTGATGAATCCTCCTATAACTATAACTTATCATTATACTCAATTTTATCCAAATCCGTTCAGCCATTTAGGCATGAAGTAGCAACAAACATATACACATACATATAATATCAGCATGATTATTGATGTGACGTATAGAGGCATCATTTAACACTTTGATACATTCATTAATTATAGCGCTACACATTAGGTTATTTTAAATCAACCTCTAGGCGGGTTTAGTCATTTTCCAGATATTATTTAATTGTATACACTGTTTTGTCTAGTAGGAAAAAAAACCCTGAAAGTGAATCTTTGATAGCATTAAAGAGTTCTTACACTCAGAGGAAGTTAATTTAGGTACAATTCATTTATTAAACGATACATATGACATTTACTTAGGTTATTTTAGGTTATGCCGCGTTTTATATCTGTTAGTATATTTGTTTTGATCACGTTTTACGGATCATTCCATAACTGCTTAGAAAATTGTTATTTGACGTATCTTATGACTTCTAATATGTATACTGACACGGATGTAAGAATTTGAAGTAAAGTTTGTAAGAAACTGGCTTGAAACACGTGATGAGTTTCGATAACGATCATAATAGCTAGTATTCTAACAGCACGTTATTGCATATTTGGAATGTTTTTTAAACTCGCTATAACTATTAGTTCAATGCTTGTTTGTCTACGATAGAGTTTCCTTAGAATATGATTGCCACTGGAATTACTGGCTGGAAAAAAAAATGCCTGTGAATTCCCTTTTTGAAGGGTAAATGAGGTGCGTTTGTGTTTGAAACAAAAGCTAAGAATGTGCTGCTATACAGGCATATCGTTTCTAGACATACACTAAGGCGTTTAGCGTTTTAGACGGCGTGCCTGCCAGGGATTACTGTCCTCTCACCATTGATCCCTAAAACGCCTCCTTACATAGGGTCCTGCATACAAGAGATCCCGTAACATACACTGGGATGAGATTGTTTTGGTAACTTGTAGCTCGAAAACACATCGTGGATTTATAATAAATAAATAAAACAAATTCACTACGTACATGCAACGCTGTAACAATAACAATATTCTTTTTATTTCAATGTTTACACTTTCATATATAGGTTCACCTGATTGAATCTGTAAAAGCAAATCTTGCTTGTAGTTATTATGTTGTAATTTATCTAGTCGCTATTGAAGAAGTTGGATAGTTGATAGGTTTTGAACTATGTAAAAAACACTTTGACAATTATGTTAGTTCAGTCTTGCTTAATAGTTAGGTACCTACTTAACAGCAAAAACTCATATTTCTACGATTTTTTGGTATAAACAGGACTTCATATCGTTTAAGCTGTCAGAACCTACTTATAACCGAAGAGGATTTCGAGGAGAGGATCGATCTATTGTCTGAAATGTTTAGTCGAATAAATAAATTACATCTCCACATGAGTCCTTATTTTACTATGAAGACACCAATAACAAAATATACATACAACAAATGTAGATGGCAAATGTCTTCAAATCTTGTGGTTTTAGACAATAATATTTATGCCGGTTTCCTCGAAATAGTTTACAAAAAAAAAAATTGTATATTGAATATCAATGAATAAATTAAATACCCCATATAATGGGAAAGTAATTTCAAATAGTGTTATCAGGCCCCGAACGAAATATACCTTGTAATGGGAACTATATAGGACTAGGTTACTGATATAAAACGTTATTTTGTTACACAAACAGAACAAACATATTCAACATAAAAATGAGACCTGGGTTAGAATTTCACCCACAACCTTCAGCGCAGAAGGCAGAGCTACTACCAACTGGCAATTATGGACCCTTTTTAAAATTAGCTGATACGTTAGTTGCTAAACTATGGCCTAGAGCGACCTTGAGTCAACACCACCCACCGACTCCCTGAAAATGCTTAGTCAATCATTTGTTGAGTCGCGCAATGAAACACGCTATCTTTCTACATACCAGTCAAACTCATTCAATATATCTTACATTCAAAGTTTATAGAAATAGCCATAGATGTCACTGTAAATAGTAAGCCTGAAATATTCAAACACAAGCTTGAGAAAATTGTCATAGAGGTCGCTATAGTCAAATAATTGCTATAGTCAAATGTAACATGAAATGGATAATAACTATCTACTTTGGAATAAAATAGTACAGGAAAAATTAATAATGATTACAGTAATTTATTATTTGAAGATTGAAAGACGAAAACTTGTTGCCATCTTCTGTCTAACATCAGCTCATCTGTGACTCGAGAGTTATTTAATAATCTCCACGCTTTGCAGCTGGTTGGAGATAGTATAAAACAACAAAAAGCATAAGTCATGTTCATAAACATGTTCGCCGAATCAGGTGAGATGAAGACCAATATGAATGATATAAAGTTATAAGGTTTTGACTTCACATCATTCTTTTTGTTTAATTATTTACTGAAACCACCTCTGTATTCTGTAAACGGGTAAGTAATGTTGACGTCTTGTAAAATGACACGGATTTAATAGCAGATTTTAAAATAAATTAAAATAGTGGGTGGCTGTCAAGATAAAGTTGCTGGATTTTTAGATAGAGGATGTCAATGGATCATCAAGTCTTGCAAGGTAGTGACGTGAGGGAATTTGGCTAATATAGTTTTAATAGTTTTTGTTAAAACTGTCTATTTATTTATTGCTTTTCACTTAATAGGGGTTTGACTTCCCAAGACCTTGCCAAGCCAAGGGAGTCAATAAGATCCAAGAATAACCTTTGGGCTGAGATGCAAGGGGTTAGACTGCGCACGTCGACCTAGGAGGTCAGTATTCACCACGTTGAAAAATAACTTCCTCCAAACCTGTTAGGTATGACTATAATCAAGCTTGGCAGACGTATTGATGTTCTCAGTTAAAGTTTTGTTTCTTTTGGGTTCTTTTGGGTTTCAAAAGGAAGCTGCCCTTAGGGAAAAGATAGAGAGAGTAGAGAAAGTTTAGAGAAAGTTGAATTCTCATAATGCTGTCTTTTGGTGAAACACCTTGGTCGACTAGAGAGAGGGATAGATTTTTTGATCACAAATACATGGCAACGGTTTTGAGAGCACTTTTCAGAAAACAGATATTAACTTAGTCATGTTAGTAAGGGGTGACTTATTCACTTATTGTATTCTGCCCACATACTAAAACATGTTTTGGTGCTTTGCTCATTCTGGCTTTGCAAAGAATAATTGGCAACGAGAGAGAGCCTCGACCAACGAATGAATGAAAGCACACTTTTATCGTAGGACCATTAATAATAATAAATCTTTAAAATAAAGAAATAATTTGCACAGTTCGGGCGAACTAGTACGTATTGTTACAATGAATTCTGCAAATCATAAATCTGTTCTTAGGCGGTTCTAGAACTTAGCTCCATATAGCATATCTTTTTCCTTCCCATATTCCAATCTTCCAATTTGAAGACCCGCCTTTCAGCACGGGGAGGGGATAAAAATTTTGTCCTCTGTTTTTATCCACCATCGGGAGACAAAATGCTCTCGAAGGTGGATAAAAACAGAGACGTAGCTTCGTAGACCATGCTACGTATTACTCCCGTAGACCTTGCTACGTCGTAGCCTCGTAGACCTTGCTACATTAATTTGTAAAGCTTGTTACCACTTCGATAGTCCAACTTACATTATTTAGTTGATTCCTTACTCAACACAACAATAAGCCTCATAGTTCAGTTGGTAGGAGCTTTGCCTTCTGCGCTGCAGGTTGTGGGTTCCCTTCCTCCCAGGACAAACGATTGTGGCGAATATAGATGTTTGTTCTGTTTTTGGGTTTTGTATTGTATGATAAGTATGTATTTAACAAAAAAAAGTATTTAAGTATTCTATCCATAATCTAGTTCCCATATTACAAGCTATGCTTAGTTTGTGGCTAGATGAGGCTGTGTGAAATTAATGTCCTGTAATAATTATTTAAGTAAACGCATGTAAGGGGGCCAAAGAGACATACATAAGTCGTAGTCTGTCTGTCTTACATTTAAAATGGGCTGCCAAAACTTGAGCCTTGTACAGCCTGAGATGTTGTCCAAGTGTGAAGTACCGCCACACGTTATTTTTGATGCCTAGCTTCATTAAAGCGGCTTTTGCTTAAGATTCGATTTAAGCTCCGAAATTGTGGGCAAGAGTGAGCGTGAAGCCTAAAAAGTTTAAATATTTTAAGGTTAATAGGACATCCTTGTTTTTTTTTACTTTACGACGGGGAAGAGCTGGGCTTCATCTCACCTGGTTTTAAGTTATGATAAGGCCGAAGGTGGAAGCGAACTTCACACGGAATCCTCACATGCTGAGGAACTGGGTATCTTACCTCTAAATTCCGTAACACAACAATTTAAAATAGTTGTTATGGCGACAGACTTAGGTAAGATGGTGGTAGCTAGCCTGGCAGACTTTAACAAAGTCCTACCACCAACGAAACCAAGCACAATATTCTACTCCCCCTGGGGATCGAACTCGGGAACTCTAGATCTGACACCAAACCAAAAAGGTTAGCAAACCACTAGTCCACCGAGGCGGTTAAAAATGTAAGATCACCAAGGAATTGACTTTTCTTAGTTGAGAAGAGATATTCTTGCATTTTTGTGGTTTTGAATTTGAAAATATTGTCATCACAGTCGGAGGCTGTCTTATTGGGCTTTCTTAATTTTACATTTTCGGCGGAGCCTTTGATCTTCAAAATATTCGGTTCAATAATGGCTCGACTTTATATTAAACTCACATTCTTTCACTAAAAAAAATAGTAAAATCTATGTTTTACCCATAGCTACGTTTCAGATTCAAACGAACTAGCGGCACAGAAAAAAAACAGAAAGGTTTTGAAAAGTATACAATGTACAAACCTTTTTATTGTTAACGCACATTTTTTTATGTGCATTATTTGTTAACGAGAGAGAGTGCCTTGAGAGTGAGTGCCCTCTCTTCTTGAAGATATTAGGGTCGTAACACTGCGGAAGCATAGATACCAATAGTTGATTACAAGTTTTTGCAGTGCGCGTAGGTAATACAATTTTTTGATTAATATAGAACTAAGAACTTAAAAAACATAGCTATAGAAAGTAGATGGCTGAAGATGCCTTACAAATAATGCGCTAAAAAATATCCGAGGCAAGAATCTATGAAGGCGAAATAGTCGAAAGTCAGTTTTTTTATTCATAAAATATCACATTTATTTTTCATCCAGTATAGCTTTTCAGCGTGGCAATGCAGCCAGTGTCTTGGGCACGCTTCCGTCTGGTACTGGTCTGGAACAGTTGAGTTACCTATAGGCCGTTTGTAACGGCCCTTAGACCCTTAATCCGACTGCTTCCTTTGTACATAGTTTGTTTAATTATATTTCATCCTATTCAAAGTCAAAGTTTTTTTTTCTATTCGTAAAATTTTTTTATGATAATTTCGAAACGTCAAATCCCGCCTGTTTGAAATCCAGTGCAAGTTTAGAGGTCAAAAGCGGAATCCACTACCTACAACACAAAACACAGATACTTTGAATAGTTGTGAGGCCAGATCGTTGACCACAATTAGTGTATTTATTCCTAGTTATTTTTAGAGGCTTCACCATTAAGGCTCTGCAGTTTTTTAGGTGGCTTATGTGTAACAGTGGGGACGGCTTATTGATATTATGTCAAATTATTGAAGGATCAAGGACATAAAAAAAATTCTTATTTAGTGAGGCCTTACTTTACAAGTGATATGAGGTCAAACGTTTACCCAGCGTACAATAAAAATAGTTTGACATTATCATCAACACCAGCGGAGGAGAATTTTGTTCAAGTCCTTCTGGCTAGATACCACCATCTCTCCTATTTCTATTGCCATAATAACAATAACACAACAACATTTAAATGTTACATAGCCAGTTCCTCAGATAGTTGAGGATTTTGGGTGTAGTGCGTTTCCACCTTCGGCCTCAGAAGAGTTGAGAGTTGAGAATCAGGTTAGATGAAGGCCAAGCACCTCCCCATCGTATATATGTGTATAAAAAAAAAAGTTCTGACTCTCAAAGGATAGCTGGTAGAAAACGCTTTTCAGTGCTCATTTCTGTACTTATATTTTTCTATGAAATGCTTTTTATGTAATGTATTTATAGAATAAATTCACAAGGAGTGAATAACAACCTGACGGTTGATAGAACATGTTGTGCCGATTCTGCCTAGAGCGGGATAAGGACAGGAATAATGAAGTTTCTCTACTGCTTTCTCATGATACTGTGGCAGTGTGATCACTGATCGTATATCACCTGTGGGCAACAGACTGTGAACAATATCTTGTATAGTTCAAAGACACTATGCGTGTGTAAAACTAACTACAATTTTGTAGTAGCCACTAACTAGCGCTGCCTTCTGTGCTATAAGGTTGTGAGATTTTTGTGATGAATATAATAGAGGTTTATTCTGTGTTTGCGTGTTGTATTGCATTATTTGTCAAAAAATGAAAAAGAATTATTTTATCACATTGTCAAATTAGAATTATTATTAGAATTTATTTATATGAAATAGACATTTACTTAACAGTAATAACACCAAAACGCAAACAATCTTAATTACTAACACAGATAAAAAAACTATTAGGTTTTGATAAGTTTAGTTTGGGGTTAAATGGTGCTTTGTGAATTAAATGTCTAATATATATTATTATTAGTTGCATTTATGGCGGTCCGCAGGATACCGTTCTATTTCCTATTTGCCTGATGGCATTAGAAGGAGGGTTACGGTTTTCGAAAATACTTCGATTTCAATGTATGAGTGACTATCTAATTGGCACGCTCGTTTGCTCTTTTCAGTAAAACGGTTAAATGGATTTTGACGTTATGGGGTTTGGTTTGTTTACATAAATTGTGGGACTAACGTATGGATAAAGAAAGGGAGTGAGGTCTCTGTCCATGAGAGTGAGCATGCTTGCCCGTAGGATTGAACGTTTTTTTTTTTTTTTTTTTATTGTACGACGGGGAAGCGCTTGGCCTTCATCTCACCTGGTAACAAGTTAAGATAAGGCCGAAAGTGGAGCCGCACTTCACCCGGAATCCTCAACAAACTGAGGAACTGGCTATCTTACCTCTGAATGCCGGAACACAACAATTTTAAAATTGTTATTATGGCGACAGAATTAGGTAAGATGGTGGTAGCTAGCCAGGCGGACTTCAACAAAGTCCTACCACCAACCAAACCAAGCACAATATATTGTACTTCCCATGGGGATCGAACCCGGGACCTCTGGATCTGAAATCGGTGGGTTGAACCACTAGACCACAGAGGTACGTAACCGACGTTTCACTAGGCCAGTTAAAACGACCCAGAGCATACTGCCAGTCATTTAATACATGTAGCCTGCTGAACATAGGCCTCCCCTAATTCAATATAACAGGACATTAATTTCACACAGCGCCATCTAGCCTCAAACTAAGCATAGCTTGTTATTTGGGAACTAGATTACGGATAGAATATTTCAATACTTTTTTTTGTAAATACACACATATCATACGATACAACACCCAAACACAAAACAAACATCTATATTCATTACACAAATGTTTGTACTTGGTGGGAATCGAACCCGTAACCTACAATGCTGAAGGCAGAGTTACAACTAACTGAGCTATGAGGCTTTTTAAATTGAAGCCACGAATAGCGATACTGAGCCCCGCAACAGTCACAATGTCGACGGTCCATCGTCTTCCCACACTCCGTTTCGCGTTTAATCGTCGTCGTCATGCGAGAACCTTTGCACCCCTGCATATAGGTAATATATACGTATTTATATATATAATATTATAAAAATATATATAAGTACGGTGACTCTCACATTCTACCATAACTTCAGTATAGAGTGAAGTCTATGGCGATTCACTGTAACCCCGCAATACAGGCTGTTTAGTCCTAGTGTAGTGTAGGGAACAGAGACCACCGTGGTACACCTTTTCGTTACTTTTAAGTTAGTAGTTAGCATCAGAGTAATTAAGGGCCTACACTACCTCAGATAAGAAACTCAACGCAAGTTTGGAACTAAGTTATCGTCACAATAAAGGTGACATTGCTGTGCTCTCGGCCACCAGATGACAGAAATACGCGCGAATTTTATTTTTTTACGGCAAAACATATATTAATTTTGAAAATTTAAAACACAGAGCGTCTACTTAATACTTTGTTTTTTTTACTTGAACAAAGTGGCCCTATTGGGCGTATTTTTAGATTTTTTTATGTACCTAATTGGGTTTAGCGCAACACTAGCGTTAATCCATCATGAATATTGGATTAATCCAAGCATTAATCCAATATTCCTGATCTATAATATATAAAGTAAATGCTTAAAAACGATTGTGGAAGATAATATGATAGCTGAAGCTAAGCTATTTTAGGTATCATAGAATCTTAACTCGTCTCTCGAATCTTGTACCCATACTCGCATCGGCAACGAAAAATATTTATGGAATTTTGGCTGAAGATCATTGAAATTTATTGTTCAGCAACCAAAGAGTACTGATAACTAATAAAAATAATTTTGATCGTACTCTATATTCAAACCATCTGATATTTACATATGTTAAAGAACCATCGAAAATTTTAAATAAACTCTGTGAGGGTAAAAAAATCAAAGGTAAAATACGTTTTTATGACCATTGTGTATACGTAAAGTAGTAAAGTATAGTAAAATAGTATATAATCATTATTTAAAAAATATGTTTATGTTTAGTAAACGTATGTGTATTTACCAAAAGCGATTACTTACTAGAACCTTTTCAAGTTTCCTGTCTCAAGAATGTATAAATAAATTACATTGAAAAATTACATCCCGTAAAAAATAACTATCATCTTACCCGTATTCGTAGGGTCGCAATAAGGTTCGACGCACACGGTGAAAGCGACTATCTTAAATGTTTGTTCAATCAGGAAAGCCGCCTCTGTGGTCTAGTGGTTCGCCCACCGGTATCAGACCCAGAGTTCCCGGGTTCGATCCCCAGGGGAGTACAATATTGTGCATAGTTTGGCTGTTGGTAGAATTTTTTAAAGTCCGCCTAGCTAGCCACCACCATCTTACCTAGATGTCACCATAACAACGATTCTTAAAGTGTTGTGTTTCGGCATTTAGAGGTAAGATATCCAGTTCCTCAGTTTGTTGAGGATTCCGGGTTAAGTACGCTTCCACCATCGGTCTTATCATAACTTGAACAAGAGAGGGAGTCGGATTACTTTAGGACCGCTACAAACGGTTTATTTGTAACTCAACTGTTCCAGACCAGTACGTATGTTTGATCGCTCGTGGCTTAAAATTTTACTACTAAAACTTAGTCTAAATGTTTAGGAACCTAATTTTCTAGGTATTTATTTATTTATTTATTTATTTATTTGAAGGAAAACCAACAGCACATTAATATAAGATAAACACAACAATATAACACAGAAGGCCAATTAAAGGTTTTCACGTATAGATAAAGAGTATAGATACATAAAGAGTTTGAACTGGACAGGATACAATATAACACAATAGATTAAAAGAAAAAATAAGTATTGTATAAAACAGATCTAAATATTTGACTAGCCTCTAATATTGTTGCCACGCGGAGAAGAAGTCTCCACTAAGCCGCCGCCTCACGGTTTCTACACTAGAGCAGAACAAATCAAGATCGTTATGCTTGTTTAATAGCATATTAAAGTTATTGCCCGCTCGCCAAAGAAAGGAATTCTGCCTGTAGTTTGATCCGACTATAGAATTATATATGAGAGGGTTAAATCTTAACCGTTTTTGGGGAATGTTCAAACAAATTTTGTTAAGTAGTTCTGGACAGTTAATATTGTTGTTAGTTATTTTTAACAAAAAAGATATGTCACCTATTTCGCGTCTCATGCTGAGTGGAAGTAGATGAAATTTACTGCATAACGCCAGGTAATTATTAGAGTCATATGGGATCTTCAAACGAAAGCAAATATATTTAATGAATTTAATTTGGATACGCTCAATCCTTTCTATGTAGGTATCGTAACGCGGATTCCATATTTGGGAGGCATATTCAAGTATGCTACGGACAAACATGCAGTATATAATTTTAAAAGTTTTTGCTCGATTAAAGCTTGCAGAACTTCTCAGTATAAAGCCAAGAGCCTTAGATGCCCTACCAACGATAAAATCGATATGGGAGTCAAAAATGAGCTTAGAGTCATGTATTACTCCTAAATCCCTAATAGTACTGCAGCGATCAAGAGTCTGTTGCTTTAGTATATAAACAGAGTCTATAACAGTTCGTTTGCGTGTGAAAGTAATCACTGAACATTTGGATGGATTCAGGTCGAGTTTATTGTCAGCACAGTACGCGTCTAGACGATATAAATCTGCTTGTAGGTCAACCGCATCTAAATTTGTGTCAACAATTTTAAATATCTTCATGTCGTCTGCAAAGCAAAGCAATTGACTGTGTAGGAAGCAGTTTGAGATGTCGTTGACAAATATTAAGAAAAGCAAAGGCCCAAGAAGTGACCCTTGAGGGACACCACTCGGAATAGCAACCCAACTAGATATATAATTGTTAATCACAACTGCTTGAGACCTATTGATAATGTAAGAGGCAAACCACCTGAGTAAGTCACCTCTGATTCCCATCTGAAATAGCTTGGAAAGCAGAAGATTATGGTCGATTCTATCGAACGCCTTACTATAATCCGTGTAGATTACATCAACTTGGTGTCCATTATCCATTGCATCTGTCAAGAATTCATTGAATAGAATGAGATTAGATGCAGTTGACCGTCCTTTAAGGAAACCATGTTGTACAGAGGAGAAGGATTGATTAAATGCAGCATATACCTGTTTATATACAATTTTTTCAAAAAGTTTAGCGATTATACACAATTTGGATATAGGTCTATAGTTGCTCACTTCAGACTTAGAGCCCTTTTTGTGAATCGGCGACACGAAAGCAGATTTCCAGATATTTGGGACAGAACAAACGGAAACAGATTTTATAAATAATAGAGATATGGGAATAAATATAGATTTTGCACAGAATTTTAGAAAAACAGGACTAATATGATCTGGCCCAGCTGATTTGGTCAGGTCAAGTTCTGTTAACAATTTTTGCACTTCATGGGGATCTATTTCTATGGTAGAAATATCATAAGAATTTGGGAGTATGTCCATATCATGGTTACCTGTATGGATACTAGAGGGCGCAAGAAACGTGGAGTAAAAATACCTAGAAAAGACATCACAAATAGATTCTCCTGTAGTTGCCGTAGTATCTAGGTACTTAAGACTAGTGGGAATTCCATTCGACTTAGACCGTATTTAACTATTACATACATAAATCTTAGTCATATCTGTAACCCAACGGAGTTGAACGGAATGAAGAAAGCATCGACGCAGTCGCGCGTCACCCGAGATCCGTTCACGTGACGTCTAGTGGGACGTCACGTGACCGCATCGTTAGGGTTGCTGTACATAATGTAGTCGTTATACGAGTACATAACTCATTTGATGGTTGTCACTGACGCCTGATGGTAGCAGAGCTAGGGTACTGGCAGCAAGATGTCTACATAAATAAATATTATAAGAGTGTAAAGTAAAATAAAAAATGGATTGGGATGATGTGTCTAATATGCGCTTACCCTAAGTTTGGCTCAGCAATAAATACAGAAACCCCAACGTCTGAGCGTAGTATTTTATTAGACAGGTGGGTGTAGAAACTGCGAAATGTGAAATATTTAAGTTAGAGGTTTAACTCACCTTATACATATGGACAATAATTGTTGAAGCTTTTAGAAAAAAGTTATAAAAGTAAGCAAGCATCCCACTTGATATTGAGTGCAACTGTTCCCTGTAACAAAGCCTTACTGCGTAGGTCCAATCCATTAAGAACATGACTTACGCTGCACTGCATTGTGCCCATCAAATTGAGGCAAGTCTCGTGTGCCCGTAATTTCACAGGCAACCAAACCCTTCAAATCAAAGCACGGCAATGTTGCTAGACGTTCGAAATAGGTATGGTTTTAGTATTTCTCCGGACGAGCCCTGAGTGGGCTCGCCTCGCAAGGAACTCAACTACAAATAAAAGAAAGCATTACAATGATATAATAGGTATATATTCTGAATCTAATTACCTTTCACTGGGTATAGTAATAAAACATGTTTTATCTTCTAACACATTTGCTACTCGCACGTATAGTACAAATCAAAAATTATGAGCTCTTCATTTTTCACTCCCACAATTTAAACAAACTAAACTTTAAACAAACTAAACCAAATGTTAAACGTCAGAATAATACGTTTTAAAAACTAAAAAGAGAACCGACTTCTATGAAGAATATGTTAAAATTTCTTTCACCTGGATGACGTATTTTTTCCAATTATTTTGTTGACAGATGGACGGATAGACAGACGCGTGATCCTATAAGGGGTCCGTTTTTTCCTTACTTTTAAAGTAATACTAAAAACCCTAAAAACACCCAAATCGCTTCGTGCCAGTAATATTTGAAGAGCTCCCTCGATTTCTCCATATTCCCATCATCAGATCCTGACCTAATGACGACGGGACCACCTGTGAAGACTTTTTAAACAAAAAAATATTTTTCCAAATCGGTCCAAGCGTTTTCAAGTAATCGGGGAACATACATAAAAAAAAGATTCCACCGAATTGAGAACCTCCTTCTTTGTTTGATCTTGGTACTGCGGCCAATACAGTCGCCCATTGCATTAGCGGATATAGACAGGACGCTCTTATTAACATCACATGCAGTGAATTGATTACAAACGAAGGATGTATGATTTGGAGTCGGTTAAGATGAAATATATTATATTTAAAAGTAATTACTCATAAAATATCATTATTGGCAACAGATCGTGAATGCGGCGTCGTTGTGAATTTCAACGCACTACTATTGCAGCAAATATGTATCAACGGACATTAACTTCATACAAAATCATGTATAATATATGAGAACTAGATTCCAGACAGAATACTTAATTAAACTATTATTTTGTAAAAACATAATATTATCACTCAATACATAAGAAACACATTTAAATCTATTTTACAGGGTCCATTGTATGGCCATGAATGGATGCATGTACCCAATTGGTAATATTCTTCGCTGACATTGTAGTGACGTAGGTCATTATATCCTCTTCGTCGCAGCTCGGAGGCTTCCACGAAGAGATGAGGCCCCAGAGAAGGCCATTGGTCACCACTGGTGCTCCCACGTCTCTCTAAAATAATGAGAACTAATTAATTTTAACTTGTTTGTGGCTTAAATTTATGTGGGTAATATTTAATATGTAATAAATAAATAATATATTTCAGTATTCTATCAGTAATCTAGTAACCATATTACAAGCTATGCTTTGTTTGTGGCTATGTGGCACTGTGAGAAAAAAATATCCTAACTTGGAAATCATGTGAGATGAAGGCTAAACACCTGCCCGTTGCACCATAAAAAAACAGTGGCACTCCGGGGGTGCCGACAGAAGTGAAAACTTGAAAACAGCAGACTACACTACAGATACTTACATACAGAGTAACGGTAACGGTAACAGTGTCGCGAGTTCAATGGTTTTTTCCCATCTCAAAAAATACCCAAAGCGCCAAAAGAAGTTTTCACTTCAAAAAATCAATCATCTATGTTTTAGAATGTATCATAAAATTGGTAATAACTCAATACGGTGGCTCTCATCTCGTAACATTATCAGGATTTATGACGAGCTATCGATTCCTGGTACGGGACTTTGTGATTTATTAGCTGGCTTGATTAATAAAGCTGAGTTTGTTACCGAACCCTTCTGCTCAAAGCTGTTTCCGGAATAAAGTTTTTTGATTAGTTAGTATATTTTCAAACTATGACTAAATGAGATTTTATATGTTCGGGGCTGTAGTGTGTTGTTCTCTGTCGTATCCATGACTAGAGGGTGAATTTAAATGCAATTTTAATTTAATTTTAATGTAATTTATCACATGTAGGTACAGTTGTTTGGAATAATGTGAATGCACTTCATATACAAAATGAAACCATTATACTATCTATTTAATTCACGTCTGGTAAATTCTGCCAATACTTTAAAATGTTATAAGGACAAAAAAAATCACAACCCGCTTCGGGTCTCGAACCCGCATCGTTTCCACCAAGCTGGAAATGCTCTAACCAATTGAGCAACGAGAGTCCTGACGCAGATTATAAGCGATACTCGAGTATTTTTGCGTAAGTCACATTTTTTTTTATTCTATGCAAATGCATAGCGACTCTAGCGAGTAGTCAGAAACTAAAATTTGTTTCTGACTACCCGCTAGAGGCGCTGCTTTTTATCGTATACAAATAGTTACAGTTCGTAAAAACGTATGGTAAGCCAATTTTAATGCGATTTTTTTGGAATAGTATATGATATACTACTCATACGGTTGGTATATCATATACAGTGGACTTATAAAGAAGATGAAAATATCCTTACCCTGCAAGCGTCATCAACTGCTGTATCCAAACACATGACTCCATCGCTACTGGCACTGATTTGATTCAACTCTTCAACGCACTCCTCAGGGTCTGACGGGTGGAGATGTGACACTGAGAGGATTGGCTCTATCACGGAAAGCCTTTTGCTTTTTGCAAATTTCTGAAAATGAGCAAATACTTTGAGAGAAACTCAACTTACGCCACTTGTAGAAAAAATGATCCGCTTTTAAGAATATTGCACGCACGTTAGACTAAGCTTTAAAGCTTAATGGAGAAGGATTGCAGAAACCTATTATTAACCGACTTCGAAAAAAAGTTCTCAATTCAACGTTCCCCGATAACTCAAATCTTCGAGACCTGGACCGATTTGGACAATTATTTTTTGTTTGAAACCCTTTCAAACAAAAAATAATTATTATAATATACTTTCACAGATGGTCCCATTGTCATCAGGTCAGGCTCTGATGATGGAATCATGGAGAAATCGAAGGAACTCTTCAGATATTATATGCACACTTGAATTGATTGGGGTATTTTTAGGGTACTTTCCAGGTAATCCCATCGTCATCAGGTTACGATCTGATGTTGGGATCCTGTAAAAATCGAGGGAACTCTTCAAATATAGGCACACTTGAAGCGATTTGGGTGTATTACCTCAATGGTTTTTTTTTCTTGTACGACGGGTAAGCGCTTGGGTTCATCTCACCTGGTTACAAGTTGAGATAAGGCCGAAGGTGGAAGCGCACTTCACCCGGACTCCTTAACTATGTGAGGAACTGGCTATCTTACCAATATATACCGGAACACAACAATTTTTTTAATTGTTATTATGGCGACAGAATTAGGTAAGATGGTGGTAGCTAGCCAGGCGAACTTAAATAAAGTCTTACCACCAACCAAACCAAGCACAATATATTATACTCACCATGAGAATCGAACCCGGGACCTCTGGAACTGAAATCGGTGGGTTGAACCAATAGACCACGGAGGCAATTAAAAAAAATAAAACGGTAAAGAAAAAACGGACCCCATGTAAGATAATACGTCTGTCTGTCTGTCCGTATGTCCATCTGTCATCAAAATACTGGGAAAAATACGTCATCCAGGTAAACAAAATTGTATCATATTCTTCATTGAACTCGGTTTTCTGTTTAGTTTTTAAAACGTAATTATTTTATAAAGGCGACTTACCTCAGCCCAAGAAGTTACGATAAAATGTGTAACAGTGATCTCTTTCGGCACCAACTGTAGTCTGACCGACCTCAAGTTCCCAGAATACATCACAGGATTTGACAACTTGATGAGTGCCAGATCATATGTAGGCTTACTACTGTCGTAATAAGGGTGGATTTTGAGGTACTTTACGGAGAGCAGCTGGCCGCCCTTCTTGCGGTTGATGCTGCCTAGTCTTACTCGCAGGAAGTATATTGAGCCTTGTACCCTATAAAATATAGAGTTTTGTTGAAATGCGCTTTAAAACGCTTTAGTACGTTTGTTCGCTACCCTACGATAATGCTGACGGTGGAAGCTCTTTTCACCCGGAATCCTCAACAGTCTGAAAAAACTGGCTATCTTATCTTGTCAAACCAAAAAATGTAGAACTGTTGTTATTTGACAGATTTAGGTAAGATAAAAAGCTACATAGGTAGATAGCCAGGCGGCCTTAAACAAAGTATTACCAAGTATTACAAAAATTTAAATATTGTCATCCACTGGGCATCGAACCCAGCACCTCTGTATCTGACACCGGTATGTGCATAACTAGACCACAAAGGAGGTAAGACTGTATCAAATATCACAACAATTAGAGAAGTGGCGTAGAATAACATTAAATGGCGCTATAATATGGTACTTACGAGTAAAGTTTATCAGCAACCGTCAGTACCCACTGTTCGTCTATCAAGGCACCTGCGCACAAAAACTCTTGCCCATTGATCACTGCAGCCATGTATGGAAACTCATGTTCAATCATCACTTTACTACTGTTCTGGTGTCTGGGTTGTTTTGTATTCAGTGTTTTTATTTGATTGATAACTGGTTCAGTTTTAATTGTATCAGGTTTCTTGGTTTGGGTTTTGTTAGGATTCATATTATTTTTATATTGATTGTTTAGTTCTGCAAGTTTCTTTTTATAATTATTCTGGCTGGTTCTTGCAGATAATTGCTTTCTATAATTTCGGCTTGTTTTGCTTAGGTTCTTAAGTTGTTTTACTTGTCTTCTAACATTTGGCTTACTTGTATTGCTATAATTATCCCGCCCATGTTGAGATACGTACTGTTTATTAATCTGCTTTAGATCTTGATTGTTCAGTTTAGTTGATTTTTTTGTCCTGATTTCCAACTTGCTATTTTTATTATGTTGATGTTCTTTTACATCGTTTTTTGACGATTTACGTATTGCTTTGCTTTGAATGCTCTTGTTGTCTCTTCTGACATCATGGTAATTTGATTTATTGCTTAGATAATTAGAAACGGACGTTTTCTTATCAGGTTGACTTTTTTTTATGTCTTTGACAAATTTTTCTTTGACTTCAGGTCTTTGTTTATTCTGTGTTATTATTTCATTAATACTTTGATGTTTATTAGGTTTCTTATCATGAGCTGTAATTGTGTCTTTGTTGTTTACTCTCTGTCGTTTTACATGAGAGATCTGATTTTGCTTTTTGTTTGCATAATGTTTAATTTTTTTTTGTTTATGTGCATTGCCGTTATTACTATTTTTATCACGATTATTACTTTGTTCTTTTTTTACGTGTTTTTGAAGTGAATTTCTATGTTTCGAGCTATATTTTTGATAGTTTAGTGATGTTGATTTGCGCCCAACAAACACGTTTTCGCTATATCTACTGTGAAATTGTGGTTTATTCAACAGCTTTAAGCTGTCGTTTTCTGTGTTATGTTCAACATTGATATAGTTTTGTAGTTTTGTTGCATTATAATGTTTGACATTGTTGTTTAAAGAATATGTATTTGATATTACAAAGATGAGTATAAGTAGTTCGATTGTTTGCTTCATTCTTGAGTTATTAGGACTTGTTATTTATCATTTACACATTGTGCAACATTGTCTATGTACAGATTTTTTATTTAATTGAGTTTATTGTATCATTTCCGAAATTATTATAATAATTTAGTTTTGTTTTTGACTTACTCCAGACTACATATAATACATATAATATTCATTAGACTTTCTTTATATCCAAAATGAATAGGTAAAGCTCCGGAAATTACGCTTCATATGAACTGGATTATTAACGGTCTCTCGGTGCCTACTCAAATTAAAATCTATTATGAGAAAACGGCTTACTGCAACTGGCGTATTCTGGTATGCGAATAATGAGTACATACTCATGACATGACGTCAGTCGTCATCATCATCATCTCGATGTATAGAAGAAAAAAAAAATAACATGTTTGTCCTTCGATTCGACCTATATACAGGGTTCTTTACCCAAAAGCTGTCGACAGGACCCTATTAAAAGACAGTTTGTAAACGTTATAAGTTTTATCTTGATTCGTAATAACTAGCTGATGTTTTGTTCAGACAATACGTGTTATTTATATGGGCATGTGCTGAACAAAATATTGATGTACCTCTGCCTATCCCCTAGTAAGTGATCCTCATATCACTACACGACCTGAGTACTTAGAGCGTAGAGGGTAAATTAAGTAAACAATTCAAATTATAATAATAAATTAACTATAGTAATCGAGATGGATTTTAAGACCAACCGCAAATATCCCCAATATACCTCCTTGGGAATACTCGTTTGTATGGGATGAGGAAAAAATGGATTCAGTTAATATATATATACATATATATAATATAATAAGTTAGGCATATGGATAAGGGGGGATGAGTATACTCATTATTTTGATTGGAATAACGGGTATTTTATAGCGTATTTTACCAGTATTTTGGCAGTAAAGGTGTATATTATACATAGAAGGAAGCTGCCGCCCTTCTTTTGGTGAGATCTCTTAGTCGACTTTTATGACATCCATGGGCTGAGTTGGAGGAGTCGACCGTCTCAGTTATTTATATATATATATATATATATATATATATACATGTATCATGAGAAGTGTATAATAAGTGGAAGAAGTTGGAGGAGGCCTTTGCCAAATAAGGGCAAACAGATAAAATTGCGATGTCGAGTAATATAATAAATTGGGTAAGTGCCTACTATGTATGTATCTGAAATTAAATGCTTAAAAAACATGTTTAATGAGACATTTCAGAATAAGGCGCTCGTTCACAATAGCCCCTGAAATGTTTATGGGCCAATTGAAAACATCTTGATAAAATGGCTTCAACGGGAAACGGTAACGCATAAACATGTAATTTTTTTTTTATTTAGATGTTTTAGGATAAAGTGCAGTGGCCTGTTATGTACCTGATGCTGAGTATTTTCTGTAACTAATAATTATCGGATATAATTTAAGCGGTCATTAAATTATCTTGCGAGTCTATGGACTGACTCGTATTTATGCCAGTGAATTAGCATAGATATTCAACGTGGCAACGCAATGTATTATGGGCACGCTTCCTTCTAGTATCTAAACGGACTATATTTATTTATTTATTTATTTTGATTCGGAAAACCAACAACTACGAAAAATTTCCTTAAAAACTTAAATAGAAATAGTTAGCCAATTATAGGTATTCACTAATAGTAACATTGTACCTAATAATAAATAATACGAACACTCATCCTGCTTATTAAATGTATAAAAACGGAATATACAATGAAGCTATATCTCGTTTGTAACAGTCCTTTGGTGATCCGACTTGTACATACGATCCTTGCACATAGTTAGTTTAATTATAAGTAGGTACATGTCGGCGCAACGGCTTTTAAGTCACTGCGTTTAATGAAACGATCTTTAGGATCGCAATAGTTATGCTTATAAATATTAAAATTATATAGTATAATAAGACACAAAGTTCATTCATGGCTCAGTGTTATCCGTGAAATTATTTCATAAATGTAAATTTGGTTGTTCAAGATAATAGTTAAAAAACAATCAAATCAAGGCTTTTTGACAATTGATTGCCTGTAGAATTCCTTGTTGATTTTATTTAATATTAATTGAATAAGGTATTTCTGTATTTTTAAGAACATTTCAAATTGAAATGACTATATTGATGGTAGACTAAAAACCAATTTAATTAAAGTGGTTTTTTAACACTATATTGGATCTACAAACTATTAAATATATCTTGGAATATATAAATGTTTATGATTTTTTTAAGAGCATTTAAAATATACCTGAAATTTGGATGGCATAGACTGTAGGCCAATTTAATTGGAATCACTTTTTGACACCTTTTTGTGGGCAGTGCTTTGTTTATCAGTCACTCAGCTACATTATGATTTTATGATATACAAGCTGACACTGCGCAGTTATACTTGCGCCAAGGTTCGCAGTTCATCACTATAATATCAGGCCATGTAGGCCCACTGCTGAACAAAGCATTCTCGGAAGGCTTACCTTATTCGTACCAGACAAGCCTTGGGATCCAGAGTCTGCTCTGGATCCCAACTCCACGTTACTGACGGTCACAACATAGCCTCCGGTGAGGTAAGTGAGTCCGGTGAGTTTATGTCTAGCCATCCAGCTAAGATCCCTTGCCAGTAGTAAACTCTTTGTACAGAGGGCCTGCTCATATCATGATGAGTTTTTGAGTTGGTTTCTTTTAAAGCCTTTTATACGATGATTATCATAAACTAAAACTTGTTGAGCAAATGTTTCATGATTAACTTTTTTCAGTATGTAAAGCGACTTTAAATTTTTCGTTAATTAAAGTGATTTCAAACTCATAATGTGTTTATGACTATCAATAATATAAATTAAAAAAAACAACAAAATACCAAAAAAAAATATATATACCTATAGATAGATATATTGGATTTGTGATCAAAAATACCAATGGCATAGGTATATATAATTGAAACTTTGAAACCGAATCGAGACTCATCGCAGAACAAAATTTGGTCCCATCGTTCTTGCGGCCATAGCACGCGTGTCTGCACCATTGAATACGACGTGCTCGATTTCCGTGACGGATCTGTGGGCATCTGATTGGACGACGTGCACGTAGACCATACTCTCGCAGTCTGTTTCGCACAGTTTGGGGACAAACGGCGGGACCATCAGCATTCTGTAGCCTTGATGCGATCTCTTGGGTAGTCAGCTTTGGTTCACGTCTACATGTTACCTGGATGTATCGGTCTTGACGACGAGTGGTACTACGCCCTCGGCCTGGGTGCTGTTCAGACGGATCACCTGTGTCACAATAACGCCTCCAGAGTCGGCAAATTACGCTTCTGTGGACGCCAAAATGCCGGGCAACATAGGCTTGACTGTTTTCAATTTCTAGCATCCCTACAGCTCTCTGCATCTCTTCCGTGGTCAGATGACGACGCTCCATTGCTACAGTAAGACTTCGCGATATTATTCGCGCCACATAACGAACGGTTACTGCGGTAAAATTTTGTTTTTGTTGATTATGAAGTAAAACAACATCTATGAAATAACGTTGAATTGGACAAAAGAATATTTTTATTGTTTAAAAACATAAATTACTGAAAAAAACTGACAGTATTAATTTGCTTTATAAGGAGGTTGGCTATTCAAAGAAGTTTTGATATTACATGAAAGTTTAAAACTAATAAAAAAAAATATATCAGCGAAGACTTGTGTTGCTTAGACTTTTTTGATGTGTGTATTACAGGCTAGTATTCCACAATGCGGCGGTGTGCTTGCAACATTAGACGTAAGTTTGGTCGTGACACTGAGTATCGACCTAGTAGGTGATCCTGAACTGAGAGAAGTGGCCAGGGGTTAATCCCGCGGGGAGTGAATAATTCATGAGTAAATGTTCATTTAAGTTAATTAACTGAAATAAGTCGAGTTGATTTTTCAGTACTTTCCCTAATAAGGAAATTATGAATGAGTATAGCGTAGCAAGGCACCCCATTAAAAATGTAATCATCACCAAATTGGAAAGTCGTGTTTCCCATCTCGTAACATAGATCAATCATATTACAATTAATTATTAAAAGCTGTTTCATGTCACAAGCTCCGCAATTACAACAATGTCACTGTTTGCCTTAAGTCTATCGAAGGAACAGCAAATTACATAAAATTCAATTATGTTCAAAGGAAAGATAAATCTAAACACTATGTACGAAAATGATTTTCTGCTTCAAAATAATAATTACGTTAATCAAGGCACAAAAATCCTGTTTCTACCTATAAATATTCCTCAGAAGCTTTTCTTCAGCATCCAATATATAATCTGCGATAGTTTCATATTCCAAAATACATGGAAAGTCAATATGCTATCATTCGTCTATGTGGTTATGATATGTTTACTTTTCATATAACGCATTGTTTCTTGCTAGACCGTTGCATGGACTTGGTATTGCAATTTCAGCATCAAGCTATTCGGACATCTTATCATTTTGTCGCTAATTTAAGAAACAGCAAACCTCATGTGAGTTTCTTTTTGACTATTCAAAATTTACTTAGATCTATAAATGCTGACAGAAAGCTCCTTTTGCGGTTTACTGTGATGAGTGGGGTGTATTGTGCTATTATCTTCATTCAATTTGTAATATTCAATTACATTCGACATTTTCCTTACACTGACTTTGTATTTGTATTTTACCGCAATCACCGACTCGACGAAGTGTGTTCATTTTCGATGCGAATT
The DNA here is from genome assembly GCA_951394065.1 of Venusia cambrica. NCBI lineage: Eukaryota > Metazoa > Arthropoda > Insecta > Lepidoptera > Geometridae > Venusia > Venusia cambrica. Next base: position 6,616,681 of record OX596069.1, read on the forward strand.
TTCTAAGCTCTGTCAGAATTGCAGTTCTTCTAAAGATGATGGTCTTCTTTATTTTTAAAGAATATGTTGACTTAATACTGTAATGTCAATATTGTGAATAATGTGACAGTATCACAAGTGTGTACAAATTAATACTCTCAATAGTATAAATCGATAACTTTACAAAAAAGTCATCAATAATGGGTTAGATCTTTCAGGGCCAGAGCAAGGCTGAGGTTTAGGATGGAGTGAAACTCGAAGGCACTAGCTCTCCCACGCACCGACCTCGGTACGCTACAAACCGTTTGGCGCCGGACTTTAGTAGGAGAGTGGTCACTAGCCAGGTGGATCTTTGCAGGTCCTACCACCTGTATTGTGATCATTCAGCCGTAGCCACCAGCCAAAGGAACACGGTACAAGCCTAGATTTCACCCCTATACGATTATTTATAAGAGTAGTAGAGCCTCTTGTGATTATGCTCGTCTGGAAGACCTCCACCATACCTATTTCGGTCACCAAGCAGCATTGCTGTGTTCCGCTTTGAAGGGTATGGTTGCCGGTGAAATGATGGACACGCAGGCCATGTTCATTGTGGGTGTGACCTTCGCAGTAAGGCATTGTTATAGGCAAGAGATGCACTTAACATCTGGTGGGTTACTTGCTAGATCCGTCTCCAAGTTAGATAATAAAATAGTTATGCATTTTTTTTTAAATCGGACATTTCCAGCAACAAACTACGTTTGTATGGGAGTGCGGTACTGGCTGTATAGTATTATGAAATTCGCCAGCGACATATGCTCAGATAAGAATTCCCTAAGCACGGGTCGGCAGCAATAAATGGTTGGCAACATAAATTACTATAAAATAGCGGCTACATTTGCTGACGCTTGTCTCACCAGAATATGCTTACAAGGTTCCACTAACCGCGACATGGTCTGTGACTGTTGCTTGAGATATCTTATAAAATACACGACGTAAATAATATGTTTTACTCCTCCTTAGCTTACTCCTGTCTAAAGCCATTGCTGCAATCATGGTGATAATGACAAGAACCAACCATATCTGTGTGAACTGCCATAGCAGTCCGCATTTTTGCGCTGTTGAAGAAAATTTATTTGGTTGCAGTGTCTTGCAGACATTAGGTAAGTACTTTATATTATATGTTTTCATTCATGGAATTCAATTGTTACCGATACACGATGTTTCAAGAAGCATATTTACAATCCGTTGTAGAGACAGAGGGGGCGTAGGTATATAACATGTTTCCTGCAATATTAGGTCTTTGCCTATGAAATTGACGACCGTACAACTTACGAGAAAAGGGTTTATTTGCATTTTCTGGGAAGTCTCGCTCCATTAAAGACCTCATAGCCCAGACAAGGCTCGAGGTCAAGAGGTCTTATCTTATCTTGATTCTTTTATAGCTTGAAGATTAAATTTTTAGAGAAGCTTAAATTAGGGTAGGCTTAAGGTAGGCACACCAAGCAACAAAATAAAGTCAAAAGATATTTCACGCTTTTGTTAGAAGTTCAATCTCGTATGTAGTATTGCAAGCTCTTTTGGGATGGTTTAGCCAAAAATCAACTCAGTGGAGAGCATATCCCAAGAGAGCCTCTTAGGTATCTCTATAGATGAAGAGTATCCTGGCAAAACCCATGCTTTGCCTGGATCTGCATTTGCTTTATACTCTGCTAAACGGGGGCATGAGTATCGTCGCGAGGTGTTTGTCCGTCGGTTTTTTACAGAATGTACTTTAGTGAGTGTACCCAGTTGCTTCACGACCTGAATCCGCCTTCATCGTTCTGTGAAGGAATTCTATACGCACAGCTATGTATCACCCTCAATTAGTTGATATTCCACTAATTGGCACTTAACATTTATAATATGCGCACTGAAAAAACTTGAAATCATCTTCTAGCGTCTTAATACCTGCTGAGTTACGTCCTTAATGTCTTCAAGAAGAGAGTTAATAGACACCTTTTGGGTAGACTACTCTACCCATTAAATTAATTAAATTAATTTAATTAATATATATCGTGATGAAAAATGAATATATAAATGAATATATATATATATATATATATTCATTTATATATTTATATATATAGTCTTGATTTTGTCAATGGAGGGAGTCTACCCTAAATTCTCTACAAAATTAATTAAATTAATTACCCATACCAATACCCATTATATAGACTAAAAAAGGTAATGAAAAAGCTTGGAGAAAAAGGACCTGCATAGGAAAGGAGTTTTCCCATCGTTTGACTGGAGCAAAAATTCTCGGGAGTTTAGAGATTGATCTCAAACCAGGGTTCTTGATCGAGTAATCTCTCCATTAGCAGATACTTTCGGGTTTATTTCCCTCGAGTCTTAAATCAGCCGAAAGAACTCTTAAGGATTGTTGCTGTTCGTGTAGATGGCTTAATGAATTCGTGGAATTAGATACACTAAATCATAGCAACACTAAATCCACAATGTTGAATAATAATAGATAGGAGTGAGTAATTTATGTTGATCCTCCTTAATTAAAAAAATATCTGCAGCCTTTTAGGACAGTACCCTACAAATCTGACAGACGGTTGGACAATGAAGTTTAAGTAAAATGGTGTTACCTACCTAGTTAGTGGTGTCAAGTATTTTATCTTTTTCATAATATAATGAGTCAGCTCTTGACCTCAAAACATGCATTAGACAAGGATTTGTTCTACGATGGAGCAATCATGCTCAGAAGTACCTATTAACTCTTTTCTTGAGAACGTTATGGTCGTAAGATAACGGATAATGTAGACGAAGGTAGCAGATTCCAATTTCCAATGTATTATTTTTTAAATAAAATGTACAATTAAACTAACTACAATTATATGTACAAAGGAATCAGTCGGATTACCTAAGGATCGTTATAAACGGCCTATAGGTAACTCAACTGTTCCAGACCAGTACCAAACGGAAGCTTGCCCAAGACACTGGCTGCATTGTCACGCTGAATAGCTATGCTACTTCTGGCCTAAATAAGAGGCCTAAATAAGGTCACGTTTATTTATTAATAAATCATACAAGCCTCTCTTCTAGATACATTTTTTTTTAGCCTATTTCATCTCACTGCTGGGCAAAGAAGGGCGAGGCCTAGTCCCTCCAACCATTCGCAGTCTCCCACCACTCCCTATTGAAGGAAACGAGATCATCCCGCCAAAGTATCCTGATGCCGGCTTCCATATTCAGGCAGCCATGGTGTGATGATGTTGGTCCACTTCGCTGGATGCATGTGACTGATGTAGCCTTCCCATTCCCACTGAGCCTATAGCGGTAGTATGTTAATATTATAAGCGAGATAGTTTTTTTCTTAACAATACTTACAATAGTAAATAGCACGTGACACACATAATTACTTAATGCGTTTAATTATTACTTAATTATTGTATATTAATTTTCTGTAAGTATTTAGTTACGAGTATCATATTTAATAATACAGGGTTATTGGTAATTCGACGTATTCCCGTTAGGAGGTGCGATACTATTTGCGATAATTTAAAACCCTATAAATTTTAATGCAAAAGTGAACCATTTTTGAGTTATCATATTTTTTAGCTTTTTTCAATCGAGAGAGAGTTTTCAGAAGTAGTCAAATTATTACGCATCGCATTTACTGCGTTTATAATTCTTGTTTCGAGTTCTTCCGCGGATGACACAAGCGAGACATAGAAATCAACCGGCGTTAAGTCCGGACTCCTCGCAGGACACGGAATGGGTCCTCCTCGCCCTGCCCAACTATTAGGAAAATGGCTATCGAGCCTTCGCCTGACATTGACACCAAAATGTGCAGGACATCTGTCTAGCTAGTATATCATGTTTTGCCTTGTAGCTAAAGGCGAGGAGGTCACGTGTTGAGAGACAAACAAACATTATTAAAATTATTTTTATTAAGTTTTTTGTGCACTTTCTCACTACTATAATGTTCATTGTGGTAGCTAGGAAACTACCACAATGATGAACATTTTAATGAACATTATAATCCTAACCGGAATACGTCGGATTACCAATAACCCTGAATAAAAAAAAATATACCTACACCCAATATTATTTGTTTGCTTTTTATATAAATTTTCATACCTAGTTATAAAACCGAGGCACAAACTTAATATTAATTTGTATGATATGTACAGTACAGGCTAAGCCTAGTGTGTAGACCATAGGTAAAAAAGCTGTAATAATGTCCGTTTAATTAACCAGTTTTTTTTTTATATTTGACGTTGGTTTGTCCCACACACGACGTTAGGCACACACGACAAAAACTTAAGATGACAATAATAGCTAATATTATACATATAGATTATAGAATAACAAAACAAATCAATACAAATCACCACAAGTCAATAGGTAGGTCAGGTAGATAGTCACAAAAAACAAAAGCAAAATATATGATCAATCATATACGCGGCTATAGTAGAACATATATGTGTAAGAACGTGTCCCACTCACATAAGCACCCAAATGGCATTATTAGGGTTTATTAGTTATTTATATGTGGGTTAAATAGGTAGGCATGTGAGTGTGGATGTGGATAGAATTAGAGGTAAGATAGCCAGGTCCTCAGTATGTTGAGGCTTCTGGGTGGAGTGCGCTTCTACCTTTGGCCTTATCATAGTTTGACACCCAGTTGAGATGATGGCCAAGCGCTTCCCCGTCGTTCTATAAAACAAACTTTGTTTTTATAATATAGAATATAAATTAGGTTCAGGAGACTAGAAAGATGTTTCGACGTGTATACCTACAGTTCCACTACCTACACAGACGGCTTGACAAGGATTACAATTTATCGAGGAGACAGCTCGAAATATACTCACGGAATAGCGCGAAGAAAATAGGTTCCAGGTAAAATGTGGTTAGTAGATAGAAGGTATGAATTAATGAACGAATGAAAACAAAAATAAAACTGGAGAACTAAAAAAAATAAGGTGATCCGTTTTATCGCTTCTGATGAGCGATTTCTTTCAGACTACCATTGAATGGAGAGGATTTCACCTTAATATGTGGTTAACCTAATATAACGTTTTATTATTTGATAAAAGATTAATCTGGATTGGTGGATCCTAAAGATATCTTATTCGTATTCAGTTATTTCACGGAATCATTATCATTTACAGCTATTTTCAATGGAACATTTTATTTTAACACTGTACACTAGTTATGTCACTCAGTTAGGGTGTAGCACTTTTATTTATGTTTATCTTACTACCTAGTGCAATTATTTAGATATGTATGTTAGTCAATTCTATGTATAATATAACATATGTACATAGACTCACGCCTGTTTCCCAAAGGGGTAGGCAGAGCTAACGGATTACCATTAACTACGCTTCTTGCACACATATTTTAATATTTTTATAATTATAATATCTTAAAATACTATAATATACCTATTATAAATAATGATATATTATAGTCTGTCGATACAAAAATTATATTTTAATTGAGTGATTTGAGGAATTGTTAAAAAAATAAAATATTAGTAAGATACTTATCATGAACCTTAAACAATGTCCTAAAATTAATTAAAATAAGTTTCTACCTAGTGAACATTGTGAATAATTATGTACTTACTCACGCCGACACAAAAAACTAAAATAATTTAAGGTAAAGTAGACGGTTTGATCATCCAAAAACTTGTCTTCTAACATTTATTTCAAGTATGTCCTTAAAGTTTGTAAACTTGAATCATCAGATTCTTCTGTGGGTTCGAATCCTTGCTGTGCATCAATAAACTCATTAAAAAAAAATGTTTGTTACGTCAGCCCAAAAAAAGGACTTTTTGGGTCTCCTCTAAAGTCTTTCACGCTATCCTGAGAAAGCGCTGTGCATCACTGCTAAAACGCTTGCGTGGAAGCGCCAACATCATGCTGAGCACGCTATCGGACAGGTGGGACTCACCATTGCTGGAGCAGTGCATACGCCTTCACACGATGGCATAGCCACGGTACCAGCTGTAAATTTATTTTATTGTTTGTATTTTAGTCCATTGATTTTGATTTTAATTTTGTGTTTTGTGAATTTTCTTTTATGTACATTATCTCTATATGAGCTTAAAATTGCTCGAAATAAACGACTTTTATTTTTAATTTTATTTTTTATTTATTTATTTAAAGTAACATTAAGAAACCAAAAATTCCTTATCTGAATGAATTGGATATAAATACACACCACGTTTGGCGAGGTGGTGATTGCAGTATTGGTTATATGGATGTGGATACTGCTGGTCCAAGGTGGTAGGGGCCCTTAATCGCCGTTTACGATATCTAAGGGTGGATATGGAGAAGCCCATTTTTTGTGCAAGTTTTATAGACGTAAAAAACACGTCACAACCACTTTATTTAATGAGGTTACATAACGGTAGCTTAAAACTTGATTGTAACATAATAGTAGATTATTAACCAAGGGGATAAAGCAGTGTCTTCTGTCGCGGGTGACGATTTAAATCGCGAGCGTAAAGAAGGACCCGAGGTTTACTCCCGAGCGTAGCGAGGGTGTTAAAAACTTAAATCATTGGATTTAAGACGAGTCCTGAGTGTAGCGAGGGATTTAAGTTCACCCAAGACTAAGACAGCTTTATCACCGAGGAAAATACTCTACTTTTCGTACCATTTGCGAAAAAAATAGCTCAATAATAATATGAGATAAGCATTTATTAAAAATAATGACAATTAAAAGTAAAAGTTAACATTCGAAACATTGGTCCAATTATTGATAGAGAGAGTTACATTTTTGTTTGGTACATTTATTGTTGACGTGTTGATTTGGGTATTTCGCACTTCTCCGCGTTGAAAATTCTTCATAAGTTTTTAAATAATTGTCCTTGGATTTTGTTGGAAGAAAATTATTTATAATTGCGGCGGCATTTGCGCTGATGGAATCCGACAATTCACTGCCACTGTCGCTTTGATTTAACATCGTAACGTATTTTCAGAACATTAACTTATTTATAAAAATAAGTTAAAATAAACTTAACATTTATGTATTTGAAGAAAACAAAAACGTGGCAAATTCCTAGACTAATATTTTTTTGTCGGAAAAGCAAAGGCATCAAGCTCAAACGGCCGCGTCGGTTTTCGTAATTTTATTTAATAATCATAACTGCATAATAAATGCGTATTCCTTTTTCAAAAAGATGTATAATACTTTATATACCAACTCAATGGTGTAAACACAGATGTAGTTTAATACATTTTGGTAAGTATTCCAAATTTAAATCACATTCTCCCCCTAGAGTGAATTAAATTCAGTACAATTTTCTTTCCCTGTTTTTAACAGATTAAAAATGACTATTGTTATGTTCGCTTTTTGTGGCATAGAATGTCACTTTTTTGAGCATGTGGTACGAAAACATATGTACGTACTGCTATAAATATACATCGATTATGTAGCATTTACTAAAAATGGTTGTTGAGAGTTATTTCTAAAAGTGTGTAACGTAAAAAAGTTCTTCTTATTAGAGTTACTGTATTTTACATTAAATGTTACTTCAGATAAAAGTTTCGGAGAATCAATTAAGGAATGAAGTAATTTGTCAAAATAAATAACATAAAAATAAATACGATGAGTTTCTAAAGAAGTGACGCTGAATTTTCAGAGATTTTTTCTCTTCGTAACTCAGAGATAAGCGTTTAAGACGATAACATAGGAACCTCAGAAATTTTCTTTGAATCCGTTCGATGTTGTAACTGTGAACTTTGTAGTTTCGGGACCAAAAAGGATTTCCGTGTTCTAAAACGCTTCGCACTATGGAGTTAAAAAGGTAGATAAATTAAGCCGTGACAGTTTCTAAAGCCCCTAGTAGATCTTAAGATCTTTTTATTAGTATATTTTAACAAGCCTCATAGGCTCAGTTGGTAGTAACTCTGCCTTCTGCGCTGTAGGCTGTGGGTTCGATTCCCTCCCAGGACAAACATTTGTGTGGTGAATATAGATGTTTGTTCTGTGTTGGGGTGTTGTATCATAATAGTACGTATGTATTTTCAAAAAGTATTTAAGTATTCTATCCGTAATATTGATCCCATATTACAAGCTATACTTAGTTTGGGGCTAGATGGCGATGTGTAAAAAATAATGGCCTGTAATATCTATTTATAGCTGGTAAGCTCAGCTCAGTTGGCAGTAGCTCTGCCTTCTGCACTCGTTCCTAATTCTGTGGGTTCGATTCTACATGAGACAAACAATTGGTGTGATGAATATTACATTTTTGTGTTTTAAGAATGATATTGTATAATAAGTATGTATTTACAAGGTAAGCATGAAGTATTCATAATCTCCGTGATATAGTCCCCATTTTACGAGCTTTGCTTAGTTTGTGGCTAGGTGGCGCTGTGTAAAATGTATATCTAGTCATACATATTTAATTCATATAGTGTGTATATAGCATTGAAGATAATATTCAATTATTCTATGTATTTCTGTGTGTTTTTGTGTGCCACTACATGTAGGCTGTTGTGGCATACAAAAACAAGCAAACTAACAACGTCTACAATTTTTTATTTTATTTATTGTACGACGGGAAGCGCTTGGCCTTCATCTCACCTAGTAACAAGTTGAGATAAGGCCGAAGGTGGAGGCGCACTTCACCCGGAATCCTCAACAAACTGAGGAACTGGCTATCTTACCTCTGAATGCCGGAGTCTAAGGGTGGCTTACCATTATATTGGCATAACGGAAAGCGAACCACTAGACCACAGAGAGGCTTATAATTGCTAAAATCGGATTCAATCTGCTATACGATATTTTTGTATTTTGATATGATATAGACGTAATGTCTTAAGTTAACCATATATCGATACATATAACTTTCTAAGGTATACATTGCGAAAAGCCCATTTACCCCAAACGAGGTTGTGGCCAACCTCATTTCTAACATGATGCCTTCAATAGATCTGAATAAGAGCCACATGCTAGAGAGGGCAGCTGGCTTAAAACTCTGAAGTTTTACAGACAATTCACATACAAATTTAGAATCGCTGATTATGGCATATTTTTAGGATAGTGGTAGCTAGGCGGACTCAAACAAAGTCCTACTAATCGAACCAAGCACATTTTTTTACTTCCCTGGTGATAGAACCCGGGTATCAGACCTAGAGGGTCTGATACCGGTGCACGAAGCCACTGCCAATATCTGAAAGCCTTGGGTAATTCAACATATTGTTTTTCATACAACTAGGAGACGGAACAAGCAAGTAGCCCACCTGATGTTAAGTGCACTCTTGCCTATAACAATGCCTTACTGCGTAGGTCAAATCTACAGAGAACGCCCGTCGACTTGAGGCATAAAGGTGTTAAGCCTCGCATGCCTGTAATTTCACGGGCAATCATACCCTTCAAACTGACTTTGACTTTGACTTTGGTGGTAGTACTTCCCCGGACGAGCCCTTTCACAAGGCTCTACTACTCTTCACAAGAGGCTCTACTACTCTTGTATGCCTCAAGTAATCAGTGTAACATAGCTGATTGAATTTAAAATGTACTATTATTGTGAACTAAAATTCCTACATGTTTTGAGCATATTATGATAACATTATCTTTAAAAATGTATCTAAATGTCACAAGTTGTTATTCGCTTGTGATTTGATTACGCGTTATTGTTTATCATTTTCAAGCTATCAAATAAAAACATATGGATCAATCAAGTTGGATACAAAATATATATAAATATATAATCTTATAGGTTTTTTAATTTTGCTACGTGAGTCTGTAGCGTGGTATTTACCAATATCAGCTTATTGGTTTGGTTGATTACATTTAATAAAATAAATAAATATTACAGGACATTAATTTCACACAGCGCCATCTAGCCCTAGCTAGATGGCGCTAACTAAGCATGCTTGTAATATGGGAACTAGATTACGGATAGAATACTTAAATACTTTTTTTTTTGTAAATACATACTTATCATACAATTACACACCCAAACACAGAACAAACATCTATATTCATCACACAAATGTTTGTCCATTATAAAGGGTTCATTCATTATTAATTAGTTCATTTATTTACATGTAATTGATATCTACAAAAGTGAACCAGCTGCCCTGTATCACCACGGGGTAACATCATTAGCAGGCATCTGATAGGGTAACGCGGTTAGGGGGATATACCGCAGATTTTATCGAGGAACTAGGTAATATGATTTATTCTATTCCTGCATAACGGCCGTGAAAAGGACTTAGACGGTCAAGTTGTTACTAGTCACAAATATTGGAGATTGGGCTTCATCTCACCTGGTTACAAGTTGAGATAAGGCCGAAGGTGGAAGCGCACTTCACCCGGAATCCTCAACAAACAAATTAAGCTCACAATAGACATGGCGGATTGTCGCATGAATAGTAAATATGCTGAACAAAAATTCAGTCAAAACCAGTATCCACAAAACAGAGCTGGGTCAAAATGAAAGCAGTTAATCGGAGTCCGTTGGTGTTATTAGGGTCATGAAATAATTCAAAATTATTAAAAAGCCCAACCAACTCAACGTGCGTTGGACATGACCTGCTATGTTTTTATCGTTTTGTGATGTTGTGTAGTGTGCTATATTAAGTGAATAAATGTTATCTATCTATCTATCTATCTATCTACATGAATGACGTAAAATCTGTCAAAGTCAACAACATCACAAAGGTGGCGGCGGCGCCATTGTGATTAAAAAAAATAAAAATAAAATAAATAAAAAAATAATAAACATAAAATAAATAAAAATAAAATAAATAAATAAAATAAATGTTACCTATCTACATGAATGACGTAAAATCTGTCAAAGTCAATAAAATAACAAAGGCGGCGGCGGCGCTTGAATAAAAAGCTAAAACGTGACGAAATAAATATATTTACACACATGAATTCTTTAATAAATCAGTCACATTATATATTTTTGTTAGAATACCTTATTTTTTTATATTTTGCTACGTACTGTAAGTAGCATAGTCTATTATATAAGATCTCCTTTATCGAATAGCAGAATTAGTGTTTTGCAGCTCTAAATTACCAAAAACTGTAAGACACGTACCTACCCAAAACGGAGGATCAACCATAAGTGCATGTTCAAGGTTCATATATCTAAACAGTAAAAATCATAAGAAATAGTTACCTACATGTGACACTCATGAACAAATTGAAAAAAACAAATGTTTTATTCAGGACCTGTCATCTCAATTTACATATGTTTATGCAAGTGAATGACCATTTTCTTGAAACAACACTGCTCAGATAAAAGTACATTGTCTAGCAACTTATGCCCCAAATGTTCTGGGGATTTTATCGTTGATAATCGCACTTGTAATTAATTGTAGACGTCGGAGACAAAAAGAACGGCTCATTTCTCGCTCAGATATCAGGCTTTAACGCGGGAATGTAGCCTGTGTTCTTGGTTTCTACTACAAAAACAATATATTTGTGAATTCAGTTTTTAATCTTGAACTTAAAAAGAACTAGGCATTAGATTAAAAACTATTTTATCTAGGCCTGGGAGTTCTTATTTTTTTACGTGATGAGCTTTTAACCTCAAAGCTTGCCTAGCTCTAGGCCAGTGAGGTCTACAATGTCACGAGCATTACCTGAAAACAATAGTTCTCCCGTACACTGATGGAATTTAAGAAACCGTTTGGCGCCGAACTTTCTTATTTATACATCTTGGAGACGAAACAATCACGCAGCCCATCTGATGTGCTAAGTGCATCTGTTGGCTATGTAACAAAGCCTTACTGCGCAGGGCATATCCACGAAGAACATGACCTACGCGGCACGGCATTGCGCCCGTTGACTTAAGGCGTAAATGTGTTAAGCCTCACGTGCTCGTAATTTCACCGGCAACCATACTATGGTAGTAGTACTTCCCCAAAAGAGGCCTTTCATAAGGAGCTCGACTACTCTACGGCGCCTACACTTTGGCAGCAGCAGAACCAATTCGGTTATCGCTATGACCCATCATTGCATCTTAGGGGTTCAGGACCAATCTTTTGTTTTTCGGCTGGGATGTGCTTGACCTTCATCTCACCTGATTTTTCAAGTTATATAAGGCCGAAGGTGAAAGCGCATTTCACCCGGAATCCTTAACAAACTGAGAAACTGGCTATCTTACCTCTGAATGCCGGAACACAACATTTAAGAATTGTTATTATGGCGACAGAATTAGGTAAGATGGTGGTAGCTAGCCAGACGGACTTAAACAAAATCCTACCACCAACCATACAAAGCACAATGTTGCCTGGGGATCGAACCCGGGACCTCTAAGTCTGACACCGGTGGGCAGTTAAATCGAATCAATAGCGCGAATCTTGATAATCCTTTGGCCAGATATTAGCCAGGTTCCGAGAAAGGAGGTACCATGCTCTTTTCTGCTCCATTGGGCCGCGGTGCCTGATCCCTGTAATCCTGAGATAAGACGGGTAGCGAAATACGGGGAATCCACCGAACATTTTTACTAAGCTTTATGTTACCGAGATGAAACTTCTACATTACAGGACAGGACATTTGAGACAGCGCCATATAGCCCCAAACTAAGCATAGCTAGATAGTAGTCCTCTGTGGTCTAGTGGTTCATCCACCGGTATCAGATTCAGAGATCCCGGGTTCGATCCCCATTAAGGACTATTTTTAAGTCCGCTTGGACAGCTACCCCTATCTTACCTAAGTCTGACGCCATAACAAAAATTCTAAGTTGTTGTGATACGGTATTTAGAGGTAAGATAGCCAGTTCCTCAGACTATTGAGGATTCTGGGTGATGTGCGCTTCTACCTCCGTGAGATGGCCAAGTCCAAGCGCTTCCCCGTCAAACAATGAATAACGACAATAGATAGGTATATGTTTTATCACCTATATACTCGTATATGTCCATAGTGCCAACAAAGTCTATATAGTATCAAAATATTAACAAGCCTCGTAGCTCAGTATATAGTAACTCTGCCTTCAGCGCTGTAGTCTGTGGGTTCGATTCCCACCTAGGACAAATATTTGTGTGATGAATATAGATGTTTGTTCTGTGTTTGGGTGTTGTATCATATAGTACGTATTTACAAAAGTATTTAATTATTCTATCCGTAATTTAGTTCCCATATAACAAGCTATGCTTAGTTTGCGGCTAAATGGCGCTGAGTAAAATGAATGTCCTGCAATATTTATGTTATATTTATATTATAAAAGTTACCATTGAATACCACAAATGATAACTTTTATGGTATTACAGCATAATCATTTTACTTATTATTTTTTACATCTAGCCCAAACTATACGAAGCTTGTATTCATTCATATTATTATTCAAATTCATTTATTGCATTTCATGAGGTACCTATGACGTTCAAAAAGTTACTGGTACCATTATGGACCCTGTCGGGCACTTTAATTTGTAGTAGAGAGGACGACTGCGATGTTAAAATATTAAAATTTATCGTTTCGTTTACATTAAAATAACATTTAGCAATTAATAGTTGTTTGATTTGTGATATTAATTGTTTTTCATTTTTAAAATTAAATCTTTGATCATGTTTGGGAGTTTATTATCTATTTTTATTGACATAACATGGACATTGGATGATTATAGAGCTGAACGCGAATGAGGATGAAGAAGTGTATTTTTGTGGCGTAAACTTTAAGGCATTGGAACATAGATTCAGCTGAGACGGTACTTCGATAACCGCTTTTTCTTCTTCGAGTTTCTGTGATAACGTCAACGTGGGGATCAGGGTCACATTCGGTACATCAGAGCAGTGCTCACTTTGAGATCCGGCATCTTCAATCGGTTTCTTCACGCGTCCCGATATTGTTATTGCATTGTTCGTGTTATTATCTGTCAGCATGATAGGACTGTCTTTAAAACTATCAGTCAGGCGTCGTCGCAGATATGTTCCTTTTGTGAGGATACGGGGCTTCTAAAGATTTGTTTTAAAACAGTCACATTTTATACTATTCACAAAACATTCGTTATTTGAATGTAAACTTACAAGTTTATTTTCCCTTACTTACTTACTTTACATATTAAATTGCCGTTTTGTATGCAATCACTGCAAATATTTTTTTTCGATCTTGTTTATTTCCGCCAATCAAAGTAATCGCCCATGCAGTCGACGCATCTTTGCCAGCGCAGTGGCAATTTCTCGATACCTTTCTTGAAAAAGTCTGCTGGACCAAAAGGGCAACAAACTCTTTGAAGGCATTTTGTACTGCGTCCCGGGTATTGAATTTCTATAATTATGTATAAAGTTGAAGTCGGTAGGCGCAAGGTGTGGCTTACCACACTTTACCACACTACCGCCGACTTCAACTTTAGTTTAAAGTACGGCGGATGACGGAGAGCTTCCAGCCCCAGCTCTTGTAGCGTGGAGACGGTCTGTTGTGTGGTGTGAGGTCGCGCGTTGTCGTGCAGCAGTAACGGGGATGATCGATTCACCAAAAGCTCGTTGGCGTTGTGCAAGTTTCTCCATCATTGAGTTCAGTTCTTCACAGTACATATCTGCAGTAATGCTCGTCCCGTTTGGTAAGAAGCTGTGATGTATCAAACCGGTGCTAGACCACCAAACAAAAACCATCACTTTTTTAGGTGTCATTTTTTGTTTAGGGCATTTTTTAGGTGCTGAACCAGGATCTAGCCAACTCCGTTTTTCATCGCAGGTAACAATCGATTCAAAATTCCTTCGTTTCTGTGCCTGTTGAGTAGTGCAAGGCAGGCCTCGCGCACCTCGCGCTGGCCTTCATTAAGTTCGTGGGGCACCCATTTGTCAAGCTTTTTTTCCTTGCCAATTTGACGCAAATGGATGAAGATTGTTTTGATACTGAGTAACATCAGCTTCCACAATCGCCTTTAATATCTCAGTCGACCAAAGTTTCCAGACGACCTCGGGGTGCACTTTGACTGTCGTCATTTTGAAGTGCGTTCGTTTGTAGTGTTTTCTCCGTATACGTCGATAACGTTGTGTGCCGTTTGTGTCGCGTTGCTACCCCGTCGGTAGGTACTCATATTCCATAATTACTCGAATTTTCAAAACACTATCAGTAAACAAAAGATTGTTTTTTAAAATAAAATGTCATGTTTGAAATTAGAATTCATAGACATTCAGAAATAGTTTTTATTCGAAATGACCAGTACTACTAAACGGCAACTTCATAGATGAAGACCTATTATTAATTCAAGCAGGACATTATCCAATAAAAATGAATTATGAATTTGTTTTTGGGGGTTATTTCAAACCTTTTTTGTTTCTAAATTGAGCCATTTGAGTCCGTAATACCACTTTCTGAGAACCATAGACACATTATAATATTTTTTTATTATTTTTATATTGAAAAGACGTATATTGAAGTTTAGGTAAATCTTAGAATTTGTACATGCCAATAATAAATTATAATATTATCAAATAATAATAATTTATTTCTTTTCAATCACAATATTAAAATTAGAGATTTTAGAATAATATGTTACATAAATAAATTTAAAATCAGGTGTCAGTAATAAAGATGTTAGTAATAATCAAATATTGGTGGTTATTGTGTAAAATAAATAAAGTAATAATTCATAAACAAAAACAAAAATATCTTATCACTCATACCTACCGGCTGATATGATGAAAACGGTTGTAGTGCCCATAGTGAAAAACAAAACTGGAGATTTGTCAGATATGTCTAACTATAGACCTATTTCCGTGGCAACTGCAATAGAGACGCTCAGCGAGCAACATGTCGGTTGCCACATAGATGGCATTCGTTTCAATAACATTAACTACGCGGATGACATGATGCTTCTGAGCGACTCGGTCTGTGGCCTCAGAAAACTTCTGAAAATTTGTGAGGGTTATGCGCCTGATCACGAGTTGGTAAACTGTAAAATGAGTCAGTGCATGGTATTTCAGGGTGGTCCCAGAAAGGTGACTGAGGTGCCTCCTCTATTTCTTAATGGAACACCGTTAGCTAGAGTTGATGAGTTCAAATACCTAGGCCATCTCGTCACGCCTACCCTGAAATAGGATGCTGACATCGAACGAGAGCGGAGGGCGCTGTCGGTCAGAGTGAACATGGTGGTCCGCAGGTTTGCAAGGTGTTTCATCGAGGTAAAAATGACTCTTTTTAGAGCTTATTGCACCTCTTTCTATAACTGCAGCCTGTAGTCAGACTATACGCAAAAATCGTACAGCACCCTGCGTATCCAGTTCAATAACGCGTTCAGAATGTTGATGGGGCTCCGTCGCAGTTGCAGTGCGTCGACAATGTTCCCGAAAGCACGTGTAGACTGCTTCTAGACCACTAAGCGAAGCGAGCCACGTCAATGGTGCGGCGGAGCTCCAACAGCATGCTGGCCGCGCTCGCGGGCCGCCTCGATAACCCGCATATGAACCACTGCTGTATGTTGCACATTGTGCGTTGTGACTGATAAGTGTGAAATTTAATAATTTGAACTTTTAATTATCTTATAAATTTTTGTGTAATGCTATTCTAATATTGTGTTACCTGACATGTTGTGACTATAATTTTAGTAATGTGACTGCTGATGACAAATTTATTGTATTATTAATGAGTCTGTATAACTTGAGAAATAAATGAAATTATATAAAAAAATATATTATAAAAGTATTTTTTTTTATAAATCTGACGAATAAAAAGCCTAAGTGCCATTAAAAGAAACACTCTATATACGAGCATCGATTCGTTTGTAAATGTGAATACTTCACTCTGCTTCCATTTGCATGATTGTCTCCATACTTTCGTCAAATCATCTCTTTCCGGCTGGGTGGCCTTTGAAATACACCTTATCCCCGATGCGACATCTCTTGATTCGGTGTTTATGCATTAATTGTAGTTGCGGCCGTTCATGTATTGGACAAACCAAAGCGTTAAAGCCGAACGAAGAGAAGCAACATATTGCAGCTGTCGAGAACTACCAGGTAAACTAGCATCCGCAATAGCTGAGCACTTAGTACTAAAATGACTGAAGGCCAAATTATTGGATTGAACTGCACAAGCCTAAGATTCTGTCCAACGAACGCTTTTATCATAAGATGATGTGATTCGTGAGGTGATCGAGATGAGAAGTAACTTAAATTTAATCGAAGATAGAAACTTACCGTCTTAAAACCACGTTATGAACAAGTGCTGTCGTCGTAACCTTCGAGAGACTAAGTGGTTGAGTGACAAAGGGTAGTTGTAGAACCAACCTCCAAAAGACGATAGCAGCAGCATTACTTCAGCTGTGGTTTTTGTAACACGATATATAACACTTCGATACTATCGGAAAAATCAAAAGGTACTCGCGAATTCTACCGTTTTCGTTATTACTTTGTATGTATCTGTCTGATTCTCTGTCTGCGTCAGTATAGCCACTATATTACAACCCTGATAATAGATTTGCCGAATCGTTTGTATTCGTATAGGGGGCCATGTCAAGTAGGCAGAGGCACGTAACGCTCTACCTACATAAGCCGAATCTATACTTAGGTCCAACCACCAATTTTTTTATTATCTTGGTACTGAAAGTAAAAATACATTTCCGAACCAAACGAACGAAAATAAGTATTTTTCCTCATTATTTGGCAAGAAATAGTAAAATGTTTGATTCTGGTAAACAGAAACCTTGTTGATAAACCAATCAATCATTTCATTGTTTCAAACATAGGTAATAAATGTATTTTTTATAAAACTGTTTGGATAATCAATAAGATATACCTACTCTTGACTCTCATAAGTAGAAAATGTGACGATACCAAAACAATTTTGTGCAAAGGACTAATATGCAATTCAGACTTGAATGCGTGTCGGACTGTACGATCCTCTTTGATGACCTCTTCCGCCGGCTTAACTTGCCGTTTAAAGCACTAAATCATCTTACTTGTTGGTCAATAAAATGACCTAGAGTCCTTTTATTGTCCAACAAGTAAGATAATTCCTTACCAAACTGCAAAAGCCTGCCACTAATCAAACCCAGTACCTGGATCGATAGCCAAACTTACTATCACTAGATTCATCACTCATTTCTAATGAATTAATGAAAATTATTTACAATACACCAAAATCAACAGCATCATCATCATTGTGTACCATAAAAATAGAAGATAATTGTTGCTGCAAAAAACAAAACTTATAGTCCACAATGGACCGTCTTCGCTTGAGAACGATAAACTGTCTATTCCAGACAACCTTAGGATAGAGTTATAGGTCAGCTCTTGACCCCGAAATAGTAGTAGCTCTACGTAGTTGCTTGCTGCGTGCAAACAAGTTAAATATTAATAATAAGGTGCCTATTACGTTTCTTGAAGACATTAGGGTCAAACTAAAATAGCGGAAATACAGACGCAGGGTTTAAAGTATTTGTTGAGTGTGACAGAAAGAGTAGGAAACCCTAACTATTTATAAAAGAATTACCTTTCAAATTTACAAATAGATATCCCAAATAAAACACGCTTACAGTCTCTGTGAGTCTCACCAAACTATTATGAAATATACAAAGTGCTAAAAAAAATGGTAGATGCCGTTTCCACTTTTTAGTTAGTTATATTAAATAAATAAATAGCATCTCTAAGAGAGCTTTTTAAAGTCTTGCTAAATGGATAACGAAAATCAAACAGATTAATTGAATGTTATAATGTAAGAAAAACACCAATTATTAATTAATGGTATATTACTTTTTCACACTAGGCTTCGTTACCAAAGCTACTAACATGATATTTTGTCATAACTACAAATAAGCAATACACCAAATGTTTACCTACTTGTATATATTATCCCATTATACACGTGAATATACCGCAGGTAAACTTTTACCAATACAACGTAAAAATATCAGAATGAGGGTTTAAGGATAATGTGTTACTATAAAGGCTTAGCTAGCAATCATAGGTTAACAAACACGAATGTATGGGGTAAAATCAAAAAAAGACACAAAGAACATTGGTAATTACTCACATTTTATATTAACTGCAATAGGTATATACCTATTAAAATATGAGTAATTACCTAATAATTAAATTGAAATTGAGTAATTATCACGGACCCACATAAGTAGGTAGACTAAAGTAGATAAACATACGACAAAACACGACGTTATAATTTTACAAGGCACAAAGATAACTAGGCAGGTA
The DNA here is from genome assembly GCA_951394065.1 of Venusia cambrica. Lineage (NCBI taxonomy): Eukaryota > Metazoa > Arthropoda > Insecta > Lepidoptera > Geometridae > Venusia > Venusia cambrica. Next base: position 6,635,748 of record OX596069.1, read on the forward strand.
CTTAACTTATGTTTGAGATCCGTCGATAGAAATATGACTGTGTTCCTTGAACATTATTTGCCCTTTTTATACTCTAAAATATAACAGATACGCTGACAGAATTTAAGCCAATCACAATTGAGGAAATATAAACTCAAATCATCTTTTTCTAGAATTGTTACAAACAGCAAGTGATATCGTAATATCGTGTTGAAACCTAATTTGAGAAGTTTGGAAGTATTTTTTACTATCAAATTGTATTGTATCTACTTATATTTCTATGATTTGTGTTCACACAATCATATACGAGAAAATATTATCTTCTCCTAGCATTCTTAAAAACAATAAGTGGTGTAGTAATATCGCATTGAAACCTAGCTGAAGAAGATTGAAAGTATTTTTTATCATCAAATTGTATTGCTTCAACGAATATTTCAAATATATATTAGTGTTCAACCAATCGTAGAGATTTAAAATATGTCTGCAATTTGATAAATATTACAAAGTCTAATTAATTCAATCTTTCTCAAAAACGAATTTATGAGTTTTACAATTTTTGCTGTCATTAAATGATGTTATTATTATTACACAGTAAATCAATGGAATATCAAATACAAATACAAATACAATACAAATGTTTATTTCTTTAACTTAATCTATACAATATATTACATGTGATTGAGACATCCTTTTAAGCAAAAAGATACCTGTGTTAGGATGTCTCGCTCTTCCATTACAGTAGTTTGAAAATTAAGTTTAAGATAAAATAAAATAAAACTAGGATGAGTTGTGAAGTGTGTGTGTGTTCGTGTGGTGTGTGTGTGACTGTATGTATGTCTATGGTTATGGTGTTTGTGTTTGTGGTTTGTGTATCAAGGAATCAAACAATTATTCATTACATAAACTTATAGTCTGAACTTTCAAATAATAGTGTATAATCTATTAGTAAAACACATCAACATTTTACAAAAATGTTGTGTGCTGTGTTTACTGTTTAAGAGGTAACGGATAGTTAGTTTTTTTACTAAATAAGACGTCAACAATTTTCCCGGAAACAAGATTTGAATTTCACAATGGCATTGTTCTAAAACTAACCTCAATCTTATGATGATTGAAGTTTGACACTAAAAGTTGACATTGACATTTGTTGTGACGATGACAATAGGCATTTGAATAAATAAAGTGAGTTTTCTTCAAGTGAAATATATATTATAGCATAAACAAAAAGAAATGGTGACTAGTTTGATGTATTTTACCTAATTTAAATTATAATCTATCAAGTGCATGATAACAAAGATGCTTTAGCTGTTTAGAGTATTGAAATGGTGATGATGTTACTATACCAGTTGACAGCAAAATGGTGATTTCTCAATGTTAACAAACTGCACATTAGGTAGATAGGTGATAACACATGTTTTAAGATTAAGTATTTAGGTTTATGATGTACTTATCTACTTAGAAAAAATTAAAAATTGTGTACTGAATGTTGAATGGATCATCAAAAAATTAACCAGCCTGAGGTTCTTGCCTTTCTCCTTGTGTGCTGGTCGCGATTCCGAACAGGCAGTAGATTTGACGTTGACGTTGACTTTGACTTTGATGATTCAATGTCAAATGGTGTTGATGGAACCAGAACTAAAATGGAAGTGGGGTGGTCACATCTCAAGAACCAATGACAACAATGTTGTTGGGTTGGGATGATAGAGCGCGGAACACCCTTACACCGCCGGTCGAAAGATGATATTTTTACGCCAATCAGAAAAGAGTTGGGAATCAAAAGCTGAAGATGGGACTGCAAACACAATGGCTACTATACCTTCAAGACGTGGATTCATAGCCCCCATTTGACGGAATAATCGTCGAAGATTTTATAAAATACAATTTGAGGCCGTTATGTATGACCTACGAGCAGCTGCTGGATGCACTGGAAGTGAAGTAAGAGTCACCGTAAGGCTTGGGCACCATGATACGCCTAAAGACGCTGTTGCTCATTCTTTAGAGGGAGAAGCTGTAAGGGAAGATCAACGTTCCCAGCACATCAAGGAGATAGTGGAGCAACTAATTTGTGAGATTGTTTTGAAGGATACGGTCCACGACCTGGAGAGATAGGACACACCTCCCATCCAGTCTCGTTGCCCCAAGCAAGGCGAATAGGGAAAATGAACCCAGTATCAGGGAAACGGGTATAAGCTAGTACCGGGTGGCTGGTTGTTCAAGAAGCCCCAAGTATTTTGGGCTCAGAATCCCAAGATGGAAGCCAAAGTGGACGTAAAGGAGCAACATTGATAGAAAATCATAAAATTAAAGAAATATACATTTTAATGTAATTGCAGATTATTGTATTAAAAAACGTGTCAGAATGAAATACTTACACTATTAAAAAAATAAAAAATAATTTCTTAGGTATTACAAATTAATTCAATTAATTTTGTAAACTAAGTAGTAATATGACTAGAGCAAATGTTTTTTTTCCTGTATGATTGTTTTTTTTATTACTTAATGGTGTACTAAATCGTGGTACCACAGGGTCACGTAGTGTACCATACATAACGTAGGACAGTTTATTTCACCTTCTATGTCTGCCAAATTAATTGCCTTTCTAAACATGGGTCTCTTCAAGGCTAGAGTGAATAAGAGTCTTCTAGACATGGTGCTAGATCATCTCTATCCAGCAGGCGAGTTTGTGGCTAAACTTCGGTATATCGAACTTTAAAAAAATAACCTAGAGGGGCTGTTCAAGTTTTCATACATTTCCCCTACTGTTAAGCGATACTGCTAGCGACAGTTAACATAAATCTGTAGTAGCAACACAACCAGCTATATAACGACGTAGCTCGGCACATGTTTGGCTACATACTTCGTCTCCTTCAGAAATGTCACAAAGCGCGCTGATTGCGGCAAGTTCCAGACTTACCTCCGCCACAGGTCAAAATAATAACAGCTGCGACAGTTTACTGTGAATAAAAAAAATGATATCCAATGATCCATATCCATACTTATTAATAGTACTTATAATTATTTTAAATTCGAGAGTTACCTACTTTGTAATTTTTTTTGTTTGTTAAATTGTTTGTAGCCTTTACAATTAAACGGCTTAACGGATTTTAATGAAATTTTGCATGGATATCGCAATGATAAAGAACAGAATATACTTTATATAGAGGTATTACGCAAGCGAAGCCAAGGGCAAAAGCGTGCTCTTACATTAATAATCGGTAAATCTCATATCTACGCGTTTGCAGCACGGTATGACACTGGCTTACAAGCATCACATTAACGAATTAAAGAAAAACTATGTTATCATAAAATATGTTGCCTTGGTCTACTTTAGAAAGTCGCACGTATACTACCGCTCCGTATCAGTAGTACTACTGAGTAGTTGAACTGGTAGTACAAATGATACAACCTTGCATCTCATGTACCTACTGCCAGTAGCACTAGTGACCCTACTTGGCATTGGTACAAATGCATATTTGATGACTATACATACTCTACCACTTATTATAAAGTTTGTAAGGATTGGAATGGTGGTTTCAATAAAGTATGTAAAATAAAACCCGATAAATATAGGTCATGTGTATAGTCTCTAGGGTATACAGTGATATGATGCTTTTTTTTTTATCTAACAGCCTAACAACAGTCAATGCTTGACAGACCCTCCTCCGCAATGGCAGGGTTTGCCGAAATCACCACGCTGTAAATGTGTTAACTCAGTTATGATGTTGTTACCGCAAGCAGAAGCTAGTAAATTGTAAATGCTTCATAACTGAGCCCTCATTCGTTACGATATCTGCATGGAATCCTCGTATTGACATATCGTAAAGCGGGCGCGTTGAGACACGATTAGTCATACAGGATAAGGGGGCAGCTGTTTGTTATTTAGCTGTGTTTGAGTTATGTGAACAGCGAAGACAAGCCGTAGCTCTGAAATCTAGAATATCGCACACACTGTTAATACTTTTCTAGTAGTTTTCATAAGTCGGCCTTGAAGTTCAAGGGTGGCATAGGTATGTAAACAATATCGAAATAATTTATACTGCCGGTGGTTTAAGAAGGCCCTTCAACTTAGGTCCACAATTAAATAAATTCAATAAATTTAATACTTACCTAATGTTTTCCCACTGCTAGGCGATAGTCTCTCAATTATATCCGCAAAAAATGGATTATGTTTTTTTTTAATTGTACGACGGCGTTGTGCTTGGCCTTCTCACATGATTTAAATGGAAATAACAGAAATACGAGGATCACAAAAGGCGCAAATATAGTGGTCTCGACAGAGCTTACCTATTTGAGTCTTTTGGGGTGGAGACCTTGGGTCCGGGGGGAGCCGGTGCCCTCCAGGTTTTCAAAAATATTGCGGGGCTTTTGATTGAGGCGACGTGACCCAAGGGCTGGCTCTTATTTAGGCCAGCGAATTAGCATAGCTATTCAGCGTGGCAATGCAGCCAGTGTCTTGGGCACGCTTCCGTCTGGTACTGGTCTGGAACAGTTGAGTTGCCTATAGGCCGTTTGTAACGGTCCTTAGGTAATCTGACTGATTCCTTTGTACATAGTTAGTTTAATTGCACTTTTTATTGAATAACTGAAATACTGATATTTATCAGAATTTATAAAATAATTTATTATCTACTCAAAAGAACAACGCTTAAATTTCTGTATACTACCCAACACCTTTACTGCCAACACCAAACCGTATGCCAAGCGTGGTGATTATGACAAAAACTATTTTTGGAGGAATCTCTGTTCAGCAGTGGACACTAATGGGCTGCTGATGTTGATATATACTGATTATGTGGAAATAATTTAATTTGGATTGAAAAACAAGTTCCTGTTTAAAGCAAGTTCACCTATCAAATATATCAAACGACATTCAATAGCTTACGATCGTTTCATAACCCTCACGAATGGAGGTGATATTTTACGCAATGCTTGCACAAATCGATGGTGATTCAATATTCGCAGACAGCGATCTGAGCGTCCGGTTGACCTGCTTTTGAATAAGGTCATGGGATGAAATGGTGTGGTTTCCACTTGGGGTGTTGCAAATCTTATATTAAACTCATACATATTATTTTAATTCGAAAAACGGGTATTTTTCACGTATTTTACATATTCTTTATATAGACGTATAAAATGTGTTTATATGTATGGGATATTATTTATCCCATTATTTATATTGGTTGGTGGTAGGACTTTGCTTAAGTCCGCCTGGCTAGCTACCACCATCTTACCTAATTCTGTCGCCATAACAACAATTCTAAAAATTGTTGTGTTCCGGCATTTATATGATAGCGAGTTCTTCAGTTTGTTGAGGATTCCGGGTGAAGTGCGCCTCCACCTTCGGCCTTATCTTAACTTGTAACAAGGTGATATGAATGCCAAGTGCTTCCCCGTCGTAGAATAAAAAAAAACTTGAGCAGGCCTGTGTTGCGTATCCAGAATGAAGATGAAGAATCACCCTTTTGACTATCTGGAGAATCATCCTCTGAACTAGTGATATGAAGTCAATCTACTAATAAAAAGTACAATATCGGGTATTCTACACCTCCTGCGCCTCAAGTTCTCAGCCTCTCACTGAGACGTTGATATATAAAACCAACAATGATAGCTACTTTCCTAAAACTTTCCCAATTTGAGTCCTAAAATAGTTGAGCATTCGTTTTGGAAGTTAGCGTCGCATCAGATCGGTTCGACAGATGCTAGCTAGCGCTTGGTTATACTTATACAGTAAAAATAGTGATGGACAGTGTGCTTTTAGTGGGACTGGTCTTGAAAATAATCTTAGTTTGTTACGGAATCAATAAATCATGACCTCAATTATCTGATCATTTGCATAAGCTTAACAAACAAATTCAAATTAAAAATGATAGTAGTAAATCATTTTTATTTTGGTATATAATAGGTGTAGGTATGTCTATAGGTACATGCCTACGCTGGTACATCTATCTATATGTACCAGCCTAAAAATGAAAGCCCCTCCACAGCGGTTACGCTCATGCAAAGGTGTAGAAACGCGATACACACAAATATGCTTTGTCATTGGATGTCACTGGCCAAACGGCCGGATGGCCTTTGTCATTGGTTGTTAGTCATCCATAGTGACAAAGCATATTTATATGTGTCTATATATCGTATTTGCATGTGTGCGTTACCACTTTGGAGGCGCGTTCATTTTTAAGCTGGTACATCTGTCCGCTTATATATTCGGCAATCCTATTTCAAGTTTTTGTTCATGCATTACCGAAAATACGATTTGTTATAGTAAATCCCCTGTCGCATCTCTTATTGCTAAACATTGCTCATTCTTACAAACTCAACTTAAAAACATGACGCTCTTTAGTATATGGAATAATTATGTGCTTTAAATTGATCATTTTGTACCCGTGACCAGCTGTAGGTATATGGCTAGCAATTAAGTTATTATACGAGAAAACGTGAATATCAAGCGAATGTTGTCTTAGGCGTTACCCGTGGCTATCAAAGAGTCGCTGAAGAAAGACCTGAAGAGGTGAGACTGCTGGCATTGAAAACGACCCTGAGCCTAGTAGTACTACTGTTCTCATTTAGTACTCCATGATGGGGGATGAAGTACGCGGTGGAGTCAGCCTTTGATTCGCACTCAGTTATGTGGCCAAGTGAACGATACTCCGACATGAAATTAACATACCTATCTTGAAAGGTAGATTGGCTTTTAAAACTACGTGAGAGTGAAGAAGACGTGAGAGAAGGCATCGCTTCGCTCGCTGAAATGAGTCACCCAGAACATCTGTAATTCTTTCTGTAATTCTTTATTGTACACACAAAAATAATAACAAGAAAAAAAAAAGATCATAACAAAAGGCATGTACAGAGGCGAGCTTAACCCTGTTAAGAGTTTTCTTCCAGCAAACCTTTGATGTGAGAGAGGCGATATATTAAATGGGTATAAAGTGTACATTAATTATATAATATAGTTATACCATATATAAAATAAATACAATACAATATACTTACATAAAACTACGTACCTAATACTTAATACATAATACACAAATATTATTAAACAATATACACTACTTATATTCTTATACTTACAGAATAATACAATACACACAATTAAATAAATACTTACACTGGTCTACTTATAAAACAATACCAAATAAATACGTACGTAAATGATACACAGATATAATGTAACAACAATAATAAAAAGACTATGCAGATAAGAAATGCTCTTTCAGCTTCAGCTTAAATATGTTTAGAGATTTGGAGGCACGAATTGTGTGTGGAATAGAATTCCACAGCCTAACCGCTTGGACGGTGAACGAATCACCATACCGTGTGGAAGAGTGAGGAGGAGTTGCAAGACGGAGAGAGACAATCGACCTGCATGGCACACCGCGAGGAACAAGAAATTTAAATCGCTCACGGAGGTATGTTGGAGAAAGGGGATTGAAGAGAATGTAATAAAGAAATGAAAGAATATGGAGATCGCGGCGACGGCGAATAGGAAGCCAATTAAGTTTGGATCTAAACTCGGAGACATGATCAAACTTGCGCAAACCAAAAATAAATCGGATGCCCAAGTTTTGAAGACGCTCCAGTTTATTCCAAAGTTCCTCCGTGGCGTCAAGGAAACAGACATCAGCATAGTCGAGAAGAGGGAGGATGAGAGTCTGGGAAAGGATGATTTTGGTCTCAAAAGGTAAAAACCTCTGAAGACGCTTGAGGGAATGGAAAGTAAAATAGACTCTTCTACTAATCTCATTTATGTGAGGAGTCCAAGATAGACGGTTGTCAAAAATAACTCCCAAATTCTTGGCCTTCACAGAATACGGAATGGAACTATCTGCCAAAACAATGGGAGGAAGAGGAGTATCGGCAATGCTGCTCAGCATGTAGGAACTACCAAAGATCAAAGTCTGAGATTTCAGGGGGTTAACCAAAAGACCATAGGCTTTCGCCCATGAGTCGATGTTACTGAGATCTGAATTAATTTGGTTAATTCCTTCAAACAACTGATCAGCTTTGAAATGGCAGTAAATTTGCAAGTCGTCAGCATAAAGATGATAGCTAGAAGAAATTACATTAGTGATTGAATTAATAAAGATAGAGAATAGAAGAGGTGAAAGGACACTACCTTGAGGAACACCCGCTGATATGTTACACCAATCAGAGTAAGACTCTTCAAGGCGAACACGCTGCGAGCGTCCTGAGAGATAGGACTGAAGCCAATTGATAGCTGTGGAAGAAATATTAAGACAGGAGAGAATGGCTAGGAGAATATCGTGATTAACTGAGTTGAATGCATTGCTAAAATCTAAGAGGACAAGAACCGTAAGCTGCTTCTGGTCCATGGCCCAGCGAATATCATCGGTAATTTTTGTAAGTGCACCGGCAGTGCTGTGGCCAGGACGAAAACCAGATTGCAATGGGCTCAGAAGGGAGTAACGGTTAAGGAATAGGGATAGTTGCTTATGAGCAACATTCTCAAGGATTTTAGAAAGAACTGGAAGAATGGAGATAGGCCTAAGTTGGGATATGGAAGTAGGATTAGAAGTTTTAGGAAGAGGAATGACATAAGCCAATTTCCACGCACTGGGAAAATCACATGTCTCCAGGGAATGGTTTACAATGTGGGATATAGCAGGACAAAGTTCAAGGGAAAGGAGCTGCAGCATCTGGACATGAATGCCATCAGAGCCAACAGCTTTTGTAGAAATAGAAGTTAGAATTTTAATAACATCCTCCTCAGCAATCGCTACAAATTCAAACGGTGGGCAGGAAGGCAGGGCTTGGCGAGATAGAGTGTCTATTGTAGAAAGTTTAGAACTATTATTCAAGGAAATTGGAGATTTAGAAAAGTGTTGATTAATAGTGTTTAAATCAAAAGGAATAGGAGAATCACTAGACCCACTACCCAGCCCAAGAGATTTTAGAAATTTCCACATTTGTGAAGAATTTGAATTTTGGATAGTGTTGTAAATGTGAAATTTTTTTGCGTCTCTACACATCTTGCTGCAACGATTGCGAAGTCTTTTATAGGTGGCGAAGTTTTCATCACTAGGATGTTTCCTATTGAAACGTTTCGCTTGATCACGCTTCGCCATCATCTTTTTTATCGACAGGGTCAACCACGGAGCAGGGGGATGCTTTATTTTGACTTTCTTAACCGGCGCATGGATATCAAATAAATCGGTTAAGATCTTGTTGAAACAAGCCACTTTTCCATCTACACTAGATTCATTAATTACAGGTGCCCAGTCAATGTCAGAAGCATCCGCTTTCAGTGCCTCAAGGTCGATGTTTTTATAGCTGCGAAGAAAAAGGTACTTCGCTTTACGCTTAGGTGAACGAACTTTATAGGAGAGAAAGAGAAGGTCATGATGAGAGAAAGAGGCAGTAATTTGGCCAAAAGTAGCCACGCGGTCGATGTCTGAAACAAGAATAATATCTAAGAGAGAGGGAGGACAGTTAGGAGCAAAGTGAGTAGCAGACAGAGGAAGAATATGCATATTGACTGAAGAGATAAGAGATATTAGTTTATTTGCACGGACATCTTTCTTAAGTAGACAAGTGTTAAAATCACCTAAAATAATAATATGCTCAAAGAGAGAGGAGAAAGATTCAAGTTTTATTTCAAGAGAGGAAAAATAATCAATATTGCTGGAAGGGGGATAGTAAACGCCAAGCAAAATTTTTTAATGGTTGACAATAATTTCGATAAAAAGATGCTCTGCAAACTTAGAGTATTGGCCAGGAGATTGATCAATGATTTTATAAGGAATGTCCGCGCGAAGATAGATAGCAACTCCACCGCAGCCCTTACCGATTCTGTCATTCCTAATAAGGATGAAACCAGGCAAAGGATAAAGCGTTGACGGTAATGAAGGTTTCAGAAAAGACTCAGATATCAGAATAGCATCAATGATCTTGTAATCGAAAGAACTGAGCATATCTGGGAAGTGAGCCGGGATACTCTGAGCATTAATATGAATTATGTTTAGATATTTAGAGCAACCAAGAAACTTGCGTTCTAGTATAGTCCGAAGGTGAGGTGGATCTATAGATGTATCACTAACATTGCTGTCACTGAAGCTGAGGTACTCATTATCTGAAGTACAAGAAGAAGAGCATGAAAAATAATTATCATCAGGTACATTTAAATCCATATATATGTGTATACAATAAATAAAAATATCTATAAACCTACTAAATATAATGTAATATACTAAATAACTAACTGTAATATATACTGTAATATGTACTGTAATATGTACATCATGAGATTGTTTCACGGGAATTCTGACACAGAAGCGACCGTCAACAAGACGAGTCGTATTTTCGACAAAGTGTTCTTCGCACATGGGCTCCTCTTCGGAGAATGATGACTCAGGGCAAACTTCTTCTACTTGCCAAAACCGCGATAGCAAGTTCTGAGCGTCATCACCTCTAAACTCATTATGATGATCCGTTCCTACTTTCGTAAAAATTGCACATGAGAGGAGACGACCCATGGCCATCATTTATGGTGCCGGAAACCAACCTTCCTAAGCGGATTTCCCAGAGGACCGGTTCATTAACTCCTAGACTAATATTTTGCGACCCGAGTAACTCCCAAAACACATTACTATCGATTATCATATCTATTTCAGACGCCTTATAAAAGTGAGGATTGGCTAGGGTGATATCACCGGGTAAGTTTAAGTGCGAAACATTAACTGAACGACAAGGCACATCATCCGTGATAGATGGCAGCACGTAGCAGAGGATCTTCTTCGAATAACTTTCATTCAAAGATTTTTGTTTGACATTTTTGTTGTACTAGTTTGCGTTTTATTTATGCCAAATATAGGCTTATCCACATCTACATATGGTAGACCTAACAAACTGAATAATCTTTCAGTTATAATGCAAGATGAACTCGTGCAATCTAAAAGGACTCGAACAATGAGAGTGACCGTGAATATCGTTTACTTGTACTAAAGCAGTTGCCAACAAAACGTCTTGTTCCATTTCCAAGGGATTATCTATACAGTAGGTAGTCAGAGTGACATGTGTAGCTACATGTAACTTCTCTTCAGAAGATGATCGCGACATAGTGCCGTCGGCGGCGGCGCTGATCTCATTCAATAAAACACTTCTGGACGGTTTTTTAATCTCTGACGTGTGAATTAAAGCGTTGTGATGACGTTTGCATATTTGGCATCCAGGTTTTTTACAGTGTTTCAAATAATGGCTGGAGCGAAAACAATTGAAGCAAACCTTTAACTCTGGGATCAACTCCTACCTTTGCTCGTTGGTTAGGGCGAGGAACTGGGAACAATGTCCTAAATGAAGGTCACCCTTGCATTTGGGACATTTTTGAGATTCACTCATTTTATTCAAGCTATCATAACCTGCCGAGAGAGGGGGCGAGTTAGATACAGAAACCATTGTTTTTAGTTTGCCTACGCTTTTAGGTGGTTGGGCGGTGGCGATACTGCGTGTAAGTTCTATCGTTTCAAGAAAATCAGCACGGTCTTGAATAAACTCAAAGAAGACCTTCAGGAGAATAGGTTTATTCTTAAATAAACCTATTGCTCTCCTCCCACTCACGGAATGTCTTTTGATCTATTTTTGAGTGAGGATGTATATGAGGAGAGTATCCCAGTGGGAAGTAGGTTCACCAAGTGATTCCAGTGCACGTAGACTTATATTAAACTGATCCATCAATATTTTTAGAGCAATAGATGACTCACTTTTAATTGAGTCAATATTTAACATGTTACTTACATGATGGATTAATAACCGCTTATTATAATATCTATCACATAATAATTGCCAGGCCACAGAATAATTGCTAGCAGAAACTTCAAGAGATTGAATGATCAATGCAGCAGAACCTTCAAGTGAGGCTCTGAGATAGTGAAATTTATTTATTTGATCCATGTCGTTGTTCGAATGTATAAGGCTGCTAAAGGTGTCATGGAACTCGAGCCAGTTATTATATGAGCCTTGAAGCATGGGAAAATTAATGGTAGGCAATTTAATCAACTTATTATTACAAGCCCTAGTACTTTCCGAGCTCCCCCTTGTTGATAGATTATTGCTGCTATTGCTAGATAGAATGCCTTGGGCAGTTGCAAGAAGTTCATAATAGTTGGACTCAAACTCACCTCTTTCATCATTTTGCAACTCTAAATCATCAACCAAACATTCCATCTGCAGCTGAACTTGATCAAATTGCTCAAATATGTTTTCCCTATTCTAAGCTGTAGCTCAATTACCTGTTGCCGGTTCAAAGTGACACCTAAACCATTTATATACTTAGCAAATGTGGTTAGACGACCCTTGAAATTTGCTCTTTTCCTTATTAAAAAAAAATATATATATATATATTACAGGACATTAATTTCACACAGCGCCATCTAGTCCCAAACTAAGCATAGCTTGTAATATGGGAACTAGATTACGGATATAATACTTTAATACATTTTTTTATTTTTTTTATTTGTAAATACATACTTATCATACAATACACACCCAAACACAGAACAAACATCTATATTCATCACACAAATGTTTGTCCTGGGTGGGAATCGAACCCACAACCTACAGCGCAGAAGGCAGAGTTACTACCAACTGAGCTATGAGGCTTGTTAGTTCCCTTTCTTCGTTATTGTCCGTTGTTAAAAATTTTAAATACTCAATGATGTGTAACTAGCAATAGTTAGGGCCTATGATTCATGTTATTTATGATTTTATATAACTATCAACAGATATCATAACAATTTTCTCAAACTTTGATAAACTTTGTCCAGAACAACCAGATATTACAACAACTTCCAAATGGATGATAAAAAGCTAAGAACTCAAATATTTGGTAATGACCAGTAACAGTTAGAGCCTGTAAGTACAGTTTATAATTCAAGCATAAAATCAACAAATATCATTGCAATACTTTGACATTACTGGCAGAGTGTTTGTCTAAGTAAAGTGTGATTGGAGTAATTTACAAGGAACTTTTGGAAGCAACCAAGTAAAAATACAATTCAAAGGTAACGATTACGAAGAATACTACCTGTAATTTATGATTATAAGCTCCAATCGACCTGAAAACATCATGAAACACTAATCTAACGAACATATATTTCAGAGGTTACCGACGGTCACGCCCCGCCACGCTTTACCATGTACTTGGCGATACAAAGAGAGTAATGGGCAGGTAAGTCCTTGGTAAATACACAAACGCTGATCACTTGTTTTTCTTTATCCGGGTCGTAGGACCATGTGGGGGACTCCAGGGATTCCAAGCTTTGCGAATGAGTGTAAATAATAAAAATCCTCTTCCCAAAATATCTCTTGCATTGAAAGGTAATATATATAGACAAGTTAACAGTCGCCCTTCCGTCACAGACCAAGAGTCTATCTAGAACTCCTACACAGTTAACAAAGCACAGATAAGAAAACACTTGGCGTTGCAATGCATTGATGGGTAAGACAGGTAGATTTTCCAACAAAGGTTGTGTGTGTTGTTATGCGATTGGGACTCCTAAGAACACCGACCTGAAAGTTCGGCTGACAGTTATTGTCTGTGTGTAGGTAGTGTGCGTGGAGTGTAGGAACTGGTAAGTGGATTACCCGAGAACAGTCTGTTAAGAGTCAGACTCTTAAAAGGCAACGGAAGACGCAATGTAGGTGAATGTATGACGGTGTCATATGGTTTGTTGGAGATATTGTGTTATGTTCACAATGATAGTGTAGTGATAAGGAAGAGTTAAGTAGGAAAGGGTAAGGATATTGGGTTACAGGGATTGTATATGACCTCAAATCTGCTCAACACCATTGCGGGGTTTGTCTTCAGTATGTCAGAGTCAGAACCCACACCACGCTTTTGGATTTGCAATTAATTAAAGTTAGAGGGTATATTGTTATAATGTTGTTCAGTCTATTGTACAGTGAGTGTGGGTAAGTATTGAATACTCATGCATACATACATAGTCTCACGCCTGGTTTTTGTTGAAAGGGTAGGCAGAGACAACGGATTTCCATTTACTACGCTCCTTGCACTTTTGCCTCATTAATTCTCCTTTTTAGTAATTAATACTCGTAATAACAAGCCTCATAGCTCAGTTGGTAGTAACTCTGCCTTCTGCGCTGTAGGCTGTGGGTTCGATTCCCACCCAGGACAAACATTTGTGTGGTGAATATAGATGTTTGTTCTGTGTTTGGGTGTTGTATCATATAGTAAGTATGTATTTAAAAAAAAAAGTATTTAAGTATTCTATCCGTAATCTAGTTCCCATATTACAAGCTATGCTTAGTTTGGGGCTAGATGGCGCTGTGTAAAAATAAATGTCCTATAATATTTATTTATTTATTTATTAATACAATTTAAGATCAAAGACTCAAAAGGACCATGGATGGATGGGGACTACTATCCCATCACTATGTTCCAGTTATTCCATACAATTTAGTGATGCTGCACAATGCGGACTGAATCTATTCACAACTCGAATTACCTATTCCAATGTATTCCAAACAGATTATAAAGACGAATAGATAAGCTGGTACATTGACTACAAAAAAATATGTTATTACTGACTTTTGAATGTATGCATGAATGTTTGATAATAGGTACATTATTGCACATATTATAAATAAGAAGATAAAAATGAGAATGGATAAATAAAAAAAATTATAGGTATACAAGTGGCGGTCTTACTGCTTAGAACTGATTGCATCCAGATAAACTTTGGATCGAGACGATTTTATGGTTTAAGCTGGTGGTGCATAAATTAAAAGGGGTCTTGCTTAGTATACTATACATTATGTAAAGCTATACTACAAACCTAAATACTATACTAAATACACATTATATAAACGTATGATCAAACAATTATTTAAAATTTACAAGGATAATAAACTAATAAATAATCCAAAAGTACCATGATAAAACATATAAAATGGTACATAAAACAGAAAATACTGCCGTTAAAGTGTTTTGTTTCTAGAAGATTTTGCTACATTCACTATTGAACAACCAACTAGAGCTAAGGAGGCCGCCTTTGTAATAAAATACATCTTACCCTCGTCTGTTGTTCTGTACGAGTGCAATCTTGGAGTCTTCAAGTCCAGAGAACAGGTTCCTTTTAGACAAGCGTGCTCCATCTTAGGCCACATCTTTACCTACTTGTTTTTCAAGTGAGCTGGTGGTCAAACACTTGGCTTTCACCAAAAAAAACTTACATCAATCCGTTACTTTGTTTCCATAAAACAAGCTTTGCTAAGTATGGGACTAGATGGCGCTGTGTGAAATTAACATCCTGTAATATTTATTTATTTATGTATTATTGTATTTGAGTTCTTATGTTCCTAACCCCTGCTTTTTTATAGTCTAACCCCGCCTTATGGTGTCACTATTATATTTTATTTCCTCTAGTACCTTTTACGATTATCCTTCCGTTGCCTCCAACGGATAATCGTCAAGCTTATCATAATCGATCAAGCTGCCAATGATTCGTTGGCCAAAACACAGCAGCCAACCTACCATCTCACATACGTAGAGCTTTTAGGTAGATAGATATATAGGTGTAACATACCGCGGCGTGGAACTGTAAGTAGGTTCCCTTGTTTATGGTAATAGAGGCGTAGAAACTTCATTGATCTGTGAAAACCAAACTTGGGCCTATTATACACTAGTTAAGGCTGTTTCTCGGCTTAAGGTACGGATATAACTGTTATAATATCGGTTTTGGCAAATTGTAGCTTTAATATAGGTACACGGAAACTTTTAAGAGCATAGATTACTATACGAAACTCATAATGGAAAATCAAAGCCAATGTCATAATCAATGTAATCTTTACGTACCTACTTATTTTGATTTTAAATGTACATTTTTTATTACTTAATTTAAATTAATGTTATACTAGCCTATTGACATTGTGAACAACTAACATATAGATCTAAATAATCAAAATAAACAATTTAATGTTATAATAAACCGACTCTGTGGTCTAGCGGTGCACTAACCGGTGTCAGATCCAAAGATCGTAGGTTTGATCCCTAGGGGAGTTAAAATATTGTGCATATAGGTATGTTTGTCGGTGGGATTTTGTTTAAGTTCTTGTAGCTACCACCATCTTACATAAGTCTGCCGCCAATTCTAAATGGCTGTATTCCAGCATTTAGTACTAAGATAGCCTGTTCCTTAGACTGGTGAGGATTCCGGGTGAAGTGAGCATCCACCTCATAATAACTTAAATCTATGTGAGATGAATTTATGTCGCAAATGGCGCGCGGAGAACAAATACGAAAATCTCCGTCGCGATTGTAAATATTTGAACCATTTTAGTAGTAACACAGTTCCTGGACAGTTATTTTTTTAGTAACGACAATTTTAAAGCTCAGTTGGCTGTGCACTGTAAATTATGGTTGTTTTTTTTTTTTTTTTTTATTTAACGACGGGTAAGCACTTGGCCTTCGTCTCACCTGGTAACAAGTTGAGATAAGGCCGAAGGTGGAGGCGCACTTCACCCGGAATCCTCAACTAACTGAGGAACTATAAATATTTGTGAGATTCATATTGATGTTTGAACGGATTAAATATAAAAAAAACATAGAATAATATTCATTAGGTGACACAGAGTAGGTATTATAATAATGGGCGGCCTAATCGCTAAGAACATTCGTTAGTTCTGTGTTTGGGATACAAGTGCCTTACATGCTTTTACAATAGTATTGTGTCTACATATTTATGTAGCATGTATCTGCAAAAAAATATATATATATATATATAGTATTTTAGCAGTTATCTTATTCCCATAGCTTTGCGTCTTATTTCATTATGTATTTTTTACTATGTTAAAACAAAACATGGATTCTTTCATATTTATTAATATTTTATTTGTATAGTACTGGGCTAGATGCTTTATGTACAATGTCTGGAAATATTTCTTATAACAGAGGCTATAACGAGATTGAAAAAAGGTACTAAATCACTTTGTTGCGTGGTCAAAACGCGTAAAGCTAACTCTGAAATGAATGTCTTGGCTTGTGCTATTAGATTGCCCCTATATTTTATTGCTACATTTGCAATTTTGGCTTAGATTAGAATAATAATAGAGGTAATTTCTTCAAACTGGATTTCTGTGTGGCTATACTATAGTTTTAAATGTTGCAAACGAGGGCAGTAGATGAATGAAAACGTATACAGTGTTGTAATAGGTAGGTAGATACTCATTTAACAAGCCTCATAGCTCAGTTGGTAGTAACTCTGCCTTCTGCGCTGTAGGCTGTGGGTTCGATTCCCACCCAGGACAAACATTTGTGTGATGAATATAGATGTTTGTTCTGTGTTTGGGTGTGTATTGTATGATAAGTATGTATTTACAAATTAAAAAAAAAAATGTATTCAAGTATTATATCCGTAATCTAGTTCCCATATTACAAGCTATGCTTAGTTTGGGGCTAGATGGCTGTGTGAAATTAATGTCCTGTAATATTTATTTATTTATTTATTATTTATTATTCATTTTGCATCAATGTGATAATTACAGTTTAGACTGTATGCGTAAAACGAGTAGCGGACCATGTAAGTAATAGTCTTTCTGAAGGGCAAGCAATAGAGATAAAATTTTACATTTTCTTGACGTCCTGTTTTATATGCTATTAGTGATACTACACGCTATTTTCTGGGCTATAGGTTAAGTAACTTTTTTGGAGTCGTATACTTTTGATTCCTCGCATTCGAACGTGTACGTGGCCACTGTGTATATCTACGCTGCGTACTAAAGATAATTAAAGTTTGGAAATTTTAAACATCATCATCTATATCACTCAAAAAGTTTAAGGTGCCGCAGAACATGGGCCACGCGTAGCAAGCGAGTCTGTGATTGAAGAATTTGTACTTGGTATCTCTATGACAACCGTGGGAGGTAGATTTTTATTTATTTGCTAGTTCATAACCTCTAGATTTGCACAGACAAAGATAAGGTCTACGATGAAGTGATTACCCAGATTTTTCAGTACTTAAGTGTATGCAGTTTTCTCTAAACTCTCAAGCCTCAGCGAGAGTGACTGGGGGAAAAGCCACAACACCACGGACAGGTGATTTGACTTCTATATTTATTATATATTATTATTCTACCAACAAGAGTAATAATGATGATTGATAAGTACGGATTCTAAATAATCGAATAAAAGTCCCTCTTGGATTCTTTTACTTTTTATTTAGCTGCCACCTTCATGAACTAGGAACTTTCCATTAGATTATATTTAATGTCAGTGATGTAAAATCACACTTCGTTTTCAAAAAAATGGTGAATTTTGATCTACCTATTACTAAATAATGTAAACAGAAATGGATGTTTATGACTAGCTTACATTTCAAGAAACTTACACAAACTAATAAATCGTTTACCAACTATCTTTTACTTCTCTGCATTTGCTTGTAGGTGACCAGGGACAAAATATATTTGTCTTTACAGTTCTCTGAAAGAAAGTAATTAGTCTTGTGTAATCTTGTTATATTTACCCGACTACGGCGAAGCAAAAGGAGGGTTATGGTTTTGACCGGTATGTATAAATTAATGTATGTATACGAGTAAGAAAATAAATTTATGTAGGTATGTAAGCATGTAAGTATGTTAAATTTATGAGGGATGAGGGATAAGGTTATGAGGAACCTTTATATCTTCTAAACACCTTATCATAATTTGACAAATGAGGTATCGTTGGAAGCGTCTGGATTGGCAGCTGGTTAAAGGTTATAAGACGACACATCAAATGTAATATGGCGCCCTTTAGGGGCCATAAAGTAATTAACTAAATAAAAATAAGTATTATGATGCCATGATACCAAATGAAAGGGCTTAATTAGCATTTGAACAAATGATATATAGGTACGTATATTTCTACTATACGATAGGGATGTGATTGGTCTACATCTCCATTATGATAAGGTCGAAGGTGGATTACGATTTATTTTAAATGATAGGCTACCAACTAATGCTCGAGACTACCTACAAAAAAATCACGCGCAAATAGTATTCAAAGAGTATATAACAAGAAAATATTCTCATCTGAAATAGTACAAACTATTCAATACGTCTCGTTTAGGGTAGGTAGGTGACATATGAAAACAGGCATTTCAGTTTTATTAACAGTCTTCTCAATAAAATTATAGTAAACAAGAGTATCACATACCTTTTTTTCTCCTTGCGAGAGAAGTATTAGATAAAAAAAGTATATAAGTATTATTTCCGTAATCTAGTTCCCATATTGCAAGCTATGCTTAGTTTGGGACTAGATTGCGCTGTGTGAAATAAATTTTCTGTAATATAACATAAATATTATATCTTGTCCCTTGGGAAATGGGTAGGGCTTTGAGTGTGGGACACTACCTGCGTGGTGGAGGTGGAGGCGCAAGGGTGTCGCTTGCGCCATTTCTGGGACTCGGCCGAGGATCGCAAAAGGCGCAAATAAAGTGGTCTCGACAGAGCTTACCTATTTGAGCCTTTTGGCATCGAGATCTTGGGTCCGTGGGGAGCCCTTCGGGTTTTCAAAAAAACTTTCTTGGCTTTTAATTGAGGCGATACGTGACCTAAGGTCTGGCTCATATTTAGGCCAGCGAATTAGCATAGCTATCCAGCGTGGCAATAGCCAGTGACTTGGGCACGCTTCTGTCTGGTACTGGTCTGGAACAGTTGAGTTACCTATAGGCCGTTTGTCAACTGCTTCCTTTGTACATAGTTTTATTGTACATATTTATAATGCAAATAAAATACGATTTTGGCGAACAAATTATTTGGTGTCCTAGATATCGCGAGTGAACGCAGGTGCCACCCTCTAGCTTATGCCGAACAGTTTTGGAACACCCTGTAATCGATCCTCGAGATGAATGGAGCGAGCTGTTGTCTCATTTGTCTCCATCAATAGCCGAATGGAGCGAGGACAATGGCTTCCAGATTGGCGATTAGCTTCACTCTTGTACGTTATAAATTAGCTTTCGGTTTCATACGAGAATTTTCCCTAATGCTGGCCCAGTTGGCTTTGTATATTAAGGTAAATCGTACACTCAAATTCCACAAATACAATAATATTAGGTTCAATTGGAGCTCATAAATTTATCGCCTATGTAGTCTAGTGGTCTGCCAGGCCGAGAGGTCCCGGGTTCGATGACCAGGAATAAATTGGTGCTGGTTTTAGATGGTGTTAGATAGAACTCTGTTTGAGTCCGCCAGCTACCTAAGTCTGTTGCCACAACAATTCTAAATAGTTGTATTCCGGCATTTAGAGGTAAGATTCGGTAGAGGTATTCCGGCATTTAGAGATCCTCGACAGACTGAAAACCTACCTAAGGTTTTCAGTCTGTCGAGGATTCTTAGGTAAGGTTAGGTTAGGTCTGTAGGTAGGTGTGTAGGTATAAATTTAAAGTAATTAAGATTTATCGGGTCAAGTGCCTTGGAGGCTCCCCGGAGACGTCTACGACGTCTATACATTTCGACCGCTAAGGAAGGGGAAAGAGAATAGCGAATGCAAATTCGAACGTTAGTTCGGGATACGGAAGTATGACATAGCCAAAGAAGGAATCTGTAGTAATCCCGTACCTACGGAGGTTTAGGTTAGGTTAGGTTGGGGTACTACTACACTACTACACTATACCATATAAGTATATAATTAGTATAATATATCTAAGTAAAGAACACCTACATACCTACACACAGAGCTACCTACATAACCTTGGGACAGGGTAAGTTGTGCGGTCGGTTAACCTTTTAAATAACGTCTTTTTAATTAGCCTTCACGGTTGAATACACAAAAGTACTAGGAACACATGAAAAGTAGGATATATAAATAGCGTACCACAGAATACATCATAGTAGAGGCCGTTGAGTGGAGCGACACGAAACAAGTTATGACATACAATTAACTTACAATGTTGCAGCAAGACGAGACACACCGTCCACTTAGGTAAGGTTAGGTTAGGTCTGTAGGTAGGTGTGCGCCGGAGGATACGGCGCACCACACGCTGGAGGTGTGTGCCGCGTGGGGTCCCATGCGACACACACTTTCAGCCACCCTGGGAGGGGACCTCTCGCTGCCGAGCGTGGTCAACGCCATGCTCGACGGCGACAGGGAGTGGCAGGCGATGGTCTCCTTCTGCGAACAGGTGATGTCGCAGAAGGAGGCCGCGGAGAGGGTCAGAGAGGACGATGCCCGCTCTGACCCGATCCGCCGGAGGCGAAGGGGGGGTAGGAGGGGGCGGTTTGCCCGCCTTCTTCGACTTCCCCTGTAGTGGAGCCACCTGGTGGAGAGTCGGGGGACTCTCCGCCGGCTTGCACGGCTCCACTCGTCTGAGGGGTGGTCCTGGTGAGCAGTGACCACCCCTCCTTGGCCGGGGCCTGGACATGGGTTCCAGGCCAACCGCCGGGGCCAGATGGTGAATGCTAACGCGACCCCATCTCGGCCCCACGAAGGCGGGCGACTGCTCATAGTGGGTTTTTAGTGGGTTCGAGTCCCACATACCCCCTTCCACCACCCCCATGGTGGAAGGGAAATGCGAGGGCATTTTCCCACTTAAAAAAAAAAAAAAGGTCTGTAGGTAGGTGTGTAGGTATAAATTTAAAGTAATTAAGATTTATCTGGTCAAGTGCCTTGGAGGCTCCCCGGAGACGTCTACGACGTCTATACATTTCGACCGCTAAGGAAGGGGAAAGAGAATAGCGAATGCAAATTCGAACGTTAGTTCGGGATACGGAAGTATGACGTAGCCAAAAACCTACCTAAGGTTTTCAGTCTGTCGAGGATTCCGGGTGAAGTGCGCTTCCACCTTCGGCCTTATTATAACTTGACAACAGATGGGACACCTGCATGCAGTCTGAATACATGTACTGACTTATATAGCAACTTATATACCATTAAGATCTGTAACTGTAATATTTTAAGTACCTTTACATTCAAACATACATACTTAGACTCACGCCTATTTCCCAAAGGGGTAGGTAGGTAGGCAGAGACAACGGATTTCCATTTACTACGGTGCTTGCTTGTTTTACAGTGGTCTTTTGCCTCATGTATTCTGGCAAATAAATGCTTGATTATGATAATGATTATAATTTATGCAAAGCAATATATACAAGTTATCTAGGTCAAGATGGAACGATAAATATTTTATTTTTTAAGTTGTACAAAATTATAATCATTATTAACAGAAGCAGTCCACAGCTGGACTGTTTAGGTTTGGTCTCTCCCAAGATACCCCAGCCTTTGGCTTTGGCAAATATGGCCGGCCCACTGCCACTTCAGCCGACTAATCCTATCGGCTGTATCGGTGACTTTGGTTTTCTGACGAATATGTACGTTTCGGATCTTACCCGATCTTATCTTATCCGTGGCCATCGTGCAGAAAAACTGTATTAACCTACCTAAAATCCTTAAACTACCAAGACACTGGTACTAATACCACCTAGTTAGTATTATTCTATCATTCTCGTATGCCATTTTAAAATGTAGGTACAACCTTATAACCAATGCTTGACTCTGACTGACTCGACTGACACCCAAACTTTCAGTTTCATACCCTCCCTCTATCACACACACACGTCATACTCACCACAACAACCATACGTCTACACACGCACCACACACACTCCGTTTAAATACTTAAAAAAAAAGTAGAATTTATTGTTTTTTTTTACCGACTTTCATTAAAAGATGAAGTTCTCAATTACTTGAATTTTACTCGAATACGCCTGGACCAATTTCAAAAAATATTATTTTGTTTGAAACGGGGTACTTCACAGGTCCCATTGTCATCAAGACAGGATCTGATGATGGAATCTCGGAGAAATCGAGGGAACTCTTCAAATAGTATATGCACACTTGAAGTGATTTGGGTATTTTTAGGGTCGGTATACTTCCCAGGTGAACTCATCGTCATCAGGTCAGGATCTGACGATGGGATCCTGGAAAAATCGAGGGAACTCTTCAAATCTTAAAGGCACACTTGAAGCGATTTGGGTGTATTACCTCAAATGTCAAAAAAATACGGACACCCATATAGGATCACGCGTCTGTCTGTATGTCCATCTGTCATCAAAATAATTGAAAAAAAATACGTCATCCAAGTAAATTAAATTGTATATTATTCATTGAAGTCGGTTTTCTTTATAGTTTTTAAAATTTAATTATTATGATAGTTATTATTAGTATAAGTAGAGAGATGGAATTAAGATGAAGATTTTTCAAATTATACCACTGTACAGAACATTGTTTACAATTTACCCTAATCATAAGTAGCTACGCATTTTTGTGGGAGAAAAATAAACGTATTATTTATTATTAATGTTATGCCTTGAATAAACTCAGAGTATAGCCCTCTCCATAGTTCGCTGAGCAACTTTACACTTGTGGACCCGTCCTACCGTTATCCACCCAAAAAAACGAAATTGAATCTTCCGCGGAATAAATAAATAATAGCCCTCCCATATTCGTTCCCGACTTTGAAAACTAGTTGTCTAGTTAGTGTCCACGTTTCGTCTTTGTGTGTCATAATAGGAAGAACGCAGATAACAGACTAGTCTTTAAACAATGTACCTACATTTTCTCACGGAATTAAAATATGTAAAAATAAATAATCAGAAACATATTTTATAAGACCTTGGGTCCCTGGGGATCCGGTGCTCCGGGTTTTCAAAAAACCTACGGGGCTTTTGATTGAGACGACACGTGACCCTAGGGCTGGCTCTTATTTAGGTCAGTGAATTAGCATAGCTTCCGTTTGGTAATGATCTGGAATAATTGAGTTACCTATAGTCCGTTTGTAACGTCTCTCTGACTGATTCGTTTGTACATAAGTAGTTAGTTTAATTGTACATTTTATTTAATAAATGTATTATTTTAATATTCTACGTAAAAATAAATTTCAAAAAGAAAAGGCCATTAACAGTCAGAGTCTTACCGTCTACACAACAGCAAATAACACAGTAGTAAAGATTAATATTAGTCACTCTATTGACTCGGCAGTACGTGTGCTATCTCACGGTCTGGTAGCCGCGCTGTTTGCTACTAGATATACGCGGATTGTGCAAAGGATAGTAAAATAAGCTGACATCATGTTTATGACTGCTAGCGCCATGCAAAACTACGCAAATGACTCTACACAAAATATAATAGAATAGTACCTAGTATTATTTTTCAGTATCATGACTATCATGTACTTTTCCTTCGACCTTATAATAATAAAAAGAAACTGTTGTATTTTTTACACATAAATACTGAGCCTTCGTCATCAAAATGCCAAAAAACAAGCTTTCTTAGCCTTGTTTTGGCAAAGCGTGCTTCCCATAAAAATATGGCTAATCAAAATTGGTACATTGTGCTCAAAAATTTACAAAATTAGATTATTGAGTAAGCTTAATTTTATTAAGTTATTACAAATGAAATATTAAATATACACAATAATAATAATAATCACCTACTAGGGGGTGAGGCACATCCAAGCGTTCGTTTGGCACATGCCCACGGGTTGCATGTAGCTGGCAATCAATACGTGACAGGTTGCAAGCCGATAACCGCTTAGCCACTAGCCAATGACACATGTCATTCGGATTGTTGTTTCTAGTTCCCAGAGATATGCCAGATTCCTCACGTTTTGACACCTTCGCCGTCAGAGTACGTGTATCAAATGTGCACATAAACTTCAGAAATTTACTGTGCCTAGCGGGCGTAATTTACGTATGGACAATTTTTCTACTCTTTTTGTTTTCCTGTGTGTATTTTTGCTCTATACTACTTTAATCTATTAAACAAATCCATGAGTGGATCTGTTTCTTATTTTTGTTCCACTTTGGTCTATCTCTAATGTTATTCACTCTAGTTTGTTAGTTTAATTAGCATCTAAGATAATGTATCTGTAAAGGCGTAAGGTTAACCGCCTTTGTGGTTTAGTGGTTTGACCACCGGTGTCAGATTCAGAAGTCCTTGGTTCGACCCAATAGGGAGTACAATATTGTGCTTGGTTTGGTTGGTGGTAGGACTTTGTTTAAGTCCGTCTGGCCAGCTACATCTTACCTAAGTCTATCGCCATAACAAAATTTCTTAAACCTTTGGCCTTTTTTTTTCCATTATATCCTAATTGAATAAACTAGTAGTTCGCCCCGAACTGAGATCTCGTGATGCCTGATTAGTATTCGGTATTTAGCCTGGGTGGGTAGAATACATTTTGTGAATAAGTCACCCCTTTTTTTTTTCCTGTGTGTAAACAAAACTTTAACTGTGAGCACCAATCTGTCTGCCAGTCTGTCTGTAGTGTCTGCGTGGTGATTACAAACCTCTAAATCTTACAGTTTTGGAGGAAGTTCTTTCCACATTATGTTAGACAATAATGTGCTGTTGATATGGCAGCCCTGATGAGTCAATAACAATAAATAAAATGACCAGTTTTAATGAGATTCCAAATACCCTCTCTTATCTTTTAAGACCATCCCTTGGCCCTTCATCTTAAAAACCACCCCTAATTGGGGCAATAATAAACGAATTTTGAAATCTGCAGTCCAAGCTTCCGTTTCATACGATTTTTTTTTTTTGAATTTTCAAGACTTCGATTTTAATTAACCCTTTCGCAACCCTTATTAAAGGGGTGGTTTCAGCAAAGAAAATAAAGTTACACAAGACATACCAAGCGTTTCACCCTCTTACGCACCCCTTTGTAACAAAAACCACCCTTACTAAAAGTGAAATATTGATTTTATGAATGTGCAGCTGAATCTCTTTCAAATGACAGGCCACAATCCAAAAACCTTCGTTTCACTTCACACCACAATTATTAAATTTGTATTATTTTCCACCCCAATATCTCAAAAACTATTCTTACTTATCAAAAATCCCCCGCGACCATCAATTTCTATTTATGTTATCTCCTTACATTTTCAATTTCATCAAAATTTTATAAACCATTCGACAGCTATGCCGTCACAATCATTGCCACATACATACATACATACAGACATAGGTACATATTGTGCCGCATCCCCCAACTCAACTCGGAGATCTCGAACGCTTCGCTCACTCGATCAATTTAACTTAGATATTTGATTTCGACCACGATTTAAATGATATAGCCATGGGCGGAACAAACGCAAAAATCTTATTAAAAGTGTTTTGTTGACACCTTTCGGGAAAAATTCCAACAACAAAATACAGGAGCTAAAATAAAATGTAAATTGTTTTCCGCTATTGGTATCGGTTGAAAAATAGGTCCGAGCATCGAGGCTGAATATCGACCCAAAATCGACAATGAATCAATTTGGAGAACCGAATGATTGGAAGTCTGTTTGAATAGAACAGTTACTAGTCATCAGTCATCTAGTTTGAAAAAGGTAAAAAAATATTAAATTATCTCAGGGCAGTTTATCCTTGGAGTGGATGAATGTGGTCCAAGTACCAAGGACCGCATTCAAGCTTTTTAATGCAAAATGTCAACTGGGCCTTTGTTCGTTTCGGTAAATAGACAATTTTTTCTACTAAAACAAAGGGTTTATTGGTCTAGTTACTCGTAGTTAGCCGATACATAAAACTAACAAAATGAAATGAAGCAAAGCCCAGAGCGATTTACAAGTACCTCATATTAACATAAAAAAATCTTGTAGGGTGACCCATGGGGTAACTCTTGTTTAGGCCAGCATATTAGGATATATATTATTAGCAATGCAGCCAGTGTCATGGGCACGCTTACTGATTTAAAACAGTTGAGTTACCAATGAACAAAATGACAAGACTGCTTTCTTTGCAAATATAATTTAGTTGAAGTATTACAATATATTATTTTAACAAGCCACACAGCTCAGTTGGTAGTAGCTCTGCCTTCTGCGCTGTAGGTTGTGGGTTCGATTCCCACCCAGGACAAACATTTATGTGATGAATGTAGATATTTGTTCTGTGTGTGTATTGTATGATAAGTATGTACTTACAAAAAAAAGTATTTATGTATTGTATCCGTAATCTAGTTCCCATATTACAAGCTCTAAGCATAGCATTTGGGACTAGATGGCGCTGTGTGAAATTAATGTCTTGTAATATTTAATACAGTACAACTGCGCAATAAGGCATTGTTATAGGCCAGATATGCACTTAACATCAGGTGGGCTACTTGCTTGTTCCGTCTCCTAGTTGTATGAAAAAAAACAATCAAAGTTCCCTTTAGGACTCTACTGGATCAGTCGCAATGCAACTAGCCAGGTAAGTAGTGCACTAGCATGTCTAAACGCTCTTCAGACATCGCCAACATTATGTCCCATACACTCATCAGTTACCCGTTTCTTAACCTTTCATACAGTAATTTAATCTTGTTGCAAATTATTTTGAGTTGTACCATCCTAAAAATAAAGTTTAAAGTAGCATTGTTTCGTCAGATAAGAGCTGATTAAATAGAAGTAGTGCTATAAAAGGAGTAAATGAGTTCGTACTTGACTTCTAGAAAAACAGGTTGTGGTTTTAGATAATGGTGTATTCAATAAGTGACGTGAATGAGAGAGTGGTGAGTGGCAGAAGCAGCTCACTATGGGAGGCTTTACTCGCTTTTGCAGGTGAGTTTGCTGCTATTGTTTTTCTATTATTCTATTTTAAATCTAGTTCCCATAACTAAATCATAAAAAAAAACGAATCTAGTTCCAATACATGCTTTACTTTAGGGCTAGATAGCGTTGTGTGAAATAAATGTCCTGGAATATTTACTACATGTTAATATATTATTATAAGCCTCATAGCTCAGTTAGTAGTAGCTCTGTCTTATGTGCTTTGGATTGCGGGTTAAATTCCAACCCAGGATAAACATTTGTGTGATGAATATAGATGATATTACGACTTAACCTAAACATAATAAAAATGAATGTCAAATAAAATTAATATAATTGAAAAAGGAAAGGATTGTTTTGGTTAGCATCAGATGTCTATGCTAGACTCAGCCTGTGTTATAGACATCTGCGCTCCCCCTTCAATTTTGACACAGATTCATAACTACATTTAATAATTTATATAAGTCATGTTAATATTAATTTAAGAATTATTAGTATAATAATGCTAACAAAATGTGCGTATGTGATGTGGGTATTGTATGTGTGGCAATATTCTGTACTGAGTATATTTAAGTGTGTTAAGATTGTAATAATAACAATTCATAAAAAAATGTTGTGTTCCGGCATTGAGATGTAAAATAGCCAGTTCCTCACTTTATTGAGGGTTCCGGGTCAAGTGCGTCTCCACCTTTGGCCTTATCTCAACTTGTCACCAGGTAAGTTGAAGGCCAAGCGCTTCCCCGTCGTACAATAAAAAAAAAGTAATATATAATTAATAATTTCTTTCTTTCTTTATAAAACTTGAATTGATTAAAATAAATTATAATACCAGTTGTATTCTAATGTGAATTAATATATATATATGTACAAAGTACTCTAACATAATATTTCCAAGCGAACCACCGGATATATAGAGCAACTGTTTATACATAGAAATATGGTAAAGAAATCCCAGATCATTTGAATACGAAAAATATTATTATGTAAAAAAATACGAATAACACTAAATAAAATGTATTGTCATATAAACCAGATAATCCGCTTAGTTCATAGAAAAAACAGATGAGGTACGTATACTCAAAGTAATCATACGATTTAGATCTGAACGCTCCCACTCCCAAATCAATAATACAGATGAGTCTGACAAGCTTCCCGAGATTGTGAAGCCTCTTTAGTAGATTTTATTGCTTTTATTTCCTACAAAGTGCTTATTAGTGACAAAGTAAAGGAATTTTGTGAGCCGAATTCAGTGTCTGAGAAGCATAACGTGTAAAACATGTGGTGCTCACCAGTGCAATGCAAACATTGCTGCGCTATAGTAAAACGAAACACTGCAGTCCATTTTATGGAAATATCTTCTAAAAGATCCCTTTTGACTCCGTAGACAGAACGTCTACCGCAAAATAGCTAGACTAAAAATCTATAGCATATTAATTATTTATTGCCCAGTTTGGGGAAACCCATGCTGAAGCAGCAGAAAAGGTCCAAGCAGCTGTGAATAAAGTCTATGATTGGACAAAGAGATGGCGGATTCAATTAAACGATTCCAAATCCATACACATTAATTTTACAAATAAGAAAGAACAATACTGCCTGTTTTACATTAATAATAGAATAATACCACATGAAAACACAGCGAAGTATCTAGGGATGACTCTTGACGCCAAGCTTCGCTGGAAAGCACAAGGCACACGTTAAAAAAAAGAGAACAGTTGGACAATCGCTTTAAGCAGATGTACTGGTTGATTTGTAGAAATTCCACTCTATCAATACATAGTAAAATATTGTTGAATAAACAAGTCCTAATGCCTATATGGGCTTATGGTATTCAGCTCTGGGGCTGTATCAAGGGTGCTATCACTAGACTTACTCACGTCTTACCTAAGTGATCGCATGCAGCATGTCAACGTGAACGGCCAGCGATCTTCAGGATCTTTGGTAACCATGGGTGTGCCGCAGGGTCAATATTGGGGCCTTTCTTGTTTTTAGTATACATTAATGTTCTACCCCAAATAGTTAAAGATGACCATGAGATTGTACTGTTTGCAGATGATACGTCACTTCTATTTAGATTGAAGCGTCATATGACTAACTTTGACAATGTAAACAATGCAATCTCAAAAATTGTTAACTGGTTTAATGTAAATAACTTAGTACTCAAAGAGAAAAATACCAATGTATTCGATTTATTTTATCAAATGTAACTGAACTTAAAGCTAACGTAAAAGTTAAAGAGAAAAACATAGAATTAGTCAGTCCCACTTTATTTTTGGGATTTACCTTAGATAATTCAATGGAAAAAAACACATAGATAAACTGGCGAAGAGACTTATGCATATGCTGTATAGAAGATGCGTTTTCTCAAAGACGTTGCTACAGCAAGACTAGTATACTTCAGTATTTTCACAGTATTATGTCATATGGCATAATATTGTGGGGAAGTGCTGCAGGTATAGACACCATATTCGTTTTGCAGAAGAGAGCTGTTCGCTCTGTTTACAAAATGGGTCCCAGAGATTAATTAAGAGACAAGTTTAAGGAAATAAATATATTGACTATGCCCTGCCAATATATTTATGAAAATGTTATGTACTCGCATAAAAACATAAGCTTATTTGTCAAAAACTGTGATAAACATAATTATAATACTAGAAATAAGAATAAACTCGCTGTTCCGACAACTAGGCTCCATCTCGTAGTTAATAAATCATTCATAGGGCTACAGTTTGCCCGCTTTTATAATAAATTACCAAGTATGTGCTAAGCTTGTCAAATAACAAATTCAAAAATGTTGTCAACATAAGCTATCCAGGAAAGCTTATTATAAAATTTCAGATTACCTAGAAGATAAGAAAGCCTGGCATTACAAAAATGAATTTGCTCCATTGAATAAATTGTAACTTAAAGTTTTAGATAATTTTAAACTATTGTAATAGATCATAAAAAAAACCAGCCCGAGGTTCTTGCCTTTCTCCTTGTGTGCTGGTCGCGATTCCGAACCGGCGGTAAACTTGACGTTTAAAAGTGATCCTAAAAAATCTTACTGAATAAATATATTTGACTTTGACTTTTAATTTGCTAGTGCTACTTAAAAGACATATGAACAAAGTAAATAACCTTAGATAGAGATAGTAAGAAAAGTGCTAACGGATACATTCTTAGTTATAACTCGATGTATAAATCTAGGTCAGTTTTGAATTACTCATTAGCCTACCACTTGGCTAGATCGTAATGCAATTGGGATGTATTTAGTTATGCATTCTGATATAAAAAAAAATAAAAAATCTTTAAAGTCTGCTGCCATAACAACAGTTCTAAAATATTGTATTCCGGCATTTAGAGGTAAGATAACCAGTTCCTGAGACTGTTGAGGATTCCGGGTGAAGTGCTCGTCCATTAACATAACTTGAAACCAGGTGATCATCTCACCTGGTTTCAAGGCCAAACGCTTCAGTGATTAATACAAAAATTACATAAATATCCTATTCATGTAATTATTGTGAAATGAATGTCCTGTAATATTTATTTATTAATTATTTATAACCCCCTTAAAGCGATCACCGATCTACCTGCTAAAGTTGTTGGTTGCGACAAACAACAGTGATTTTGAACATGAGTTAATATATCTAGATCTAAAGCAAATTGTTAAAAAGCTTTATTTTTTAATTTATAAACGAGGAATAATGGTTTCAACTAGGTTAAAAAATAAAGGCATGTGAAAGGCATATTTGTGAGGGGCAGAGGTGCGCTTTTCCGGGATTTCTACCCATGGCTTTAAAACTAGAGCCAACAACACTGCTTATTACTTATTAGTCTAACCTAGTATCTCATGTTTGTCACCGATAAGTTTCATGTTCTAAAATAAACAAGAAATGGTGATATTTCTTTTAGAAATTTGGCTCATAAACTGATAAGATCGCCTTTTGAATTTGTAAATTGGACTTGATTGGTCCGTTTCAGGAAAATAATAGAAGAAAAGTGAACAGTGAACAAGTGAATTATTTATAATTATGTTATAAATAATTAGCGGCTAATTGGGTTTTTGTTTTAAAAACACTCGTACCCGTGATACGTTTTGTATATACAATTTGTTCTAGACACGAAAGATTAGCTAAAACTTATCGAACTATATCTAACTAAGTTTCTACCCACTTTGAATTTTAATATTATTCACAATGCGGGAGTACCCCTGGATATAAGTAATAAAAGGAATGTTTTAAGTGTAAAACTTCAGTTCCCTGTCCGTATAGTAGCTGTGGCGTGCAGAAGTTACAAACTTTCGCTACTGCTAGTACCAGCTCACTACTAATACATTTTTCTGAAACTGATTAGTTTTTCTTTGAATTTTCAGTAGGTTTGTATAAGTTAAATATAAGTTGTTCCAGCGTTTCTAATCTTTCGAATCCTGTAATATAAATTCAGTTGGAGAAGTTTATCTTTGGACCCCCTTGGCAGTATATTGCTTGCACACTGAGAAATAATATGGCTGTTGGAACAATAAAACTTACACGGGAGGGAGCTGCCGATAGTCAATTAAGTCATTTTAGTCCACTTAGTGATGTTTTATTGTGAAACTGTAAGTTGTCAATACAACATCATTTTTATTGATACTGTGCCTAGGCACTACAACCATGGGCTACATTGAAAGGTTTTGTTTTCGAAACATATTTGGCATAGGTTATGTGTAAGTGAGATGCAGCTTATATTAGGGAACTTTAGGGCTCCTTTCCACTAAGTTCAACTCAAAGTTATACGAGTTAAACTAATTGTTTTCTTATCAATAATTACAACTACTTTGTGTAAAATATTGTATTATGTTATGTGTTCGGCCAATAAATTTGGAATGTAGACATACTCTGTACATAGCATACTTTTTATCCCGATATATTATATACTACGTAGTGTTTAATGATGAATTAAGTATGCAATTTAATTTTACAGACTCAGCGCTGTTCTTCTTCTATTTCGGGATTATGAAAGCATTTTGGTCATTGAACTCGACCCTGTCCCTTGTTGCAGCAAGTATTCCCTTCCTAACATTGGGCATTCAGACTGCGCTAGGTGATATTGACAATGGCTTCATCTTCAGTAGCAGCAGCATGGTGTGGCATAGGACAGCTATGCTGGTGGGTGCTGGGATATCAGCGCCGGTCTTTGCAATCATATCTCAGAAGTTTGGAAGGAAAGTGGGGTACTTCATCATATGTGTGGCTCAAGGAGTAAGTATTTTATTTAATTCTTACAATCAGTAGTCGCATGACATATCATGCGACTAGATAGATTCTAATTTGGTGTGCATAAAGAAGTAAGATAGCCTCAACCTCTTGACGAATTCGGGTGAAGTTCGTTTCCACATTCGATAACTTGACACCAGTAAGGTGAAAACCATGCACATCCCCGTCGTCAGGTAAAAAAAACTTTCCTTCGGTGCCTGGTACAATATTGGATACCTAAGTATTCTTAACAAGCTTTGTGAAGTGCAATGTTCAGCATTCAATATACAATAAAGTAGATCAGCGTCTTTGTTCGTTGCACGAAGCTGAATGTTGTGTCTGCCTAAAACAGATTGAAATGGATCTAATATCTTAAATGCTTACCATCTAGGAGTTTTCTTCAGGTCAGAAAATAGGCAGTAGCAAGATTTTTGTTTGCAAGATTCGAATCTCTTGCCATCTTACAAGCGTGAGGATTAACCAAACCAAATTTAAAAGCACATATCTGTTAATCAATACTTCTTGTTGTGAATCCATTCTGCTGTCGTTTTTGGTCACAGTTCCTCTGATATTCGGCACATGGATTCAGCTCAGTTCCACTTACATTTATATTAAGTCTTATTCTTCAATTAAGTTGAGGTAGAGGCCCTTGTCATGGCTAAAGAGGGGAAGGAACAAACCAAGTTTTTCTAATGAATACTAAAATAAACTACTTGAATGTAATTGTGTGATTCTCATAAGATCCACGCTCTGAGTAGTGATCAGAGGTGAATCCTCGAAGCTGAAAAAGTCGTGAGTCTATTACATTACATAATTTGATTTTTTCAGCTAGTCTTCATCCCGGTCTTCGTAAACACTATTAACAGCTACCCATATTTCTACGCTCTCCTCGGCATATCTTCAGGAGGAATCATCACCGTCCTTTTACCCTACATTCGGGAGATTACACCATCTGACATCAGAGGGTTCAGTCTGACTTTGACCACGGTTTTGGTGGTGGCAGGGTATCAATTGAGGGTGGTGTTAGAGTGGTATGATCCACTGACGTTTGTTGGGCTGGCGTTGGTAGGAGTGCAGTTGTTGATGGCGTTAGGTGTGGTAGAATCTCCGAGGTATTTGGTGATGGTGGGAAAAAATGAGGTGAGCTTTTATCTTCTTTTATATTTAAAAAAAAAACAGCGTACAAACTTACATACTCCAGCAATTTAACTATATGATAAAAATATTTCAACTTGAAACTGTTAGAAGTAAATAGTTTCAAGTTGTAATAATTTGAAGCCATGATAAAAAAGGCCTGCTCTACACTATCCACGAATGAACTAGTTAAAAAACTTTCTTAAATTAAGAAAGTTTTTTAACTAGTAAATGGTTAAAAATTAAAGGAACGACAGAAAAATGATGTAAATAACAACAATAATATCGTTTTTATTCTTGTACATTCACATAATTTTGCTCTTTACATAATTTGATGTCCCGTATTTATTTAAGTATGAGTACATTTATATATGTGTGTAGTTTTATATAAAGCTTGTTGTATAATAATTAAGAGAAATAAAATAAATTGAATTGAATTGAATGTGTTTACTTATACAGGTTAAATAGTTTGCACAACCTGTATAAGTACACAAATAAATATGGGACGTTACACGGATTAAATATAACTAGAAACTTATTTTTTAGGCAGCAAAAGAAGCTATAGCTCGTTTGAAACGACTGCCTTTGGAGGATCCAAATATTATGAAAGAAATAAATAAAATAGAAGGAGAAGTTATTTCAACGGATGATAGAAGTACTTTACTAAGCTTCTGTAAGTAACAATCACATGCAACTAAAGGTTGTCTAAAATATGATTATATGGCTTATGATGACACTGAGCAGCATATTATAATTATGATGTCGATGTCTGGTTTTTTTAATTGTATGACGAGATAATTGAAATGCACTTCACCCGAAATACTCAACAGTCTGAGGAACTGCCTAATTTACTTCTAAAATACCGTAAAAAAATAGAATTGTTTCTTTAGCAACATACTTATTAAGATGACGGTAGCTAGCCAGGCGGGCTTGAACAAAGTTACCTACTACCAACCAAACGAAGCAAAATATTGTACTACTCTGGGGATCGACTGGATCTGACACCAGTGGGTGCACCACTAGACAGTCTAGTGGTTAACTCACTAGAATCGTAGAGTAATTAACTGCTTCTGTGATCTAGGCTAGACAACATAACAATTGTATTACTCTGCTAATTAAATTAGCAAAGAACACACATATATCTAAGTTTACAGTCCATTACCAGCCATCTGGCTCATCAAGTTATCGCTTATTGATTTCCACTATAAGGTCTGTGCCTGATGTGGAGATCAACAGACGATCAATTTTGCATTATATTCTATTAGTTATCTATTAAATAGGTGAGATTTGCTAATTCGTACTAGAATTGCATGATACATTCAGATATACTAGTTTGAATAGGCAAAATATGCAGTACATTACTGAGTAATATGCGATATCCTTTGTTTTGCCGATGCATTGTTTTTAAGTATGTTTTTTTTATTTACATAGATAGAGCTTCTTTGATATACGATCGTACATTGTGTTTTTTTTTAGTTATCCAGTACACACAAGTACATATAAGGTAGAATTTTCATTCGTTCATTCATTGAATTATCAAACTATACTAAACAAAAAGAAGGCACCAAATTAATGACAAAAATGTCTGACGTTCCAGATCGAAACAAAATAACCTGGGACAGCTTAAAGATGAGCATCCTCCTCTTCATGAGTATGGAGCTGTGCGGCAGCCTGGTCTTCCTGGACGACAGCTCCACGAGAACTTACTTCGGAGTGCAGACCACCAACGTTACTGTGGCGCTGGTGTTACTGGGGAGTTTTGTGACTGTGGCTGCTGTTACGTTTGTTGATAGAAAGGTGAAGATCAATTGAATTTAAGCTTGGTGGTTTGGTTATCAACTTGGAAGTAAGGTTATTAAACTTGGTGGTTTGATTATAAAACTAGGTGGTATGGTTATTAAACTTGGTAGTAAGGTTATTAAACTTGGTGGTTTGATTATAAAACTAGGTGGTATGGTTATTAAACTTGGTAGTTAGGTTATTAAACTTGGTGGTTTGATTATTAAACTTGGTGGTGTGGTTATTATACTTGGTGGTTTGATTATTTTACTTGGTGGTTTGATTATTAACTTGGTGGTTTGGTTATAAGCTTGGTGGTTTGGTGATTAAATTTGGTGGTATCGCTATTAAACGGTATTAAAAGATAATAAGTTGAAGGTTGAAAAAAATAAAACCAAACTGAAAATTTTGTAGCTTTATGGTTTTACCAAAATTCGGCCTATTTCTTATTTGATACTCATATTGATGAGATGTAGATGTAATAAAACATAATTTTGTATTATCAACTATTTAATTTTTGAATTACACCCCGTATTCGGAAATTCAACTTTTACAGAATTATGCGAAAAAAACAAAACTTTCTGGGAAATTTAGCATTTTGGGATTTCAACAATATGAGAATTCAACTTTCTGTTACTGAAGGCTATGCTATATATATAAATGATATAAGCCTTTGTCAATT
Source organism: Venusia cambrica (assembly GCA_951394065.1). Lineage (NCBI taxonomy): Eukaryota > Metazoa > Arthropoda > Insecta > Lepidoptera > Geometridae > Venusia > Venusia cambrica. Next base: position 6,672,072 of record OX596069.1, read on the forward strand.
CCACAATTCATACAAATCAAACGTCAAAATCCATCAAACCGCTTAGCCTGCAGAACGTGTCAATGAAATACTATCTAAAACCATAACCCTCCGTTTCAGGCCCTTGGGTAGATGATGATTTTAATGCGCTAATTGAACATTTTCCTATATACGTTTTTTTCAGTACATCCTTTCTTTTGGCTACGTGGCGATGGCAATATTCCTGGGTGTATACTCCGTGTCCACTCAGGTCGAGTCTCCACCATATGCCGTGAGGATAACGGGGGATGTATCATTGCCAATTGTGCTGGCTGCGTATGGCATGGTCTGTGGGCTCCCAGCAGTCGTGGTCGTCGAGCTTTTTACTACTAAGGTAGGATAATTTAGCCTCTAGAATTAGATAAGTTAGCGGCGATTTAGGTACTACGTTGCCAGCAGTGCTGGCATATGGATTGACAGCGGTCGTGATCTTTTAATTTACTAGGTGAGACAAAAATAGCTGTAGATTATTATCCAATATGCTTTAAGCTAACGGATGAATCATTGCTAGTTTATTAGCATGGTCTATGAGCTGCCAGCGGTCATAGTTTTTGAGCTGTTTAGTACTAAGATTACCAAAAAATATATAATTCTGACAGGGAAAATTCCAGCCAGTTTATTCGTTTGACATACTGGGAGCGTACTTTAGCGAACCTTTCAATTTTCAGGCAGTTCAACAGCTGGCCTGCTTTTGCAAGGCTCAAATTCGTACCATGACTGCTAAAAAGGTGAACGACTTTCTCATCAAGGTGAACGGTTATGCTTGTCTCTGGCCTGCTATAGTGGCAGTTATCGTTTTAGCGCTGCGTTCAAAAACTAGAAACGAGCTATTTTTTCGTTATATCGGATATTCCTCGGTTTATTTTGTAACCTGCAAAGAATACCAATTTGTTGGAGAAATGTATGTTATTTATAGTTATATTTATCATAATATTATGATACATTAGTTTAACTTTTTAAAAAGCCCAAGATTGCTTCACATTACAATTTTGCGTTGTAATGATAAACCTCGAGCTTTGACTAATGCAACATGATTCCGAACGTATCTTCTATATATATAAAATTAAAAGTCCTGACTGACTCACTAACTGACTGAAATTTGGAGGGTATGTTTGTCTTGGTGTGCAAACGCTCACAAAGAAAGAAATTTTGAAAATACACACCCCACGGGGTTCATAATGGTGTTCAAATTTTGGAGTAAAATAGTTGCATATCTTTGAAACCACACATGATAGGCACTAGAAAAATAGTATGTAGATTGCCTTGTATGACACCGTCTGTTTCTTTTTTAGTACGATATTCTGTCTCCAGGTAGGTTTACAAATAATTCATACTCGTCACAAATCTACAAAAAATCAAACGAAGTTCTTAGCAATTTATTAAACCTACCATCTACTTCAATTTTAAGTGGTTCTATAGCAATCAAAGCACATAGGTACCGTGATTACAAAATGAGCCCTTGGTCAAAAAAGACACTCAAGCGTAACCACAAATTATTATCCCACTTTATAAATTCTGAACTTTGAGTTACACAAAAAAATACTTAATAGACAAGTAAAAGCACTAATATTTTTAAGACAATGTTGATAGAACTCGTAAATAGTAACTTTTCAAGATGTCCTTCTTTGACATTCAGAAACGGTCAACAAACGTTTTAGTGCTGTCAGTTAAGACGTCATGGTACGAAACTCAATACAAAAAAAGGTGAAAGGTTTTTCAAAAATGACGGAGAACAAGCCTTTAACTGCCCTGATTTAATGATGTCATGGTACAGAAAAGCAGGGCAGTTCAACTTCTGTCCTGCTTTAAGAGCTGATAGTAAGGCGCTAGACTTCCAACAGGCGTGTTTATGATCTTTTTATAGTCCTAACGTTATGAGAGTTCAACTTTCTGTTCCTGAAGGCTAAAATAAGAGAGAACAAGAATAATATTTCATATTTATCTACAAAAACCTTAAAATGTGTCAATTTTCATGATAGGTGTGTGTTAAATGATAGATAGATATAAATATTTATTCACACACAGGAACTACTCATAAAACGAAGTGCACATTCTTGAAACGAATACATAAACTCAAATAAAAAGTTTACTAGATACAGAAAAAACATCGTGTGTAAGCACATGTGACGTAAGGCAGTTTCTCGCAATGACTTTGTTCTACCGAATTTGGTACTCTTTCTATTCTCTATAGGCGCTGTATATGTTTTTATGACAAATTCGTCTACACTCTCCTCATTAACGAATATACTTGGCAAGAGCCTGTGGTATACTCATATCACATTACCCTACAGATTATATGCTAGCTAGCCAGGCGGACTCTTCGGATCTTACTTAATTCTGTCGCAATAACAACAATTCTAAAAATTGTTGTGTTCCAGCATTTGGAGATAAGATAGCCAGTTCTTTATCTTAACTTGTAATCAGGTGAGATGAAGGCCAAGAATTTCCCTGTCATACAATACAAAAAGATACGAAGGGACCTACTTAGAAACTACCAACCTTTTTATTCGGGCATTGTATTTTCAGATAAGCACACCGATTCTGGCCGCCCTATTCACATTCTCGCAACTGCTCAAGCTGGCTCATATACACACCTTCGAAATCGCAAAAGATTACGTCGGAGGACACACGATGCTCTATGTGTTCGCCGGTATAAACCTGTACGCAGGGGTGTACGCACTGTTCGTACTCCCTTCCATTAAAAACAAGAGCTTGCGACAGATTGAGAAACAGGTGAAGCGAATACCACTGCCGGCGTGAGGGACTTCGTAATATAATAAAGGTTATTGCTCTTTTTGTATTTTATTTATAGAAACCAATGGAGGACTTTGATCTTTTTGATCTGGTGGGAAAATCTCAAATTGTTTGTGTCTGAAAATTGAAAGTTTGTCAAATTGTGCATTCGACATTGCCGCGGCGGTAAACGACGTAAATAGATGAAAAGTCTTAAAAGGTAACTAAGAATTTTCGCTTCAAGAAGGGCAGCAGCTTGCTTCTGTGTAGTATCATACACGTTTAATCGATAAGAAGAGAAAGATTGGTGATTAACTCTCCAGTTTTTGGATGATACTCTATCCAACAGTAGTCACTGTTGTTACTGGGCTGTTGCACCCACCACTTCAACATTGGGAGCCTTTTTTATACAAATAAACTACGTTACACTATACCGCGGTAGATAACATTCTCCTGATAGGTACATAAATGAATTATTAGACAAGTCATTCTATGGCATTTTTGTGAAGCGCCTAGGTGAACCACGTAGTTGGACCACATCTTTACTGGTTTTTCAAGTGTCTGGTCTGTTCTGTCTGCATGGTCAAATGCCTACAGTAAAAATAGTTTTGGTGATTTTGAAATTTAAATTCTTGTGGATTTTCACGTGAATAAGCCGGTCAAGTGCAAGAGATAAGTACTCGAGGCCAGTTGGCTTGTGTATGGTTGTATTGCATTTAGTTCGGGTCCGATCGCATGAATCACTAAGATAGAACCGAATAAATGCTTTCAGTTGGAATAAAGTATGTTAGCCACGGAACATGGTCAGAAGTAGAACCGAATGAAAAAGCATTCTTCCAAATTTTATTTTGTAAAATATTCCGTGCATATTGTTTTTTTTTTAAAACGCAACACATAACGGTTTCACCTTTTTTAATTTTGGCATCGGATTCTGTGCTATTTTGAGAATATAAATAAACAACGAAATTACAAAAAAAATAAAGCCACAAATACAGATTACTCCTGTATATTATTGGTATCTGCAAAATGGTATTTAAATTGAATTCGCTGTTTTGAAATGAACGATAAACTATGTTGTATGGGAAACTAGTACTACAGGCCCTTCTTATTCCACTCTATGTTACTAATTAAAAATTAAAATACTCCAAAATCACATTTTATAAATAAAAACCGTGATATTTTTGAATAATCAGGCTCATAATTGAGAATTAACGTCACTAGTTTTTTTAGTTTTTTATTGTACTACGGGTATGTGCTTGGCCTTCATCTCACCTGATTTTTCAAGCTATGATACCACACACAGTGCTTGATGTAAGTTTAAATGATTGACTAATAATAATAATAACACACTAGCCCCAATAATTCCCAACATTAGAAATTGTGAACGTTTTCTGATTAAAGGTTACTTATTCTGTGGGACAGTTTCGATGTTTTTTTGGATTTAAACAGCGGCCTTTGTGTAGCTTGAGCCGTTTCTGCTATACGCTGTTTGAAATTAATCATGTCATGTAATATTCTTCTTCTTCTTCTTCTAACTAATTCGTAGTTACCGTCATTCATGGCCAGCTGGCGAATTATAGATGGTGTTCACTTCGCCCTCCAACGAAGTCCTGAGATGATAGTGCATCTGCGTCAGATTTTTTCGGGAACTAATGAATGACTGAAACAATTAATAGAATGGTACTAATCAATAATTATCCCATTGAACTTGAGAATTTTAATATATGGCAACCTAGTCCATTATATAAATAAATTGCTTTTAATTATAATTTTGGCAGGTACTTTTACTTTCGCTGTACCTACACGTACAAATAATAGTTATAGATCTGTGGGTGCAACTAGGTATGAATGAATGAGTTTATGTGTTTCATCATAATCATCATCAACAGTCCATTAGTGTCCAGAGCTGAACAGAGCCTCCTCCAAAGCCTGAGGGTTTTGCCATAATCATGAGGCTTGGTAAGCGGATTGGTGATCGGACAGTCAAGGTTGCGACGAATGGGCTTTGGGCACTTACGCACCGCACCTCCGTGAGGCCCTCCGCATCCCAAGGCAGCACAGAGACCAGGCTCGCAGGACCGCTTGTTCCCCTTCTTTTTGAGAGGCTACAGGGTGCTGAAGGCCAGCGGGTGCGGGACAGAACGGTGTCATAAGAGCGCTTCGGGGAAAAAAGGATTATTCTGTCAAAGTGACGCTTTGCAACCGAGGCGGCAAAGTAGACTTTAGGTGTTCCAATATCATACGCTGCCTATATTTTAATTGATCTACTGAATTGACAGCTCACCAAAAGAAGAGCAGCAGCTTCCTTCTGTGAATTATCTACTGCTTTACTGCGATCACCAATCTACCTGCCTAGTATGGTAATCATGACAAAAACCCTCTAGCTTTGCAGGAGGCTCTGTCCAGCTGTGGATACTAATGGGCTGTTGATGATGATGACAGTTTGAGTTTTTACTGTCTGGTTCCTTACAAACTAAACCAAAACAAACAAATCTGATTGGCCGATTCACTTGCTTGAATAAACGTGTGAGCGTTGAATGAATGGTTTCTTACAGTTTACCTGTTTACTTGTTCTTGTCTTGATTGATTGAAGTGTTGATTGAGGGATTCTCTCGGCTTGTAAAACCATATGGTTCCATAAAACTCGATAGATGTCGATGACTCGAGCTACGATTATATGAAACCACAGGAAAAAAAAACATTTCTGAGTTTGAAACAAGAAACGGCCTACGATTTACTACTTTTAGAAGTCTTGTCACCTTCGTCTATGTTTTGTGTTGTGTATGGTGCATTATATGGTGGCCATTTTGTGAAAGTTGCGATTTTTTTTATGTGTAACATATTTCATCTAGCTTTCCATATATCTGTGGAAGTAATTTCGTGAAAAGGGACGGAAGTGTGTAACAGGAAGCCGGGAAAGCGTACGCTTTTGATTTGACTAATGAAGCGCGCGGTTTGAGTTGCCCGCAGATGGTACCAACCCATTTTCCGAGAGGTTGGTTCTGTCAGTTAACAGTGTGCGTGTGACGAGAAAGAGAAAGGGAGATAGAGAAGGAGAACGCATCAGCTGTGAACTTAACCTACAGTGTAGTGTTAGTACTTTAAATCTAGACTGTGGTTCGGGACATTGTTTTTAGGAGATAATGTTTACATTGCTTATTACCAAGGTGAGATGTCACACATTATTGCGACTAATGTAAGGCTAGCGCGTTTATTTTTTCAAAGTTTATCACTATTTGATGCGCAGCCCCGTGTAGTGTCATGGCAAATGCTTTCTACGGATGAGACGATGATGACTTAGGTGCAAGGTGCAGCCACAACGAGCATGGGTGAACATGGCACTAACATGGCTGACTGGCCCGCGATCCTCGCTGTTTGAACGTGGTTAGAATGTCTTTACTTTTTGTTCCATCTACTGAAAGAAAGCTTCTATCGAGACCAACCATTGTACTCATTCATGTTTGTATTATTCGATGTAATTTTATTTTTTACTGATTCGGCCGAGGATCACAAAAGGCGCAAATATAGTGGTCTCGACAGAGCTTACCTATTTGAGCCTTTTGGGGTGGAGACCTTGGGTCCGTGGGGAGCCGGTGCCCTCCGGGTTTTCAAAAATATTGCGAGGCTTTTGATTGAGGCGACACGTGACCCAAGGGCTGGCTCTTATTTAGGCCAGCGAATTAGCATAGCTATTCAGCGTGGCAATGCAGCCAGTGTCTTGGGCACGCTTCCGTCTGGTACTGGTCTGGAACAGTTGAGTTACCTATAGGCCGTTTGTAACGGTCCTTAGGTAATCTGACTGATTCCTTTGTACATAGTTAGTTTAATTGTACTTTTTATTGAATAAATGTCATGACATAGTCGTGCTTATACTTTTTGAAATCGGTATAGCGAGGCATTTAACGACAGTTTTTTTTTAATCAACCCGGCCGTAGCAGTCGCGGCTTAAGAATTGACCCCCTCCAACTCAGCTCGCGAAAGCCGATTTAAGGGATCTCAACAGAGGAAGCGGCAGCTTTTTGCTGTATGTTACATAACACCTTTACTGTGATCACCAATCCGCCTGCCAAGTGTGGTGATTATGGCGAAACCCTCTCGTTTTTGGAGGAGGCTCTGTCGTTTGACGTGACTGTATTAACGACCCTTGACTAATGTAACTTGAATACTTGATACGTACACAGTAATCTTCTAATGGATAAAAGAACAAGTCCTGAGTGACTGGCTGACTGATTGAACTAGAAACAATGCACAGCCTAAGCTGCTGGGCGTACAGACATGAAGTTTGGAGGGTATGTTTGTCTTGGTGTGTAGGCGTCCGCTAAGAAAGGAATTTTGAAAATTCGCACATGTTTGTCTTGTTGTGTAGACAGCCTCTGTAGTTCCGCGTCAGACAGGAATTTTGAAAATTCGCAACCTTAGGGTTCAAAATGGGGTTCAAAGTTCGGATTAAAATGCTGCATATCCCTGAAACCACAAATGAATAGGCACTTGAAAATTAGTATGTTGATTATTATATATATATGCCCATAAGGAATAAGTTATGGCATATTTTCGGCTTTTAATAATTTTCAGAAAGAAGCCCACCACAAGCCACCACCCTGGGCTGTCCAATACTAACTGTACAATACCACGTGACTAATAATAAACAAAAAAAACATAGGGTGATCCCATACATGAAACTTTTTTATAAATTGTTATTTTCGAGTTGTATAATAAAAAGTTGGTGTGAGTGCTTACTTTGTGGTAAATAAATAAATGAATAATAAAATCTGGCCAAATGTGAGTCGGACCGTCACAAAGACTTCAAAAAGCCTGCATTTTTTGTCTGAGAATGTAGGTCAGAATCCTCTGTGTGCGTGTCTGCACACCATGTAGGAGCTAATCGGTCAAATTTATCCAGATATCCAACAAATATTATATATATTGATAATATAATACTTGCACCTATTTAAAAAAACCAATACGCGGACGAAGTCGCGAGTAAAAGCTAGTAAGTAATATATACAATGAAGGGTTATTCAATTATTTTTTTCAAAATTCTGGCTGCTTAACGGCTTCATACTTTGTGTGTACTAAGCATAATCATGTTGTGACGCCAAACGAAGTTATCTAGGGATATTCGTTCTTATCACAAGTGTGTGCATGCCATGCAATCCAAGCGGTGCTTTCATCTGTTAATATTGGGTTTTCGGATAAGTTTAATTATATTTTATTGATAAAGCTCTATCGGGCTATGCAATACTAATGAAATTAAGCAAATATATTGCCTGTAAAGTCCATGTGGACTCGTGATAGCTACATTTTATTGGAAATCTATTAGCTTTAGAATATGATCCTTCGTGAGGTGGCGTGTCTGTGTACCCAAGAGATCACATTTTTTTTAAATGGGTCATCTCTTGACCTCGAAACTTGCACAGGCAAGCATGAGATCTAAGATGGAGCCTGCCTAGAAGGTGCCTATTAACTCTCTTCTTGAAGACCTTCATTAGGGTCGTCACACAGTGGAACAGCAGACTCTTCTCGTCTTCAGGAGTTTCCGCCTTCACCGTTCTTTAGTAGGAGTTTCCGACGCACAGCTAAATTATCATCTGTACGTTGATATTCCACTTATTAGGACTAAGTACTAGGTATCATAGATCATTTATTACTTTATTAAAAAACTTGGGGTCAGTTTTGGGCAGCAGTTTCTTCGCTGTGTTACATAATGTGCGTACGCAAAGAGTAGTAGAGCCTCTTGTGAAAGGGCTTGTCCGGAAGAGTATAACTTCAGTATGCTGAGTGCGAACGTCCATGCTGTATACTTTATAGTTTGCGTTAACTTTATTTTCTATGGCGACGTGGACAACGCCTCCTGGCGGCAAGTTTACAAAACTTTTTTGCGAGTGGGAACCTTTTACCATTACTTTTAAAGTTGCGTAAACGTAAATTTGATAGTTAACTTCATGTTTTGACAGTTTTGCGAGTGTAAACGACCAATTTTGACATTTATCGTGTAAATTACGTTAACTTTGTAGAATTATAAAGTGCATGTAATTCTCGAGCATCGATCGTCGAACGTAAAGTTACGTTCGACGATCGATGCTCGAGAATCACATAGATCAATGATGTGGCAATTTCGAGGGAAATGTATGGAGATTTTCAAAGGAATGTCAATGCCACTTCTCTATCGGCCGTTTTTTACATAGGTCTGTGTCGAGTTCGAAATAATTTGAAATGGGTTGAACAGTTGGGACAGTTGAAAAGGATTATTGGTCACAAATTAGAAGAAAATGGTGGTTTTCGATATTAAAATATAATGTGTGTCTGCTTACGGATAATTTCTGTATGACAGCCATTTCATATACGAATTCTTTGAAACTTCTCAGCTATGGTACGCGTAATATGGTTCTTGGCAAATTGTAGCTTCAAAATCAAAACACATCGTGGATTCACATGACATGAAAACTGCTGTTTAACCGCCTCTGTGGTCTAGTGGTTCAACCCACCGATTTCTGATCCAGTGGTCCTGGGTTCGATCCCAAAGGAGAGCAATATTGTGCTTGGTTTGGTTGGTTGTAGGATTTAGTTTAAGTCGCTTTTTGGTACTCTAGGTACGCTAGCTCTGGGTACTGCCAAAAGTTGGTGCCTTCGTGCGTTCACATAACTGAAAGGTACAACAGTCATCAACAGACGCGGGTTATTTAAATATCAATGTTTATTTTTTTATTGTACGACGGGGAGGTGTTTGCCCTTCATCACATCTGATTATCAAGTTATGATAAGGCCGAAGGTGGAAGCGCACTTCACCTGGAATCCTCAACAAACTGAGGTACTGGCTATCTTACTTCTAAATGCCGGAACACAACAATTTACTAATTGTTGTTATTGCGACAGAATTAGGTAAGATGGTAGTAGCCAGGCGGACTTAAACTCCTACCATCAACCAAACCAAGCACAATATTGTACTCCCCTGGGGATCGAACCCGGGACCTTTAGATCTGACACCGGTAAGCGAACCACTTAACCACAGAGCCGGTAAAATTATGTTTTCTTGATTTTCCTTTTATTGTTTCCATAACTAATGAATATTTCTGAGAAGAGTATATATGGAACCAATCTAAAGGGTACAATATACCATAACCCATCTCATGCATGCCTAGATGATCTCAGCTAACATTTTAGATTCTGGTAAGCCTGAAATTACTCCGGGCATTACTGGGTTAGCCGGCTGCGCGCGCCTGGTTACTGTCAGAGTGTCTAGTGTGAGTTTTACACTTGCTCCATTCCTACTAAAACGCGTTTGCGTTTACCATGAATCGTATGAATTATAGGGGAGAAGGTAGAAGAAGAAGAAGAATTTACTACAATTAGCATTTTAATGGTGTAGTTAGATATATTATCTTATCTAAATCTATTCAAATTACAATCAATATGTTAATGATTAAGTTGGCATTAGTGAAGTAACTCATATTTTAAAAGCTGCCCGTTACCACATAATATGTAATATGATGTACAGAAGATCAACTCCGCAAAAATCTTATAAATAAAGTAAAGCGACTCTTAGCGACTTGCTACGACACAATAAAGTGCAATTTAGGCTTGTCCACCTCCCACAAGTTGCCTCTCTTTCGTAAATTAACAGCAAATAATATCTCTTTATAGTGTTATTTAGGTAGGCACATGCGTATCTGGAATGAAATACGCAAGAACAAGATAGTACAGGAGTCAAAACCCAAAAATCATATGCAGGTTCTCAACTTTCTTGATTAGCGCAGATTATATATTAGGTACATATATTATATTTAAATATAATACCATTACTTAATATTTTTCTGAATTATAATGGTTTGATCAAACGGTCGCCATTTACTCGTTTATTCTTAGGTTTAAAGGTGCCGCCATCTTGCCTTATCTTATATGCCTTCTTACCTATTCACCGTACACGGTGAGCAAACGAATCGGTTGAATTTTAATTGCAGCTCACACTAGGTACTCTGTTTGCTAAGTTTGGGTTATAATTGAAGATCACTCGATGAGCGTTTGCTCACCGCGAATGGTGACTAAGTTAAACCAACCAAATTTAGAATTATATTTACCACTATCTGGTCGCGTTGTACCATGGACCAATTTAAAATAGGTCGATAGTGTTTCTATAACTATAACTACGTAACTTGATAATTAGTTACTTTCTAAGGCGTAAGATGTCACTAAATGTTCCAAATCCAGAATTAAAATCTGATATTTCTGAACCATACTGCCCTTCTCGTTCAAATCAATACAGAAAGATAGCGCTGTTTCTGCTTTTTTTTTGCTTTTTGCTGCAACGTCGTTATTTCCCCCGTTTGACGGTACATACCTAGTAGGAAGCTAGGTACCTTGCTACCTAATTGATTGAAGACTAAAAAAATATTTATCAACAAGGTTTTATTTTATGAGAACTTAAACCTTTTTTTAAGGAAATCTGCTGCTTGAAAAAGATAGTAGGTAGGATAGGCAGGTTTAAGTAAGTGGTAGGTATTATCTGTACCTAGCTACTTAAACCTGCCTAACAAAACAAAATATAAATAAATCCTTATTTTATTATAACTATAATTTAATTGGTGCTTATTTACGTACTTACTCACTCTACTCTCATTGTGAAAATCCAAGCGATGAGAAGTGATAACTTTACGAATCCGTAAAGTTTACGCCAAAATTATCGTGGTTGGTTGAAACAACCAATCATGAGCGATAGCGTCCCCACTCTCGTCTGATAGTCGATGCTCGATAGGTTTGCCGTTACAAATCTTGCATTCGCGAATTGTGTTTTATTTTAATTACACTAGATGGCGATGTGCTAATTTCATACAAATCATGGCAAACGCTAACGCGATCGGTATGGAGCAATATTACAACTGACACTCGGCACTCTGATCCGAAAGGCTTAGCTCAATGGGTCGCATCTACTTTGTGAGTATTTTCACAAATGGGTTCGCAACAAATGAAATATTTATTTTTACGACCACACGTGCAAGTGACAGGCTGCCTCGTTTGAAGAATAAATGAGTTTTGCTTTGGATTTATTAGAATTTGTTGATTTTACCCCATTTTATTGCCCTCAAAAACATGATCATGCTAGTTAAATATCTTTGGATAATTTGAGCTACATAATATGCTTCATTCTGATGCTCCCATCTTAGCACTGCATACTTCCAATAATACTAAGTCTCAAGTACCTACCTACTCATCTAAATTTTCCAGTAGGTATAGTTTCACAATACCTATGCCTATCTAAGGTATAAACTCCTAGATTTGTGTGAAGTGCTTGTGTTCGGTAAACGGGAAATATTATTTTTTTCCTTGTAAGTAAATTTAATCGAATAATTTAAGTAGGTACCCATTTGTGGCACACTCACTCGTGTGTCAAACACAGGTCCCTTCTAGAATACGCTGCCTAAACCATTTGGCGGTTGCGAACATTTTTTAGAGTGCGACTGGATGAAAACCAGCGTTGCTGAGCTCTTACTTTTTTACCAACAACATGAACCCGTTACAATTGCTTGTATTTCTAAAAATATTGTCATATGTGTTGTGTGAATAAACGCCTTTTTATTATTTTATATATTTTATTTAATAATGTCTCCACAGAGTATCGATCAATTGTAATTAAAGACATCCTTGTTCGACTTAAAATACCAATGAACCGAGACTGTGGTCTAGAGATTTACCCACCGGTTTTAGATCCAGAGGTCCCTGGTTCGATCTCCAGGGGTAGGTATACAATATTGTGAAATGTTTGGTACCACCATCGTACTTAGGTCTGTCGCCATAGCAACAAATAATATTGAGAGGTATGATAGCCAGTTCCTCAGATTGTTGAGGATTCAGGGAGAAGTGAGCTTCCAGCCCCTATGAGCTTATCATTACTTAAAACCAGGTGAGACGAAGGGCAAGAGCTTCCTCATCGTACAATAAAAAAAAACCTATACGCAAATACCTACATACGTACTACCTACGAACACGTACAAATAAGCAAATATGAAGGATTTTGCCGTTCATCTACTCCTCAGTTCGTCCATAATTGGATTTGTCCATTTCGAGGTTCGTCATAACGCAGTCCGTTTATTTCGTGATTCATCATTACGCAGTTCGTCCATTTGGTGACAACATTACAAATTACAAACCAATTTTACCTTAATATCTGTATTACCAAAACGCTACGATATCGCAAACTAAAGGTACAGCCTATGAGTACAGGGCCCCAGGGGAGGGGAGAGAAACGTTATTTTTTTGCACATTTTCAGTAATAGCGTCAAAAATACCGACGTAATTATAAAATATAATATCTAACATATAAATATATTATTTCAAAACAGTTAACAGTCACATTACAATATAAGCGGTAGTATTTTATAATAAAAGAAATGGAAAAGAGAGTTCCACTTGTAAAACAAAGTAACAGGCTTGTATGAAACCCCTGAAGGACTATGATACAATTTTCTTGGATCATCCCTATAGTTTGTGCAGTTGAACGAAATATTAGGTGGGCGAAATACTTGTTGGACAAAATACGTGTTTGACCAAATGCGTGTTGACGTAAATTCTGCTGGTCGAAATGCCAGTTGGACGAAGTGCGTGTTGGACCAAACAGTGTTGCGAATCAAAATTCCATTTGTCTTCCAAATGGAATTTTGATTCGCAACACAAAAAATCTAATTACGAATTCAAAGACGGTTCTATACAGACGCACTTTATAAACGCATATACATAAAATTAAGAATAAAACTCATTATAGTACCGCTATCTTTTTTTTATTATTATTTCATTAAAGTAGTCTGTGGTTTTAGGCTGAATATGAAAAAGAAAGCGCACGCATGCGCAGTTCGAACTGTGAAAAAAATGGCGCACGCATGCGTAATTTGAACTTAATTTCCCGCGCTTCCCATAGTTGCTTATTGGACCGACAGCTAACAAATCATATGAAGTACCTATCTACTGATAACAAAAACACATTTTTTTCTGTCCGATTATCCCGGATAATCTCCGAAACGGCTAGACCTATTTTGACGATATAGCTGGCAGATAATTGATATTATAAGTAACTAAAGCTACTTTCATTTAAAAACAATAATTAGGTTGCCATGGAAAAATACCCATCCAATGTTATGGTTACTATCAAAACTTGCGTGAGTGGTACTAATTTTAAGACGTAAAATGTATACCTACGGTTACTAGATTATTTTAGTGTATCTATCATCCTTTCCATCCCACCATACGATGGGAACGAAGCCCCGGGTGCTATTAGGTAAAATATAGCCTATATTATCTTTATTACTTATAAAAAAATATTGTTAGTATGCTAGATTAATTATAGAAACAGTACTACTTATTTGTTTAACTAAGAAAAATCCCCGTCTAAACGTGTATGGTCTAGAGGTTCAACCCACCGATTTCAGATCGAGAGGTCCCAGGTTCGATCCCCAGGGGAGAACAATATATTGTTTTTTTATTTTGGTTGGTGGTAGGACTTTGTTTAAGTCCGCCTGGCTCTAGCTACCACCATCTTACCTAATTCTGTCGCCATAATAACAATTCTTAAAAAAAATTGTGTTCCGGCATTCAAAGGTAAGATAGCCAGTTCCTCAGTTTGTTGAGGATTCCGGGTGAAGTGCGCCTCCACCTTCGGCCTTATCTCAACTTATTACAAATTAAACATTAAAAAAAAAACAGAATTGATTTTACCTAGACTTAAATAAATTGATAATGTCATGAATAGAAACACAGAACCCAATAACACCTTACAACAAACTAGACACCTGCAAACTAATTACTATATAGGGACCATTTCAATCCAACTAAAAAAGGAAATTTTTGGCCGGTCCGCGATAGAAACTATCTGATTTTGCAATCTCCGATTCCATTCTATTCTAGTATTGAATCGAGATAACTATTAGATTAAACGATTTTGGCTATTGAAGTCGTAAATGTTTATTTATGAAAGTACCTACTGTGATAGTTCACAGGAGCTGTGTGGTCAAGTGGTTATAGGCCCGGCTTCCGATTTGTAGGTTGTGTGTTCAAATACAGTCGTGCACCAATGAACTGTTCGTGTATGATACGTGAAATGGCTTAGCTTCAGCGATCATATCTTCCACAATACTAAAGCTTTTACTTTGAAATTAATATATGTTATAGTTCAGGATTGATGCTAGAACGCTTGTGTTTCGAAAACACGATTACATAAAATTTTCTCTAGAGAAAAAAGACCAAAGTTAATTAGGCACTTGACACTTTGTACAGTAAATAAACACAGTATACAGCAGACAGTCTGTGTTTTAGATTTTCTAAATGAATATTTGATTTGCCGTAGTATAGAAAACGTAGAAATTTGCGCATATTTCTGTCATCTGGTGGCCATAAAGCACAGTGGTTGAGCGCACAGCAATTTCACCTTTATTATTACTATATCTTAGTTCGAAACTAGAGTAAAGTTTCGTTGAGTTGCTAATCTGAGGTAGTATAAGCCGTGTATTTTATGTGCGCATTTGACACAAGCACATGCTCTGTCACATCGTGAGGAAACCGGCATGTGTCATTTGTTAGTACTCCGCTAGGCGGCGATGGTCTTGCAACATGTCACGTATCGAATACTAGTTACTTTTAAACCTGGAATGTGCCGAACGTAAGTTTGGACGTGCCTCTGACTACTCTAACGGTCTGAAAATTATCAAAATACATGGATTGTCGTGCACGAAAATCACGGAGTATTCGCAGCTATCGGGGAATATGGTGATTCACAACCTAATCAATCTTAGTCTAACTTCACAAAGTTCAATATGTGTTCTACCCAGGAATTGATCCCGGGACCATTATATTAGGTATTGTAGCCAGTGCAGTAGCTACCTACCTCTGAAGTATTTAAATCAATTTCAAACTCAATTATCGTATATTTAGTAAGAAGTTTTAGGATCAATTACAAACGTCAAATGTCAAGTTTTTAAATAAATGAAAAGGCTTTTATTCACTCAACATTCAACATCACTTGGTAGTAGCAACACTTTCATAAAAAGGTACCCACGCAATTGAATTAAATTGAATTGTATAGTGAGTGAAATTCAAATTTTCAAATTCAAATTCAAATTCAAATTATTTATTGCACTTATGTTGTTATTAGGTATACAGGTGTTGTGAGGATAAAAGTTTCAAACATAAACCCTGTTAGGGCACAGCAATATCACACTAGGAGGCGCATTAAACTTAATAGCTAAATAAAACTATACATAATACTAAATTCAATAATAAACTACTATTCTTATTCATTATACCTTTACTTTTCTTACATGCTAATTATTTAGTTTATGTATCACCCAGAAACTCATGCAAAGAGTAAAAGCATTTTTCTGTTAAGTAGGATTTTAAACACTTTTTCAATTTTTGGGGCGTTTGCTCATCTTTTATATTGTTAGGGATTTTATTGTATATTTTTACACACAATAGCTTTACACGTTTCCATTTTGTCTTAATGTTGGTGAAAAAGGGCTCAATAATACTTTAGCTTGATTGTCGTTCAGTGTGGAAATGAATCGAAGTAAAATAAAGTGAAAATGATCGCATTCGCAAAATTGATAAGCATTTCTGATCAATTCACTGTCCTTTAATAATTACAGATATTTGTAATATTTGCCAGTTCCTCAGTTTGCTGAGGATTCCGGGTGAAGTACGCCTCCACCTTCGGCCTTATCTCAACTTGTGGAACCAGGTGAGATGAAGGCCAAGCGCTTACCCGTCGTACAATAAAAAAAAAAAAAAGAGTTGAAAATAACCTAAATATTTCAATAGATTATATTGAAGTATTAGGTCCTTACATATGAAATTGGCGTTTTGTCGTACTGGCCACTTTGATCTTAAATATCTCCTCTTTGGTTAGGAATTCCAAATTCAAATTTAAACAGCTATTTACTCATGCATTTGTGTTTCGAAAACCGTAATTCATTTGTTTTTTTCTCTTTTGCTTTTTTTTTCTGCGTCACTCATTTCACAAAATGGAAAACTTAAAATATCGCATTATTTACGAATACGAGTTCCACCGTGGCACCAGTGCTGCAGAAACGGCTCGAAGGATTAATGATGTGTATGGTGGTGGTGTCGCAAAAGAAAACACGGTGCGTTTTTGGTTTCAACGCTTTCGTTCTGGAAATTTCGACCTGCAGAACAAGCCCCGTGGACGGCCGGAGACCAAGGTCGATAATGATGAATTGAAGGCTATTGTGGAAGCAGATCCATCGCAAACCACATCACAGTTAGCTGCAGGCTGCGGTGTTAGTGACAAACCGTTTTAATCCACTTGAAGCAAATTGGGAAGGTGAAAAAGCTTGAAAGGTGGGTACCTCATGAATTGAGTGAAGCAAACCGACAAACGCGCGTCGACTGCTGCGTTACATTACTCAACCGGCACAATAATGAAGGAATTTTAAATCGGATCATTACATGTGATGAAAAGTGGATCCTGTACGATAATCGTAAACGCTCATCGCAATGGCTGAACCCTGGTGAACCAGCAAAATCTTGCCCCAAGCGAAAATTGACTCAAAAAAAGTTACTTGTAAGCGTTTGGTGGACTAGTGCCGGTGTCGTACACTATAGCTTTCTTAAATCTGGTCAGACGATTACGGCTGATGTCTATTGTCAGCAACTGCAAACATGATGATGGAAAAGCTCGATGTTAAACAACCGAGACTTTTCAATCGCTCTACGCCACTGCTGCTTCAAGACCACACACGGCCCAACAGACGACTACCAAATTAGAGGAGCTTCAATTGGAATGTCTAAGACATCCACCGTACTCTCCGGACCTTGCTCCAATAGATTACCATTTTTTTCGAAATTTGGATAACTTCTTGCAAGGAAAAAAATTCAATTCCGATGAGGCAGTCCAAACCGCTTTCAAAGATTTCATTGATTCCCGTCCGAATGGTTTTTTTAGTAAAGGGATCAATTAACTACCTATAAGATGGCAAAAGTGTATAGATAGCAATGGTACATACTTTGATTAATAAAATATATTTTAATATGAAAAAATTGCCTTTATGTTCCTCCCATACAAAACGCCAATTTCATATGTAAGGACCTAATATATAGGTTTCAGATATATTTTTTTATTTCAACTCACGCTGAATGGTATGTTTGATTAATTTATCAGTTCCAAATAGGCCTTTTATCTTCTGTTGAGTAAATGCCGACAAAACAGGCTTGTAACATTCAAAGGCACTTTTCTCGATAATTTGTGAAAACCCCGTACTGGGGAGCGAAAATGAAAGCCTGAAAAATGTGGGTCCATTTGTTTCACAACGATTTAAATGAATTTTGCTTTTATGTGAAGGGTTGGTCTGCTATAACGCAGCATCCCATTCTAGGGTTTAAGTTAAGCAATTATATAGGAACCTTGAGATTATTACCGACATCGAAAATGTTACCTAGATTTTTATTTTAGTCGAGGGAAACGCTTTGTCTCCATCTCAACTGGTGTTAACCTATGATAAGAAGGTGGAAACGCACTACACTGGAATCTACAACAGACTGAGGAACTGGTTATTGAAAAGCCGGAACACAACAATTAAAATTTGTCCTAAAAACAGTTAGAACATAACTTTTACCAGGACAGTTAGGATGGAAGAAATGCTTTTATTCGTCGATTTATAGTCAACGGTTACGGCTGATCCTGTCAGTGGTGGTAGATCCTGTACTAGCTTGTGACCTTCCTGGTGAAGTTCTATGTGCTCTGACGGTTTGCGGAAGAACCAGTGCCTCTCATAGGCAGCTTCTGGGAAAGCTCGCTCTATGAGGCCTCGCTCAGGTAATTCCCAGGCGAGTATCGAAGTCAAGTGCATACCTATTTCAAATTAAAAATGCCTCTTTTCCGGAGTAATTTGTATATTTACTACACTGCCTCAGGATTAATTGATTAGTAAATGTTTTTGATTGATTGATTATCATTTTTTTAAATAAATACTTATTACAGAACATTCGTTTCACGTAGCGCCATCTAGCCCCAAACTAAGCAAAGCTTGTAATAAGAACTAGATTACTGATAGAATACTTAAATACTTTTTTTTTGTAAATACATACTTATCATACAATTGGGTGTTGTACGCCCATCACAGAACAAACCTCTATATTCATCACACAAATGTTTGTCCTGGGTGGGAATCGAACCCACAACCTACAGCGCAGGAGGCAGAGTTACTGCCAACTGAGCTATGAGGCTTGTTTCTGAGCTATGTGGCTTGTTGCAACTCTGACCACGTTTTAAATAATAGAAAACAAAGCAGATAAATACACAAATATAAATAATAATAATACGTATATACAAGTAATGGAAGTAGCAGGAACAGACCCTTGAGCTTACTTATGCTATGAGTGAAGTCTACGAAGAGAAATACTCTGACTGATGAAAATGCCTACATCTCTCGTTTACGGTCATCGTTAGTTGGAATTGGGGGATTTTTCAATTTTCTCTTAATACTTTCCAATTTCGTAAAATGCACACCGCGCATCGTAAGCCAATGAGAACAAAGTTTCAAATAACTTTGAGATAAACGACGGAGTTGTAAGTTGTGATCCATTAGATACTAACTCATCCTTGAAGTTGGAAACTTTTTGAAGTTCTAACTGAAATGTATCAAGAAAAGGCCTCTTAAAATAATAAAACTTAAACGATTTTTTACAACATTCATTTAACTAGCAATGTTTTAATATCTCTTCGAAACTGGAGGTTTTCTGTGATTACCACACTTGGTCTGCGGATTGGTGATTGCAGTAATTGAGTTGGATATTACATAAAAGGAAGCAGCAGCGTTTCTTCTGGTGTAATAGTTGACATAAAACATTCTTAGGCCGAATTGGAAGGGTCGATTTTTAAGCGGCCATTGATACGGCAAGTTTTGAGAAATAGTTTCAAGTTATGTAATAAAAGCTTCACAGCTTAGTTGGTAGTAGCTCTGAACCGAGAATCAAACCCATAACCGTATATATAACCATAATGGTTGTAAATTTGATTCCCACCGGGGATAAACATTTGTGCGATGAATATAGTCTGTTCTAGGTTTGGGTGTTGCATCGTAAGTAGATATAGTAGAGCAGAAAATTATGTATTGTTCACTCACTCTTGTGAACTCACAAGGAGAACAATCCAAATAGTGTAACAATGGGCGGTTTTATCGCTTACAAATCTCTACCAGACAATATTTCTTTAATATTATGACATTATAGAGGTTATTTACTTATTTTGTATCAAAATAGTGTATCAATGGGCGGTCCTATCGCTTAAAATAGACCAGACAATCTTTATAGAATATAATCACATTATAGAGGTAATTTACTTATTTTGTAAATATTTACAAAATAAAAGTTTATAGAGGTTATATCCGAGAACTATTCTACTATTTCTAACTATTCCTATATTACAAGCTATGCTTACATGTAAATTAGAAAACATTCACGCAAACTAGGTTATTTTATATTACACACTCTACCCGTACACACACGCACTTACATTCACATTCACATCCACTAAACACTCCACACAACTTTCCACACACACCAATCCATCAATTACCTCACCCACACAATCCATTCTAACACACAATTCGCTATAGAAATATTTTCAAGTAATTGTTGTTAATTAATGACAACCACAGATTATATATATCGCATAGGTTGTGATTATGTCGTTAAGCAAAATCAGCTACGTGACCTGGTGACCTGTATTGTATTCAGGTTTGTTATAAACCTACCACAGGCAACAGTCTGTGTATAGTTTTGTCTGATATGATAAGATAAAATAATTTATTTTCGTATCTACAAACGTCTTAGATCAAACAAAAAAATATCATAGGCTTATGACTAAGTAAACATTTCACAGAGAAAACATAGGTACCCAAACTAGGATAAACCTGTGCGATGGTATACCTATACCTCCCGTCGAACTAAGCGTGATAAAACAGGTGTTCTAACTTCTAATATCAGCCTTTGCTCTGTCCTTTATTTTAGAGAAATAAATAAATTTGATTTACGGTTAGATGGTGGCGGTGTGTGAAAATTGGTTCTGTCCGCTTTATTCAATTATGTCTGGAACTTTATCACGTGACAACATATCACATCAGCATCCGATTATTGTCCACAGCTGGACAAAGCTTCCTCCAAAGCTAGAGGCTTTTGCCATAATCACCACGCTTGGCAGGTGGATTAGTGATAGTAAGGTAAGGAGTAGATAATACTCAGAAGGAAGCTGCTGCCCTTTTTTTGGTGCCCCTTAGTCGGCTTTTACGACATTCATGGGCTGAGTTCGAGGGTCCGATGCAGATTCAAGTGACATCAAGACCATAAATATAAATATAAAATAGCCATCAGACCTGAAAAAAGTGGACCCATCATATTTTGAGGGCTAGCTTTACGGAATTGATAGTAATTCTTCATTTCATTGTTGCCCACGAAAAACGGGTCCGCTATTTGTTGAGAAAATCCTTTATGTTTTTTTAGCTTGTATCGTGTGCCATCCATTTTTCATTTTAGATGGTTCCTCTGTGTTATGTACGCGTGATATATACAATTGGAAATTGTAGCTTCATAACACGTCGTGGGTGCAAAAAGTGGCATTCGTCACTTCCTAGAAACTACATAATATAACTAGCATGATCCATATATAGGGTGTCCCACGGCCATGCCATATGGAGGGCAAGTACCTTAAATATTGAAGATAGAAATTTTACTGAAAGAAAATTAAAAAACAATTGTTTTTAAAATCAAAATGAAGTCTTCTTCCCTATGAAGTCTTCCCTGTACCTATATAAAAATATTCTTAGTTTTTCCATATTGTTTCCCTCACATTAGTGTTAGGGGCAAGTTTTTTTTTTTTTATTGGATAGCCAAGCGTTTGATGGTGGTCCATGCGTTAGATTTGACGTTTCAAAATGACCCTAAGAAATCTTAATTGGACCTAGTTATGCAGAAAGCAGCCATATGCCACTTTTTCCAAAAATGAGTTATGAATACAGCCATATTAATTTCGGCATTGTGGATTTTTTGCAAAGACAGCCATGTCGATATCTCTATTAGATACGGAGATATAAGCTGTCCAATGCAGCCATCTCAACAATATTTTTTTGTATATGAATATAGCCAATTTTGACATTAACTAAAATACCTTTATTGCAGAAGTCAGTCTACCTTTATGGCTGATTTTTACAAATTTGAAAATGTTAGGCGGTATCTATTTTCAAGTTACGTTAAAGGCAGCCAATCCATGATGGCTGATATTTGCAAACTATTTATTTGTCAGTAGTGGTAGTTGGCGGTTTTTAACACTAAATTGTCTCTTTTTTTGCCAATTTAATTACAAGAAATAGGTACAAAATTACTACTACTTTTATTACAACGTTCTCTATCCAGTATCGAAAATGGACACAAAACAGTAATAAAGATTACTTTGACTATAGGTAAAGACTTAAACCACCAAGGAATTTTATAGGTTTCACCTGCAAATGCAAAAAACAGTGCAAAACAGCTGTTCCCTTGCAATCACTTTGTCTCTTTGGTGGCACATGATGATTGCTTATATGTATTCTTCCTCTATTTTTTCGTTTTTTATTATTCTTGAAATATTAAGTATCTACTATTCTTTCATTGTAGGTATACTGATTTGTTCACACTTTTTTATGTTATTTATATTGCTTCCTATACGTGAAAACCTCTTATTGGCCTAATGTTGTTATTTCTGTGTTTCATTTAAGTTGTATGTGCTGTTGGTTTTCCTAGAAAATAAAATAAATAAAAAATAAATAAATCACACTAATATTTTTTCTAAAAGTTAATTTATTTCACAGACAACATTTTCAAGGGTTTTAGTTGAGGTGAGAAGCGAAAAACCACAAAAAATAAAACAATATAGACCGAAAATTGTTTTTTCAAACAATTGTTTTACACCTTTAAAGTTAAAAGTTTTTAAACATTAAAGTTAAAATATTAAGTAAAGACACGTGCAATATCTGCGATAAATTCCGCATCGAACTAATAAATGCAGGAAGAAGGGGTGGTGATATCAACGCCATAAAAGAAACAAACACTAATATTTACCAGGCGGAATGAACAAGATCTGAATATAAATTTGATAGACATAGAATGTCTTACGTTTTCTAAGCAAAAAAACACTACCATTAGGTACTCCGAATTCAGACGGCTTTACAATTTGGGTGAGCACAGTCCAAATACAATCAAAGCTACTGTTATACATGGTTCGAGAGTCAGGCTAGACGTGAGGCACAGGAAGTGGAGTCCTCTAAAATATCTAAAATATTCCTAGATAAAATTGCCTCTCTGTCTCTGACAATATATATATGAAACCATTACTTTTTTGTCAGATGCGTATCAGTGCATAGGGGGTCAAAATTGCAATATTAATTATGACGAAAGTGGTGCTCAAAATGAAGCCGTACCTAGAATCTATTACTTAGAATGTTAAAATCCAATGACTATTACAATACGATATTGAAAGAGCTTTGAAGTACAAAGGATTTATACGCCTGATAATTAGATTCGAATTAAGGCAATATGTAAAAAGAAAAATTCTCTAATAACTTAACTTAACTTGCCAGATGTAAATTGATAATAAGTTACTCGACCAAGACTCTAAAAAATGAAAAGGGAATTGGAAGATAACGACAAGAAATGATAAAGTTAATAAAACAAAAACAAGTGAATTAAAATAACAAAGGATGACACATATCATATTTATATGAAGGTTGATTAAGCTTTCAATTGTTGATATTTTTCTTGCAAGAAGTAAGATTTTAAATAGGAAGATGTGGAATACGAGCGAACATTTTTATAATAAACATTTCTTATGCAATTACAGAGTTTTCATTAAAATCTCTATTAATTATATTTTTTAAAACACCCAAAAATTATAGTTTTAGAAAACAACAGAATTAAAACATTGTATGTATAACATAAAATCATTTTGGCATGTTTATAATAATTGCCAGTAATACATTTGGCTGACTTTTACACGATCTGTCCGTTTAAAAAAAAAACAAAACACAGCCAACTTACGTGGCTGGTTTATGATTTATTGATGTTTCTTTGAAATATGCTATTAAGTACAAAACAGCCACGGTTAAAAACTCAATTACTTATATTAATAGCAACGGTTCGAATTACTGCATAGAATAAAAAAATAATAGATTTTAGTACCTACATTTCTCATTTATTAAATAATCAGGAAGTCAATAAATAACCGAAGTGTAACCATCGACAGAAAAACGCTTATATCTCTGTTTATTCTTTTCCCCACATGGCCGCTTTCTGCATAACATGATCCAATTAAGAAAAAAAATTGACTTTGACTTTGACTTGACTATGTGTATGAATAAATTAATAAAGCTTTAACTTCCATAGCCAGCGGGTAAAATGCAGCTTTTTCGGGGATTTTATCGTGGACCTACTATTTTCCTATCAGTATGTCCTTTATATATTTCCCGAATAATCAAAATATTTTTTCTAATCGTAACGGAGTTCAAACATTAAAAAAAAATATATAAAAAAACATACAACCGAATCGAGAACCTCCACCTTTTTTTGAAGTTGGTTAAATAGTATGGCTAAGGCAAGCTTTACTCTAAAAAGAGTTATCTTGCAGCAAGCCTAGGTAAACAAGACATTTTGCAGTGTGATATAGTTTTCCGTCCAATTAGTTCACAAACACGAGTCCAACAGCCTTTACCTGCAAACAGGGCTCCAGGGACGGATTGAGGGACGAATTGGTCTTGGCAGGCGGGTTAAATATCTTCTTATAAAAATAATATAGCAGAAAACTCTTCTACTCTTTTTTAACCGGCTTCCCAAAGAGGAAGTTCCAATACCTACGGATTAAGGGTTGTCGACAAAATGAAATGTTACATAATTTTACTTGTCAAAAAAGTCATTTCATTGCAATTGTCATTTCTTTACATGTTAGGTAAATTAGTTAAACTTTTTTTTTTATATTAGATTTTCATTTTTATTTTATCATTAGTTAGGAGTAAAGGTTTTGTTAGGAGGGTCCCCACTTTCTTGAGGTCATATCTAGACTTGAAATAAATTTAATAGTAATATAGCTTTATATCTTTATATATCCTTTTAAATACCGATTCATAGCTAGTACAATCCCGACGAAAAGTTAGCCTAAAAAATACGATGCTATGTACATAATGCATTTTTTTTTTAAATCAAAACAAATCATTTATTTGCAAGAATACATACGAGTGCGTGTATCTACAAAAGGTTTTAAAGATAAATTTAAGATATTGGTATCAGTGCTAGATTTTTACTAAATGCCCAGGTAAAAAGCGAAATTTGACGTTAAAATATGCTCACTAAACCGGCCACGTACAAACTCACACACCGATGGTTCCACCCATGTATTTTGTACTCAAAATACATACGGAAAAAAATAACTGTCTTTTTAGGGTTTTTGAGATTAGCTCGCTGACAGACAGAGGGACGGACAGCGGAGTCTTAGTAAATGGGTAAATGGGAGTAAATGGTAAGGAACACAAAAAGGGGATATTTTACGACATATACGCGAATTCCAGTTCAGTCCTGTGAAGTCGTTAATCAAAGGATTCTGATCCAACCTTTGTCTTTAGTACCTACGTTATCTGTGGTCTAATTACTTTGCCGATAGTCAAGCAAGATTGAAAAATATCCATAGGGGCTGTTTTTAACTTACTCAAGCATATTTACCTCATAAAAGCGTCATAGCTCAGTTGGTAAATGATCTGCCTTTTGTTTAGGGTTGTAGGATCGATAAAGTTGTGGGTCCTAATTAATTAATGCAATTTTTTTTTTGAGTAAATTTTAAATCATCTTATCTAGCTAAACTAGTTAATCTAGCTAGCTTTTACGTAATTGATAGTTAGTCATCACAACACAGGGAATCCTAATGTGAAGACCAAAGTCATATGTAAATCTATATGAGGTATATACCTAAACATCTTATCCTAACCCATCACATAATAATCACCTAATTATCTAAGTTTCCCTCTTAACATAAACCCTTATATACCTAGCGCCCACAAGAGGCAATTCGATGTTAATTTAAATTTATAAGTTTAACTAAGTTTGGTTTTTCATTTTTTTTTTACTACGGGGATGTGTTTGACCTGATTCTCATCATCACTTATCACAACAGTAACTAGCACGTTAAACATTTTAAGTTAAGATAAGTAATGTAAGTTATACATTTTAATACATGTGTTTTACAATTTACACATTAGTAGATCATATTTATTGTTGACTAAAAGGATCTTATCCAAGGTGTGGTCCGTCTTACTTGTCACATCTTTACTTGTCTTTATATCCTCAAAAAATCTATCATCAAAAAAAGCAGTCAGAAAATCCCCAGAAAATGTAACAGATGATGTATACAGTACTCATTTAATATTTCATAAATTCATTAGTTATTATATCATTACATGATTAATTCATTATTTTATTCAATCACAGATTCATTCATTAATGTAGATTGTCAACCTACTCCTACTTATTTATTTACTTGTTCACCCTCAATCAAAAGCCCCGAAAGATTTTTGAAAACCCGGCGGGCACCGGCTCCCCACGGACCCAAGGTTTCAACCCCAAAAGGCTCAAATAGGTAAGCTCTCTCGAGACCACTATATTTGCGCCTTGGTAATTCATTACTTTATGAATTCATTAATTGAATCATTCATTAATAAATTCAATCATCAATTTATTAACTCATTCATTCAAAATCAGAGATTTTCAAACTTTAATCGAATTATGCAAATAGCATACCTAAATCACCTAACTAAAGCACGCGTGGCTTTACTACGAGTATGTTAAAACTCAAAACAACATGACAAGGCTCGCGCATGGGTTCGCATAAATTTGACATTAAATGCTCCCACTACTTCCTGGGAACGGCTACACATACATGGCTTTCCATTTATTTCATAAATTACTGATTAAACGCCCGGAACTCCGGGCGAAAATACGGCTCCCGTCTTCCCGGGCAATCACAGCGCCTCCTACCGGGTCCAATTGTGAATCCAAATGTACATATAAATTATGTTATAATATCAATGTGCCTGAAATAAATGACTTTTGATATTTAGGCCAGCGAATTAGCATAGCTATTCAGCGTGGCAATGCAGCCAGTGTCTTGGGCACGCTTCCGTCTGGTACTGGTCTGGAACAGTTGAGTTACCTATAGGCCGTTTGTAACAGTAATCTGACTGATTCTTTTGTACATAGTTAGTTTAATTGTACTTTTTATTGAATAAAGAGATTGTCTTTTGATAAAGGTGTAGTTAAAACACAGAAAGAAGCTGCTGCTCTTCTTCTGAGATCCCTTAGCTGGCTTTTACGACATCCATGGGCTGAGATTGAAAGGGGCGATTCATAAGCCGCGACCGTCACGGCACTAAACATAAGAGGAATAGAGCCATTGTGAATGGGCTCGTCTGGAAGCACTACCATCATACCTATTTTAGCCGCCAAGCATCACTGCTGTGTTCCGGTTAGATGGGTATAGTTGCCGTTGAAATTACGGGCACGTGAGGCTTAACACCTTTAAGCCTCAAGTTGACGGGTGCAATTCAGTACCGTGTAGGCTATGTTCTTCGTGGATGTGACTTACGCGGTAAGCCAAGAGATGCACTTAACATCAGGTGAGTTACCAAACAAAACACACTAAAAGCACACAACGTAATTTTCATTTAAGTCATAAAATGACTTCTCCTTGACCTTAAATTTAAAACTCTGGGGACTGGGTGCAGTTGCGACAAGCTCCGATACTACCTACACGATTGTGTAGTACCTACCTAAGTCTCAGTGAGCAGTCATCAAATAAAATAAAGGCTACCTGGAAAATGATAAATAATCAAACAGGTAAAGCAAAACATTTGAAAAAGCAGATAAACTTAAAAGTTGACGATAGAATTTTGACTGATAACTATGAAGTTGCTAATGAATTTAACCGTTTCTTCTCTTGTGTACCAAAAATTGTTACTCGACCATTAAACTCCTCTGTTGATTGTGCTTTAGCCTTTCTTGAAACAAGTGTTGAAAGGTGTAATGCTTCTTTTAGCTTCAGACACGTCAATGCTGATTGTATTCTAAAAACTTTTAAGTCAATAAATATTAAAAATACTGAAGATCTCTGGGGGATGTCCGTAAAGATCTTAAGCACGATTGTTTTTGATATAGCACCATGTCTAGCATATATATTTAATAGAAGCATCGACGAAGGAATCTTTCCAGATCTTATGAAATATAGCAAGTTGATTCCTTTATTCAAATCTGGAAATGAAAAGGATCCAGGAAATTATCGACCAATCTCAATTCTGCCAGCATGTAGTAAAATATTTGAAAAACTTATTCTTAACCAGTTGTTGTCACATTTTAACTGTAACAGGCTACTTCATGAAAAACAATTTGGGTTTACTAAAGGTCGTTCAACCACTGACGCTGGTGCCATGCTGTTGAAGTACGTTTTTAAAGCCTGGGAAGGAAAACAGGATGCCATAGGAGTATTCTGTGATTTATCTAAGGCTTTCGATTGCGTAGATCATGACACCTTAATCTCAAAGCTAAAACACTATGGCATTCAGAATCAGGCAATAAGCCTCATGCGTAGCTACCTATCGAATCGCATTCAAAAAGTAGACATTAACGGTAGCAAATCTTTGGGAACATCCACTAACATCGGTGTACCACAAGGGTCAATCTTGGGGCCTTTTTTGTTTCTAGTCTATGTCAATGATCTGCCTTCCTGTGTAGGGGATTTATGTGATATTGTATTGTTTGCAGACGATACTTCATTAATATTTAGAGTTGATAGGGCTAAAGATAATTATGATTGTGTAAATGCTTCTCTAGCTAGAGTTCTTGATTGGTTTACGGTAAATAACCTCTTATTAAATGAGAAAAAAACCAAATGCATTAGATTCACCTTGCCTAACGTTCAAGTCAGCAATGCTAACATTATCATTATCATTATCATTATTTATTTATTTTTTTTGGCGGTCCGACCGTCCCCGACGCAACAGCTTTGTTTGTTCGCTCCGTATATTTTTCCAAATTAAAATAGTTAAAAGTGCATCTTTAGAAGTGAAATTTTAACACTGTGAAGCCAATTTAAATTCCGGGATCGCATTGTTTGTTTCATGAAAATCGGTGCTCAAATACTGTGAATATTAACAAAAACATTTTAAAATAATTAGCTAACGGCTATATCGCATCGCAGGCGCTTCGCCCGTGTCTTTTGTTCTTGCGGCTGAGTCATCGTGTCACCACCACTGCCGCCGCCGCTACCGCCGCCGCTACCGCCGCCACCGTGCCGCCGCCATCGCATCCTAACGCTAGCAAACAGCTGTACTGCAAGGAGCAGCGCTGCGCCTACTATTTTTTATTAGCATCGCTTCAAGTTTGCTTGCCGGTTACCGAGTTCTATAGAAATGAGTTGTGCTGCGTGTAGTACTGCTATCCTTGCAGGCGAAGAATTCCTGCAATGTACTCTAGTGGAGTGCAACAAGTGTTACCATCTTCTTTGTGCCGGTGGGAATATATTACCAGGCTCCCGTGACTTGTGGGTCTGCCCTGAATGTCAATGCGCGACCAAGCGAGGCGGCGACAATAGTCATACTCCAGTCGGGAGCATGAAGAAAATGCGAGGTCAAGACAACATAACGTACCGCTTGAAGATCCCCACACCTACTACGGAGGACTCCCAGCAGACCAACCTATCAGCTGACATACGCAGCCTTAGGCAGGAGATCTCAGCACTAAAAGAACAGCTAGGTATGGCATTCAATACAATTGTTACCTATGAGTTGAAGCTCGAGTCCTATGCAGCCCATGTGCAGGCCCTGCATAGCAAAATATTAGAGTCTGAAGTTAAGTGTTGTGCTTGTGCTGCTACAGATGCTTCGGGCTTTAAACGCACTATGCTTACCTCGATCAGTCATCAGCCTAATGTTGATCCTGCCGTCGCGTTATCTGCCGAAATTACACTTCCGCCTAAACAAAACCAGAAGAAGAAGAATGTAGGCGCGTCGTCTAAGCGTGTTTCTTCGAAACCGGGACTCCAAGGAACAAGTGTGGCTATGGAAGTACCTGCTCCGATAGCTCCTAATTGTAAGGAAGTGCAAAACAATGGTGGAAAAACTAGGGTTGCTGCGTCGGAGGGAATCGACCCGCCGGAAAGTACGGATGATTGGGTTGTGGTAAAAAATAAGTCTACGAATGGCTATGATAAAAGGCTACCAGGAGTGAAAAAAGGCGAAAATACTCAGCTAAGCTCTATCATGGCTATTGAGAAAAAAAATATACCTCCATGTCTGGTTCCTCCATCCGGATACAACGGTGGAAATGCTGACCGACTATGTTAAGTCTATCTGTAGCATAACTGAAGTAAAGGTAGATAAGATCAGGCCGAAGATTGAAAAGGACTACTCGTCGTTTAGAATTGCTGTCCCTGAGAACGCCTATGAAATGATATGTACTGGTTCTGTTTGGCCGGTGAACGCTGAGTTTAGTGAATGGTTGTGGTTTCGCAAAACCACAAAAAGCACGGAGAAATAAAGTCAACTCCAATAGCGCTACAACTAAACTCTGTACATCTATAGGAATCTACTACCAAAACGTACGAGGTTTGAGGACAAAGTTAGATTTATTCACTCATGGACTGTTATCGTCGACAGAAGACCTATACGCGATTACGGAGACCGGTTTGAATGACTCATTTTACGATGGCGAGTTGATACCTAAAGGCTATAAAGTTCTTCGCTGTGACCGAGTGGATGGAAGAAAGCAAGGAGGCGTGCTACTGGCCGCGTCACCGTCCCGTTTAGACTTAAAGCGAATCTCATTATCAATAGATGTTAACAGGTATGCGTTTGAACTAGTTTGTTCTACTGTAATTGATCGAGGCAAGACTCTATTTCTTTGCTGCGTTCTTTACATACCTCCGGGTAGTCTAGATCAGCAATATTTATTAATGTTTAACGAAATAGAAAAATTGTGTACTCGATTCAGTAAAGTTCTAGTTATAGGTGATTTTAATTTGTATTCAGCTTCTGCTGATATAAATAACTACTTTGAGTATTTTGTTGCGTTCTGTGGATTTCGTCAAACAAATAGAGTAACTAACTGTAACAATCGCGTTCTTGATTTGGTTTTATCCAACCTAGGCGATTATGAGTTAAAAGTCCAAGTTACTACAAGTCCTATAGTACCAATCGATAAACAGCATCCTCCACTGATTGTGAACCTACAGAGCAATACTGGCAAACCTTGGGACTGGGATTTAAGTTCTAAAGAGAGCACCAATATTTCTAAGCACGGACATCAACAATGTCAGTGGAATTTTAAAAAGGGTGATATATTAAAACTTTATCTAGAAATAGGGGCTATAGACTGGACGTTATTATATGATATAACGGATAGCGGTAGGGCAGTAGACTATTTTTATAAGTTAATTAATAATGTCATTGATGGTTCGATACCGCGCAAAATGCGAAATAGTAATAAAAAACGTTATTATTACCCGGAGTGGTATACTACAGAGTTAAAATATGAAATTAGGAATAAGGCTAAGCTGCATAAAAAATACAAAATCAGTAAAAACCTAGTTGATTATGATCAGTTATCTAGTAAAAGATCGCTTGTCAAATGTTTGATTAGAGATGCCTATGATAACTATAAAAGGGGGTTGCAAAGGCGCTTTGCTATTGATCCTAAATCATTTTGGAATTTCATAAAAGCTAAGAGGTCAAAAATAAGCCGTACTTGTGTAACAAAAGATGATAAGGAACTCTCTCCTATGGACTGTGCCCAAGAATTCGCAACCTATTTTCACTCGGTCTACAACGAAAGTCCTCCTAGACTCAATGTGCAGGAAGCTATAGATGCAGCTGGAGTGGGTGGTGGCAGCGTGCACCAAGTAGTAGTAAACCGGTTTACCCACTCTGATATTAAAATAGCACTTAAGCATTTAAAGCCCAAACTGTCTTATGGTCCAGATGGTATACCGCCTTTTTTGTTAAAGGATTGTAAATATTCACTATCGGGTCCACTATTGCATTTGTTCAATCTCTGTCTAGAATCATGCACATACCCGGAAGAGTGGAAAGTAACTCGAGTTATCCCAGTGCCGAAAGGTAGCGAGAGTACAGATGTAGGGGGATACCGACCAATAGCAGTATTGTCATCTTGCGCTAAGATTTTCGAGTCAATCTTGCATCGATACATCTATAGGCAAGTAAATACCCAACTGTCGGATGCCCAGCACGGATTTAGGGCGGGTCGAAGTACGGACAGTAATATGCTATGTTTTATGACGTATGCTGTTCCTTCTGTGGATGCAGGGGTGCAGGTCGACACAGCGTACTTCGACTTCCGTAAAGCATTCGACACAGTTGATAATGACGTACTACTGATCAAGCTGGCGTCGATAGGATTTACTGTGGACTTATTAAAACTCTTTGCTAGTTACATGCAGGGTAGAAAACAGTATGTGGATTACTGTGGATATCTTTCGGAACCGTTTTACACAAACTCTGGCGTCAGCCAAGGAAGTACTCTGGGGCCTCTAGAGTTTTTAATTATGATTAATGACCTACCTAATGTCGTGAAGGACTCAGTCTGCCTTCTTTTTGCAGATGATTTAAAACTGCTTAGGCTGATAAAAGATAGATCGGATTGCGGGCGGCTGCAAAAAGATATAGACCGTGTTGCTCAGTGGAGTCGTGATAACAAACTCTTTTTTAATGGATCCAAGTGCTGTACTATTACCTACGGTCGTGCACGAAATCCAGTTATACACGACTATACACTAGATTCGGACAATATTGGTCGAGTGCAATCTGTTCGTGATTTAGGGATCCGTATGGACATTGAATTAAACTTCCGGAGCCATGTAGTGGATATCTGCAAAAAAGCATTTAAAAATTTGGGCTTTATACTACGCCAAAGCAGTGACTTTAATAATGTTGGCACTATTAAAGTGCTATATAACGCGCTAGTAAGAAGCAGATTAGAGTGTGGAGCCATGATATGGAGTCCTCACGAGAAAAAATACAATAATATGGTGGAAAAAATGCAGAACAAATTCATAAGGTTCCTGTACTTAAAGTTATATGGAGTTTACCCCTTTTTCCCATTAATGTACCCGACACTATTTGTTCTTGGCATGGTAGGTTACGACAAACTTCAAATAAGACGGGAAATGATGTTAATAACATACATTTTCCGTCTACTTAGAGGCATAATACACAACCCGCAGGTATTGATGAGCATAGGATTATACGTACCTGATAAGTATGTATACGCACGCAGACGACCTAGGCTACTTGCTATCCCGAGGGCGAAAACTAACCTCCTGGGTGAGTCCCCGTTCACACGGGCCCTTCGTACAATTAACTGTCTTCACACAGCCGAAGATATTGATATTTTCAATATTACGTTGACGAAATTCACAGAAACTCTTTTGTTATCTTTAAGTAAGACCATATATTATTGATTGTTATGGTTCATGTTTTTAGCTTGTTTTGTGTAATTGTTTGTTCTATTTCCTTGTCGCCTTGGTTTTATACTGTAATGGCAATGTAAATATTAAATAAATAAATAAATAAAAAAATCTTAAATGGGGAAATACTTAACTTTATGGAAGCAACTACTTTCTTGGGTTTAAATATCGATGCAAAGTTGCAATGGGGTATTCATATTAATACATTAGCTAGCCGGCTAAGCTCGGCAGCTTACGCAGTACGTACCATAAGGCATCTTACTGATGAAACCACGGCGAGGTTAGTTTATTTTAGTTACTTTCACAGCGTTATGTCCTATGGCATATTTTTATGGGGAAATGCAGCAGATATTGAAAGCATTTTTATCCTGCAAAAGAGAGCTGTACGGGCAATTTATAAATTGAAAACTCGTGACTCTCTCAGGGAACGTTTTAAAGAGATAGGTATTATGACAGTCAGCTCCCAATATATTTATGAAAACCTAATGCACGCTCACAGGAACATTGATGAGTTTGGTAAAAGAAGTGATGTACACAGTGTTAATACTAGAAATAAAAATAAACTTGACATACCTAGGTATCGCTTAGGAAAAGTAAATAATTCATTCTTAGGAAACTGTGTACGATTCTATAATAAGCTTCCTCAAAGCGCCACCAAACTCTCTGCTCGTAAATTCAAATTGTATATAAAGAATAATTTAATTAAAAGAGCCTACTACAAAATAAGTGAATATATCGACGATAAGAACGCGTGGCCCGATGTTGCTATACCAGTTGACAGTTAAATGGTGATTTCTCAATGTCAAGAAACTGCCCATTAGATAGTTATGTAGTAATCAATGTCTTAAGATAATATTAAGTTTTTAGTTTTATGATGTAGGTAACACTTGTAATGTCATTAAATTATTATAAACACTGTACCTAAATGTTAAATGGATCATCAAAAAATTAATCAGCCCGAGGTTCTTGCCTTTCTCCTTGTGTGCTGGTCGCGATTCCGAACAGGCGGTAGATTTGACGTTTCAAAATGATCCTAAAAATCTTAATGAATAAAAATATTTGACTTTGACTTTGACTTTGTCTCGCTCCAGTATCCAAGTAATTATGTTAGTGGATCCCGCTTGTTATACGCCTAGATGTGACCAACGAATAATATTCACAACTTGCCAGCATGAAATATTCACGTGGAATAGTAAACGTTAGCTTATTACCCTATTTTAAGCTAAAGGCTACGACACTGTTCCTTAAACTGCCTAACTCCTGTCTACTGGCTTCTGCGCTTTCTGACAAAGTGCTAACGAGCTATACCTAGAAAACGGGATATGAATGCGGCCCACTTATCAGCAGCGTTTCAATGTCCACAGTTGGACAGAGCCTCTTCCAAAGTATCGCAATAAAAACTGGTAAAATTCCTAGGTCGACTTTTACGACATCTGTGGGTTGAATTGGAGGGGTTGAATAACAAAGGTCATAAATAAATATGAAACCATTGGGTAGTTGTACATTTGTCATAAAGTAACTTTTTCACATTTTTGTACACTCCATACATTGAAAGTTAATTCGTCACATGTATGCAATATATGTGTGTAGGTAAATAAAGTTATAATAAATTGGTCAACTTCTCATTTTACATCATTTTTGCATAAAATTGGGTTAGCAAGTAAAGTTACTGGTATTTAGCGCTCGAAACGAAAGAAAGGTTGAATACCTATAGCCACTCATATCGTACACACATAATATATATTATGTGTATCACACACGATACACAGAAGAAAGCTAATTCTATATGAAAATATATCAATATTGAGATACCTCTGTCGACTTTTAGGACATCCCTGGGTTGAGTTGGTGGGTCAAATAACAAAAGAATCCGATACAAAGATGAATCCATTTATTTTGTCATACAAATATTCCATCTCACTGATTTCTATTGATACCTCATCGATCAATTGCCTTCCATCAAACGTCAAATCAATTTAACTAGATTATAATAACATTGAATAACCGACATTCTCCAACCAATAACCCATGATAAGAGGATATATCATGTCAGATAGTATTACCTATGTATAGAAGACAAGGCTCTCAGCTCTAATCATACGTAAAGGGTGCGTGATGGATGGTATCAAAATTGGAATCTGAATTCATTTGTTATTTTGGTTGTCTTATCTGGGGCAACAGAACAGCTGTTGGTTGATGGCTTTTGCTGGCGGTGACTACTGATTGATTGCACTGATGGTAGAACCTATAAAGGTGCCAATGCCTTCTGGGAATTTTTGCTCTGTCAAAGACCTCATTCTTGCTCTGGCCTAGAGCTAGAGGTACACCTTGAGCAATAAAGTTTTTTTTATTATACAACGGGGAAGCGCTTGGCCTTCATCTCACCTGGTAACAAGTTAAGATAAGGCCGAAGGTGGAGGCGCACTTCACCCGGAATCCTCAACAAACTGAGGAACTGGCTATCCACTTGACCGTTGGCACGCTCGCGGCTATTACCCGTTTAAAAATTAAAAATTACAGGACATTAATTTTACATCTAGTCCCAACCAAGAAAAGCTTGTAACCTACCATACTTAACTACCATATTCCACCATATCTATTTCGCATTAGCATTGATGTGTTTAGGTTTGAAGAGCCGGTGAAATTTCGGGCACACAGGACTTAACACATGTATGCCTAGTTAATTGGGCACAATACAATGCAGCGTAACGTAGGTATCTAAGTCATGTTCTTTGTAAATATGGAGTAAGGTTTTCGTGAAGGCAAGAGTTACAAGAGACCAACATTAGGTGGTCTGCTTCCGTTATCTGTCTCCATGTTGCATAAAAAAAAGCTAGATTACGTATCGAACCCACAACCATATACTTTATAGGCACTAATGTGCCTATAAAGTAACTTTCAAAAATTTGGTTGGCTTATCTCACGTGCGAAAAATAATACCTAGGTACCTTCCTATTCACCATTCGCAGTTTGCAAACGCTCGAGTGATCTTCAATTGTAACCCACACATAACACATGATGATATAGACCTAACATACATTAAGATGTATGTTAGGTCTATATCATCATGTGATTAGGTCTATATCTCTTTATAAAAGAGTTTATTTCTCATAAAAACTTATTAACACATTTAAACTAACTATGTACAAAGGAATCAGTCAGATTACCTAAGGACCGTTACAAACGGCCTATAGGTTTTTTTTTTTGTAAATACATACTTATCATACAATACAACACCCAAACACAGAACAAACATCTATATTCATCACATAAATGTTTGTCCTGGGTGGGAATCGAACCCACAACCTACAGCGCAGAAGGCAGAGCTACTACCAACGGAACGCTTGTTGAATTATATTATAGGTGCTGTAACCTGTATATTCTAATATCTATAAACAAAAATAAAAAAAGGGAGGAAGTAATGTGCTTACACTAAGTACCTAGGTACTAATCTAGGTATATACCGGCACAGGCGGTACTCGTTGAGCATGAAAGTACACGGACGTATCCTATGAAGCGTATTTCATTTATTTATCTCGACAGGCACCCAAATTTACGGCACAAGACATTCATCTCATTTCAGTCCTCATCAGCCGGACTAACGTATATATGCTGAAGGTAAGAATCCAACTTCCAGGGCACATTCTTAATTACCCAGCTTTAAGCAGACGGGTGTTCCAAATGTGTCACAGCGTGATCTTTGCACATTTTAATGGTGTCAGGTGGACTTACATAAAAATCTTTATGCAAACCAAGCACCATGTATCTCCTGGGGATCAATCCCAGGACCAAAGGACCTGAAACCACAGAACCACAAAGGCGGATTTTCTTAGCAACACGCTTACATTCCGGGAAGTCAGCTGGCTTCCCTTTCGATCTAATTTGGCGACTTGTTTGGAAGTAATTGGCGATGATCAATCAAAACAGGAGGCGAACAAACTTTTTGTTGGAAAGGCTTTTCTTATTTGAATAAAAGAAGCGGTTGAAGCTTCGACAGTAGCTAAGTACTTACCTAGAATATTTTAGACCCGGCACTTGACCAAAAGACGATCGCAACAAATGTTTCTACTGGATTTTTAGTACAGTAACACATTCATGTACACATGTGTAGGGTATACTTTTGATATGATAATATGTATGTATATTTCATTTGTCCGTTAAAATGTTACTTTAATTCAATTTTTATTTTTTATAATATAGGAGACGGCACAAGCAAGAAGAACACCTGGTGTTAAGTGCATGTCTTGCCTATAACAATGCCTTACTGCATAGGTCACATCCACAAAGAACATAGCCTACACGGCACTGCATTGCGCCCGACAACATCAGGCATGAAGGTGTTAAGCCTCGCGTGCCCGTAATTTCACCGGCAGCCATACCCTTCAAACCGGAACACAGCAATGCTGCTTGGCCGCCAAAATAGGTATGGTGGTAGTAAACTCCGGACGAGCCCACACAATCATCACAAAGGGCTTCTACGACTCTCTCTCTCAAAGGTTTGCTGTTAGAAAACTCTTTAAGGGTTAAGCTCGCCTCTACATATGTTTTCCTATGACATGTTTAAACATATTTATGTGTACAATAAAGAATTACAAGAAAGAATTACAGTTATCTATTACGGTTCAAGAGATACAGCCTTTTTTAACGCTGTAGCTACGGAATGGTAACTACTTAGAGCGTTGCTGGGAACGCACGCTTTACCGTGGACCTCGTAATTTTTTTTTCATTGAACTTGTAGACGGATCTTCTAGCGAACAAACCTGACGTTAAGTGCAACTCTTGCCTGTTAAAAAAAACCGACTTTAATGAACAATATGATACAGTTTCGTTTACCTGGATTGTAGTGGATGTATTTTTTTCAATTATTTTTATGACATATGGACGGACAGACAGACAGACGGGTGATAAGTTTCTAATTAAACACAAGATGTTGTGAAAAAAAATCCAAAAAGGGGGAGTGGAGGGGGAAAAGGGGTTTGCTGTAGGATTTCAATTTTGATTTTTTGTCGGAAAATTTGTACATACGTTTACTAATCAGACTACGCAGTCCTGTCCGCCTTTGCAAGACAAATCCGTAGACACCAGGTTCGATCTCCTCAGACCAAGGAAGTGCGGGTAATCGCTAGAACTTATACCCATATTTGCTCAAAAGTCTAAAAGGAAAAGTTAGAAACTAATAGCTAGCTAATATAACATTTTTATCATCAAGCTATTGTATTATTTTTAAGGACAGAAAAAAGTAATGATAATCTACAATTTATTTCAATAAAAATTATCAATAAAGTATTCCATATTGATAAGCCTAAAAATTAGGCCGAGTTCAGCGCAATAGTCACGATTGGTGAAGTTGAGTCAATTGAGTGACTAAACTTCATCAAAGACCAAACTTATCGAATGTTTCGTAACTAGATGTCGCTACCCGTCGCGCGACACGTTCTAGATCGCGCTATCGTTGCGTTTTGACGAAACGTGAGTATTGCGTTGAACTCGGCGTACTGTACAAACAAACAGACAAACAGTTTACTAGGTTACTAGCTGTACCAGAGCATATCATTTGCTCTCTATTTTTGAAAGGTGTTTGAACTATAGAGTTCGCACTAAGAAAATAATTAATGTTACGGATGGTGTACTAGGCCCTAATACACTATCTCAACCCTCATAATAAGGGTGGAGATGGTGTATTATGGTAACATTTTCGTATTCATATAAAGAATATAAAGCTTCTTTACTGGGATTATGGTATGATATATATTTTTATATTGTAGGACGGAGAAGCGCTTTGCCTTCATCTCACCTGGTAACAAGTTGAGATAAGGCCGAAGGTGGAGGCGCACTGCACTTGGAATCCTCAACAAACTGAGGAACTGGCTATCTTACCTCTAAATTCTGGCGAACACAACATTTTTTTTAAGAATTGTTATTATGGCAACATAATTAGGTTAGATGGTGGTAGCTAGCCAGGAGTCCTACCACCGACCAAACCAAGCACAGTATTGTACTTCCCTGGAGATCGAACCCGGGACCTCTGGATCAGAAATCGGTGGGTTGAACCACTAGACCACAGAACCGGTTAAAACCAGCAGGCCTATTACGTAACTCTGTTTCATTTGGGTTTCAATGGGTTTCAATTAAAATGCCTGCATTTCTGATTGAAACCGATTGAAACCCAAATGAATCAGAGTTACATAATAGGCCTGCAGTTCCCAGTTCACCCAGTTTAAGCTGTAACTTGAACCCATTTCAAATTAAATAAAAATGTTTTCATACCTAGTCAAGGAATTTTAGGCTATTTAGCTATAGCCTAAAATTCAGTGCACAGGGATGTTGAGGCGACACGCGACCCAAGAGCTGGTTCTTATTTAGGCCAGCGAATTAGCATAACTATTCAGCGTGGCAATGCAGCCAGTGTCTTGGGCACGCTTCCGTCTGGTACTGGTCTGGAACAGTTGAGTTACTTATAGGCCGTTTGTAACGGTCCTTAGGTAATCTGACTGATTCCTTTGTACATAGTTAGTTTAGTTGTACTTTTTATTTAATAAAGGTCTATTTACTAAAAAAAAATTATTTAATTGAAGTAATGGAAGAGCAGGTAAGATCCCTCGCGCATAGTTAACTCTTTGTTTGTACACTGGAGTCCATAATAATGCTTTTTTTATAGATTGGTTTCTTTAAGTCTTTAAAATGATGATTATTATAAACCCGTGAAACAAATATTTCAAAATTTAATTTGAAATTAATTGATAAACAATGTAGCCAATGATATCAACAATAATTATTATGTAAAGTTTCGTTCACATCCTTCCAGTAGATAGTTGAATGGTATTTTTGATCATCAATCGATTGCGAAATCGATTGATGATCAAAAACGCACGTGAAGAACCTAAGGAATTTTCAAAAAGGAAAGTAATTTTACTTAATAATATAATATAATTCAAATAATTTTATTGGGTTACATTATTCGAGTTTTCATTAGGATCCCTAGTAAAACAAAATTGCCAAAGGAGACATACAACGGCTTTTCCGTTGTTTGTAAAAGATTGCAACACAATTAAAAAAAGTACAATCACATAATAATAATAGTAGAAAAAAATCTCGATAAAAATATTTATTGAAAATGGTACAATGGTTTCAAAATTTACAAGAGAAATATTGTGATACGTACAATGAATATTGACTTACGATTTATTTTAAATAATAGGTTACATGTTGATCTACATTAAAGGTAAGCTAGTTTTTTGATACCAATTAGAATTTAATTTTAATCATGAATTATTTGAAAAACTACAGGCGCTCCACGCGTCCGCCTTTCAATCAGTAGCTCTGTGACCACTGTCGACTTCGGACTTGTGCTTGTCGTCTTCGCAGCGGTCAGACAACACCCTGACTCAGAATAAATATTAGGACGAATTTAAATAAGTTATTTGTTCTGTGCCGGTAAAAGTACCATCATATGGTCACATTACCTACCTACATACCAGCAACGCGATCTCAGAATAAGAATTATCAAAAGGTTTTATTTACGATACGCATGCGCCACCTACAGCTTGCCGTTGTCAACTCTCATAATCGTTTCTGCAGCGATTTTAGCAGCGTAGCGCGCCTTTAGAATTTAGATACAAAAATGATATTTTTTCCGTTTTGAATATCTATCTATGTATTTTTTATCGTGGAATATGTGTGAAATGTTCGATTGAAATATGCGTTCGCTGAGGCTAAGGCGATTTCGCGTAGAAATAGTGCGTTATAACGCACTATTTCTACGCTACTATAGTAGGCGAGTCTAATGACAGTCTGAAAGCTAGGTTGGTAGGTACTTTGATTCCCATAATGTGGTAACAGATAGGTATTTACAATTATGGTTGTAGATTGTAAAATTTGACTGAGTACCTAAATAATTGAAATAAGTCGGTAGGTATGGTAGGTACCTAATTAGTGTTACAAAAAAAAATACTTAAAAAAATATGTGTTTTTTTTGCACTCAATATCATGTCAGCCCTTAATTAACTGTGTTAATATCTTTAGTATACTTAGGCACACTTTTTCTACGATTTGATTAGAAGTAAGTTAAATAGGTTAGCCTACCGTATTAGAAGTCCCTAAAAATGTGTTTTGTTTCGCAAATTGAAATATTTATTCTTGCAGTGTCTCCAGCCTAAAATTGTCTGTAAGATAGCGATAAGATCGCTCATCAAACTAAATAATACCTTTTGAAGTCCACAAAGTCTCAGCCTCCTGAGATCGTGCGCGCTTAATATTTCGGTGCTGGTCTCAAAATTCCCGACATAATTAGGTAACACGGTGATAGCTAGCCAGGCGGACTTAAACAAAGTCCTACCATCAACCAAACCAAGTACAATATTCTACTACCCCCGGGTATCGAACCCGGGACCTCTGGATCTGACACTGGTGGACGAACCACTAGACCACGGAGGCGGTTAGTTGAACAACCTTTGACTTCCTTTAACAAACTTTTGG
Organism: Venusia cambrica; assembly: GCA_951394065.1. Taxonomy (NCBI): domain Eukaryota; kingdom Metazoa; phylum Arthropoda; class Insecta; order Lepidoptera; family Geometridae; genus Venusia; species Venusia cambrica. The sequence continues at coordinate 6,713,836 of OX596069.1, forward strand.
ATGAATTAGATTACCCTTAATTCATAAACTTTACTTTCCTTTTCCCGAAGAGCCTTCTTATTTTGTAAAATTAAGGCTAATTTAATCCTTTCGGATGGGCATCGTTGCGGCACGGCGGCGATGGGATTTCTTCCCATCTTGCAGTTTGGATCCGTACGATATGATTAATATCGTTCGGATCCGTACGATATGATTAATATCGTTCGGATCCAAATATATAATAAAAGTTAGTTAACAGGTAGGTATTTTATCCGTTATCTAGATCCCATATTACAAGCTTTGCTTAGTTTGTGACTGGATGGCGCTGCGTGACATTAATTTCATGTAATGTAAAATATTATTATAATAAAAGTAAATACTTTTGTATTTTAAAAACACAAATGCGTTCACAAGAAAATTTTTATTCATTTATTTTTCCAATTTATTTTGACTAATTCGTTAAATAAATGTTTAGTATCAATAACAAGTTAATAGAAAATAGCAAACTTTATTTCAGTGGTTATTGGTAAGAACCATTGTTTAAAACTATTTTCAGATCAACATGCAAATTGTCCGCATATTCACAAATTACAATAGAATAATTTGGATTCATGTACAACAGCAATAGATTAAGCGTTCTAACATAAACCTCTGGGATTATGTTGTTAGGAATCAAAATAAGTAATCTAAAAACAGATAAGTATTACTAGTAGTTCGCCCCTACTGGAGATCTCGTGATGTCAGGGACGCTACCGCCGACGGCGAAGCCGATCTCCATTGGCTTAAAATTAGCTTCATGAGAACTAGAAACGATTTTTACTACCGGGTATGTGTCATATCCAAAATGGCGTTTCCCATCTCAAAAGTGTACACATGTTATGAAACCTATCCGTTCAGTACATTTGACGGTAAAAATCGTTTCTAGTTCTCATGAAGCTAATTTTAAGCCAATGGAGATCGGCTTCGCCGTCGGCGGTAGCGTCCCTGGTTTGAGTTTGGTATTTAACCACGGACATTATTTCTCAAATATAATAGATAAATAAATAAATAATTAAATAATAAATAAGTATAACATTATTTCACAAATTTTTAATTTCACAATATATTTCATAATACAACAAATGATAAAAGTGTGCTTTCTTACTTATCTCACTTTAGCACTCTTTGTCTCAATCGAATTATCAAATTATTCACCTGAGTGTTCGAGGCTCTCTATTGATACAAACTCTTATTGTATGCCAAGCCAGAATATGAGCAAAGCACCAAACCATCAACTGTACGCCACAGTAGGTGGGTAGAAAACAGCAAGTGAATAAGTCGCCCCTTTCTAACATGAAACATAGATTATTGTCGTTTTGAAAAGTGCTTACTTAGGAGTATTAATTGGAGAGATGAGTGGCGAACAACGGCTGGCACTAATGTCTCCAAAATTGATTCCACTGTTAGACCTACAGGGCTTAATCTCCCACGTAAACTTTGTTGTCAGTTAAACAGATTTAGAACAGGACATGGCCGCTGCTACTATTTCCGGCATATGTGGGGTTGCACTGACTCCGCGCTTTGTGAATGCGGTATGGAAGACCAGACCATGGGCCACATAATCACACGCTGCCCAATCCACTCGTATCCGGGTCCCCGGAGTGACATTATGGATCTCCAACTCATAATTTAAATCTCCAATACTTGAAAACAGACTTATAATCTACCTATTACCTACTAGGATTAGAAAAAGAGAAAGAAAGAAAGAAAAATATTTATTTGGCACCAAGAACAAACACAGCGCATAAACACACAGTAACACATAAACACACTAACTTAAATCTAGTAACAATAGGTAAAAAATAAATAAATAAAATAAGTAGGTAAATACGTAAGTAAACACATATTATACTGCGCCGGGCGGCCTGGGCCAAAAAGGTACCACCTCAGCAAAAAGCCACTCCACCATGGAGTGAAGAGGCGCTGATTTTCAGGTGGAACCCACTCGAGCGAAATCACGCATAACAAATAGCAACTAAAATAAGATATGAATAGGTACATTTAATTACAAATTAATGTCCTGTGATATTTATTTATTATTTATTTATTTATAAGATATTTTTACTATAATTACGATAATAATAATAATAAATATTAAGAAGGAGTTTGGATAGGATTGAATAGGTATGCTATATGAATTCAGCTTTAATTATCTGTGTTTATTGAAAAAATAATGAATAAAATTTATAGTCTATGGTCGTGATCGTGGGCATCACAGTCACAGTCTCATGTGCAGTGTAAAATATAGATTCTGATTGAATAATATTATTAATGTTATTGATCTGAGATGAAATTTAAGAGATTGAAAATTAGAAAAAGAGCTTACGAGGACTTTTGTAGTAAAAGAAAGTGTTTTTTGAGTGCGAATCTAAACGTACTAATGGTCCTTATTGAACGAAACGGAGGATCTAGGGAGTTCCAACAATGCGTAGCAGCATACCGGAAAGATCCTCGGAAAGCAACGGACTTGTGACGTGGCGTAAGAAAGACGTTAGCACATTCTCGCTTTGAATAGCGTGAGTTACTTTTAGCGAAGGTAAGTTTAGAGTACAAGTATTGAGGTAATTTATTTTTAGTGAGGTTAAAGAGAAGAGTTGCTAAATGGATTTTTCTACGCACCGCCATCTTTAACATGTTTCCCGAGTTAAGGAATGGTGTGACGTGTGTGCGAGGCGGAATATGAAAGCAGAAACGCGCACAAGCATTTTGTACCCGTTGGATCAGCTGTTTGGTCCTACTCAAGAGACACGGCCCATACACAACATCACAATAATTGAGGCAAGAAAGTATCAAAGATTCACACAGCATTATTCGAATACTTTCACATAAATAGGGGCGAATCTTGTAGAGCAGTTTCAACCTATAAAAACAGTTTCGTACGTTTTCTGCCACATGACTCTCGAAACGAAGGTGGCTATCCAACGTAAGACCTAGGTTTTTGGTTTCCTTCACATATTCCACTGACTCTCCATAGATATTTATGTTAAGGTTTGACAAGTTAACCTTTTTAAGCTTAGCTTTAGTACCTAAAAGCATAAATTTTGACTTCTTGGGGTTCAATACCAAGGAGTTACATTTTGACCATTTGTATATGGAAGCTAAATCAATATTTATTTCATTTACAGCGCTAGTAGCCTCCGTAAGCAGAAAAGAATGATATAATTGCAAATCATCAGCATACAGATGAAAGCGACAAAATGAGATATTCTTGATGATATCAGCACTATATAATATAAAGAGAACTGGCCCTAGTATTGAACCCTGTGGAACTCCTCTTGGCACTAATTGTAACTGTGATTTTAGACAAGCACCATCTGGGGACTTTACTTCAACGCACTGGTACCTGTTACAGAGGTAACTTGAAAACCATTTAATTGTTTTTGTGTCGAAACCATAATATGCTAATTTGGATAATAGTAGAGGAACATTAATTGAGTCGAAAGCGCGAGAAAAGTCCAATAGCACCAGAATGCTGCACATACCATTATCTTGTGCTGCAAGAAGATTATCCACCACATCAAGGAGAGCGGTAGAGGTACTGTGACCTTTGCGAAAGCCGGACTGCATCTGGGGCAAGACTTGGTACTCCTCTAGAAACTTTATCAGCTGCATGCTGACCACCTTCTCCATTATTTTGGATACACTAGAGAGCAAACTGATTGGCCTCAAATCACCAAAAGTAGACGGCTGATTATTTTTAGGCAAAGGTTTAATAACTGCCAGTTTCCATGCATCAGGGCACATACCACTATACAAAGATTCATTGATTATAGCAGTTATCGCTGGCAATGATTGAGGTAAAGTCAGTCGCAGCATTTCCAGAGATATACCATCCAGACCCTGAGCGTTTGAATTAAATCCTTCAATAACCTTTAACACTGTGTACTCTGTAACCGGTTGAAGTGTAAAGATTCCACTACCAAATCTGTGGTACTCATAGTAAGTCAGAAGTGAAATATTAACCTGTTCAGAACCAGGCACTTTAAGAAAATGGGAGTTTATCATGTCAGGATTATTAAGATGAGAAGGTATTTCACCAGCTTCCTTCTTGTTTGGTAAAATATTGTTTTTTAAATTTTTCCATAATTTTTTCGTATTTTTCCTATAATTATTTATGTTATGTGTAAAGAAAGCGGTTTTTTCACTTTCTAAGGCTGCATTGACAATATGCTTCATGTTTTTATAACATGCCTTAAGGTTGTCAGTCTTATTTATCCTATATCTGTCATGATAACCGTCCCTAATCTTCATCATCTCCTTAACAGTATCTGTTATCCATGGGTGGGGAGAATTTTTGAACCGAGATGTTTTAATTGGTGCATGCAAATCAAATAGAGTAGTAATAGTACTGGTAAAAGTTGATACTAGTTCATTAATATTTTTTGTAGTGGAGAAATAGTCCCAATTAATAGAGTTTAGATCGGCAGAAAAAAAATCCATAACAATGTTATTTAGAGGTCTGTATGTTACATAGCGAGCTGGGATTTTTTCTTTTTTAATATGAAATTCCACCATTATCATTGCATGTTTACCTAGCTCTGGTTTATATTTTACTGTGATCTTTTTAGCTTTTGCATCGGTACACACAATATCAATTAAGGTCTCTCGATGAGTAGTAAAGTGGGTTGGTTCTGTAATTAATTGATTAAGACTAAGAGAGTGTAGAAATTGTTGTAAAAGCCGAAACTTTGCAAAACCTGTTTCCAGCATATTAATGTTGAGGTCCCCCAACAGTATTACATTATCGCATTTAGCAATAGAGGCAATGGACTCAGTAATAATATCAAGAAAACCGGCAACGTCTCCCTGGTCTGGAGGTCGATAAGCAGTACCTATAACCACACACCTACCAGCCACGCTCAGCTGAAGCCAGAACTGCTCCACTGAATTGTCAATTGGGTAGGGGCATGATCGAGCTCTAATACCTTTTCTTATATAGAAACCAACCCCACCACCTTTGCCACCCTTAATACTGCTAGGTCTTGGCTGATAGATTAATCGATAGCCAGGCAGCTTCGGAGCTTTATCACCTTCACCCAGGCCAATCCATGTTTCATTCAAAGCTAAAATATCAGGTTTCAACTCCTCCATTGCAACAATAAATTCCTCATGCCCAGTATTAAGAGACCCTACATTAAACAAACCAACTTTTAAATTTGTCAGAGAAAGTTTTGTTTGAGTGGTTGGCATTTTCTGGATATTGATACCTGGGGATAACTATTAGTAATAAGAGCAATAAGTATAATAAAATAACAAATGTCATGAATAATATTGAATGGGAGAGTCATAATGTAAATAAGTTTATGGTAAAAATATATAATAAAAATGTAAGACATAATTGAAGCATTAGTTAATAAGAAAATGTAACTAATCAATAATACTTGTTTTTTTTCTCTGGTGAAAAAATAACAAGAATAAGCAAATTTATAGATCAGGTACTTGGTAATAGTAATACAATTTTGTGATTTAGTCATTAATAATAATTGTAAGGATTGATGTGATTTGTTATAAATATTATAATAATAAAATATGTTAAGAATATACAAGTTACATAATGATACTTGAAAATATAAAAATAAATATGAATAACCAATCAGCATCACATATACATATACATCAGCATACACAAGACAAATACAGACAGACATACAAAATAACCAGAATGCAAAAAAACGTGTTACATAAACAGAAGTTAAAATTCTACAAGAAAGTCTTAGTAAAGCTAAATATAAATTAATACTATCATAGAATAGCACAAAACAGGTATTCCTTTCAGATCGAGTGTTCAAACTCAAGATTGCCCAAAAACCCTTCCAAGATCCGCTACCGAGCGTATAGGATATGCGTCCTTCCCATCAGCTTGACGAACGTAAACTCTGCCGCGCTTGGTCCAAGCGAACCTCCACTGTAGCCGGCGGCACTCCTCGCGAGCCCGGTGGAACAGCTGGCGGTTGTGGCGCGACAGTCGCTCGTTCACAAAGATGCGAGGACCGACGTCAGCACGGCCAGCCTCCCCAGCGGCCAGCGTCCGGCGCACGCGCGCACCCTGCAGTAGGCGGTCGCGAAGGTCCCGCCGCGCCAGCCGCACCACAACGCGGCGCGGGCGCGGCCCCTCGCCCCCACCCTGCGATGTACCGACGCGCTCCGCGAACACGATGTCGCGCTCCTCCAGCGTGATCCCCAGCCTGGCCGCCAGCACCGTGACGGCATGTAGAACGTTCTCCCCGCGCTCCTCAGGCAACTGCCCGATCTCGAGGTCCGCGAGTAGCGCGTCCTGGTCCCGGTCGTTGAGTTCGATCTTCAGGTCGGCGACGACGCGTTCGAGCGCGACCAGGTCAGCGTCGCCACATGTAGCCCGGGATGCGGTGTCAGCGGCGGCAGCGGCCTGTCGCTGCTCGACAGCCTCCACCCGCTTCTCCAAAAGTCCCACGCGAGATGTGAGCTCCGCGACAGACGCTCGGAACTCAGCTGCCTCCTGACGATATTCTCTCATATCACCACGCATCGCCCGCAACTCATCCTTAAAGTTTAAAAACTCTGCGAAGAATCGGTCTTGCATCCGGCCCAGCTCCTCCATCACCTCATCGTGGCCCCGGCGCGAGTTCAGCTGTAGCTCCATTTCGGTGAATTCGGCCGTTATGTTGAGCGCCGTGTCGTCGAGCACCATAGCCTCCTCGCCGGTGTCGGTGCTGAGCTTCGTGGTGGCCGGCGGCGGCGGCGGCGGCATCGGCGGGGACGTGGACGTTGGCGGTGGCGTGGGCAGTGGTACCGAGACCTCGACCTGCAGCTGCGCGGCTCGCACCGGGGTCGAAGGATCTCTGCCTTTGGGCGCCTTCACCTCGCACTCTGGACAGCGCCACGACTCGGGGATCGTCGCTCCGGCTGGGACCCCGAGACACTCGTGGTGGGTCCTTGAGTCGCACTGAGGGCATGTAATGCCGCCTCTAATGAACTTGCCGCAGGCTAAACACTTTGCCATATCTATCGGATTAGGCTAGTAAAATGTTTTTCACTACTCAACGCTAGATGGCGTTAGGCGTCGCGGACAGGCAGTTAATTATTAGATTTAGGTCGCAATTTAAATTGATTCCAAGTACAACTGTTCGCGCCTTGGTATATGTTGTAAATATACTTCAATCACTCTAGAATTAGTATTAGTAAAGTATTGTTTACAAACCGTACAAGTTCTTTTATTTATTTTTTAAAATGCACTATAGCGGGTATCAAATCCGTATCACTTAGTAAACTTGGATGATCTGTATCGATAAATACGAGATCCCTTGAATGTTATTGTGCGTAAATATTCATATTCGACACCAAACACTTATGTAAAAAGGCAATTATCACTTTGAGCACAGAACATTAATGTCGTGAATTGTTATTAATTAATTTCTATCACTCGGCTGTGCATTCACCGGCACGCGTGACGTCACTCGTCACTCACACGATTACTATTTGTTAACCTTAAGCCCTACATAATGTCACACGATTAAATGAATAAATACTTCGTAAGTCGTGACAGCATAATGTAGCTCTCCAGCCCACGGATGTCGTAAAGTCAACCAAGGGACTTCAACAAAAAAACAGCAGCTTTTTTCTAAGTGTAAACAAAACTTTTACGGTGCGCACCAATCTGTCTGCCAAGCGTGGTGATTATATAACCAAACCTTAAAATTTTAGAGGAAGATTTTTAACATATTGTGGTGGACAATAATGTGCTGTTGATGTAAGATATGTGCAGTCAAACCCCTTGCATGACATCCTAAAAGTAATTCTTGGATTTTATCGACACCCTTGGTTTGGCAATCCTATTGAGTAAATTACAAAAAATAAATAGACCAGTTTTCATGAGACTACGGATACCCTCTCTTATCTTACAAGATCTGATGATCATCCTTTGCCCCCTTCATCTTTAAAAACCACCCCTACTAAGGGCAAAAATAAACTTTTTTTGAAATCTGCAGTCTGAACCTCCATTTCAAATGATATTTCAAGTTTTCACACATTTTCAAGACTTCAATCTTTTTGACGCCTTTTTCAACCCTTATTGGAAATACAGGGGTGGTTTCAGCATTTAAAAAGCAAGTTAATTATGAAGTAAACCCTTTTTAATAGTATATCCTGCAAGATATATTAAGTCTTTTACCCTCATAACTCACCCATGTGTTACAAAAACCAATAAAAAAACCAAGTTGCCGATCTGAACGCTGCGCTGAAAAATGCTGAGCTATGAAAAAAACAGTCTTGCAGCGCAGCGTACTATTGTCTACTATTGTATCTATGTCTTTCTGTTTCCAGATTGTTTATTTTGAACAATGGATTTTCGCAAAATAACGCCTGTTGTCGCGTTTAGCGCGAACCCATAGGTAATATTTCACATTATATTGTGGCAGCACTATATTTCTTGCTTTGTCTGTGGTGCTAAAGACCGATGTCGTTTCTCTTTGTAGGTGACGTCATATATAATATAGCTTTGGCGGTTTAGTTTGGCATTCCATGTGGAACTCTCATGTCTGTTGTGTAGCGCTGGTGGGTGTGCTGTGCGGCGGGTGCAAGTCGTGTGGATCCAGGGTGCTGCGGCGGCCTGTCTTACACCGTCGTCGTGGACCATAAGCTGAGTACCTGTATATTTTATACTACCACATTGTTTAACTAAATCTTCGCGATGACTTGAAAGTTGTTTGAGGGTATCGGGGGGGGATCTGTATCCGCACGCATGTGTGGGACTGGTTCCTGGTCTGATACCTGTCTTTATGCCTCAGCATTCTAGTAGGTAGACGGGTTCGTTCAATTCGGGACGACGTGAATACTCTGTCTACCCGTGAAGGCTTTAACCCTCCTAGTAGGTAGACGGGTTCGTTCAATTCGGGACGACGTGAATACTCTGTCTACCCGTGAAGGCTTTAACCCTCCTAGTAGGTAGACGGGTTCGTTCAATTCGGGACGACGTGAATACTCTGTCTACCCGTGAAGGCTTCAACCCTCCTAGCAGGTAGTCGGGGCCGTCCGATTCGGGACGGCGAGAATACCTAGTCTACCATAGGAGGAGCTACTTGAGGACGGAGGAAAAAACCCGAGTCCAACTTGTATGTAGACGGGGTCATCCACGTGGGGATGATGAATCGTCTACATGAGAATCTCGGCCGAGTATCGTTTGTGGGGACGCGATGGAGACGTCCATTTGGCGGTCCCTACATTATATAAAACTGGAGGCATTCGTGTTACGCCGGTACACGCTTTATTGAACTTAAATTGTATATGTACTATTTGTATATCCGATGAGGATGGCACGCTGAATGTCAGGCTCATCGGATCATGGTGAATGTGGTGGTATGAAGTAGGTACTCATTGTAAATTTACTCTATAGGAGGTGGAAGTCAGTCCGGCAGGGCATGCAGTTAGTTGTTCACATCCAGAAGTCTATAGCGAAGCAGAATTTACTCAACGGAGAAAACCCAATGAACCCAGGTACAGAATATTAAGTTTTATTTACATCGCGAAGGACCGGTATGGGATACAAGGCCTGAATGTAACCCAGATATCGTACCCTTTCGCGACATGGTGGAGAAGCTGGGCAATCGAAGTTCTCGAGGGTTTTTTTTCGTTTCAGGCTGAAAACAATTCTATCGGGAGCAAATTAACCTATAAAGTTACTGCATACATGCCATTCTATCGAGATATATTCTCTTTTGTTGGCCAGGTTGTTATTGTGTTTAGCACATGTTGGTAGCATCAACGCATGCTAATTTTTTTGGGGCTTGGGAGGTCGGTCATGTTGGTTCCCGATATCGTCGTAAGCTAGTTAAATTGACAGATGTTGCTTAGTTTTGATATGGGTTATTGAGTGTCAATATTTTAAACATTTTTAAAGAAGATATTTATGAAACAAATCATCTTCATAAGTTTTCAAACATTTCAACCGGAAATACATAGGGCCAACATAATAGGAGTGAAGAGTTCTAACTAGTTTGCGCGCGCGCCGCCATCTTGATATTAGATCAAAATCCATTGTTTTTGGTAAGAGTTCGATTAGATTAGCGGAAGTGGAATTATTTCGATTTCGGTCATTTCGAGCACCATTTTGTTTTGCAACTGCACACAACACAGAACAGAAGTGAAAGTACAAAGTGAAAACTGATAAATTGTGATAGTAAAGCGTGATAAAGCGCTACGGCAGTAAAAATCGTAAGTAGACAGATATTTATAGATATTGTAGCTATCATCTAATCAGAGATAATAGTAATCGCATAGAAAACGAAACCAAATAGGTAGCCACCGGCATGACGCCGGCCGGCGCGTCGTGGCCACAATCCTCAGCACGACGTATCATGTGGGTTTAGTTTAATTTGTTTAATTTTCTTTCGATTGTTGTGTATATTATGTCTGAGCCTTTGATTCCGAAAAGACTGATCAAGTAAAACTTGCAGTTCAAGCAAGTTGGTAAGAGTTCCCGTACTTAGGTACATTGTACGTGGTACAGGAGTAGAAAGTGTACAAAACGTACAAAGTGTACAAAACGTACCTAGTTTTAAATCGAAACTATTCACAAAGCCGGGTTCTTTTTGAAGTTCTGTTAGCCAATAGGGGCAGGATTGGGTGACAAACATCCTAGCTTTGGACACGTTATACAGCATTCTTAGCATAAGTCCTAAATACGGATTAAGTACTTTTATTTCGATTCTAATTGAACTTGTAAAATTATTGGCGGTATTATTTCTAGGGTAACAAGGATCTCGTACCGAATGAAAATTACAAAAGGACAATAAACGAGACTTACATATATCTATCAAGAGTAAAATTATTTAAAGTCAGGCAAGACTTACTAACAAAAATGGAGGAAGCTGTAACTTCTGACAGCATAATAAAAGAAAGGCTTCGTGAGATTACACGAAGAATTGCCCGTCTCAGTGAAGAGGCTCGCTCTTGCACAGGTAGCGATGATGTCAAGAAATCACAGGTATGTGCATCCAAGTTAGAAAACCTAATCAAACGATTTACATCAGAACTCAATGAGTACTTTAGAATTTCAAACACTCCATCAGTGGATGAAATTTCTGAAATGAGTAGCATTCAACTAGATGGAGAAGAGATTTTAGCTGAACTTAAATGCACTTTGGAAAGTAGCATCACTACAAATATAAACAGCGCAGATCAGAATCGAACTTTCTCAGCTAAATTACCTACACTTTCTCTGCCTGAATTTTCAGGAGATGTGTTAGCTTGGTGTGAATTTTGGGACATATTTAAATCAAATATTCATGACAGGACTATATCAGATGTTGACAAATTACTTTACCTTAAATCTACATTAAAAGGAGAACCTCGCAGGATTATTGATGGGTTTGAGACTACTAATAGCAATTACAATATAGCGGTGCAGATATTAAAGGACAGGTACGGCAAAACTTCTCAGATCATAGATGCGCACTATAGTGCTATTAGTAAAGTTAAAATGGCTAGTTCCATAAACGAATGTCGTGAAGTATACAATGAGATTGAACGTCACCTCAGGGTCCTTCAATCGCTCGGTGAAAATACAAATCACAATCATCTAAGACATCTCATCAAAGAGAAATTCCCAGAAGACGTAATCTATGAAATGAAGATGAAAATAAAGGAAGAAACCGTAGAGGAAATGCGAAAAGGCCTAGGAACCATAATTACAGCTAGAGAAGAAGCGAACAGTGCATGTGCGACTAAGGATCCAACAGCAGCTGGGAAGGAAAATTATACTGCGGAGGCGTTACTCACAACGGACGTAACCAGACCAAAGAAGACTAATTATGGAGACTCCAATAAAACTTTTATGAGAAGACAGGATAATAGTTACAACAGAGAACAAAAACCATCAACATCGAGAACTCAATATGTGAATAGGATACGTAGACCTGACATTCATGAGTGGAAGAACAACGACCATAATTACCCAAAGAGAACAAAGTTTTTATGCATATTCTGTAATGGAGAACATTATTCAGACCAGTGTCAACGATACAATACTATAAAAGATAGGAAAATAAGACTGAAGAGACGCTGCTTCAATTGTTTTTCAGAAGACCATATGTTTGAGTTCTGTGGTAAGAAAAGCAAATGTCCGCACTGCAACAAGGCTGGTCACCATCGAGCATTGTGCCCAGAAAAATTTAAACAGAAGGATGAGACTACGCTGACTGCGGTAAGTAAGGATCAAACCTACACTACTACAGACTGCTATAGTACTAGTGAATCATAAAAAGGATTTGAATAAGTTGGTTAAATGTAGACTCTTACTGGATTCAGGATCACAAAGGTCGTATATAACTAAAGAAATATCTAGAAAACTGGCTTTGTCAGTAATAGAGGAAAACAGACTGTCAATATTTGGCTTCGCCGGAAAAACACCACAAGAGTATCATAGTCCTCGTGTAAAACTGGAGTTGGTATCGAGAACAAACAAGGTTGTTGAGCTCTATGCTAATGAGGTGCCTTCCATTTCAAAGGGGATAATAGCACCTGATGTGTGCAATGAAAGCTATGAGAGTAAAGTCTTGGCCGATGATGGATCCCTAGGAGAGAGAGTGGATATACTAATCGGAAACGACTACTACTTCAACTTAATTTCTACAGAAAAACAACAATTAAACTCTAACCTATTTCTCACTAACTCTGATTTTGGATGGATCATTAGCGGGAAGGGTCCAACAAAAAGTCATAGAAGCAAGAAGCATGAGGACACATTGTCATTCATTACTTATTGGCAGAATCATGAGCCTAACTGCATCTATTTCACTGAACCGGATCTACCACTCAAAAATATGGACATTTCATTTCTGTGGACACTAGAGAGTATTGGAATTACAGACAACCTGAAAACAACGAGAGAAGAGGAAGCTGTGAAGCATCTTAATGAGACCATACAATATGTAGATGGCAGGTACACAGTGCGTTGGCCGTGGATTCAATATCCTCCAGACTTACCTACAAATTTCGGATTGGCATTCGGAAGGTTAAAGGGCTTATTACAAAGACATACCAGAGAGCTAATGGAAGAATATCAAAATATATTAAATAAACAGATGGAAAAGGGCATAATAGAAATGGTAGTCCCCGAAGACGAAGTTTATTCACAGAAGACACCACCGATACACTACCTCCCTCACCATATGGTGAAACAGACTGGTAAAAAAGGACGTACAGTTTATGACGCATCTGGAAAGCTGAAGGACTGCAAGAGTCTGAATGAAAGCATGTATCGAGGTCCGTCAATGATCGGAGACCTAGTAGCACTACTTATTCAGTTTAGAACTCATAAGGTAGCAGTAACAGCAGATGTGGAAAAAGCCTTCTTACAGATAGCAGTTCAAACGGATGTTAGAAATGTAACTAGATTTCTCTGGGTTAAAGACATAAATAAACCCGTTTCTATGGATAACATCATTCACTTGCGCTTCTGCATAGTACCATTTGAAATAATCGCAAGCCCGTTTATATTGACAGCCACTTTAAAGTATCATGTTTCGAACAGAGCTCCTGAATTAATGGATAAGATAATCGATAAGTGTTATGTCGATAACTTTGTTACTGGAACCGACACTACAGAAGAAGCGATTGAACTATATGGAACCACAAGAAAAGTTTTCAATGAGATATCAATGAACATCAGAGATTGGATAAGTAATGATGAAACTTTTCTGGGAACCATACCTCCAGCGTTCAGAGCAAAACAAAATGAGGAAACAAAGATATTGGGCCTTACTTAGAATGTGAAGAATGATACTCTGAGATTGAATATTAAAAAAGAACTGTTTAAAGAAGAAAATGTGAAAGGGCCGCAAAGTAAAAGAAAGATATTAAGCATAATAGTATCAATGTATGATCCGTGTGGCATCTGTGCTCCTCTGATCGTACCAGCAAAATGATTACTCCAACAGTTATGGGAAATTAAGTTAAAATGGGACACCATTCTTCCTGACGAATTACAAACAAGATGGGAGGACATCATTCATCGTTTAGAAGCTATAAAAGCAGTGGAAATACTGCGTTACGTAGGACTTTCTATTAAAATATGTCAAAAACGAGATAGGCATTCCAATAGTGAAAACATATCTGTGGACCGACAGTCAAATAGTGGTTAGCTGGATTCACTCTAATAAATTACTGCCTCCGTTCTACGCTAGAAGAGTTAACACAATAAAAGAGAGCAAGGAACTGGAAGTGCGCTATATAAACAGTGAAAGTAATCCTGCTGACCTGTCGACGCGTCCCGAGCTATGTGAAAAGAAGAGGTTATTATGGTTGAATGGTCCCGAATTCCTAAAACAAGAAATTTCTGACTCGCCTTCGGTTGTGCCGCCGGGGCAGGGTCCTTCGGAAACACATAAGGTAGAGATGATGATGTCAATCAATCGGGTGGAAGTTGATGGTGAAATTACAGAGAAAACTGATAAGAAACATGATCATGAGGTTAGCTAAGATGAACCTAACAGGAGTAACATAAAAACAATTCAAGACTTGCAGAAGGAATACTTTCCAGAAGAATGTCAAGGATTGAAAACCAGCTTAGCTTTAAATTTGGACTTATTCAAAGATGTAGATGGAATATTGAGGTGCAACGGCCGTATGAAGAACGCAAATTGGTCATTCGACAAACATCATCCTATATTAATCCCAAGAGATAGCAAATTTACTAACGATCTTGTTATAAATATTCATAAACAAAATTATCATGTTAGAGCGAACCATACACTCAGCAAAATAAGAGAGGTATACTGGATTCCTAAGGGAAAAGCCTACATACAACGCATATTAAGAAAATGTCCGGAATGTGTCAAGCATAGCGGTGGTCCTTTTAAGCTACCATCTGTACCTGCATTACCGGCAGAAAGAGTGACTTATACATCTCCATTTACTTATGTAGGGATAGACTACATGGGGCCTCTTGTAGTTAACAATGGAACAGGAAACTGCAAAAGGTGGATCTGCCTTTACACATGCTTAGCCGTGAGAGCGGTTCACCTTGAAGTGGTATCGGATCTCACTGCAGAAGAAAGCCTGCTCTCACTTCAAAGAATGATTTCTACTAGAGGAGTGCCAGCTCTAGTAACGTCAGATAACGCTAACTACTTCAAATGATTGGCAGAAACGGTGTCAACGTCATACTGCATCAATGAAAAAATTTAATGGAAACCTCCATTACATTATCCATAACAGATGATATGATGATAGAGGCAGTGGTCAATTCACGATCGCTTACTGCTGTCGACTCTAGAGTTAGATTACATATTAAAGCCTTCTGATTTTTTGTCGGCTGGAAGGGTGATAACTTTGAATGATCCCGAGGAGATCCTGCAACTTCAAGATTCATCAAGAACGAAGACCGAGTTGATACAAAGTTGGAGACGATCACGTATCATTCTAGAAGAATTCAAGGAGATGTTCACTAACCGTTATCTGCTGAGTCTTCGAGAGCGATACCATCACCTGCCGCGAGAACCTCGGATAACTTCAAAGTTGACTCCCTCAACTGGTCAAGTTGTTCAGATTAAGGGTGAGTCGAAAAATAGAAGTGATTGGAAAGTAGGGAAGATTATAGCTCTAGAACTAAGTGCCGATGGTGCACATAGAGCAGCGACAGTACAAGTTGGGAAGAGCAAATATACTCGATCCATCGCTCATCTTTATCCTCTGGAAATTGATGAATCTGGTGATTCAAATATGCAGACTGTTTATAATATTGAAGAACACCTAATGGAATTACCTGTTCCTGAAATTCAAAATGTCGAGATGCCAGTTGAAACCGTCCCATGCTCAGAAACACCTGGGACAACACCGAGCAACACGTTACCATCGGACGACATACAGAAACCACGGATGATGACAAAGAAGAAAGTGAGATTTTCTACCTGGTCATAGCGGCCATGATAATGAATTAGTACCGGATGATGTGGAGCCAACGAGTACAGCCTCACACGCGAAGCCTCGGCGAGGAGCGGCTGTCAAAGCTTTAGAAAAAATCAAGAACTGGACAAGTGAACTGACTGCGTTCCTGCTCCACTCCAGACCTTCGCCGTCGGCGGGGAGTGTCGCGTTTAGCGCGAACCCATAGGTAATATTTCACATTATATTGTGGCAGCACTATATTTCTTGCTTTGTCTGTGGTGCTAAAGACCGATGTCGTTTCTCTTTGTAGGTGACGTCATATACAATATAGCTTTGGCGGTTTAGTTTGGCATTCCATGTGGAACTCTCATGTCTGTTGTGTAGCGCTGGTGGGTGTGCTGTGCGGCGGGTGCAAGTCGTGTGGATCCAGGGTGCTGCGGCGGCCTGTCTTACACCGTCGTCGTGGACCATAAGCTGAGTACCTGTATATTTTATACTACCACATTGTTTAACTAAATCTTCGCGATGACTTGAAAGTTGTTTGAGGGTATCGGGGGGGGATCTGTATCCGCACGCATGTGTGGGACTGGTTCCTGGTCTGATACCTGTCTTTATGCCTCAGCATTCTAGTAGGTAGACGGGTTCGTTCAATTCGGGACGACGTGAATACTCTGTCTACCCGTGAAGGCTTTAACCCTCCTAGTAGGTAGACGGGTTCGTTCAATTCGGGACGACGTGAATACTCTGTCTACCCGTGAAGGCTTTAACCCTCCTAGTAGGTAGACGGGTTCGTTCAATTCGGGACGACGTGAATACTCTGTCTACCCGTGAAGGCTTCAACCCTCCTAGCAGGTAGTCGGGGCCGTCCGATTCGGGACGGCGAGAATACCTAGTCTACCATAGGAGGAGCTACTTGAGGACGGAGGAAAAAACCCGAGTCCAACTTGTATGTAGACGGGGTCATCCACGTGGGGATGATGAATCGTCTACATGAGAATCTCGGCCGAGTATCGTTTGTGGGGACGCGATGGAGACGTCCATTTGGCGGTCCCTACATTATATAAAACTGGAGGCATTCGTGTTACGCCGGTACACGCTTTATTGAACTTAAATTGTATATGTACTATTTGTATATCCGATGAGGATGGCACGCTGAATGTCAGGCTCATCGGATCATGGTGAATGTGGTGGTATGAAGTAGGTACTCATTGTAAATTTACTCTATAGGAGGTGGAAGTCAGTCCGGCAGGGCATGCAGTTAGTTGTTCACATCCAGAAGTCTATAGCGAAGCAGAATTTACTCAACGGAGAAAACCCAATGAACCCAGGTACAGAATATTAAGTTTTATTTACATCGCGAAGGACCGGTATGGGATACAAGGCCTGAATGTAACCCAGATATCGTACCCTTTCGCGACACCTGTATCAATTAGCTATTGTTAGAAATCTTTAGATTCAGTACCCTTCTAGTCTGAATCTGTCTTAAATCAAACCAGCAAGCCTTGTGATTAAAAGTTAATATATTCGAGGTAACTTACAACTTAAAAGAGAAGAAGTTTTTTGTAGTGCATACCGGGCGTCCGAATCTTTTTCTTTTTATATAATTTTGGTGGCAATAGCCTTTAAGACCATTGTAAGGTTCAGTCTTAACGTCTCAACCGCGTTATATTTTATGCAACCATACACTAATGGAAGTTGAACCCTTCGATATATATTTTTCTTTGGAACTTAGGAGTTTTTACATATTTATCATTGATATGGCCGTTGTAATTAAATGCAATGAACAATTCAAAATAAAAATCAGTAGCCCCGTAATATTGTAGATACAATTTGGGAAAAAGTAAGTACTTTCATGTCTATTTTCATGTTAATGTTTTACAAAAATCATTTGGACAGGACAACTATGTTTATTGATTTGTCTACAAATCCAGAGGTTGTCTCAAAAAAGATCGTTAATCTTGTAAAAAGGGACAGATGTAAAAAGTGCAAGCGAGCGAGATGCTAATGTTGAGATGAATAGAATAGAATCATTTATTAATTAAAGTAAACACACAACTTATAATATATACAATATATTGTGGCAAGTGAGTGAATAACATTAATATCGTCAATAGAAAACATTAAAAAATACAACAATGATAATAGTAACAGTACACAACACAACATAAAAATAGTAACAGTAGAGTCATTAGATAGGTGGTAGATATTAATAATATCTACCTATAGGACCGAAGGTGCAAGCGGAATCATTAACAAACTGAAATCAAGAAAACATCAAGAAACTGGCAATCTTACATATAAGGGCCGGAAAACAACAATTTTAGAATTGTTGTTATAGCGACAGAATTAGGAAAGATGGTGGTAGACCACCATCCCAGATTAGAGATTAGTCCCAGATATTTTTGGGTACGTAACCTAATGTATTCTCGTAGAAATAAGGTGTGAAACAGTGTCTCGAAGGGTTCTGGAGAATGCAGGTAAATTATGTACCGAAGAAACAGAACATGCGGTCAAAGGGCTTTTCTCAAAAACCCCTCAAGGGATGCGGTGACCCTTTGCGGTCACACGTTGTTATGCCATCCCTTTAAAGTATTTCGGTGAAGAAGTTTCTTTCACTGGCTTACCTCCCAAAATTCGTCTTGTTAGTGCAAATAACAAGCCGCACAGCCCTTTATTTTCTTAGGCACTACCGATTGGCACTATTACTAGAGTGAAGGGAAATTTTACTTTCCCGTGCCTCTACTATTCTTATTGGCTTATAAACGCATACTATACAATTTCCCATGGATTACCTCACTACCCATGGCACGACTAACACCTACTTAGTATATCAAACCAAGATAAACAAAATATTTATTTGTTCCAAATATTTTTTTAAACAAAAGTTATCTCCTATAACAAAACTATGTTAAAACATAAACAAACAAATTAGGTGTTTAGAACCTTTTTGAAATGGAACCCTATAAAAACATTACCGCAACTTCTCAAATGCGTAAAACCAACCGTTTATTCTCCACTGATTAATTGATGGAGAATGTCTATTATGTGATCATCATAGTCTGTCGCAAGTTTAGTCCGCTTTGGCTCTTTGTACGTTTGTAGTCTTTTAAACATTTTCGTCTTTTGGAACTCTGTCAGGAGTTTTAACAATCGTGGTAATATATAATTGAACCCTTCGGCACCTTTTTATTAATTTTAAGTGCCAACCTTCCAAACCGTCGTTGTTTCTATGGCGTAGATCATAAGCACACAAAACCTTTTGAAACTTTTTTTAAATTCAGAAGCGTTCTAAATAATTTATGAAGTTTTGCATGCCCAAACATTGATTCTCCGCTTTTACAAACTCCCAACCCTGCAATATGTCTTCATTCGGCAACAATGGTAGGACCGCTGTAAGTCCAATAATACGTTAGTGGCCTTTTCGTAACCAATAGTTAAAAGTAGCCTTTTAGATGGATGTCGGGGAAAACTTATGTCAACGCGTTGATGGCTGCTTATTCAAAATCACAATGAAAAGTATAAGGGGACCAAATCGGTAGCGTCGATTATATTAAGTTGAATAAAGTCTCGTATGTTTTCTGTTGCTTATTTTAGCCCTTATAGATATCTCGTGACAAGGGAAATAATATTTCCCATGAAACTACTGGCAACAGTGTAGTGTCACTGGTAATGTACTTTTACCCGTAGGTACCCGTAGCACTACCAATAGTGTCCAGGGGAAGTAAAATTTCCCTTCGCTCTAGTAATAGTGCCAAAGAAAAGAAAGGCACACAGCTCAGTTGATAGTAGCTATATCATCTGCGCTGTAGGTTGTGGGTTCGATTGCCACTCAGGACAAACATTACACAAGAAAATCTGTAATCTAGTTCCCATATTACAAGTTATGCTTAGTTTGGTACTAGTTGGCGCTGAGTAAAATTAACGGCTTGAAATATAACAAAAAAAATATAATAATTGGATACTTAATGCCACTAAGTGGTTCAAAATACCTTTTTACTTTATAATTGAGTAAATCATCATCTTCCTGTCCGTTATCCCACACTGGGTGAGGTCGGCACTTCGTCTTCTTCCACATCAAGGTCATTTTAAGACCGGCCACCGGCCGCCTGTATTATAGGTATTCCCACGTCTACCCTTGGGAATACCCGGCTGTGTAAACTAGCAGATTCCGGATCGAGATGGGACAGGTATCTGGAGAACTAACCTCTGGACCCTTCTATTTTAGGAGATACCTACTAACCTATACACTAACGATTACTGGACATTTACACAGCTACAAGAGCCACGCTTACTTGCTTTCATATCTCTTTAAATTTTTATCTAAAAATGCTTAGTGACACCATCATAAAGAAATCGCAGTACGTTCTTTTGTTTTTTAATTAAAATATATTTGACCACAATTTCGCCAGTTTAGAGGAAACCTAAATCTAACTAGGTGGTAGAATTTTGTTTAAGTCCGCGTGGTTAACTACTACCATCTTACCGAATTCTGTCGCCATAACAACAATTCTTAAAATTGTTGTGTTCCGGCATTTCGAGCTAACATAGCCAGTTCCTCAATTGGTTGAGGATTCCGGCTGAAGTGCGCTCCACCTTCGGCCTTATCATAGCTTGAAAGTCAGGTGAGATGAAGGTCAAGCATCTCCGTGTCAAACTATAAAAAAACCTATTCCATTCACGTCTTGAAGAGGCCCGTGTTTTCAATTTATAGGAAATTAGACGCAGGCAACGTATTCCACTCCATAGCCGTTCGCACTATTTGTTTCGTTCCAATATAGCCATTTAGTATAAAAGAGAGAGAATAAGGTAAGAAGCTCTAAGTGCCCTGGATTTTGTCTTTGATTTACATATTAGTCCCCGGCAAAGGATAGCTGGGATGGCTTTTATCCCCTCGAAACGATTTACTTTGAACCTTACCTTACCTGATTGGCCTTTTAATTCTTAAAATATATCTAAACCATCCTCTTTCTTTGGCAGTCCGTTTATGTCTACAGTTAGACAGGTTCCAAAACGGAGGGTCTTCTTTTGTACAAAAAAAGCGCCCTTTCGCGCTTCGCCAAGTTATAATAAGAGTGAAGGTAGTAGCGCTCTAAATCCCCAACTAACTGGCTATCTTACCTCCAAATGCCGAAACATAATAATATACAATTGTTGTTATTTCAACAGACCTAGCTAGCCAGGTGGACAAAGTCCTACCACCACCAAAAACCAATTATTATTATAATTCGGATGGTTCTTTTTATTTTTTGTCAGACAGGGAATCACTTGGCCTTCATCTCAACGGAGGCGCACTTCAATCGAAATTCTCAACAGTCTGAGGAACTGGCTATCTTACCTCTCAATGCCAACACAACAATTTAGAATTTTTGTTATGGTGACAGACTTTTGTATAATGGTTGTAAATAGCCAGACGGACTTACATACAAAGTCCTATATTAAATCAAGCACAATATTGTACCCCCTGGGTATCGAGCCCGGGTCCTTTGGATCTGAAATCAGTTGACGAACCACTAGACCACAGAGGCGGTTAAGGGTGAGGAGCTGTGATCCAGCCAAGCTTCAGAGTAGCAGAGCAGGACTTTGGGTTGATGGCGACATTGCCCCAAAGTCTCCACAGGAGAGCTATGGCACTCAACTAATTGTACCTTGATATTTTATTATAATAAGTATAATTACTCCTGTCGTGAATGTCGTAAGAGCCGACTAAGGTTTTTTTACAGCAGAAGACGGACAGCAGCTTAATTCTGTATACTAATACCCAACACTTTAAATGCGATCACCAATCAGAATGCCAAGCGTGGTGATTATAGCAAAACCCTCTAATTTCGGAGGAGGCTCTATACAGCAGTGGACACTAATGGGCGGTTGATGTTGAAATACAAGTACAATTATAAATTACAGGGCAATAATTTCACACAGCGCCATCTAATCCCAAACAAAGCAAAGCTTGTACTATGGGAACTAGATTACGAAAATAATACTCAAGTTTACTTTTACTTTTTTTGTAAACACATACATTATCATATAGTGCTACACCTAAACACAAAACAAACAGCAGTATTCATCACATATTATAACTATATTCAGTACCTACAGCTCAGAAGGCAGAGCTACTACCAACTGAGCCGTGATGCTTTGTTACAGATGCCTGTGTAAAAAAGTGACGTCAAAATCACCACAAGCCGCTTAGCATTCAGACCACAATGGTGGAAATAAAACGGACGAAAAGAGACAATATTCCAACATCCATCTGAATCCCAGGGATTATGGGATTTGACGGATTCGGCCAGGGAAAATTTACATGGGAAAATGTTCCTTTAGGTATTTTTTGTGACTTTCAATGGTTTTAGGGAAGCAGCGATGAAAGGTTCATTACTCGACCTGGGACGCTACCGCCGACGGCGAAGCCGATCTCCATTGATGGCTTTAAATTAGCTTCATGAGAACTAGAAACGATTTTTACCGTCAAATGTACTGAACGGATAGGTTTCATAACATGTGTACACTTTTGAGATGGGAAACGCCATTTCGGATATGACACATACCCGGTAGGTAAATATTAGGTCTTATTTAAAGCCATCAATGGAGA